>JAULUF010000035.1:16581875-17802500 GCA_031834385.1 Semotilus atromaculatus | reverse complement strand
CTTGGTGAACAAATTAAAAGAAAAATCTTACTGACCCTACACTTTTAAGGGATTTATTATGAACTAACATGTCTGAATAAAGAATTGTACAAATGTGAAATTTTTTACAATTTACTGTAAATGTTGTCTATTGTTAGATAATCATACCTAATGCATTAAGTGCACAAATTGAAATATTGTAAAATATCATATTTCCTTTATTTCATGATCCGACAAAATTCTTTCAAATACCAGAAATAAATCCAAATGAAGGTGATCAGTTCATGTGCTACAGTTAGTGCACGTTAAACTTAACACTTTACAAAAATACAGAGCAATTAGAGCCCTAATGAGAGGGTAGCTGGGGGAGGGGACTGTTGGCGAGGGGAGGACAGAGAGAGACAGAAATCTGTAGATACACTTTCTCTCTCATTACACAGACAGAAAGGCAGTCTTATTCAATACCAACAGCCTGTTGCGTCATATACGAGCATCATGAGTCACTGGTAATCTCAATAAAACACTTTATGCTTTTCTCACCAGTTACCTGGATTGGAGTGAAAGAGCATTCTTATCTGATGACTAGACCCTGATGGCATCAATGTTGAATTTTGAGAAAAATCTGTGGAATAGACTCATAAGTGGTAAAATGTGGTAAACAGAGCTAAAATTAAATGGAAAAATTGCCAAAATGTTTAATAAATGAACAACTACAGTATCATAACATATTGAATTGTGAATGAAATGTTGCTGTTCGCCTTATAGTTTTTTTTTTTTGCTCTTTCTGTCTTTTCTGTAAGTCTATGGAGATTGCAACAAATAGTAAATGCATTGTAGGAACATTACACTATGTTATGAGCTGGAATCAAAGCTTTTCTTCTCAAATGAAGGTTTTCTTTCCAAAATTTTGGGGTCAGTAAGATTTTAAAAATAAATATATATATAAAATAAATGCTGTTATAAACTTTTAATTTTATCAAAGAATCCTGAAAAAAAAAAAGGATCATGGACGTTTCACATTAAGCAGGACAACTGTTTTCAACAATAGAACATTTCAGATTCCTGAAAATGCAGCTTTGCCATCACAGGAATAAGCCACAATTTTAAGATATATGAAAGTGTTTTTTTTTTAACGTGAGAATATCGTCAAGTCAATTTTTACCACTTTGTGAGCACATTAAAAAAAAACCTATTAGGAGCTTAGTGAAGGCCATGTGCCATGTGGGCCTGCTGACAACCCATAACACTTTCTTAAATGGAGAAATAACACAGATGACCAAAGACTGACCATGCAGTAACGTTTGAATTTCACGACTGGCCCTTTCTCGAGGGTTTCTGTTGGGTCCAGTGATGCAGTTGAGTAATTCACGTTTATAGTTTTGGCAGGCTATTCACTGGCATTAAGAGCAGGAAGACACCCTCTCTTAATGAGCAGGTCGCTGAAAGCCCTCTGATTAGCCCAATTAAGGCTCCTTCCCATCACTGAGGAGTGCCACTGTCCGAATCCGTTTATTTGAGCAGCACATCTCTTCAGTACCAGCCCCCTGTATCACACTCAAATTAATAATATGGTCAAATCATTGTTTCCTTGGTTTCGCTCAACTGGAACTTCTCTCAGTATAAAAAAGAAACAGTATAAAGCATTAGCAAACAAAAGAAACAGCAACTAGAGAGACAAATGTTTCTCTCATCCTCTCTGTGAGTGGACATGGTTTGTCGTTTCGCACAGACCTCCACTCCTCACACCTACAGTCACAGTGAGACAGTTCTCTGTGTTCTTGCAGCCCGACCAGAGCTTCACAAGTTAAGCCACGTTTGGCTAGATAATGTTATTATAATTTGAGGAAACTGGTTTTAACCTGTATTGGATCATCCTAAAATGGGTATAAAAAAATGCATTTTATCAGATATTTTGTTAATTCTTACACTTTTCAAAGACAAGCAATGGAAAAAAGAACTGAGCAGTGGAAGAAAAACAATTTAAACCTATGAATTAAAAATAAAATAAATAAATAAAAACAGGTTTCTTACATGTGAATTTTTTTTAAGAATATCCTGGCCACTCTTTACAATATCATAAAAGCGATGAGGGCCAGAGCTGTCAAGCTCCAAAATGACTAAAAAGCATAATAAAGTGGTCTATACAACTTATGCACAATATTCCAAGTCCTCTGAAGCCATACAATCACAGTATGTGAGGAACAGACTAAAATTCAATTCTTAATTCATTAAAAATCTTGTTGGCATGGCATCACAAAGGTTCATGAGAGAATAATTGAGGATAGATGATATAAGTGGAATAAAGTGCATGATGGACAAGCAGGTTACAATATTTTATGCTGATTTTGAGTCCTTTTTAAAGCTTCAGAGCTCCCATTATTTGTAATTATATGAAAAAAAAGAAAGAGTTGCATAATTCAAAATTTGTCCTTTTGTGCTCTACAGAAGAAAATCATATGGCACAAGATGCAAAGAGTGCTACTGGGGTATAAAGTCTGAATCTCTGTGCTGTTTGGATGCGGGATAGTTCAACTTGCAAAAATCATGAGGCCAAGGCACTAGAGAATGTAGAAAAAATAAAAAGCCTTTGTTAATCATGGCTATACATTCTTGAGTGCCTTGGCCTCATGGTTTTTGAACATCATATGAGCTTGGAACAAAATTAGGGTGAGAAAATGATGAGAGAACTTTTATTATTGGGTGAACTGTCCCTTTAAAGCACACCTTAATTGTCAATTTCTCTCTTGACCCTCAGTTTTATTTTCATGTTTACAATCATACATTTTTATGCATAGAACCAAATTAAATTCATAAATCCAGCACTGAAGGATAAGCATAAGTCATGCCGCACTGTTTTGATTTATCATCGCCTTTTGACTTTGGAAGGAATTATACCAATAAAATAAAACCAGCGACTTTGGCAAGGCCATCCCATAATCACAGAGACACAAGCTCATGATTCCCCATTCTCATCATCCAAATAAGTCTGTGGATCAGTATCCAATTATATCCCAGGATACACCTCCACATTCATTGGTACGTCCTTTGGGTCATCACTTTAGAAAGTCAAGCACTGCATTCCTCTCACATACCCACAATCTGGCTGTTAAAGAAACAGACAATGGGGTCCATTTATGTCTTCAGAGAAGGAAAAGGTGGAGAAGGAGAAGGAGAATGTGCTGTTAGAAATGTAATTTGCTTTTAAAACTATACTAATTCAAAACTGCAGTGATCTATACAGTGTTTTATGACATGGGATCAAATTCAGGCCATTGACTGAATCAGTACACAATAATGGAGGTTTAAACAACACATTATAGTGACTAATTGGGCTGTATTGTGAAGTAATTGTGTAACCTTTTCTACAGATGTTATTAGAAGATTAGAAGAAACTTGAGAAGCTGTAGCCCAATAGCACAGCAATCCCTACAACCCAATGGAAATGACAACAGATTCAATTGTTTTAAAGGATAGCTCAACCACTGATGAAAATTCATAATTTACCCAATGACGTTGATCAAACGTTGATCAAACGATCAAACAATTTAGTTTTTCACTCTTTATAAGCTTGAAAACTTAAGTCTCTATTTACTGTAAATGCATGGAAAATGAGCAAGAACAATCAAATAAAATATAAAGTCTTTCAACATTAAAATGTACAAGAATTAAATTTCTGTGAAATGTCACATCTAGTTTGCAGCAGTTACATATAATGAACACGCCATTGAAAAGCACCCTTTGGCCTGTCATTTCCCGAGCCGGACTCCCCACAATGGCCGGCCCGACGAAGCGAATAGAAATAGTATTTTGAATCACGCTGCTGTGGTCCGATGAACATCCCCGCTCCACACTCTGAGCAAAGAATGTGCAGTGATGTCACCGGGAGGCAGGGGCAACTGAGAAACGCTGTGATTTAGGGACAGGACATGGCGGAGGGAGGGAGGGAGGGAGGAAGGGGATGAACAGTGGGAGCAGTGAGGGGGAAAGAGAGGGGGATGAAATGGCGATGAGAGAGGTCTACGGGCTTCTGCTGCCACCGCCGTAATGGCCCAAACGAGGTGGAGGGGAGAGCAGTGGAGTGAAGCCAGGGGTGAGGCGGTGGTGACTCTGCTTCAACGCCATATGAGCTGGCAGCTTGTCACAACCCAACCCATCACACAAAGGCAGACACAGACACATTCCCATTATCAGATCAGACCTGCTTCCTCAGCCCTTACATGTTACCAGCACAAGTGTGATAAACACATCAGAATCAACCAGCATTCCTTGTCCACACCAAGTGCCATCATCAGGCCAAAGATAATCAGTTACACGCTCTCTAAAATGCTTGTTACGGCAATATTCATCATCGTCATCATCCTGATTGACGTCTTTTCTCTAACAATCTCTGAAGCTTCCAGAAGTATCCAAGGGTCTGTCAGTCCATCCATCCATCGATTGTTTATCTATTTATCTGAATCTATCATCTATCTACTGTCTCCTCCACCCATCCTTCCATCCACTGTATTCATCTATCCACTGTGTCCATCCATTGTATCAACACATCCATTGTATCTATACATTCACCCATCTATCTACTGTATCCATTCATCCTTCCGTCCATCCATCCTGTATCTATCTATCCATCCACCCATATATCTGTATCCATCCATCTGGCTCATAAACATTAAACATTCAAAGTTTGTCTGGACCAACTTATCTAGTTAAAATGACAGTTTCTATAGATTATATTATATTTCTATTCTTTTTAGTTATATTTTATTACATTAAAATTGCAGTTCTACACCGTGCTTGCTATCACAATTCAAATTCAGGAATGTAATTTAAATTTAAAAGGAATTCTAAATGAAATTCTGAATTGCGTTTGACAGACTAAGCCACTATTCACGTATTTCCCTTGTTTACCCTATGAATATTTATGCAGATTAAAGTCAGGTTGGTAAAAATAGCTGAATATGATTATTGTGTTGTGTGGGCACTTGGTTAAAAAAGGAACAAAAAATGATCTCCTTTTACTAGGGAAAGAAGATGAGTCTGAAGTGATTATTCATCTTTTTAAGCACATACTTATTTAAACCACATGGTAATTTGAATTATTGGATATACAGTTGCAATCAAAATATTTCAACCCCTAGGATACTGTAATAATTTACAAGTGTAAGCTTTTGTAAAGAGGAAGAGTTTTTTTTATTATTATTGCATCTATCAGTGTAGTGACAAATTAATTGACAGTGTAGTGATTTTTTTTTTTTTTTTTTGTAATACAGCTGTCACCCCCTATTCAACCCCTATTCTATACTGCTTATTTTAAGTCACTTATTTGTATGGTATGGTACAAAATTGTGTTAAAAACACAATTAAGGCATTGGAAACACTACCACTAAACTGAATTAGCTTGTGCGGTAACACATACATACATTTAGCTCACGCATGTGCTAAAGTTGAGTAGCAAATATGGCCAAGTTAAAGGGCTCTCACAAAATCTATAGAGAACAGATGGTTTTCTTACATTAAAGTCTATACAAGAAGATTTCCAAAACACTAAAAGTTCCTAGAGACACAGCTGGCAGCCTTATTCACAAGTGTAAAATTTGTTACCAGAAAACCTTTGAGTGTGTTGAAGACAGGGAATTAAATGTTTGATCAGAGCAACTAAGAAAAACCCTAAATTTACTGCCAAAGACTTGCAAGATGACCCGATGAAAAGAGGAAAAAAACATTTCAAAGCAGAGAATAAGAACAGTATAGCAAGGCCTTAATGTTGAGACATCTAGCCGAATGCCACTGTTGACCAAAAATAACATAAAAGGCAAACTTGAATGTGTTCAAATTCATTTGGATCGACCTGTGGAGTTCTGGACGTATGTCTTATGGAGTGATGTGACCAAACTGGAACTTTTTGGACCCATGGATCAGCAGTATGTCTGTTGCTAAATTTTTTAAAGCTTATAGCAGAAGAACACAATCTCCATGGTCAAACACGGAGGTGGTCCAGTCTTGTAATGGGGGTGCTTTGATGTTGCAGGAAGTGGAAATCTTGACTGAATGAAGGACATCGTGAATTCTTTGAAGTATCAAGCCATTTTGGCAAAGATAGTGATGCCTTCAGTGCAGAGACTGAAGCTTGATGATCAGTGGACTTTCCTGCAGGACAGCCATCCCAAAGTATACATCCAAATCTACTGAAGCTTGGTTCAGGGATCAGTCATAGAATGTTCTTGAGTGGTCTGTACAGTCTTCAGATTTAAATTTCATTGAAGATATTTGGTGGAATTTGAAGAAACCAGTGGTAATGTGAAAACCAAAGATTATCAGTCATCTGTAAGCTTTTTCAAGTGATGAATTGGCCAAGATCCCAGTAGAGAGGTGACCGTAGCTTCTAAGCACTTACAGCAGCGTTTACTGGAGGTTATAAAGAATAAAAGATTCTCACAAAATTTGACTTTTGGAGGTTGAATAGTTTTGTACATGAATGTTTAGAGTCACTTTACATTCTCAGAATCACTCAAATGTGTATTGATAAACTTTCAATAATAATTTACTGATGCCTTTGATGAATTGTTTTCATGAAATTTTGTTCTCAGCAGCAAAATGTCTTGCAGGTGGGGGTTGAATCATTTTGATTGCAACTACAAATGATACTCCAAAAACAACTGTTGGCCAATCTAAGTCAATGAAGACCGATTGCAATTAACCAGCACAGACTTTTAACATATTCTCAGACTTTAGAACCCCCCTACTATGCTGTATAGTTCAATTAGCAGTACGGGAATATTTGGGAACTAAAATAATGATCTCAAACCTGTTTGTGTTCAACATATTGACTGTCCTGTGTGTTGACGAGCGGCAACATGACCTTTAGATCATCTCAAGCTTACCCATCTCCCTTCATCACAAACTAACAACAACACCCTTTCTACAATGTTGGCACACACATGAAAGTGTTATACCTCCTAAAGAATAGACTGCATTAAGTAAATGATATCTGAACAGTTCTGAGAGGGTTATCAAATTCTGTCAGAAATATTCAAGAACAGGCGCACAGACTTTTGACAGTGCAGGAAGAGTTTGGAAAGGCAGAGGAGAAAGAGGAGGAGGAGAAGAGGAGGATGCTGATGAATAAAAAACTAAACAAAGAGAGGGGCAACGTGTGGAAAGCAGATCTGATCTGGCGACATGTATATATTTCGCATTCGGCAAACAAACAAAAGGCCGGTAAATAGCAGGAGAGGAAATGCGTGGTTATCCGATGCCGCCGCTCCGCGCTCAGCCCGCACCTCCCGGCTAGGGTTTCCCTGGAAGACAAAGAGCCACCAGCGCATTCTGCCGGCCTGCCCACAAAAAGCTGCGCTGAAAAAGCCAACACCTCTTCCCTTCGGGGGCTCCACAAAACACTTTTGTTAGGCGATATTAAAACATGTTGCAATATCAGCCCCTGTCTCACGAAGGAAACTTAATCACGTGCATGGGGAGGAAGCTAGCCAGCTGGTTTTTAATACAGGGACTAAGAACATCATCAGAGGAGAGGGTTAGTCAATTAATGATGGTAGGGTTAGTTCGAGTTAACTGTTAAAGGGATAGTTCACCCCAACATTTTTATTCTATCATCATTTACTCACCTTCATGGCAGTCCAAACTTGTATGAGTTTCTTTCTTCTGTGGAAAACAGAAGATATTTTAAAAGGTCAATGGGGTTCAAATGGGGGACAATGGAGTCCACTGACTTTTATTAAATGGACAAAAACCCTAGGACTAAACCCTAAACTTCTATGTCCCACAGAAACAAAAGTCATACAAGTTTAAAACAATATGAGGTAATATGAATAAATGATCCAAGCATTTTCATTTTTTAATTAACTATCCCTTTGACACAAAAGCATCCATCCCTTAATGATGGGCATAACTTGTTATTCTATTAGGGCCAAAAACGAAATATTAAACTACTGATAAGAGGTTAAGTCACAACCAGGGATATTATAGTTAACTATAACTAAAACCATTAAAAAATATATATTTTTTGTTACTTGAAAATAAAAAGATACAACACCATACATTTATTCATTTAGCATACGCTTTTATCCAAAGCGACTTACAAATGAAGTTCTTAAAACCTTAAACATTATTTATTTATTTTGCAGCTAGTTGCCCAGGAGACATTTCTCATTTTCATTGAATGAAAATGACTAAAAATTAATAAAAACTATATAGACGTATTATATACTTAAAAAATGGATACTAAAACTAACTAAAATGAAAACATTTTAAATTCAAAATATTATTTAAAACTATAATAGTATCTCAAAGATAATGCACAATTTAAGTTTTTGGAACGGTCAAGTTTCAAGTAAAAAATATTGTGCAAGATTTGGATGAGACATGCAAACACAGGCTGAAACTGAAAGTAGCAGAATGGCTTTGGTGACTGTACAGTCTCTGGACTCACTCACTCAGCTGGACAACTCCTCCCAATTTCTCAGACCCAGTCGGGGGTCTGTCTCCAATCGACACCACGAGACAAACTGTCCCTTTACTTCTCACTCTACACTGTGTCCTTTCTTCTCTTCTCAGCTTATTTCCCAAAGACCTGAGGCTCTAATGCTTCTTTCTGCTCCCAGAAAATGGAAACTCAATGCCTGGGAAAAGCACAAGAAACAACTTGAGGTCTGTTTCATGTCATACCTATTGTTTGTTGCTATTAGGTAAGACAAGTCAATTTAAAACAGCTTTGCTACCTTAAAAACAGTTGGTGGTCACATTCAGCTGTTTGTAAATGGGAATCCAGGCCACATTTCATACCCAAAGCTAATTGGAGGTTAACTGGCTATTTGACTGAAGTCTAAGGAGAAAACAGCACACACAGAAAAAGAAAAAAAACTATTCAGCTAACAATTTAAGAAAATGTATACAGTGTTCGTTAAAATAATCAATACTTTTTATTTTTGTACCAACAGAAATTCTGACCACAACAATATAACAGGCAGAGATAGATTCGGCAGACTACATTTTACATTTTTAACATTCATTTTCACAAGTATTTCCTGTGTTGGTTTTGAAGGAAAAATCTGCAGAATGGACACTTTTTTACATATCTGAGGATCTCAGATGTGGAAGTTGTCTTTGTTGGGTAAACTTCTGGTTAAAGGAAACTACAATAATTAGTGTTTATATGATTTTACAAAAGAGAAAAAAAAATAGAGAGATTTATTATATTAGGTGATATAACCCATTGCTGAATTAACTAATTAATGTAAATGTACATTATTTCTTTTTACATGAAAATAAAAAAATAGATTTATGATGTTGATTACTGTAAAAAAACGCATAATCACAGACTGTGTAAAGGGTCAATTGACTTACTGTATACATTTTGAAAATATGTTAAACAGCTATACTTTTTCATAGCTGAAAACCATAGCCAATTTAATGACGTGACATGTGAGTTACATACATTCATATACACACAATATTAAATATGTGGACCCAGATTTAACATTTTCCACCGTAATGTACTTAAAGCAAACAACATCTGTTTCTGGCTAAGAGCTGAAGAAACTAATACATAATGTAAAATAAATACACTGTAAAAAGTGATCAGTTAACTTAAAAAAAGTGAGGTAACCCATTTTGCCTTATAATTATTAAGAAATAAACTTCAAGTGTAATTGATAAAATAAGTTTTGTGAACTTGACAATTCCACATAACTTATTTTTTTCAATTACGCATGAAGTTTATTTATTTTAAGGCAGCAGGTTTCCTTTTAAGTTAAGTCAACTGATCACTTTTTACAGTGTAATGCATAGTTAATCTATATTTCTGAATAAACTTTTGAAGACTATGAAAAAACCTGCTGTAGCTCAATTATAACTGTGCATGTAAACATACACACTCTCAATTTGACCAGTTCTTGGTCTCTTGTGATTTTGCGAAGGTGAAGTGTGAAGAAGATTCTCCCTTCCTTTCTTCCCTATCTAAACCACCCAGGAAATAATGTCACAGTGAAAAGGTGAAATGCAGGTCTATTCATGAGTTACGCAAGGACTCCTAATCCCTTTGACAGATCGGAAAGAATCACCTCTCTGTCATGGTGAGGGAGAGTATACAGTGTCATGGTAAAAGCTGGGGATATGGTTCAGTCCCATCAACAACATACGGTTCTACAGTTATTGCATCATCTCATGGGGAAACATCTCCAGGCTCCATCTGGGGAAATACTTGAGTTGTTAGTATTTCACTCTGCTTTAGATCTTCAGAGCAGTGTATAAACCACAAATGTACACAACACAATATTGGATTTTCTAAAGACTAAGGTTAAGTCTTATGGCCCAGGATCTCTTGATAACAGACTAATGGCTTTTAATTCTTGTCTGATAAGCTCACAAAAGCACAGGCACACTCTGGGTTCAGAAATAGCTTTTATTTTTGAGTCTCCTACATGTATAGTCAGGGCTAATGTCCCCAAAATATGTTTTTTTTGTTTGGTAAGGCCTTTGTTAATCAGAGTATTTAATGATAACCATCAATTGGCCATACCTTTTTCAGTTATCTAATAAAAGGATGAGCTTTGAACCATTTTAAAAAAATGTATTCTTCAGTAGTGGCTGTCTGTTTTTATTTCTCAAAACAAAAACAGAAGCATTGTTAACATGAAACCAAGAGCAAAATGACACAAGACTCCACCACACTATTCGAGAATGGAAAACATCAACTGTAAATGGGTCCGTGTACCCATTCAATTAGTTTTTCGATTTAATATTGAAAGTAGAAAAATTAGAAAACGGCTCATTTATGTGCGCTTCGCTACAACATAAAATCATTCGCTCCGTGCTGTCCCAGTGGGTCACAGTTGGACAACTAAATAAAACCAGTGGTGTGCTGAAGTAGTAGGCTGATGGGTAATGTGGGTGCAGATGAAAGATAACCAACATTAATATTTCTCTGGCACATAGGTTGTCGAACCCATGTCTATAGAGAAGAAAACCCTTACTGGGCCAATTTGTGTCAAAGCATTCCTTAGTCTGGTTGTTGGATGAGAGAGAGATTATTTTTTAACAAAGACTTTAAGAATCCATCCAGCAGCGGAGGACTATTATTCTGCACAAATCAAGCCCAATTCTCGTTTTGTAATTTTTTTTGTGAAAAAACGAGGGAGAAAAACTAATAAATTAATACATTTTTCTAATTTCAATATTAAATCACCCACACACAGACCTAATGTGCTTTATACATGCATAGTTGCATTTTCATTTTCTGTTGTTGCTTTTTTTTCAAATTAAAATTGCCATCTGAAATTTGTATAAACAATTGTTATATGTTATAGATTCAAGGCATCTTAAACACATTAGTTATGGCAAAATCCACACGTATACCTATCTAGTCTCAACAATATCTCCACATGTTTTGGCTCTTCAATAAACTATATAAAAAAGTAAGGCAATTTAAACATATTCAAAAATAAAACATGGCTCAGGAAGATAGTGACTTTACCGTCCTTTACAAGAACTTCAGGATTAAGGTTTGTATATCGATTCATGATGATAGTCTATATTTCACTGACTCAAGAACTGTATTTTTTTTTTTTTTTCAGGTATGATGAGAAGCAAAGTTATATAGAAAAATCATGAACAAATGTGTGTTATTGCATAGGAAATGCAGACAACTCACTATAAAAAAAAAAAAAAAATTTAAACAATATAGTATTGGCTCAAAAAATGAGCTTGATGAGTTGACTTTCAATGTACAGTATTTAACAGACATTAAAGGGGTCATATCATACTTTTTAAAATATTTTTTCCCTGAGGTCCACTCACAATGTTAGTCAAGTTTTATATATCAAAACAGTCCTAATTTAGTATTCTCATGACTGCTCTCCACCTTCTTTCTGACTCGCTGAATGAAATAGCAAATTTTGGTGTTGTGCCTTGCATATGTAAAACACAGTCTAGGTAAAGTGAAATGAGAAATAGTTGGGTCACGTTTGCTGCTGGGCCATACTTTCCTAACATTTCCTAAAAATCCTAGAAAGGATAAGCAGATCTCCAGGTGGTATACACAACCAGGTGCAGCACAAGATTTTTAAAGGGCACCTATTATGGAATTTAGAAAATTACCTTTCATGTAGTGTGTAACATAATGAACGAAAACATCCTGCAAAGTTTTAAATATGAAAGTTCACCGTATACAAAGTTATTGTCTCTCAAAAGTAAGAGTCGACTGAGTCGCTGATATGAATCGATAGACGAACGATGCTTTTTCTGTCTAGATGACGTCAACTTGACAAGTTATTTGAATAAGGTACGCCCACTTATTGCGCTCGTAGACGCCACCTTGAAACCTTGAAAACATCATGGCGACGAGACGCTGTGTTCTGAATTGCGACGCAAAAGCGAACTTTTTTCATCCGCCCAGGGAGGAGCATTTAAAGACTAAGTGGCTACAGTTCATATATACAACTATACCACAGAAGTATAGCCGGACCTTGTGCTTTGTTCGCGTCATTTTGAAGATGATTGCTTCCCAAACATAAATGCTATCAAATAACGTTATGGATTTGCGAGCCGGCTGATATTGAAGGAAGGTTACGTTTATTTGGATCAGCTTCCTCCTACGAACCACAACCTGCAAGTATTATTAATATTAATAATTGTTGCTTTTATGTTTTATGTAGCATGCTCAATAATTATTTTGTGTGTTGTGTACGCACAGCGCAGCTTCTATAGTCTTCAATGTCAATTGTATTGAAATATGTGAAGTGTTTGTCGTTGTTATTGGAGTTGTCATAAAGAATAGAGCAATACCTCGTAGTACTGCATTATCAATATGTTTATGCGTTGGGCTAACGCAAACAAAGACTGAATGTGCTTTTACCACTGAACTTTGGGCTATGGTCGCTAACATAACTAAACTTAAATTCCTTCTCTCATTTTGAATTTTTTACTACAAAGCGGTGCACTATAAACATTATTATAACACAATGTAATTGATAAAAGCATTGTACACTGTACTCCGTGTTAACCAACTGACTGGTTGTTGACTCCGTGTTAACCAACTGACTGGGTCATCTGACCAATCACCTCAGATTAGCGTCACGCAAAGGCGGGGTTTGGAAAAATGAGTCGTTGAACGATTCATATGGGAGTCACTGAGCAAATCAGGTAAAAATAAATGCATATTATAAAACAACAAAAGTGTTTTTTGTCATTGCATGCTTGTAAAACTGTTGTTAGGGACTCCCAAACCAATATTAGGAACATTTTAAATGCCATAATAGGTGCCTTTAACTTATTTAACGCTCATCACTAATTCTGGTGGAGTTAGGCCATATTTTTTGGCAGAGTTGCTGAACTACAAATAAGAGTCAATGTACAACATTGTCAAAAGGTACAGTGCATTTTCATAGTACATTGAACTTTTATTTTCCCGTGATATGACCCCTTTAATAAAAGTATTGCATTGCGAATACAAAAGAGCACTCCGCTAATCATAGAACCATAATTTGCATGAGTCTAAAGTCAAGCGATTCTTAAAATGCAGCATGCTGCTGATTGGTCATTAAGCTGAATGGTGTCTGCGATTAAAAACTAAAGGCATTTCTAAGATGAATACATGCTGCATTATAAGGAAATGTGTAAATGACTAGGGTGTGTATAACTAAACCAAACTATACTAACCTTAAAGGGGTCATGACATGAGAAACCAAATTTGCCTTGATCTTTTGGTATATAAGATATCTATGTACTAATAAAACTTCCTGCAAGTTTCATAGCTTAAGACGTCCTCCCCATTATAAATGAAGCATTTATTTAATCAAGCTCTAAATACAGCTTGTTCTAGATCCTTTGTACGAAGTGACGTCACAGTACGAAGTGACGTACCAGTCGTTTGCATATGACCGCCTCCAGCGCGTTGCGCATGCGTTGTCGTGCAGCGAGTGGGTCTGTTTACAAGACGACTGCGATGCCACGCAGATGTGCTGTTCCTGGCTGTGGACAAACAACATGTTTAAATACCCTGCCGAACAATCCAGACGTCAGAGAAAGCAGTTGGATGCAGTTTATTTGCAGAATATGCAGCCGGCCAAAGCCTTATTTGAACGATGAGTGATCAGATGAGTGTGACAGGGCATGTTACTGAAAGAACGAGCAGAGAGAGAGAGAGAGAGAGAGACCCGGCGCACGCTCTCTCTCGGTCTCTCTCTGTCTGTGTCTCTCTCTCTCTCTCTCTGTCTGTGTATCTCTCTCTCTCTGTCTGTGTCTCTCTCTCTCTTTCTCTGTCTGTGTCTCTCTCTCTCTTTCTCTGTCTGTGTCTCTCTCTCTCTGTCTGTGTCTCTCTCTTTCTCTGTCTGTGTCTCTCTCTCTCTCTCTCTCTCTCTCTCTCTGTCTCTCTCTCTGTCTCTCTCTGTGTCTCTGTCTGTGTCTCTGTCTGTGTCTCTGTCTGTGTCTCTGTCTGTGTCTCTGTCTGTGTCTCTGTCTGTGTCTCTGTCTGTGTCTCTGTCTGTGTCTCTGTCTGTGTCTCTGTCTGTGTCTCTGTCTGTGTCTCTGTCTGTGTCTCTGTCTGTGTCTCTGTCTGTGTCTGTGTCTCTGTCTGTGTCTCTGTCTGTGTCTCTGTCTGTGTCTCTGTCTGTGTCTCTCTCTCTGTCTGTCTCTCTGTCTGTCTCTCTGTCTGTCTCTCTGTCTGTCTCTCTGTCTGTCTCTCTGTCTGTCTCTCTGTCTGTCTCTCTGTCTGTCTCTCTGTCTCTCTCATGAATCAAAATCAATTGAGAATTGACACGATGGTAAAAGATCGGAAGACCGAAGTTTCACGTGGTGGAGCATTGTGTAGCCTACATGTGATACAAAATGATTAACGTTAATAATTTATGCATAAGCAGCACTGACGTTAGCCAATCATAACAGTGGGCGTTAACACTGAACTCTTAAAGGTGAAACACCTCCAAAACACACTGTTTGAATCAGAGGTTGAGCAATAGGGTGGGAAAAGGTCATAAATCACTACATTTTTAAAGTTTTTTTGTACAAAAAAACTATAGTAATACTATAATTGCACCTAAGGGAACATAATAATAAAAAACAAAAAAACATGTCATGACCCCTTTAAAAAAGCTTTAAACCTTTTATAACTAGTACAATTCTGTTGAATTACACATTTAGCATTGTCCATTATAGCAAACATAATGGATAAACCATTTGGTTTTTTAATGGACAACTGTTGTCCTTCAGACAGACTACATGGCATGTTCACAGTGTTGCCATAGCTGAGTCTGCTTGCTATTCAGGATGACTTGTTTTATAAAAGCAAGTAACTTTAAATAGTTGACTATATGTAGCTGTTAAACATTTGCAGTGTTTTTCAGAGCGGTACTGAGAGTGCGCATGTGGCTTTTATCTCGGACAATGCTGGTTGTGTCATAAATAAATACAAATAAAAACAACATATTTGCTTGTCTGTCTATTTGGTCACCAGTATCTTATTCTAAGCATAAGATTCAATCTCGCTCTCTTTTACCCACACATTAACTCACTCGGCCATCTTTTAGGCTCACACTGGTCACAGTGGCTGGCCTTTAAGCTGCTCCTTCAGGACGCCAGTCTCTGTGGCTCTCCACACGTGCAGTGCACTGCTGGAGGTGAGGAAGAGGAAGAGGATGAAGGCTATGGGAAACCCCACAGTGTCCACCATACCTCCAGCCACGGCACTAAAACTCAGTTTCCCAAGGACCTCCAGAGTGGACAGAAAACTGTAGTGGGTGGCCTAAAGATTGACAGACAGAGAGAGGCAAAAATAGAAAGAGTTTTAGCATTAACTTTTGGTAATTTGGGGGATTTACTCAAGAATAGTGAAAAAGGGACAGTAAATTATAAAGAAAGGAGAATGTGTTTTGCCTAATAGTCTAGACTCAGATGTTACACATGTGTGCAATTGTCATTTATTCACTGATCTCTACTTAAAAAAAAAAAAAAAATCTTTTCAGAACCAGGTCCAGCACTTAATTACAAAAGAGATCTTTACATTAAGGATGCACCGATTTAAAAAATTGACCAATAACACAAAATATTTTTTCGCATGTTATGGCCGAAAACCAACAAATGACTTATATTACAATTCTACACGATATTGCATAAATAATTGAAAAAGAAAACACAAACTAAAATCTGTCATGTTAAATAATACAAGTGAATTTAAACACTACAACATGTAATGCTAGGCATATCATTTTTCAGTTTTGATGTTGTTCACTAAAACTATGAAAAAAGTTTCCATTGACTCAAATAAAATATAAATGTTAGATGAAAAATTAAAATGTTAGAAAAACATAGAAATGTTGCCTTAGCAACTAACTCAAATAAAATAAGTTGATGTACTTAAATTCCTCAAATTAAAACTGAAATAAAAATAAATCAAAAGATAAATAGATTTTTTAAATGGTAAAAATTACATTTTAAAATGTAAATTTAAAAGCCAATTCAAAATATTAATAAATATAAGTATTTATAGCATAAAATAATTCTAAAATAACACTATAATGTACAGTATGAAAATGGATATTTAATTTAAGATTATTCAAAAATGCAACGGCAAACTTTAAGCAGATGTTAGATGATGGCAAAGGTAATCTAAATGTAAAAATATGGGAAATTAGCAGGCACAATTGAACATGCGTAATTAAATATACAATATCACAATGAAATATAGAAATCACAACAAATAAAAAATATCTCCAATATCGTACGATAACTACATTGTGCTATGTTAATTTAAATATTATGACCCTTTATGTCTTCATAGGACAGGACAGTTAGAGATAGTACGGGAAACAACGGGGAGAGAAGGCAAAGATGGAATTTAGAAGAAAAAAAACGGAGCAGGATTCAAACTCCAGTTAACACTCCAGATTACACGCACAACAGAAATTTCTGCTTTCCTTTTTGGCGTGGTTTGTTACCCTTCAAAATAACAGATGACTTAACATAATTCTTATTTATAATTTTTTTAATTCGCCTCACATCAAAACAATTCCAACAGGAGGATCAAAGAGCAGTCTGAATCCCTCTCTTGTCTGGACGTTAGAGACTGTCTCCATACTCTAGTCCTTCGACTTAACACACAGAATGGGAAAGCAAAGCCAAGTCCATTCCTTCACATGGCCCTGCCACCAAAGTTAAGTGAAGTACCTTTATTCCTACAAACTTGTTTAAGGTGTTCAGTTTCTCCCTCAAGGGCCTTTTCACAAACATTCACAGTATCGGTTTTCGGTCATCTAAAACCACCTTAAAACAAACACACACAAGCTGCTCTCGCTACGGTATGTACAGTATGTTATAAGAACATTTTGAATTAAACTACAGTTTACAATCATCCTCCTGGTTATTTTCTTCTAAATGTGAATCTCAAGTTTTTAATTGCTTAGAGGCGGAGGAAAAACATACTAGCACTTTCTCTTACTGTGTAATGAGTTTCATTAGTACCATTAATTCAGCAGGTATTGAGCTGGTGAAGTGAAAAATAGCTAAGAGAGCAGTGAAAGATCACATGCAAGCAGCGCAGGCCCATTTAAACAGGACAATACTGTCATGTCAAAGATGAACGATGGGACGAAAGGAGAGAACATGGGAGGGGAGAGATACTGGAACAGTGAGAACTATCGTTTATCGTCTAGGGGACATAAATAAACAAATAGAGAGAATGAACAACTGAACTAACAAAAGAGAGAAATTAGACAACACAAGATTAGCGAGACATAATAGGGAGTGGAGTATTGTGAAGAACAGAGGTGATATAGATGGACTGTTTTTGATAGACAGGTAAGCTGTCTTTACACTATAAAAGTGGCACAGAACAGTACACTGCACAGAAGCATTATCTGAAGAGAAACGCAATGTGCATTAGGTTTGTTTCACAAGCTATATACTAAAACAACTATTTGTTAGCTCAATCTGCCGTTCTTTCATCTTATGCCCATATTCAGAACAAAACAGGCACTGATTGTCACAAGTGCAAACTCAGAAATGATGTCAGCCTGAACCGGGAACACTTCCTAACACCTGATGTACTCGCTACATCCTAAAAAGAATGGCATCGGCGCTCATTTAGTCTTTCTGTTTATTCCGAGGTGAACTATAATCAGCCGGGCCTTATCCAGATCAGATGGTGGACTTGCGCCTAGACACGACCACAACGCATCCCTGAAGTGTCAGCAGAGCTTGTGTCAACTAGACTCTCCCCTGTGAAGGCCTCAGCGACACGACAGCCATCGGCACTGATCCTCAACAAACTCGTCCCCATACACGCGTGATGACTCCGATCTTCAACCAGCATTATATAATGTTCCGATCCAATCTGACCTCTGACCTGTAATGCTGCCTGAATCGTAACCATACAGTGTTCATTTGTTGGCCAGAGGAGAACTGGCCCCTGACTGAGCCTGGTTTCTACCAAGGTTTTTTTTTTTTTTCTCTCTTCATCTTTTTTTCTTCCATTCTGTCACCTGATTGAATTTTGGTTGCTTCCCACTGTCCTTTTTTTGCATTTCTCACCATTGGCTTTTGGCTTGCTTAGTTGGGGACGTTTAGTTTTATTTTTAACAATATTATTACAACATTATTTTCCTGTTATCTCTGTAAAGCTCCTTTGAAATAATCTGTATTGTAAAAAGCGCTATATAAATAAAGGTGACTTGACTTTTGCACTGTATGCCATCTTTGTTTATAGATTTACAGCATGGATTTCATAAATATCATAGCTGTATAAATATAATCGCGATATAAGCGATATAATTCTCAGTTACTAAAAACTTTTTAGATTTTTGAAGAACAAAATATTAATACATTATCTCTAACACATTATTAGAAGAAATGCATAATTGTTGGCAGGACGAGTAAAAACAACTGGCCCGACTGGCAATATAAGCGATATAATTCTCAGTTACTAAAAACTTTTTAGATTTTTGAAGAACAAAATATTAATACATTATCTCTAACACATTATTAGAAGAAATGCATAATTGTTGGCAGGACGAGTAAAAACAACTGGCCCGACTGGCAACCAGAAAAAAAGTGAGAGGAGAAAAAAACAAAAAAAAACAATCTGCCCCAGAAATGAACCCCTATAAATCACTAATTAATATTCCTGGAATAATAAATGCTTTATTCATTTACAGTCAAATGTTTAAAAGTTGAGTTGCTGTTTTTTTTATTTATTTATGCATTCAGTAATGATACATTAAATTGATCAATATTTTCATTTATTATTTCACAAAATATTTCCATTTCGAATAAATGCTGAACTTTGCTATCCATCAAAGAACCCTGGAAAATATTCTCAGTTTCCTCAAAAGAAAAAACATATTACGCAGCAATAGAGTTTTTAACATTGAAAAGTTTCTTGAGCACCAAATAAGCATATTAGAATGATTTCTGAAGGATCATGTGACACTGAAGACTGGAGTAATGATGCTGAAAATTCAGCTTTGTCATCACAGGAACAAATTATATTAAAATTATTTAATGTGCTTTCTATCAAATAGAAATGCAGCCTTAGAGAGGATAAGAGTTTTTGACTCCATAAAATCTGAAATCAAACTTTTTTTCAACGGTTGTGTATATACAAATTGCACCTTTGCAGACCTTTGCTAGGAAGAAAGTTTTGAAACCGTACAGTTGTTTGTGGAACTGAGTCTGGAAATGGCACAAATCAATCTTAAACTTGCATTGCTCACATGAGCACTAATGTACAATGTGTCAGAGCATGCAAACTAACCACTGGGCTACACATAAAAAATAAAAAAAAAGAAGAAAGAAATCAAAATGTCAAATCTATGAATTTGAATAAACTTTCTGATGAGTATGCTTTGTAGGTGATTGATGAGTTGAAATGGGTTGACGTGTAGAGCTAAAGAGAGTGTTAAAACTGCTCAGTTCTCTGAGTGGAGATATTGACTGACAGATGAATGAGATTTTGACTGCTGTGATGTGCTCACGTATGTGGCAGACAGGAAACACTCTCAGGCTTTCTGCAGCTCACGGCCTGTTGTGAGACTACCTGTCAACAACTATCAAAAACTGTAAGATTCATGTTTTGTTGTCTTTGGAGCTTGGCTGCTGAAACTGAAGAGAAAACAACAGATTTGTCCTGCTGTTGACCTCAGGTGAACACATGTGATGACGTTAACAGCCTGTTCTGACCTGTCAGGGAGCAAGAGTCAGAGCTGTGGTCAGTTGAAGAGGGTGGTGTGTGATACCTGTATGCTCTCCTCGGCTCTCTGTGTGCAGTTCATCATCATGGTGAAAGTGAGAGTGGTGATAAGACCCGCTAAGAAATGCTGCAAACTCAGACTCAGCACTGCCATTCCTGAAGAAGAGCAGACACAATACACATTAATAGCTACAACATACAAAATTCTGCCCTTGTTTTAAGCCTGCGACAAAAAGTCTCAGATCGCAGACACACCTCAAGTTTGAATTTGTGACTCTGAATTTATTTATTGCATATAAAAACACAATGCCTAAGAAATTTTGCTCTGAATATCTGGCAGTGTTAATTGAGAGATGGCCTGTGGGAAGAAATGTGTGCAGGGTGACAAGCTTCTGTCTTGTAGTTTGTGCTTGGCATTACTCAGACTTAAGGATAAAGCATTTACCGGTTTGAAGATAAGCCATGATAAAAATTCCCCACGTTTACTATTACCTTTCATACACTTTCAGATCTGCCTTTTATAGTAGCCAGCCTAAGGCACACCTGTGCAATAAACATGCAAAGGAGAAGTGCTCACTAACACAGATTTAGACAGATTTGTGAACAATATTTGAGAGAAATAGGCCTTTTGTGTATCTTTAGAAAAAGTCTTAGATATTTGAGTTCAGCTCATGAAAAATGGGGGCAAAAACAAAAGTGTTGCGTTTATAATTTTGTTCAGTGTATTTAATTTACCTATCGCGATTTGAAAAATTTGCCGTAAATACTGTTCAGCATTAAGCAAAGTTAGCAACAGTCTCACGCAGGTGCAGCGAGGGTTTCGTTTAGTGTGAAAACATGATGTAAGGCAGAGTGCTGAGAGAGTGAAATCATATGAAAGAATGTATTAATGAATTAATGAATTCTATGAATGTTTAATGGGGAACCGACTGTCTTCAGAAAAGTTAAGATTGCCACTTTATCAGCGGCGATGGTTCCGGAAGTATTTTTTTCCATTCATCTCTCCCATAGGGATTTAAAAAAAAGTCTTTGTTAAAGCGCTACAAGACAACTAGCAACAAGGGGAATCATAACTTTACTACTTTTCTTTGAAGAAAAAAGGTATTTGAAAATCGGACAAAAATACAAAGGGTAAAAGACTGTGTGCTTAACACTTTCCCCGCCAGTGTTTAAAAAAAATATAAATAAAAAGCTGTCATTTTCACAAAAATGTTATGGCCCCCAGAATATTTTGTTGCATGAATATCTGAACATGCAATATATCAAAAGAAAGAACAGACCCTATGCATAGTATATAAACATAGAAACATATTTCAAAACCAGCAACACAATCTGACATGAAATGTCCCATAAATGGGACAAGTTTCTTATTGTTTCTTTCTGGAAACCGGAGCTTCTAACGGCAGCTGCAGCGTCACAATTAATTTATCAATCAGCGATTGGCTCTTTTACTCCGAAGGCTGGACATATTCAAGTCAAGTCAAAATTTATTTCTATAGCATATTTAAAAGCAACAGAGTTGCACCAAAGTGCTGTACAATAAAACATTGAGCATATAAAAAGAAAGCATAAAAAGAACCTATGCAGCGAACAAAATATAAACAGATTAAACAGAATACAAAAAAAAACATTAAAAAAAAACATTTTGCAATAGGAGTTAATCGTCTTTCTATATCTATAGTCTTTGCCACATATTAGTAGATAGATATCATGTTTTGTTGTAAGTCACCAAACTAATATTTTTTGTTCATTTAAAATCTGGCTGTGGCAAGCAGGGTGTGAGTCACAGAGACACCGGCCTCGAGTCACACGGAGGGATAAAAAGAGGAGTGACAACTGTGCACTTTATGTTGCTGCTTTTTATTATATGCAGCAGTCGTCTGTGAGGGACTGCTGCTTTACTTTTGTTTTGTAGTGTTTATTTATTCAGATTTATGTTGAAAGTTCCCCGGTTCCTGCCGGTAAATGTTTTTCTATGCATACAAAGAGTGCATAGTGCTATTTGTTGTTTGTCGGTTTTCTGCATACAACTTACGTATCAGTACTTTTTGAACATTTCCAGCACATTTTAACAATACCATGAAAATATTGATCATCATGATAATTTTGGTCACTATATCATGAAATTTTCATACAGTTTCAGCTCTACTCAGACTCAACACTGTCATACCTGTGTTAGCAGGAACAGTACTGTACATGCTTGTTATTGTAACACTGAGATCTCTCAGACTATTATTTATGCAGACAGAACCAAATCAAACTACTAGCAGTTTAACTTAAGACAGTCAAATCTGACTCTATATGCTGCCACAATTGACATTTAGAAATCAATGTCTTTATGGACATTTTGAAGTTGATTATTAAATTCACCTGAGTAACGTCCACCCAGAGCATGAGACAGACCGTCTACCATTAAAGCCTCTAAAAATCATGAATCACAAATCAATCATTACCAGAAGCCCATTTGCACAAAAAGAAAAATCATGAAGCTTTCACATCCAGCTCCATCTGAATTATTCACTAGAAATGTTTAGTTCTGCCTAACAAGACTTCTCCATTACTTATCCAGGAACCACAGGAAGGAAAATCAGCTCTTCTGAGGCATCCAGTCTCATACAATATTGAAAAATATTTTCTGCAGAACTTTATCATTCTTTTTTCCTCTTTTTTTTTTTTTTGAGGGGGGGTTAGATGGGGTGCAGAGTTGCTTTGTTCCATTTCGTTTGGGAGAATGGCAAAACGAGAGACAGAGAGAGAATAAGAAAGACAGCGAGATGAGGGAGTTGTCAAACAGAAGCTCGCTGACAAAAACATCTTGACTAAAAAGCAAAGACATCCTGGGGAAGAAGTAATACAGTGGCAAAAAATACAGAGTGAAACAGCTAAAACGCAAGAGTTTCCCCATTTCCCTTTTTTCATTTTCATTAAATAAACATTCAAAGCACCTGTGAGAGAAAGAGACCGCGCAAGGAAAAATAAGAGAAACAGGCAGAGGGTATGAATATGGGTTTATTCATTTATCAAAGAGAGCCGTGAGAATACTCAAGGTAAAATAGTGTTAGCTTCCGCAGACAGAAACAGAAACGCAAATCCACTTAAGCAAGTTGAACCGGGAGAGAATATGTTTGACATAACTTCTGTATGATCACTTCTACACAGTTCATGCATAAAATTTTGCTTGAATTATGTTGAATCCAAGCACTAGGACTATGAAGATGGTTATCAGAACAGATCTACAGGAGTCTTACAGAAGATTTATGGAATAAAAATATGGAATAATTTCTCAGAAAAGAAAGCACACTGATATAAGTTTGGATCAATACTGAAAGTAAAGTAAAACATACCTAATGCAACAAATAAACAGCCTTGAGCACCTGATGAAATAAAACCAAGTCTGTTAACACACTCAACAATTGCCAATTATTGTCAGGATAAATCTGGAAATCTGTATTTTTACTTTTTGATTCTCCAGAGGTCGCTTAAGTACCAAATAAGTTTTTGCCTTTATCATGTGATGATCGTATTAATGTTTACATGTTAAGCTTTGATAATTAATTATTTCTGCCATATAAAGAGTGTAAATATTCTTATTATCCTACCCATCTGGATTTGATTTATAGATTAATTAAACTAAATTAAACAATAATATATTTTTAAATCGCACACATCAACTTTTGATTTTTTGTAATTTTCTATTCTGATCTCACCATACAGCAAGATTAACTCTATGCTGGTCTGTATGACATTCATGTTAATACTCTCCCTTTTTATCAGATGCTGTTGTTTAATGCAGCGTTGAGAGTTTTATTCAGACACACACTCTGTCTGAACACCTGTTTACTCGGTGCAAGGTGCTGAAATGGACACTTTAGCCTGTCAGTGGAAAACGCGGGAAACCGGAGACGGCCCTATGGATTCGTAAATGCAGGGGAACAGTAGAAAGCTCAGCGGAGAACAGGTCAATTTCACTTCTATATATACATAATTACAGGTGAGCTATTTGACTCTTAAGAACAAACTGTACCCATAAAACACATGGCAGTCAACTTACAGTGTACTGAGTTTTTCCCTGTCCTTTCATGTATAAAGCAGTGCACTATTCAAAGAGATAAAGTAAAATAAATCAGCGAAAAAAATACAAATAAAATGAAAAAATATGCTGGATGGTCCTATAGAATGTTCATGTAGGTGAATTTCTCACCTTTCATCAAGGGCGAGGGCTCCAGCACTACGAGAAGTGAGCTCTGAAAGACCATGCTGATAGTCCGCATCATAAACACACGTCTCATCAACAGGCCAATACTGAGGACATAAAAGGGAGAAAGTTCGGTTCATATCATCTCATACTACACAAATACGTATATTATAGTATAATATACATTAAAGTTCAAAATTAAAGAAATTAATACTTTCATGAGTCACAGGACACTTTGCAGGACACATTCATTTGACAGAAGTGATAGTAAAGACATGTATTATGTTACAAAAAAATATTACAAATAAATCAGTACCCTTCTATTTATTATCCACAAAAATATTACGCAAAACAATGTTTTCAACACTGAAGTGTTTCTTGAGCTCCAAGTCAGCATATTAGAATGATTTGTGAAGGATTATGTGAGAAGTAAGACTAATGGCTGCTGAAAATTCACAGGGATAAATTACATTTTAAAATATACATTAAAACAGAAGATTTCAATTGTAATAATATTTCACAATATTATTACTGTTTTTATTATCACATAAATGCAGCCTTGTTGAGCAAATCTTACCAACCCTAAACTTTTAAACAGTTTTGCAATATAATTCAACATTAAAAAATACATATATATAAAAATATATATATATACCAAACAAACTATAGGCTAATATTTTCCAGATCAATCATTGACATTAATGAGGGACTGCCACGCTGAGACAGAGAAGCACTCCTGTACACATGCTTACAAGCAGTGTGTTTGCTTACACACTCTAATTGATTATCTATTAGCAGTTAAGAATCCCACTGGGTGAACTTCCGTCACAACATAATCAATAACGCGACAAGATCTACAGACACACACGGGCTGATTGACCCCCGGCTAATTAGTGACCATCACACACCTCAATTTCTCCCAGCTACAATTCGAACACCCGTAGGGCCCTGTCAATCACACACAGGGTCTGGTGTCACGGCTTCTACAGTCAGTTGTTAATATTTCTAATTATCAGTACAGTAAACATAATTTTCATCATGTTCTCTAAAATGAATGCTTAAAGCAGTCAGGCAGAATGATTAATAACCAGGCTTGAGTTAAGCTCTGGTGACAGCATCTGTTGTCTAAAAATTAGTTTGACTTGTCCCTAAGGTTGTAAAAAGAAGTATAAAAATGCATCATCAATTAAATATCCTTTCAATGTGAATAAACTCCAAGGCCTCTGACAGAGAAAGCAAGTCGAGAAAGAGAGAAGGAGATGCGGGTAAAGGTCAAGTGAACTTTAAGAGAAGAGTAAGGAATCGTCTGTCATCTTAAACCAGCCTTTTAGATCTAGATGAACCCAGTCAACAACAGCAGCCGGTCAGACAGAAAGCCAATCTGCCATCATTCTCATGCAAACACCCTCTCAATCCACTCAATAACACTCTTTCATATTTCACTCAGATGAGAGAAGGAGAGAGAGAAAAAGAGAGCTGTAAGAAAGACAGACAGTCTTAAAGAGGAAAACAAGCGACTTAGAGAGAGAGAAGGATGCGAGTCTAAAACAGGTGTATCACACGAGCAGTTAGGCCCGATAAGATTCGTACTCTCAGATTGCTGATGGCGATCAGTGTATGGGGGTCAGTTTTTGGCCACTCAAGCATTTCAGATGGGGCCGGGATAAGTGTCCAAATTAGCTTTTAGTGGCCCTGAACAGACAACGACAGAAACCCAATCTGTGGGAAGCAAGGCCTGAATGCACGACTGTGTCGAGTGAACAAGCCCCATGCGTGTGAAACTTTACATTCCTCCTTATCCACTAACACTGCCTTTAGCATAGAGACAGAGAGAGAGAGAGAGAGAGAGAAAGAGAGGGAGAAAGGTAAAGCGGGAAAAAAGACGAAGGGGCCGAGAATAATGGAGAGGTTAGAGAGAAAGGGAGAGATGGAAAGGTAAGAAAATTTGAGAGAGTACAGTAGATATTTAATGCATATTTTGGGACTGCACATCTGTCCCCCTCACCACCGTCCTCATGTATAAACATTGCACGATATGGGCATTGAAATATGCATACTCAATTTTCCATACACATATCAGGACTTATAAAAAATGTATTTGGCATAAATATGCACGCACCGTCCGCACACACCAGACCACACTTGTTAACCAGTGTGAGTGAAATAATGTATAGTAAACAAAATGATTTTAAACTGTTTTTCCATTTGATATACACATATGAAATATTCAACTCTCATTAATGGAGTTAAGCATTACATTAAATCATTATCCACAAGTTAAAAAATTTAAAATTGAGATGTGAATATTTGTAATGAATATGCTGCTTTTTACCAACTTTCCAGTGCATTGCTACATTTTTGCTTGACATATGATAATTCTGCTTTGAATTGTATTCTAAATAACAGAACAAAATATTTTCACACGAATTATGATCAGTGCTGCGCACCTGACTAAGATGGCTTGGCAACACAGGCAGTATACTGACAGACTCACGGACTCTTCTGGTGTTCGAATGGTCTGACGACAGTTCTCCTGAGCAGACTGACAGTAGCCTATTGATTACACCTTACGCATTCTTCCAAGCATCATGAAAATGCCTATTTAAAGGAATTGGTAAGATTTACACGTTTTATTTTTTTTTAAATGTTTTGTGTGAAGCACCGATGTCAGAAAATTGTTACACTGAAAATTAAGTATATTTTTCAGTCTAAACTGCACAAAATTGTTTAAACCAATTAAAAATAGTCAATTTTGCCAATAAGTATACATTCTGAAAAGTATTTTACAACTACAATTTTGGTGGACATTTTTTGTTTTACAGATATTTTTATTTTATTTTAAACGAGACAAGGATACTAAATGAGTCTTAACAATGTAATGTGATGGCACAAACAGCATTTACATTCTCAAATATCTCTGCCTTTTACTGCTTTCAAAGACACTTGGACAACATGAGATTATTACATGGATGGAAATATGCAATGGAAATGATATGCAGGTGAGGATATGATTAAAACTCCTTATATGGTTATTTTTTGGGAGGAGGCGGGGTGGAGATGCATGTACTCACAATCTTCCGCTGATTAGGATTTCTAAAGGGGATTTTGCACAGGTTCTGGGCTGGTGTACATCTATTTTTTTTTACAGTCTATGGTGTACATACGGTTTTACAAATCTGAAAACCCACGCACATTTTTAAAGATTAAATCCACAAAAAGTTTTATACATGAGTCCCCTGGGGTTTTGAAGGCATGCTCATTTTTACCATATTCATCTACATTTCTTAGAGACCACAGTATCTCAAAGCCCCTGAAATTAATATTCCCCATAATCACTCTAGCAATAATATTATACTTAAATGCAAATTGTATTTCATATCCATACAACATAGCCTGTTACCCAGTACATGATTATGATTGTTTGGATATTTGCTAACTGAAATGTTAATTAAATACTAGGCTAGTGACTATTTGTACAATAAATATTCACTACCATTCAAACATTTAGGGTCAGTAATAATTGGGTTTTTTTTAAGGACACATTAAAAGGTTAGGGTAGGCAATTTGAGAGGCTAGCAATAGCAAGCTAGCTTTGAAAGCGTAAGATCCCACCCTCCCTTCAGAGCGTCTCCAAAGCCACGTCTCCTCCAAAACACATGAACACATACAGCAGAGTCTGCAAAGCATCACAAGAGATGGTGTTAAATTACCCGTTCCAAATTTACAATAATAATGAATGTAAACAACTTACAGAGCTCTGACTTGTAGCACCTGACTGCTGTAGATTCATTTCACCGTTGATAGTGTTGACATAGAAAAGCATAGAGTCTTAGGACGTGAACAGCTCTGAGTAGAAACTCAAGGGTTGCCATCTTGTAATTATGGTTACGACATGGAGTGAAAGCAGCATAAGCTTGTTGTTTTGGTTCAGGAGGAACTGTAAAAGCCGGCTGCTGTTTGTTTGCGACATAGTAGCATTACATTCAGACTAAAGGCAATGATTGGACAAACATTTTTTTGGTTCTGAGTGAGACTTTCACAGAAGAGATATATATATATATATTTTTTTTTTTTATGTTTAGACCACTTATATTATTGATTGCTATGAGGATGTGAAGAGTTTCAACCAGTATAAAAAAGTGTTTTTGAAAACCATTGCCTACCCTACCTTTAAAATGCTTAAAAGTGACAGTAAAGATGTAAAAATGTTTAAAAAAAAAAAACTATTTCAAATAAATGCTGCTCTATTAAATAGCTTTCTATTTATTAAAAATCCTGAAAAATGTATCACAGTTTCCACTGTAATTCCAATGTGATTCCTTAAAAAATATTAAATAGTACAACTGCTTTAATTGATCATAAATGTTTCTTGAGAGCAACAAATCAGAATATTAAAATGATTTCTGAAGGGTTATGTGACAATGAAGACTGAAGCAGAAAATTTAGCTTTGCCATCACAAGAATAAATTACATTTTATATAAAACAGTTTTGATCAGATAAATGCAACCTTGGTGAGATTTGGTAGCCTCTGATCTAGCCAATGTTTGCATCACCTCAGTGACTAACTTGTTAAGATGGTTAGGAAATTGCAGCTCACAGAGACAGTAGACTAAGGTTGATGTTACTCTCAGGCTATTAATAGACATTACATCATTTTAACTAAAGTACACACCAACAGTTAAGTGAGGAAGATAATGAAAAGCATTCCAGTGGTGTGTAAAACTGCATTAACATGCATTTTCATGATGACAATGTAAAGAAAACCAGCCTGGATAAAATGACACATGTCCAGTATGAATGAGAATCATTTCACTTTAAACTCTGATACTTGACTGGATGTCTGCCCTCAAGTCTGGAACAAAATAAACCAAAATTCTTTCTCCAAAATCCTCTTCCTCATGCCTTTCTCTGAGCACAGGTGTGTGGGCTTATGAGTCAATACCGCTCCAGGAAGATAAGCGACTTCGACTGCTCTTGGAACGGTTTAGACCACCAAAATCCTATCTTATTCCTAACTATTACAAGACATAACTGGTAAAAACCGGTCTCAGGTCAGTAGACAAGGGCAACGTATCAGCAACAAGTATATCTCCATTCACGAAGTCCAACCTTATGCATCCTGGAGGCCTTTCAGCTCACACCTGAGCCTGCTTTACTCTCAGCTCCCACAAAAGGCTGTGTTTACTTCCATTACTATCACTCTTTCTATCTCTCACACACACACTCTCTATCTCTTTCTCTCTCCTTCTTTCGCACCTGGGGCTGAGATGGGTGTAGAGATATAGTGAGAAAACACTGAGAAAAAGAAAAGGGCCGCGTTTCTTTCACAGAGAGATGGTGGGCAACAAAAACCGATAAAGCAAGAGGGGGTTTAGAAAAAGATGTAAGGTGAAATCCAAACAACAAAGTCTTCCAACACCATTCCTGCAACATTAATGGCAAAGCGTGACTTGGCTGAAAGGGTGTTGCAGCTAGAATTGAGTCAGTTTCACCATCGTTTTATAACAAAACACACTCCCTACCTGTACTGAGAGAGCAAGAAGCCCCCGATTGATGAGCCGCAGATGGAAAATGCCATGGCAACCACGCCGTTCCACACCCCCAGCTCTCTGGCAGTCATGTGGTGGTCCAGCAGGAAGAGAGGAAACATGGTGATAGCCCCCTGTTCGCCTGGACACAAAATATAGGATTACATCAGAGCACATACACGCACGATTGTAAATGCTCTTTTCTAGGAAAACTCTGGACTTTAGTCAGAGGGAACAAAAAGACCAAGAAAATTGACCGGATTATTGAAAATGTGTTGCATTCTTATCACATTGCATCAGACTTTTCTAAAAAAAACCTGATCTTAACTACACATCACAGCACAAACTTAGAGAATGAAAAAAAAAAAAGTGATGATAACCTGAGCAGAGGCCACGTTTTTTGTTTTGTTTTTTCGCACTTTACTCCTCAAAGGATCAGTGCCTGGATTGCCTTGCATTCATTTTTTTCCTGAGAGTTTGTCACTTAAACTCTGACAAAAACAAAAGCTGCCAGAGAAAACGTTGCCGTTACATTGCGCCGAGTCCTGTCTGGCTGCCTCGCTGCATGATAGTGGGTGCACAGAGGCCTCGGTAACCCGCCGCCGTGTATTATTTAACGCCACTGTCATTATTTATGGAGTCTGCCTTCAGTTTGACAGCGAGACAGCCCGCTGACTGACAGCTCTGAGACCGCCGTCAAACAGAAACTGCGCTTACGGGGACCCCGGGATGAAACCGGTGAGAAACAAAAACAGAAAATCAAATCAAAAATCAGACGCTTCTGCTTGAGTTCTGCTACTGTCGCTGACAGTGGCACGTGAGCGCTTTGACATTGCTTTCTTTGTGGAGGATTGAGTCTGACAGTAGAACTAAATTTGTAAAGGATGTTGTAAAGTCTGTAATGTGGTGGAAACAATGAACAATGGAACTCAATTTTCATATTCAGCATATCTTTTCTTAGAGAATCATAAGGCTGCTAAGCCACCCAGGTCCAATGCCTTCAAGGAATAAGAATGCAGTTTTGTGTAGGATGAATGTATACAAGTTAGTCACATTTACCTTGCACACAGGACATTGAAACTGCATGTAACTTTGCTTATATTGTGTGTTGATTAATGTCAAAGTAGTCATAACCTAAAGCTTGTGAAAATTTAGCACAGTTCCTGCATAACCATAATTTATTTAAGAGAATAGTAATCATCACAGGTAGAACTACGAAGGCCATTACCATAGTAAAAATGTCTTCGAAACTACACTTGCACTGTATTATATGTGGGAGGAAAAAAAAAATATCAACCGTAAAACATTTTACTATTTTATACTAATCTTAATCCTTAAGATTATGGAAAGATAATATGAATTTGCATTTCCACTAAAATATCACAATTATTGTTGTTGAAAATGTATGTAAAGGGAACGCTGCAAAACAAATAGTGATCAGTGTCAACAACATGGAAGTCTAAATGTATACAAAATGCCCAAAATGATCATTGAACAGTTCAGATGCTGTAGATCGTCTTATATGTGAAGTCCGGACATGCGCTTCAGCGTTCTGTCTGAGTCTTTTTATTTTCTCCTACGCTGCTTCAAACTAATTATTTTTTAAGCAGGGATTGAAAACAAACAACAAGGCTGCTTATTTATGTCTATAAATAATCTCAGAGCAACAATTGTCCATTTCACATGGGATTTCATTAGACATCCACAAAAACACAGCAGAAGAGGGGAGGCACTGGGAAGAGAAATGGGGGAGTTAGAGAGAGTGGGGAGAGATGCTATATCAGTTCACCTCGGTTAACAACGATAATGGGGAACAGATGAAGACAAAAATGGACAACAGATTCAGGATGAGACTGAACAATTATGACAGCAAATAAAGAACTGTACAACAATCATACTACAGTGGTACTGATTGAAACCTGATGAAAGATTTGAAGCTCCTTTTAAAAAGTTTTCTGCCACTGCATTTTATACACTCACCTAAATGATTATTAGGAACACCATACTAATACTGTGTTTGACCCCCTTTCGCCTTCAGAACTGCCTTAATTCTACGTGGCATTGATTCAACAAGGTGCTGAAAGCGTTCTTTAGAAATGTTGGCCCATATTGATAGGATAGCATCTTGCAGTTGATGGAGATTTGTGGGATGCACATCCAGGGCACGAAGCTCCCGTTCCACCACATCCCAAAGATGCTCTATTGGGTTGAGATCTGGTGACTGTGGGGGCCATTTTAGTACAGTGAACTCATTGTCATGTTCAAGAAACCAATTTGAAATGATTCGAGCTTTGTGACATGGTGCATTATCCTGCCTGAAGTAGCCATCAGAGGATGGGTACATGGTGGCCATAAAGGGATGGACATGGTCAGAAACAATGCTCAGGTAGGCCGTGGCATTTAAACGATGCCCAATTGGAACTAAGGGGCCTAAAGTGTGCCAAGAAAACATCCCCCACACCATTACACCACCATCAGCAGCCTGCACAGTGGTAACAAGGCATTATGGATCCATGTTCTCATTCTGTTTACGCCAAATTCTGACTGTACCATCTGAATGTTTCAACAGAAATCGAGACTCATCAGACCAGGCAACATTTTTCCAGTCTTCAACTGTCCAATTTTGGTGAGCTCTTGCAAATTGTAGCCTCTTTTTCCTATTTGTAGTGGACATGAGTGGTACCCGGTGGGGTCTTCTGCTGTTGTAGCCCATCCGCCTCAAGGTTGTGCCTCAAGGTGCCGCCTATCAGCTTGAATCAGTCGGCACATTCTCCTCTGACCTCTAGCATCAACAAGGCATTTTCGCCCACAGGACTGCCGCATACTGGATGTTTTTCCCTTTTCACACCATTCTTTGTAAACCCTAGAAATGGTTGTGTGTGAAAATTCCAGTAACTGAGCAGATTGTGAAATACTCAGACCGGCCCGTCTGGCACCAACAACCATGCCACACTCAAAATTGCTTAAATCACCTTTCTTTCCCATTCTGACATTCAGTTTGGAGTTCAGGAGATTGTCTTGACCAGGACCACACCCCTAAATGCATTGAAGCAACTGCCATGTGATCGGTTGATTAGATAATTGCATTAATGAGAAATTGAACAGGTGTTCCAAATAATCCTTTAGGTGAGTGTATATATAAAAAGAAAACCTGCATTACAATTACATGGACAGAAAATTGTCATCTTGTTCTCACCCTCATGTTGGTCCAAACTTTATTTCTTCTATGGAATGAAAAAGGGATATTTTTAAGAATATACTGGTTATTTAGGTCTACATGCAATTAAAATGAATATTAACGATTGGACATTTCAAGTCTCAGAAAGGACAAAAAAGCACCATAAATGAAAAGACTGAAATGTATATGATTATTAACAGAGATCTTTCCATCCAATGTGTTGTTAAAATCAGATTGAGCCACGAGCTCATGATTCGTTCATGATATCATGACGCCACAAACACCAATACAGATGTTCAGAATATCCATGAATAATGATTAACTTTTTACTCTGTTCATCACACAATGCTATCATGCTATTATTAAACATATTAAAACATGATAGCCCCAGACCTCAGTTATTTTTATTGCACAGAAAAGAAAGGCCAGGATATTATTTAAGTATTCACCTTTTGTATTCCACAGAAGACAGAAAGCCATACGGGTTTGGAGCAACATGAGCATGCATTTCAATGTAACGCCACCTGAACTATGGTGACTAAAACCAACTCTACGATCCAAAGTCCCAAGAGTCTTCAGCATGGGAACAGCCTGAGGAACCTGGGTCCCTCCCAGTTCATGTTGGTCACTGTGCCGTGTGTATCTGCATCTGTGTGTACTTGAGCAGGTCACACAACTCCATTGTAAACGCTCCATAACCAACGACAAGCTCCGTACCAAGTCTCCAGGGACCTCTGAGGTTAGAATACGCAAAGGTCTAGGTTATTCCCTTTACGTTCTAGGACACAATGACAAAATTGTTCGGATTAAACAAAAGCATCGAGAAAAATCATGAGCGAAGATACGGTGGTAAGGATAGGGAACGGAGACGCATCCTATTCATAGTGTGATGTAAGCTCACATATCTAAACAGAAAGCTTTTTAATGTTCACACCCGAGTTACACAATGGTCCAGACAATGGGAAAACAAGGTAGGTCAACTAAAAGACATCACATACTTTACTCATCTTCTTCCTTGGAATTCTCTTTTCTCTATCAACCTCCACTCACACGCTTTTTCATCATACCCGATGCCCCCTGCACCCCACCATCTCTCTCGCTCTCTTTCACTCTCTCTCTCATAGTTGACCATGTGGTGGGTGTTCATTAATTCATCCCCCCTGCAGTCCTCTGCGTTCCCTCTAGAAAATATTTGCCTCCTGCTCGCGTCACCCCTCCATCCCCCCTTAAAGCCCCTCCTTTCCCTGGCCCCTGCTGTGCGGGACAGAGGGAGGGCAGCATCAGGCGATATACATGCATATAAGAGTGTATGAGTGTGTGTTATGTATATATAGTTAGAGAAAGAGAGTGAAAGACAGAGAGACACAGAGCAAAAGTGGTTTTCTACTCCCATACAGAGTCCAATTTTAACCCCCCACAAGTACACTCCCATCTCCAGCTGGACTCTTCCCAGGGAAGCACCACGTCTGGCAAAATCCCAGCCCCCTCCATCCCATCACTGTCCCTCCATCACCCTTTATCAACGCTTGGGCTGAACACATTTTGGTAACAACCTGTGATGCAATAGACGCTCTAGATGACATGCAACACCGTAAAGTGTGATTGATTTGACAACTTATTAAGACAATCACATTATTCTACAATCCAATAAACATCTTTTTTAAATCTTGAAGTAAATGACAGGGCACTATAGTTTGTGAATTCCTATGTACTGTAATATATATGATCATATAAAACTTTTAAGAAACAATCAATTGAAGTTAAATAAAAAAAAACTGCAAACGACCATTTAAATGCAAGGATTCTAAGACTGTCCACTCAACATCAATGTGTGTTGAAAGTTTTAAAGTGATTTTTTATTGTCTTTTAGTGATATTTTGCAGATAAACAAAGAAAAACTATTTTTCTGGATCAAAAACGGTCTTGTTTTCTAAAAGAAAAAGAAAAAAATCATATTTAAAATAAATAATTGAGATGCAAAACTCCATTAGACAAGACTTATCAGAGACTAAAAAGTAACAATTTTCTCATCCCATAGGCAAATTGATTTTGTTGTTATTGTTGTTTGCTTTAAACATGAGCTGCACAAAATTGTTAGATTTGTACTAAAAAAAAACTTTAAGATTTCTATTAAAAAGGAAAAAAACTATTTGAACAAAAAATAAACATGTCAATTCATGCATATTCTCTAAAACAAATCTCATGCAAAGTAAATGTATCTTATTTTAAAGATGTGTACATATTTTTACTGAACATAATACTGATTACGAGAATGATGTTTTGCAGTGTATTTTGCTAGCACACTTGTAAACGAAAGATGTTATTGCATTTAAAGTAATTTGCGTCATCTGAAGTGCTGTGTAATAATGATTATGATGATAATCAGGGGGAGAAACCTTATAAGACGGATTAAGAGTGGGGCTGCCGCTTGTCCTGTCTGATTTTGTCTGCTGGAGCTCATCCGATTACAGTGCCACCTCTCTCTCTCTTTGCCAGAGACACATACCCATATACATTAACAAGTTACACAAAGCCTGGTTTTCTGATTAAATTGTTCAAATGTGCACTCAAATGAAGTAAAAAAAACAACAAAAAAACACATTCATATAAACATACAAATTCCGTTTTCAATGAAAATACCACAGACACAAAGGGACTAATCTGGACATAATCCCCTTCTGGTGCCAAACACCACATTCAGCTCATTGAAAGTGATTCATTAGCTGCTATTTATGCCTATATTCTTGATTCAAATCATAACATAGCAGTTAAGCTTGTAGTTAAATGCTAGCTCAAAGTTGAATGAAAGATTTTAATATCAGTTTCAGTGCAGACATTCTGAACAACAGGATGACCCAACTGTGTATGGTTTCCTGATGTTTAGCAGCTTCAAAGTCTAGAGAATGATGTGACAGCAAGGATAGAAAAGGGCAAGGCTGCCATCTTGTGGCAAACCATTACCAGGACTGGCCATGAACTAAAAAACATTATAGAACAGTAAGATTTATTAATGTTTTTAATGTGCTCACCAAGGCTTCATTTATTTGATCCAAAATACAGCAAAAAAAGTAACATTGTGAATCATTTTTACAATTTAAAATAACTGTTTTCTATTTTAATATATTTTAAAATGTAATTTATTGCTGTGATCAAAGCTGAATTTTCAGCAATAACATTTATTTGTAAATGTTTTAGCAGGAAAGTGACTAGTAAATCAACAGAATGTCAGAATAGTGGGGCAAAGTTATAAATGTTTGGGGGAAAACAGCATTTTTGTCTGGTAATGTAGAAACAACACACTTCAACTTATATATTAAACTGTCTGAATATAATTTATTCAGTAGACAACTACAAAACAATAGGTTAGTGTCAACTTGTGTGAAACTAGTGTAAAAAATGTAAATGGTGTCAAATTATGACAAATAACTTACCTAGCTTGTAAGTGAGTACGTAGAACATCGTCCATGGCGTTCCTGGCACAGACAAGAGCTTCCTCCACACCTTCCAGGGCTGCATCACATCCTTTGGCCCTCTCCGTCCTTCTCCCTGTCCCCGCGCCAACTCTCCGTCCAACACAGGGGCGCCCCACACAAACAGAGCAACGCCACCGTACACACAGGCCAGAAGTGTGAACATCCAGCCCCAGCCTGCAACATCAATCACAGCCAGCAGCCCCCCTCCAGCAAACACAGACCCAGCTTTATATCCTACCACCTGCACAGTGTTCCCCAAACCCAACTCCCCCTGCCCTCTGAGCAGCCGCACAGCCACCCCGTCAGCTGCAATGTCCTGCACGGATGCCAGCAAGTTCATGGCTAGCAGGGAGCCCGCTACCACCATGTACTGAACATCAGGTGAAATAGTAGCGCTCACCAAACAGGTGAGGGCCAGACCAGCCACAGTGCCCACCAACCAGCAGCGCTTCGTCCCAGTCCGGTCCACCAGAGGCGCCCAGAGCACCTTGAGCACCCAGGGGAAGTAGAGGATTTTGGTGAGGCTGATTCGGGTGAGGGAGTGACCAGCACCTCGCAGGTACACTGGGAGCAGGGATGACTGTAGGCCATATGGAATGCCCTGGATGAAGTAAAGGAGACCCAGAAACACCAGCTTGTCGTTCATCATCGAGAAAAGCGGGTTTGGGGAGCCTCAGCTCATGGCTGCACTCTGGAACGAACACAAGTAGAGGGTTTGACATGGACTTGTTAAGTTAACATATTGGCTTAATGCATTTTCCGATTTAAAAACACAAACCAGCATTGCAAAGAGTGCTGAGCGTTTCATGCATTCATTGCACATGAATCACACCTGGGTATAAATAATAGAACATGTGCAAGAGTCATTAGATATCTTTTATAAACGTTCTGCAGAATACTTTACACTGCAATTAAATCTTTGAGCATAAGAACGATTCATAAACAGTCCATTAGTGTCCACATTGCTCTACTTGGAGACTTTCGATTAGGACTAGCACGAACAACCGAATTATACATATATAAATGACACAATTTAATTACAGCAAATACCTTATTGTATTTGCAGGTAAATGTCTCCTTAACCCGCTGTGCTCAATGCTGCATATAACCAGAGAATGTCTAATATGGCGAGAACTCCCACTCTCAGTAAACTTCCGGGTTCTGAACTGGTTGCAGTTCCACTCTGATTCCATATGAGGGCGCTCACAGGACGAGTGCAGAATGTATGGATGTCTATGGAGCTATATCCCTCAAAATCCACTTTTCTCAGGATATAATTTTTTGTCTAGTAATTTGAATGTTGTTTTCAAAAGGAGATGTAAATAAATTACAGATTGCTGGGTGTTAGATTTTTTAGAGTCACTTATTTGCTTTAAAAAGTCTTTTAAAAGGTCAATGACGTCATACAATCAGCATCCATTAGCAGAATGCTAGCGTGTTATGGGCAACAACAACTCATCCTGTTAGAAATCGAAAGGACATAAGTACTCGTTCATTCAACTTTCGACCTATAATCCATGTTGAACTTGCAAAACCTACATTCAAATCTGAGATTTCTCAATGGCAATCGGGTGAAAGAGACAAATTTAGCAGTTTAGCTCCATAGACTCCCATTCATTCTGCACTCGGACGATCGCCCCCAGTGGAACTCTGGTGGAACTACAACCAAAATTCGGTACAATAGGACTTAATAGGGAGTGGCCAGGCTTTCCGTAGACGGGCTTTGATATAACCTCTATTTTCCAATCCTCGTTACTTCCGCGGAAGCGAGTGACGTAACGCACTCATTCAACCAATCAACATCCCTCGATAGAGCCCCTGTTTCACAGCAAATAATCAACAGCGCCACCCGGTACTGCACCCAGCCTAGGCCAGGAATCACAGCAAGACTTGGCTTGTGCTGACACCGATCCGATGACATTATAAAGTACTGTACTTTCTCTCAAGTCCAGTTTTAAAGATATCACGCCCTCTCTCTTAGTCATTGTTTATTTCCCACCTCTCCCATTGTTCCAGCCAAATATGCTTCTTCACACATAGACAAGTCTTTGTCATTCAGTCTTTCGTGGTAATAGTTTTTTATACTGCAGGTAAGTTTACTTTATAAACCTTCATAAACTTTTTTTTTTTTTTACAGAAAATGTAATTAATTTTTAACGAATTTAGATAAATATATATTTGATAAATATAAAAACCATCTAAAAGAAATATGTGAGCTTTTACTTGAATCAAACGGTAATTTTGTCTATAAGCAAATGTATTCAGTCAGGGGGACTGTTTACTTAAAAACTTCTAGGCAGATTTTCCTCTCTGTAAATAGTAGGCATTTTGTTTTTATGACAGAGACTGCACAGACTAAAAAGATAGATTGAAAAGATTCTTGAAGCACCAATTGTGGTTCCTCAGATTGCCACACTGACGGAACCTTCTGGCGCACCCTTTAAAAGTAAACTTAAAGACTTGTGTTGTTCTAGGCTCTTTCATAGAAATTCATAGTTACACACCACATTAGAAGTGTTGCATAATTTACGCGCACACACAAACATTTCCTGCTAAGGATATATTTCCTGTATACACACATACAAAGACAATTTTTTATTTCTCAAAAACATTTTTTAATCCAATATGGTTGTTATACTGTATGGGGTGTATAATTCATTGATAGCTGGTGGGTCTTCATTTGTACACATTCATTGTTGGCACCAATTAATTGCCACACAAGGCTAGCAGGATCGCCTCATAGTCTCCTTTGGTGTCATCCTAAAACAAACAAAACACACAATCTTTAACAATTAAATCTTTACAGGAAAGGACCACAGTATCACACTCACTATTTTGTGTTTATGTATTGAAGAGTACAATAATGACAGCACATAATTAATAAAAATTCAATATTTTCAAAATTTGCTAACTGAGATTTACAGTATTTACCTGGATGTCCTGGTAGAGACTCTTGCCAAACTTTTTCTGATACTCTTGCTTGATTTTGCTCAAGTCAATCTCAGAGCGGCTCACCAATATCCTGGTCAAGATCTTGCCTTTGTAACCAGAGCCCTGTGCAAACACAAAGTCACACTGACGGATCTTGCTGCTGTATTTCCAACACATTAATAAAAGGTGCAATTTAAAATGTATGACTCTAGTGATATAAATCTATCAATTATACGTCAAGTTACACTTGCCTTCATTGCTAGATTCAGTTTATCAGCAAAGAATGCAGATTTGTTTCCAGCACATTTTACTGTTGAAAAGATGACAAGTGACAGTGTTATGAAAACGTGACAATATTTTTTTTTTCAGAAATGTCATGCAGCTTCTGCTTCATTGCTCAAAGCTTTCTCTTAAAATAACATTCTTGTCGTATTGTTGCATACAGTAAAAATAAACATTAAAATAGCATTCTTGTCATACTTTAAGAAAGCAATTCCAGTCTTGAATGGTATGGTTCATCTAAGGTCATTCACAGAAGTTTGCAGTGACATTATAGCATCTCATACCATTTTATAATGAGATATGTAAAGCTATAGACAGTCATGAAGGTTTCAGTGTCTCACCAACAGCAGTCAAGCAGTTCTCAATATCACCCTTCAGCTCCAGATCAATGGCTTTTGCAACATCCACTTTACTGTACTTGGCATACTGCTGAAAAACTAAATATAAAGAAAAAAAATGACATTATTATGTATTAAGTGGATTAGAAGACAACTGCTCTACTTATTTTGGAAACAGGGAGGTCAACCATACTTTTCCTCAGCTGAGGAGCGTTCCGTGTAGTGAGGATGTCAATGAACACAGCACAGTCTGTGCCTTTTCTTTTCTCTCCTGCCTCATACAAGGCCTACAGGCAAAATGAGAGTTCAAGAGACATGTACATACAACCCACCACATATTCACAATAAACACTTGATTACCCTGGCATCTTTGTCAGCAAGGTCATCTTGCACAACCTTGTCTTCACTTCTGACAGCCTATGAATTCAAATGAAAAGGAAGTTTATTAACAAGCCAATTCAAGTCACAAATCACTCTACTAGTGAATCGAGGTGCAGAATCAGATGTGTTCGATAAGACAGGCAGTCAGGCATCCAAGACATGCAGTACTGGGACTGGGAGGTGCAGAATTGAGAAACACTAGAAAATGTAAGGTGGATCATCTATGTAAGAAAAGCCAACCTTGCAGAGAGCAAGTAGGGCATTCCTGAAGTCTCCACTTGTCTCCGATTTGATCTCCGCCTCTAGATCCTTTTTATAATCTATAAATGTAAGCCATACATTAATTTACAGATATACTCTACTCAGATGCCATAAACCAGGGGTGTCCAATCCTGCTCCTGGAGGGTGACTATCTTGGACAGTTCCACTCTAATTCTAATTAAACACACCTGAACCAACCAGCTAAGCAAGTTCTTCAGGATAACTAGAAACTTCCAGACAGGCGTGTTGGAGCAGACTGGGGCCAAACTCAGGACGTTGGCCCTAGAGGAGCAAGATTGGACACTCCTTCCATAAATAATATTTAAAAGACAACTGGCTAATAATTAGCATTAATGTTACCTTGTTTGAAAACTTGTTTAATCTCTCGGATCTCTTTATTGGTCCTAGAGGCCAGAATCTCGATAAGTGTATCTTCATCTGTGCCCAAACCCTGGAGAGAAAAAGAGTTATCAGGGGGGGGTTGTGAAATTGAGAAGATATACAAGTCCAGTAAATATATATAAAATATTCACCAAATACAGGGTACAAATGTGAAGTTTATCTGTATCTACAGTTGGGAAATAATGTTACCTTCATGGCATTTTTGAGCAGAGAGGCATCATACTGAGCAGGATGCATCAACAGGCTCAGAACCACATCTTCCAGCTCACCTTTAAGGGCAGCTTTCAATGCTACATCTAGAGGCTGCACAGAGGAGTAGAGGTCATTTAGATGAAGGTGAATGCAGAGAGAAAGAATGTGTTCATTTCAGGTACACTGAATGTAATACCTTGCCAGTTGCTTGCTGGTAAGCAGCCTTAATCTGCTGGCGCTGGACATTGCTTCTGTGGACCAGTGTACCGATGATTGTGGCCTCATCCACACCTGTACACAAACATTTGTGTCAATAGTGCAACCAGATGCACAATGCACATACATAAACATGTTTTATAGATTTTCACTTTTCAACATATAGGCCTACCAACCTTTTGCCTTGATAGCTTTGTCCAGGACACCTGCATCTGCAGCCGCATTAAACTGAGCAAAAGGCTTCACTGTCCCCTGCCCCTCCTAAAGACACGAGAGACACTTAATACAAACCTTTAAACATAGCCTACATATTACATACAAAGTAACTAATAGAATATCAATGTAAAAAGACTTCAAGAAGCAAATTTTAGGAAGGAAAGCAGAAACATTGAAGCACATTTCCTTTAACAGGAATGGCTGTGACTAGAATGAGGAGTGGAGCACATTCCTATCTCTGACTCATTCAGTCTGGAGCTGCTCAAATTTTCCAGAAAGTTAAAGCAAAACTTACTGTGATGTCTTGTACTGTGCTTTCTTGCATGCCCTGATAGGCAAGCTGCTCGAGAAAAGCACTGACGAAGGACATGTTGACACCTGGAACTGAGAACTGAACAGACAAACCTGTTGGCATATGTTAAAATACATATTATATAAAAAGCCGAATCCTTAAAATAAAAAAATTAATAAAAACACACACAGTTGTAGTTTTAAGGAATTACTCATATCTGATATACGTTCTCTGGAAGTTTTAAACTTTTGGGAGGACATGATTCACCAGTAAAACCGAACATTAAAGCGACTGTCAAGCGCAGTCATGCAAATATTGAAGACGACAAAACAGTTTACAAAACCATTATGTGGAGTTTTAGAGCTCAAAGTGTGCAAAGTTGTTTACAACTACTTTAAGCAACTGCATTGCATTACTTTGTTGCATAATTTTCATTAGTAGCCTAATTTTTTTCCCACTTTTCTCATTTGCATTACATTTTCAGTAGCCTAAACAAAATCAACGCTGTCATAAAAATGCAACAGGCTATTTAAAAAAATAAAAACCGACAGCACTGTATAGGGAGTAAGACGACGTGTAAGAAATAAAGAAAATCCCAGCTCCTCACTTACCAAGACCGAATGCACACACAGCCAGCGAGTAGAAGAAAAGTTTCAGCTGTATTTATACACAGAACCACACCTAGCAACATCAGCTTAACTCTTGCGCTACAGTTGGGCGTTGTCGTCTCTGCAAGTCTACTTTCATCCGTCCTTCCCGCATGAACACCCAGTTCCTTAGCCTATACGCAAAAAGAAAATCTATGGGATGCATTGTTTTTTTAAAAGGTAGCCTATATTCATTCATTTATTTCCAGACAAAAAATCACATAAAAAATAGCAGGGAAGCAGCACATAAAATAATCTACCGTGCCCAGACGGCGATAAAGTTATTTTAACGTTGACATTCGTAGACATTCGGTTTCATTAAACTCTCAGCCCAAACTAGAGCTTTACACAAACAAGTGCCCTTTGCATTGCACAAGGCTTAATTTCAAGAAATAAAATATTAATTAGCCCTATAAATGAATTAGCCTAACTATTGTGACATTGATATCAAAATAAATTTTATTCGAACAAGGCTCTGTTTTTGGAATTAGCGTTTCATAGCCTATGTTTTATAATCATTTTGGAACTTTAAATGTATGCAATAGTCTACTGTAAATCCATCAAACACATTTTGACCTAACAGTATAAAACCAACTGAATTACTCAGAATATTATTCCCTAATTCACAAGGCTTGTTTTTCATTAATCTGGTTTTTTTTTTTATAGGCCACAGTAAGCTACTGAACCCATTTAAATCTAATAAACTACAACACTGTTTGACCTATATGGATATGAATATGGAAGTATTCCAGAGTAATTTACAGTTGGTTTACTGTTTGGCCAAACTGTGCTGTAGTTTAATGGATTTAAATAGGTTCAGATTTAGACAGGTTATGATCACATAAAGGCCAACTCACTTCATATTAAGTATTTAAGCAACCCAGCAGGCATATTTCTGTATATTGTTTTCCATTGTCATGGTAGCCAGAATGAGTCGTAAAGAATAGCCAGCCATTGTCTTCTTACTTTATGCAACACTTGAACCTGACATTAGGTGCATTCTTGTTGTTGTTGGGAGAGAGCCTAATAATTTGGGTAATCATTGGTATTGGCATTTTATTTTAAGTATTTTATTTTCAATGTATGTGTATCATGAATATGTATGTATGGATATGATATGTTTCTGTGTGTGTATATACTTGTACATACATATGTGTAGGCATTTATATTTTATTTACTTTTTTTGTTTATTTGTTACTGATTTGCTGGCATTGGGTGGGGGTTGTTCTGTAAAATGTGAAAAGCTTTAAATATAGGCTATATTTTTTAATGTCGTCGCAGTTCTAGAGTCAGCTTTTCAGTCTCTTACAGTAGAGCACCTTGCTATAATTTTTTTTAAACAATTAAAACAACACTGATAATAGACCAGCAGACATGCAGCTTTATCCCAGAGCATCAGACACATCAATAAAAAAATTAAAATAAAAAAAAATAACAAAAAAAAAATATATATATATATATATATATATATATATATATATATATTACAAATACATACAAAAAGTAATAGAAAAATTATCAGGGTTCAGATTAAATTTGTTTTATCAAGTAATTTATTCCTTTATTTATTTTCCTGTTATTTAATTTATTTATGTTTCATTTCTGCAGGTTTGGGCCTCCATATTAAATACCGTTTGCTTTGGAATGTATTTGTTCTCAGGGGAACAACTGGAAATGCTGTTGCGAAAAGTATGCAATGTGAATACTCTGGCTACACACCATCAAGCATGCAAGATGGAGGCAGTTTGCACAATTCTTGGAAGCAATTTATGTGAAGCTTTTTATTGCATTTTTTTTTACTGTGTTGTGCAATTGTTGTTGTTTTTTAACCATGGTTAAGTGGCTATGATAGCACATTATGATCACCTTGAACAGTTAGTTAATTCATTGAATTTGTGAGAAAAGGGCATTGGATAACAAACAGACATGGGCAATGCTTCTGAGGTTCTAGTTCTCCTGCATTCCTCATACACACCAACTGACTGCAATGAGGCATCTTACCTATTTACATTCCTAGGACAAAAGGTTGACTGTTGGAAAGATACAGCCAATTGCTGTTTTGCGAATGCAGACCTGTCTGTGCACGCATTAATGAACAGGACTGACCTAACACTGACCTAACTGCCTTTTACAGTTGTTCAGTATTTCCCCACATATTTTATTGTAAACTGTAAACTCTTTTGAGTAAATGCATCTAGGAATTTGTGATGTTCAAACATTTCTGCCTAACATCCGCTAGCACAACCGGGTGATGTTGATTTACTATTTGCTAAGTGTGATCTCCATATGTATTGGAGCATGATTTTCAACACTTGTGCAACTCAGAGAGATCAACTGGGTTTATTCCAACAAGTGTAACTCACTTGACAGCTAATTTTTTCCCCACTTCACTGAGTAAGCATATTAAATCCCTGTAATAATTTACAAAGGAAAGATGAATAGGCCTGTACTGTGTTATATTTTCTATGCCTTCAAACAGGACAGATGACTGCATATGCACTGTATAAAATGTTAAACCAAAAATAATGAGGAAATGCCAAGTAGTTGATTGTAGGTTACCTGTCCATAGAGACAGTCTGTATTGTAAAAATCTTCTGTATATATTGCTAGGTGCATTCAGGCAGAATAAAATGATGTCCAATATGGTTCTCAATTCATTGAAAAATATTGAATCCATTATTAAGGGAAGACAGTAATTCACAAAACGGACAGATGAGCACAATGCAGGTTTTTCATTAGTATTGTCCGAGAGATATACCAGTGTAGATCACATTACAATCTCTATCACACACATTGGAAACCTGATGCATCTTGTGTCGGCCATTCAAGCAAACTAATCCCACCTGAAACCTCATCCACTGAGGTTAATATTTAACAAGTGTTGAGAGTTTGGTTCCTCACCAAAACAAAAATCTTTCCAGTTTTTCTCCATTATGTTTACCAGTCAGGTCTTCCTACAGCTATAACCGCAGTCAAGTGTCATCCAGGTAATCCCTCTATTGATTGATTCATTTCTTTAATCTGTTTCGTAAAGTGGATAGTGATGGTTTCACTGATTATGTTAATGATTATCTGTCTGATTCAACAATAGCTATTAAATGCAAGTCTATGTTGTCATAGCCGGTGGTAGCTTTTGTTTATATAACCTGTACTTTCATTAACCTGTACCCTTAATCCTGGTATGATTTAAGTTACATTCACCTTATTAAACTGCATTGCTCAGTTTGCATGTTTGTGTGTGTGAAGGAATCCGGCTGGTACAGTCACCTCTGAGTGTAACCTGCAAACAGAGTTTCAACGTATCGGGTGCCCTGTACCATTTTCAAACAAAACAGATACGAACACTCTGGCATCATGTATGTCAATTCTGGAGCAGAAAATGCGTCCATGTCTTTAAACTTCATGGGCAGGAAGTTACGTAACCACACTGTTGCCCCAGCAGCAAAACATCGTAAGTAAATATCACAGGCACACGAGCTACTTCCTTTCATTTAAATACATCATTAAGTCTTGTGTCTTGTGTAATCAGACTTGAGTGTGTTATATTTTGTGCAATAAAGGTTTGTGAAATAGTTATTCCCAAACTAGTCAGTAGTCATTGATCTGTTATTCCTTTTAATGGAGTAGAAGAAAACTTGTACTGAATATTATTTATTTCCAAAACTACAACCTATGGCTTTTACAATACCAACAGACACCTAAGTGTCTAAATGTTATATACTTTGTTGAAGAACATGTCTGAGGACAGGCTAAGTGTTTTCTTTAACTATCTCTAGGTGCCTGGGAGACCACTGACCTTTCTCGATATCAGGATGATTCAGTGGTCTCCACCCGAGTGGTACTTGCTCATCCTATGTCATCGGAGGAACTTCCAGGCAGCGTGCCTGATCTGAGAGAAGAGGTTCAGTGGCGTAGACCGTGCAACATCCATAATACACTCATAGACCAGGGTAAAGGTGAGTCGAGTGTCCCTGTAACCTCCCAGAATCTAAAGAATCTAATATTAACATTTAAACTAACATCTAATTAATCATAATAACATAATAATCTCAATACCACCTCACTAAAATAACTTGATCTGATTCATCTAAACCTGTAACCTAATTTTAAACCTAATTTTAAAACATTAAAAAGGACATTCAACCAACTTCTTCAAAAAAAAGTTTAATTGATTTACATCGGTTTTCCTTTTCTTTTTTGTCTTTTAAGCGTGTACGTCTGGAACAAACGTTTCATCATGATGTTTATGCCGCTGAAAATGTTAGAAGAGGAAACTTGCATAAAAAATAAATGGAAGTAATCTCTGTTGTGAAGTAGCCTACTTAAGGCAAGGTGTGAATACAGATCATGTACAGACATGTCAGTGCTATTGTGGAAATATTATGATAAATAATGATGTAATTGTTTATTTAATAAAGTACATAATGATTTTGTGCTCAGACCTCAGAATTGCATTATTTAATTCAACACCCTAAATCTGTTCATGTAAAATTAAACAAAGGAATAAATAAATAAAAACTAAACAAAATAAATGTGTTTGTAAAACTGTAATTTTAAAGGGGTCATGACATGAGAAACCAAATTTGCCTTGATCTTTTGGTATATAAGAGATCTATGTACTATTAAAACTTCCTGCAAGTTTCATAGCTTAAGACGTCCTCCCCATTATAAACGAAGCATTTATTTAATCAAGCTCTAAATACAGCTCGTTCTGGACCCATGGTAAGAAGTGACGTCACGGTGCGAAGTGACGTACCAGTCGTTTGCATATGACCGCCTCCAGCGCAAGACAACTACGCCTCATTTCGCATCAACGCATGCGTTGTCGTGCAGCGAGTGGGTCTGTTTACAAGATACAACATGTTTGAATACGCTGCCGAACGATCCAGACGTCAGGGAAAGCAGTTGGATGCAGTTTATTTGCAGCATATGCAGCGCGCCAAAGCCTTATTTGAACGATGAGTGATCAGATGAGTGTGACAGGGCATGTTACTGAAAGAACGAGCAGAGAGAGAGGGAGAGACCCGGCCGCGCGCGCGCCTTCAAACTGTCTTGCTCTCTCTCTCTCCATCCCTCCCTCGCGCATATGAATCAAAATCAATTGAGAATTGACACGATGGTAAAAGATTGGAAGACCGAAGTTTCACGTGGTGGAGCATTGTGTAGTCTACATGTGATACAAAATGATTAACGTTAATAATTTATGCATAAGCAGCACTGACGTTAGCCAATCATAACAGTGGGCGTTAACACTGAAGTCTTAAAGGGGAAACACCCCAAAACAGACTGTTTGAATCAGAGGTGAGAAACAGGGTGGGAAAATGTCATAAATTTTGTACAAAAAACTATAGTAATACTATAATTGCACCTAAGGGAACATAATAAAACAAAAGAAAAAACCATGTCATGACCCCTTTAAGAAATAAATCAATACTTGAAATGTATAACTTGAATGATAAAATGTATAAATTAAAGATTTAATACATTTGTGTACTGAATGGCATTGTTTATTCAGATGCGTCTCAGTGTGTGACTATGAATACCCAGATGACTTGTCTAGCTAATTAACTTTTTTAACTAATTAACATTTACTGCACCCTATTAATTAGCATACATCAAAAACTGTCACTGATCTATCCCACATCTCTAAAGGAAATGCTCATCAAGGCTTTGTAAAAAAAAAAATCTCCAGACTCCCCAAACGAGTGAAGTATCGCTGTAACTGCATGTTAATATTTAAAGGTGCAGCTAATTGTGAGTTCTCATGGCTGAGGAAAGGTAGACTCAAATGGAACATGTTCAGGCACTGGATCGGCGCAGACCGCCACCGGCACCGGGATCCAAAGCGAAGTGGCAAAGGTAGGTTCTACCATGCAGTGGAGATTGGGCATACTTAAGTGCCAATAAAAGTTATTTCATTGTCAGTGCATTTTCAAATTACAGCACCCATTGTGCCTTCTATGAGTGTAAGCGTGAGACATCCTAAAGATGAGGCTCCAATAGATGTCAAGATGTTTATCCCCTATGACTCTGCCAAGCTATGCATAACCCAAGTATGTAGATATCATTCCTTTTGCTTTCGTATATAGATTATTGTGTAGGCTACTCTGCATTGTTTTCTTTATCAATTAGATGTAACCAATATATTAAGACATATGAACAGGAAATTCATTTTGTCCAAATTCATATTTTCATCCAAAGAGTTTTGGTTTGCTTCTTGCATTAGTCACATGTCTGTCACTCCCTCTGTTGCCCTGGGGGATGGGGTGGGGATGAGACATCTCATCTGATGTCATGTGTTTTAGATTTTTCTGAGAGCAAGGCCCTTTCATAACTACACATTATTAAACAACTCAACCCCCATAGTTCATATTGATTCACAAAAGAACATCTCTCATCATGTTCCAGTACACACCCCATGTAATCTTTGTTTAGTTTGCTAAATGTAGAGCTATTAGCATTATGCCATCACGTCACTTGTATTTTGTATGCAGACAGCTATAATAATATTTCCCAACCTTAATTGATTACCTCTTCATGAACACCAAACCAGAAATATGTTAGTTTTAATTAATATTATATTGGATATAATTCAGTATTATAATTCAATTAATTTAAGTGGTCACAATTATTCACTTTGACATAAAAATAATTGATATTTTGGGTAAATAAAATTTGACTATATAGGCTTCTATCTTAAATGAGAGCTTAAATGGTGAATTTTAATGTTAGCCTATGTGTTAACAAGCTGGCAGGGGCCGATTGTAAAATCGTTTTTATCGCCATATAGTAAATGACTTATCTATACCAACAGATAACAGATGATATGATCGCAATGAAGAGCAGACATCAGGAGATGATTCAAGAACTGGAGGAGAACTTTGTCATTGCATCAAGAGTGAATCAGGTGATGAGCTTGTTTACTGATCATTCATTTATTCAGACAAACAACAAGTATGGTGATTGTATGGATGCTTAAGTTTATTTATGTGTGTGTAGGAAAATACAGCTCTTAAAATAAAGAGGTATTACCAAAATAAGCTTAACACACTGAAGAGAATCCTAGATATTTACCAGGAAAAGGTGGCAAGAAAAAACACATACTGGGAAGAGAAAGTCAGGGTGAGTCACAAGCATCATCACATTTGTTTTACTTCCTCAATTTTCCCAAATTCTCATTGGCTTGATCACAGCACATGCAATTCCCAATTCAGGCCTAAACCTAAACACATTATGTAATCCTACACTGTAAAAAGTGATCAGTTGACTTAACTTAAAAAAAAAAGTGAGGAAACCCATTGCCTTAAAATTATTAAGTAGGATACATAAACTGCATGCGTAATTGAAACAATTAAGTTATGTGTAATAGTCAAGTTTATTTACTTCAGGTTTCATCACTTTTTTTTTAAGTTAAAGGAGTCATAATAACCTAGTATTACCTTGTATACCCACGCTCTATTATAGTCTTTCAGGCACCTTATAAAAAAGAAAAGTGGAAAAAAAATAAACACAGAGCTCCTCTGACCCTTATTTCTGAATGCGTTATTGTCTCGCGAGATCTGATGCGATATTTTGGCTGTCGTGGACGGTCATTTTAATAATGCAAATGAGGGGCGCGTTGATTGGTGGCAGGAAGAAGGGGGCTTGACACCGCAGGTAACTTCAGCATATCATTCCAAAAAGAGATCATGGCGCAAGTTGTGAATGAACCCGACCTGGCCGCGACCTACGGTATTCAACCATATATGTTTGAGCCAGACTCTGAACCTGAGCTGGAAAGGGAAGATGTAGAGTCGATGGAAGGACGTCTACATCAAGATGTCTCTGAATGGTAAAGACAATCATTTTGACTGAGACATACATTAACATCAGTAACGAGCTAAAACGTTTGTTGCTATTTTCTCCCACATAAGTTTACCTTTTATTTAATGTAGATTACATTAACGGAGATGTAGTCTACTTTTATTATCAGCTTACAGTGGTTATAGAGATCAACTACCGTCAATACTATAGTTTAAAACAAAGTGGAAAGATGTGGCTTGTATTCGTAGAGTCCATTCCCCGTGTTTACTTCGAAGCTAACGTTACATACAATAGCCGCATTAATAGTTAACTTAGCTGCTGTTTGTTACACACAGTACAGTAAAACAAACACAGTCTTACCGTTTCAATTTCAGGCAAGTCCCTGATTGTTGGAATGGCACCTTTTTCCAAACGTAGCTTTGAGGCCAACTTCGCCTGATATTGCCCCAAATTTGTGAAGGATTCCGGTGTAAAATGTTTAGCGCAGACACCTAACGTTGAGCCAGTTGATAGGGTTTTTGGAACAGCCTCATTAAAAATGAATTTCATCCACTGGTCCCTGGTAGTTTGGTCCATTTTAGGTAGAATAAACACATTGGAATGTTAATTCTGGCAGTCAACCACAGAGCAACTCACGTGTGCACTACGTTTCTGCATCTTTCTTGACAGAATATGAGGGGGAGAGGAGCAGGGCGGGCTTCCTGCAGCATATTTCTGCGGTGTCCATATATGGTATATCCTGCCCCGTCTTGACGTCATGTCGGGGGAGAAATTAAAATCTCGTATTTGAGTGCGCGTGCACGTGGCCTGGTTTACGAACCCTGGGGTAAACAAACGCTTCACTTTTGAATATCGGCTTCCCGGCCAATGTATAATAGTTATGGAAATCAAAACATACATTGATTCTCGTGGAAAAAAGAGAATTTCAGGTTATGACTCCTTTAAGTCACCTGATTACTTTTTACAGTTTTTTTTTAAATTGTCATTTTCCTTTTCCTGTGATCAGACTCTGGAGGATCTGAATGAAAAACTTCAGGGGCAACACAAACTGCTGCAGGAGAGAAACCAGAAAGACTTGGCTTCATGGGATAAAGAAAAGGTATACAATTGTGGTGTATATGAGAGACTTATATGAGTCACTCTTAGACTAGAGAGTGGCTGTTTAATAGACTAAAGGCATCAATTGAAACTTTTACAGAACAAGGTGATGGAATTGTTCTCCTCCCGACTGGACCTCCTTCACAGCCACCAGGCATCAAGTAAGAGTTGTATCGGTTAATATTGCACATGATATGTTAATATTGTAAGATTGTGACAGTATGTTGTTCACAAGATTAAAATGACACATGGTAAGATTAACATTATGTGTCCGTCTCTTTGACAGCACTGCAGGAGCTGCATTTGGCCAGGGCAGAGATGGGGAAGGTCCAGGAGATACTTGAGGCCTTTCGGGAGAATAAAGAACCAGAAATAACATCTGAAGAAAAGGTAGAAAATAAATAAAAACATCTCTTCCAGCTCTTAAGACCATCTTCATTCTAAACGATTCCCTACAGAGAGTTGTAAAGCAAGACACGTTGTGGTATTTACTATTGTTGATGTGAGGCAACGGCATTATGTGATTTCCGTGAGATAACTTGTTTTAACTGTGCCTTTGCCATCAGGACAGTAGTGACTCAGATTCTCCACTAGATGGAGCACAAGCACGTCTGGAAATTTTGAAGTGTAATTTGCTGAAGAGGGAGAGAGAGATCTCAATACTTATTGAAGAACAAGAGCGTGTGACAGATCCTGTTAAACAGTCAGAATATTCTCGTCTCCTCAGTGCTGTTATACAACAGGTCATTTGATTTTTTTATTACATAGTTTTCAGTTTCTGAGTGAAATAAGGTCTATTAAAAATAGTACTGTGTACTAAAAGTTTTAGTCTAAAACTGAACATTAATTGCTAACCAAATGCTAATTTGTGCCTTCAAATTGATCATGACTGAACAAAACAGCTTTCCTGCATTGTGTATTCCAGGCTCATCATGTTTATGCTGAGCTGACGGAGGCTAAACAGCAGTTTGACCAAATGGCAGAAGACAACCAAAAAATCATGGCCGAGATTAAAGAAAGTCTTGGCCAAACAGTGGAAGAGTCCGGCCAGAAGAGTCATGAGGAACGAGAGGATGTACAGCAGAAAATGTAGGAGAAAGGCATGGTTTATAAAGAGTCAGAATATAACTTAAAACTATTTAACTCGGAAGATGAGCATCAATCAACTAAATAATGCATGTTAACTCAGGGCAGAGACACAGGTGGATGATGAATCACCGAACAGTTTACTCCATCGTCAGGTCATACAGGTGGCTTTGGAGTGCATAAGAGCAGGGGCTAAGCCCGATGTCATTGGTAAATATGGTCGATTGGTAACTGTGGAAATGATTAATGTCTCTTTTTTTGGATGGATGTCTAAATATAAGTTCATTCTGTGTTATTCTTAGAGACTGACATGAATGAGGCATGGGAGGCAGAGCTGGATGGAAGAGTCAGAGTACGGCACACACTCACACACACTCTAAACGTATTCTGTACTCATTCTCTCTCCATACAGACAATTTTCCTCTCATTTTAGAAATTTGAGGAGGATTTCCAAAACAATGGATTCTTAAACTCTGAAACTGCTAAAAGTGTGGGGCAGCAGTTGTTATTACTTCAAGCTGAGGTGACCACAGCCAAGGGAAATATTTTTCAATGTATAATCTAAACTAATATTAGACTCTCTAAAATGTCATAGTGATTTAATTGCAAGTCCATTTTTTTGTTTTGCCATTTAAGGCCTCATATTTCTTGTCTGTCTATAGTTGAAGCAAATCAAAGATGAAAACAAGAAGATTATTGAAAACTATTCAGCTGAAAGAACCTTGAGGAAGAAGTACTACAACATGGTGGAGGACATGAAAGGCATGCAGAACCTGATTTCACCAAGTGCAACATGTTCCTGGAACAACATCCATTTAACCAATCAGATTTTTTTAGGGACACATTTACAGTTTATGTCAAGTTTAGGCTTACATTCCCTTCTGATTTTATAAATAGGGGTAGGGATATGGTTAGGATAAAAAACTTTGGACAGAAATGCTGTTCCAGGATCAACAAAATATGTTGACCCAAGAACATGTCTAACTCTGCAAAACTAGGACATGCTGAAAGGCATAATTATCATAGTTTTACAGTTAAAATATAGAAATTAGTTTATATAGGAACTGTTGACAACATAGTCTGGAATAGCCCTTTTTTGGGTATACAATTTCATCTGAGACCCTTGACTGATTTCCCAGACATTCTTTTTTCCTATTTTAATCAGTTGTGTTCAAATCCAATAGTATTACAGATGAATGCCAAAAACAAAAGAAAAGAAAAAAAGCTACAGGCATTTTTGACCATGAAAGGGAAATTAATGATTTGCGAGGCTTAAATGCAGATTATTTTAAATGTTCTCTTATGCTCACCAAGGCTGCATTTATTTGATCAAAAATGCACTTAAATAATGTCTTTACTGCCACTATTGACCAATTTAATGCATCATTACTGAATAAAAGTATTATAAAAGCTTTTCGAAGGTAAAGTACAATGAGGTGCAGCAGTCTGAGCCCACATTGAAAATTTAAACCTGGACATTTCCAATAAACAAACAAAGTTTCTGCACCACTACTTGGTCACTAATCGTATATGTACATTTTTTACCCTTAAAAAGGTTGTCTCTGTCTTTATGTCTGGTCTTGTACAGGTAAGATCAGAGTATTCTGTCGAATAAGGCCACTGACTCTTGCAGAGCAGACAAGAAGAGTTCACACCATTGTTGCTTGTCTTGATGACTACTCTGTGATCCTGGACACCCCTCGAGGACCTCGCGAGTTTCAGTTTGACAAGATCTTCAACTCAGAGTGTACGCAAGAGGAGGTCTTCATGGAGTCCAGTGGGTAAGTGTGATAGCACTGAGACATACTTTGCATACATTTTGTTAAAATGTTTTCCTAAATTAAAGGGATAGCTCACCCAAAAATTAAAATCCGTTCTTCATTTACTCAACCTCACGTTGCTCGAAACCTTTCTTTCTTCTGTGGAACAGAAAAGATTAATTTGTGAGGAATATCCTGGCTGTTATATTCAACATAATGAAATTTAATGAGGTATGTGGCCATCAAGCTGCAAAAATGTGATGTGTTTTCTATATTCTGAGTACTCGGATGCTAATAATTCATTATAATCATTATAATTGCGACCAAATATCATTTCGAATTTCACAGAAGAAAGAGAGTTAGTAAATGATGACATTTTTTGTGAAATATTCCTTTAAGATATAAGAAATGTGACATTTGGGCAGATTTCCTCAAGATGAAGATGCAAATTTTTTCCTAGGCTAATCCAATGTGCAATTGATGGATTTAACGTATGCATTTTTGCATATGGCCATACGGGTTCAGGGAAAACCTTCACAATGGTTGGAGACAGAGATCGGAGGAACCCAGGAATCATTCCCAGAACATTCACCAAGATCTTTGAGATCATCCAGGATAATGAGTCTAAATTTGAGTTTAAGGTATATATGTTTAGGGACAGTACCTGTTTCTTGAGCTGAACTAATATACAATAGTCTTCATACTCTTTTCTTTTGTCCATCCTCAGGTTTCAGCCTACATGCTGGAGCTGTACAACGACCGCCTGCAGGATCTCTTTGTGAGCCCCACTGAAGCTTTCAGCAAGCGAATCGAAATTAAGAGGGACAGAAAGGGGCTTGTGTTTGCCCAGGGAGCAGAGACAAAGGAGGCAGCTAGTGCCGGCGAACTCTTTGCATTATTTGAGCAGGGCTGTGCAAATCGCCACATTGCAGCCACAAGTATGTGCTTAATGAAACTTCAATAGACTCCGGTTAAATGGTTTGGATTAATTGCTTTAGTTACAGTCAGTATGAATGCATGGTAAGAACATAATGACCTGGCACTGATGCCAAACTTCATAACAAAGGAGAAGGTCCTTGAGTTTAACTGTGATGTGTCTGAGAACAAGCCAAAAGGAGTGATTTAGGGTTATAAGGACCATTAACATTATATAAGAGAGACAAGTGTGGCTGTCTTGAACAAATACAGATTTAATACAGTCTCTGTACATCATCTATGCATGCATACATCTATTAATAATTGGTTACACAAGTAATATTTGCTGTCAAATTAACTTTGAAACACTTTTCATTTTTATTTTACTTTCTTGTAGAGATGAACGTGGAGAGTTCCCGTTCTCACCTGATCATTGGCATCATGATTGAGAGTCGGAATCTGACCAATGGAAGTGTGAGTTTTGGGAAGCTCAGTCTGGTGGACCTGGCAGGAAGTGAACGAGCAGCAAAAACTGGAGCCAAAGACGACCAGCTGAAGGTTTTTTTAAAAGCTGATTTTCAGTGGCCCCAGAAAGTATTTGGACACTTCATGTTGGCTTTTATGTGCACCCGAGATTTTGGACCGTCATTATTATGACTCGTCACAATACTCGAAGCAAAATACAGAAGTGGCTAAACTCAAAAAAATGAGGGCAAATCCCCTTTTTTTGTTGTTCCAATTAATATATGTCAAGTCAAGTCACCTTTATATATATATAGCGGTTTATACAATACAAATGTTTCAAAGCAGCTTTACTGTGATTAACAGGAAAATAACAGAATCATTGATGTAAACCGCCGTCAGTGTATGATTGAGTGAGTGAATGTGAGGCAATATGTAAAGCGCTTTGGTGGCCATTGGGTCTGTGAAAGCGCTATATAAATGCAGTCCATTAACCATTTAAATAATTCAATTCTGCTGTAAAGCAGCTCTAAAAAAAGACAATAGTGTCATTATTCAGCTGAAGTCAGTTCAGTGTTGATTTAGTTAAATTCAATAACTGTAAAGTTCATCAATTAAGCAATTAGTTCAATTCAGCTATAAGCTGCTCTTCTCTACAGAATTCAGTTCAATAACAGTACCGATGTTGTACAATTCTTCCATTATGAAACAGTTAAATCAGCTATAAAGCAGCTCTGCTGAAAACAGTGGTGTTATCATCTGGCTCAAGTCAGTTCAAGTTGTGTTCTCATCCAACAGTCACTGCAGTGAAATCAATAATATTACTGTATATTAAGTGAACAATAAGAAAATACACTTGCAGCACTTAAAAAAGTTTGACAACCCCAGTGTCCAAATACTTTATTATTTTCATTTTTTTTATGGTTTCTGCTGTTTTTCTTTAAAATACTACTGTTTCATGTTTTTTTATTTTATATTTTGTTATGGAAAATACGTTTTTGCCCCCCTCCTCCCTCAGAAGGAACAATGGTCACATGTAGGTCGCGTGAACTGGGGAACCCCAAAGAAGCTATAGGCTTTTAGGAGAGGGCCCGATAACATAAACATACAACATATAATATACAAACCAAAAACTCAATATACCATAGACACAAAATAGACAAATAGATAAATACAACAGAAAACAAACACTACAAACAAACAGACGAACACAAGTATAACACGTACGGAATGTTATGAGCGATTTTTCTTGAAAATGGAGACCGAATGCAACAATTAAAAATTTTCCTCAAGCTCGTTCCCCTACAAACTACACCCGGGCTCGTACATTTTAGTCGTCGTATTTTGCCAGTAATTAAATGTTTTTTGCTTTTATCATATGTGTGCTGGGGATGACTGATTGGAACAAGCTCACACAATCAGTAATTTAACCTATGAATGACCTGGAATATCGTACAGGCATTAAGAAATAATTATGAATCATATTCGGTAAGCCTTAATAAACCAAGGTGACGAAACAGAGGACGAGTGGGGATATTGCGCTCAGACCACGTTTATACCCGTATAATTTTTTTCTGTAAAGTCTGTATTTTTTTCAGTTAGCTGGTAAAAGTGTTACACCATGTGACATTACAATAGTTTAAATGGGGCTCAAACAAGGTTTTATATAAGGTGAGAAGTGCTGACTGCGGGAGAAAATGTCGTATTTAGATATTTCTTTTATTAACTGATCAATATGGCATTTGAAGTGTAAACACTCATCGATAAAGACTCCGAGAAATTTAGTGGTGTTTACTCTTTCAATAATTTGTTCATTTATTTTAAGACAAACATGCTTGTTTTTCATTTGATTTTTGTTGGAATGAAACACAATGTAGTTTGTCTTATTGATGTTAAGAGATAATTTATTACACCGAAACCAAATATACATTTCAAGCTCTCTATTTATTGTTTCTTCCAATTCATCTGGAAATTCATCTGATATTTTTAATACCTTTCACGGCAACTTGTATCCCACATTGTCTGTGTGTTTCTTCCCAGGAGGCAAACGCTATTAACAAATCTCTGAGTGCTCTTGGAGATGTCATTTCAGCTTTATCAATGGAGCAGCCTCACGTGCCCTACCGTAACAACAAGCTGACCCAGCTCATGCAGGACTCACTGGGGGGCAATGCCAAGACCCTCATGTTCCTCAACATCGCTTCCTCTGACTGCAACCTGGACGAGACTCTCACCTCGCTCATGTGAGATGCAAATACCTCGCATGTACCTTACATGCTCATTCACCTAAAATAATAGCAGCACAAGGCTGTTCCTTGCCACTGTCACCTTTGGCTTGCTCGGTTGGGGTTTAAAAGAAAATTTCAGTAATATTACAGATTCATCAACTGCACTGACATCAGTTGACACTTTTTTAAACTATATTAAGCTGGATAATGACACTAACCTTGCAACATTGATTGTTTTGTTATTGAAAGGAATTTAACTGACTTGAGCTAAACAAAAAGTTGCCTTCTGTAGAGCTGCTTATAGCTGATTCATAATTAATGAACTTTTTTTAACATCAATAATGTTATTGAACTGAAGAACTGAAACAACTAAATTGACCTGAATAATGACACTATTATCTTGAGTAAGCTAATCATACAATTTTATATAGTTTTCCAGCATAAAGGCTGTTTTCCAAGGAATACAGAGTAGTATACACTTTAAAAATTGGTTTATGTCTTCCAGCTATGCAACTCGAGTGAAAGCCATCACCAACAATGCTCAAAGGAACATAGACAGCAAGGAAATTGCTCAGCTGAAAGAGGTATGTATATTATTAATCAAAATCACACCTTTTTATTGTGTGAGCACACATTTATGTCTCATTTAATCTGTGTACTTCACAGGTGATTTTAAAACTGAAGTCAGGTCAGCCTGTGGAAGAAGATGTGTAAACTTATTATAGTCCTGGAGATATGGCTCTTAAATTAGACCCGTTTCCATTTATGCATGTTATACCTTTCTAACCATTTCTCATAACATATGAATACTGGAAATGTAATAAGACAAAAACACGGTTTGGAAAATGTATTCATGATGTACTCGCTCATTATATATATTTTGTACATTTTAAACACAAAGGTACGGACTGCAGCTTTAATTTAAAACAAACAAAAAATAAATAAAAGTAAATGAACAAACCTTTCTTTCATTTCGCTATACATTTTAGCAATTGCAGCTCCAGTCATGGACTTTTTTTGTGTGTAATGTGTTTTCTTTCTGTGAGAAGGAATTTGTACCCAGTGTGTCCCTTTTCACCCCTTATCTAAATGTGCGTGTCAGGCTAACGCTGATGGCAAAGGTGGGCCAGCCATCGCATGCAAACCAATCATGCACATACGGTGCACAGCGGCGGGAATAGAGGAACCAGCACCAATTATGAAGTCACTTGGCCAATTTATGCTGCTAATGTGTGAAAAGGAAATGAGCGTGAATGAAGCCTCACTTGGCAAATACAGGAGGCAAATGAGTGCGAGAGAGTTGTGCCGATTGACGCTGTCACGCAGTCAGATCTCAATGCAAAACACACACAGGGTGGTCCGGGGACATGAAAGGCCCATGTGATTTGAGGACAATGGTAATCTCAATAAATTTAGAGTCCTGTTTTACAACCTACAAGTTACAAGTAGACAAAGTGCAAGAGAAACTGAAGAAGGCCATAAGCCCACGAGCTGTAGGGATATTTAAAATCTTTAACATTTTATCTTTAGAGTAAAATCTGTTTTTCAGTTGATCTAAATTCACATACAATACCATTCAAAAGTTTGGGGTACATAAGATTTTTTTTTATGTTTTCGTAAGTCTCTTATGTTTATTAATGCTGCATTTATTTGATCAAAATACAATAAAACCATAATATTGTGAAATATTATAATTGATCAAAAATAACTTCTCTTGCTCGTACCAGGTCGGATCCCATTTTGCCTTCAGAACTGCCTTATTTCTTCGTGGTATAGATTCAACTAGGTGCTGGAAAAAATCCTCAGAGATTTTGATCCATATTGAAATGAAAGCAACACAGTTGCTGCAGATTTGTCAGCTGCACATCAATGATGCAAATCTTCCATTCCAAACATCTTGGGAAATCTTGGATTGAGATCTGGTGACTGTGGAGGCCATTTGTGTATAGTGCACTCATTGTCATGTTCAAGAGATGATTTGAGCTTTGTGACATGGCATGTTATTCTACTGGAAGTAGCCATCAGAAGATGAGTACACTGTGGTTATAAAGGGATGCACATGGTCAGCAACAATACTCAGGCTGTGGCATGATGCTCAATTGGTACTAAGGGGCCCAAAGTTTCCCAAGAAAATTTCCCCCACACCACCAGATGGTTGTGCATGAAAATCCCAGTAGATCAGCAGTTTCTGACTGGTTGGTACCCGACTGGTACCAACAAACATGCCACGTTCAAAGTGACTTAAATCATCTTTCTTCCCCATTCTGATGCTCAGATGATTGAACTTCAGCAGATCATCTTGACCATGGCTGTGTCCAAAAACTTGCAACATTTTGGACAGACATCTTAGACAGCGCAATGGTTTAATGATCGACAGCAAAATAGAGCGAGCTTTGGTGAAAACTATGTGAATATTTAATGACTAGTAATTTCTCGCTAGAAATGACATAAATGGAAAACGTTGATAAAATATGTACATTTACACACAAACTAACGACCAGCCGCAGCTTTCAGACGCCATCTTTATTTTTCTAGCTCAACAGCCACCCTACGTCTCAATGTCCATACTATCCATCTTAAACAGTATGTGAGAATAAAATAAGTGTGTCCCAAAGTATAGTATGTTGAAAAGAGTATGCCAGAAGTCCCCGGATGGTCTACTATTTCCGGTAGATTTTCTAAGTGTGGATCCGTGCATACTATAAAGGCTAATATTGCCCACAACCCATTGGCTTTGGAGGATTCAGAACTACAAACACAAGTTAAAAGTGTTAAAAAACTACAAAAAAAGGATATGCGCAACCAACAGTGAGAGGTGTAGATGTAGGATTGAGTGACTACTGAAAGTTTTACCTGATAATTAAAAAATATATATATTTAATGTTATCCTGCCAGTGATGATAGGATTTTTTTTGAGAGAGAAATTGCTTTTAAGTATTGGGTTTCAATTTAAGGCTAGGACACACTTAACAACTGTAAGGTCGATTATGAATGTTATCTGATACTTACAACCTTTTTACAGTCTATGCTTACGACTGATCATGCCCAAACGCGCCGAGTCAGAGACAGTTGCCTTGAGTCAGTGTTTAAAATCGGTCCAGTCGTTGGAATGTCTGTAAATGTGTTCAGTCAGTCTTAGAATGTTTCAGCTAGTCATGTGTCCTCGGCATTACTCAAATATCTAACACAGCCTTCAAAGGATGCAGCCTTTGATTTGGGACACAGCCTATATTTTAAAATGTAATTTATTCCTGTGATGGCGAAGCTGAATTTTCAGCAGTCATTACTCATGCTCAAAAAACTTTTAAAAATCTGGATTCTTTGATGAATAGAAAGTTCAAAAGAACAGCATTTATTTCAAATGGATTTTCTTTGTAATAATGCAAGTCTTAAACTATTGAATACATCCTTGCTGAATAAAAGTATACATTTCTTTAAAATAAATAAATAAAAGAATCTTACTGTCCCCTGTTCAACTTTTGAACAGTATGTCAATACCAGCTCATGCTATAGTCAGAGACACAAACAGATCTCAAACACTCATCTCTCTTCACAAACTTTGAAAAACATTTTTTTGAAAAAAAAACCCGCAAATGCATTTTAGGGGTTTAAGTGTCCTTTATTCTATTAAATTCTGTGATGTTCAATAAGACGGATAACAACAGTTTAGTGATCTGATAGAGACTTGAAAACTTTAAAGTATAATAAATCATATCATTTTGTATAGTCAATATATTATATTAAAATGGATTACATTTTATTAATTATTAACAATATTTGTTTGTTAATGCAAAATCAGTAATAGGCCTATTCATTCTGATTCTCTCTCACCGATTCAGTTTATACAACACAAAGCAGCTTTATAACAGACTTCTTTGATGTTTCAAATATCTGTGGTCGAAAAAGCAGTAACCAGAACACTTACAAGCTTAAACCTTCATGCATGATCACATATATTGATAAGCTCAGTGTACAAAAGTAAACATTCAAGTAGCAGTTGAGCTGAATACTCTACTAAAACACTAACATAACGAAGTTTAACGCCATTTAAAACAGAGGTAGAGAAAAGACCACATGATGATTATTACTGACGAATTAGCTTAGCAGTCCACTGATGGCCAACATTAGCTTTGTGCTGTGACTTCAATGATTCTGAGGTGCATTGTAGGTTGATTTGTGGTGCATAAAACATAACATCTGGAACACTGAGAGCATAATAGTTTAGTTACGAGGTGAGATTTTTATTCGGAAGGGTCTGGGCTTCATGGTGAGTCCAAATGTAGAGCTCAGGTCAAGCTCTTGCTCTGGAATATTCTCTATGTGCAGACGATGCAACAGGGTGGTTAAGAACACGAACATCTCCAGACGGGCAAAGCTGTCACCGAGGCAACGCCGTATTCCCATGCCAAAAATCAGTACCTTCTCAGTCACATTTTTATTTAGATGACCAGACAGGGTGAGAAATCGTTCGGGTCGGAAAGCCTCAGGATCACTCCAAATGTCCCTTTTGGTCAAATAATGAGTTTAATTCAGTTCAATTTAGTTATTTTATTTATTAACGTTCTATATATGATATCATGTAAAAATATATCTAAAAAAATATTATAAAAATAACTTGACTTTAATATATAATTATGTAATGAAATGAATAATTTTTTTACATTATATTTCATATTATCATATCATATTTATATAATAAATAATATTTATATAATAAAGAGAGAGCCTTAGGAAACAAATATAAGAATGTGGCAGGAATGTGATACTTACACATCGTGATTGACTTGATATTGGTTGATGAACACACACGTGTCTTTGGGGATGAAGTATCCATTCAGTATTATGTTTTCAGTTGTGCTAGATAACATGATGGAGGAAAATGTGAGTACCTGTTTGGGAATGCAGTCCTATGATAATAGTATGATACTATAGAGAAACAGAGAGAAAAAATGAGAGACTCACCAGTGAGGTATGGTGAAAGGCACGTAGGATGCATGACGAAAAACTTCAAATATGAAAGCTTCTGTGTACGGCATGTTTGGCTTGTCTTTAAACTGTGGAAGTCTGTTCATACCAACCTGGTTATCTATATAATAAACACCCAGAACAGAAGATGCATTTTGAACTGAATTTAACAATATTATTTTGGACCTCACAAATTGTTTTAGCACTGAAGGATTTCTTTAAAAGAAAAATTATTTTCAGATGTCTCTGTTTGCAATCACTTCTAAATTACCCTGTAAATAAAATCTAATTTAAAACAAAATGATTTCCTTTTTATAGCAAATTCCAAAAGACCAAAATAGGAAGAGGCCACAGGAAGACAATTTTAGTCCTCCATCGACATCTTTTTTAGCTCCACTTTCAAAATTGTGTATCGAATTGTCTATAATTTTTGGTTTCCTGTGTCTAACAAACCACAAATCCCAGCTAATGCAGATTCAGTTTCCCTAGAATGCTGCAGCACAGCTAAAGAAATGGACGCATGATGGGAATTTTTTTTCCAGTAAACACAATGTTATTTTGATTGGCCCTAGTCTTCACCTATCTCCTGGAGGATTTTAGCCTGGATGTCTGGAAACTTGATCAGGTATAAAAGGCTCCACTGTAAACCAGAGATGATAGTGTCAAAACCTACAAGGAAAAAAAGGCATTGGTTATGATCATAATCTGTAAACAGCCTCAAGACACAAGTCACAATTAGCATATGGGCAACCAAATCGACTGAAGATGTGTTGTGGGCTGTTCTCAGGCAAAAAGAATGAAAATGACTGGTTTGAGCTCCTCATGGGGTTTTGTTAAAACCTGTTTAATGAACTAGAACTACCAAGATGCATAAACTGAAACAGGAATGAACAGCACAAGCCAAGAGCAGATGAAAAACATACATCTAAAGCAAATTCTCAGAAAAACTCCAGGTTTAATTTTAGATCAGTTTACAGTGCCTCCCCTGTGACAACAAAGAGCCAGGAAAACATCTGGTTCTGGATGTAAATTGTTCTGTTGTATTTCTAAAAGCACAATGCTGCACATTTATTCTCTTGACTCCTGGTCTCTCACCGGCTCCGAAGATGTCAATAACACTGTGGACGATCTGTGAGTTGCTGAGCATGGCCGTTTCCTCGCCCTCCTGCCTGTCCTCACTCATTGCTATAAGGGCATCAGTGATGTCCCGAATACAGTTCTGTACAAAAACACAGAGAATCAGATTTGCAAAATGTTTAAAATGCATATCAGAATGATTTCTGAAGGATCATGTGACACTGAAGACGAGAGTAATGCTGCTGAAAATTCAGCTTTGCCATCACAGGAATAAAATACATTTTAATATATATTAAAAAAGTTTTAAAAAAAAAAGTTTAAAATGTAATATTTCACAATGTTACCGTTTTATTGAATTTACTGTTAATTTACTAAATAAACACAGCCTTGGTGAGCATAAGAGACTACTTCAAAAAACACAAAAAATTATGCCGACCCCAAGCTTTATATATATTCTGCATATGCAAGCATGCATGTATTGCATATAATTCATAACCTCTGTCCATTCACTCCTCTGATCTCATTCTCATCTCATGAGAAAGAGATTTACTCTGAGGCTTCTGACACTAGTAATCTGCCACTCATCTCTGGGATAAAACAATCAAGTTCCTGCAGGAATGTTTTGTCTTCTCATCTTTTTATTTCAACAGTATTACCCTATCAAAGGTGATGAGATGTTCCCTGATGTTGTGCTCCATGAAGCTGTTCATCCTGCCAATGTGCTGGACCATCTTTCGCAGAGACGGACTGGGCAGGTAACGGAAGATAGGAAAAAAGTCTGCCAGATTCCCTGCAGCAAAGAGGCGCAGCACTTCATTATTGATTTGGACGATGGTGAGGAACTCTTTATTGTTATGGGCATACCGCTTGCCAAAACACATAGTGCAAACCACATTGGCAACTGAGGTCACTAGCAACTTAACCGGGTCGAGCCCTGAATCTCCAACCTTATCTCCTTGTTCCTTCAGAGCCTCCACCAACACCATGGCCTCTGTGCAGATATGTTCCTCCAAAAGACATGAGGCACTTGAGTCTCTAGGCTCAGCTTGGGAGAAGGACCTCAAGGCATTTCTGCAGATCTTTTTGTGGAGCACCCAAGCTTCGCCATACTTCTCACTAAATGTCATACTGGTGCCGTTAGCAACTGCAGAGAATGTAAAAAGGTCAGGCCGTCCAGCAAATGCCTCTCCTTGCCGTACCAGAGCCTCCTTGATTGTAGAATAGCCGCTTAAAACAACTACCACAAGAGAACCCATTTGCACCTGGAACACATCTCCATACTGAACCCTCAGGTTTGTTAATGACAAATGGATTTGTTCCCCCATCAGGAAAAGGTTGCCCACTAACGGCCAAGGTTTGGGACCTGGAGGAAAGGAGCATCTTGGTCCTCTCCATGGACCATGGAGAGCCAGCAAGAGCAGAGCGAAGGCACAGAGGAACAGAGTCACTCCAGATGTAGTCGTTCGGGAAATCTCCTCAAGATACATGGCATACACTGCAAAAAATGAGAAAATGACTGTGATATATTTAAAAATAGGGTTTGGGCGCATAAAGCATAATACACGTGTTCTATTTTACACTCTCAAAATAGCTTTAAAGAGAAACTTTAGGGAAATTAAAACTTTATAATAGGCTACCTATTATTATGTTACTTTCAAATAAAATGCATCACAAGTGCATCCTGAAGATAGAAGCGAAGAACCGGAAAGGACAAATAGGTAATCTAAATCAAGTAAGTTAGCCTAATTTGCATTATCTTACCTTTGAAACCGCTCCCGCGTTTGCAATCAAAATACTTCCAAAGTTTCACCAGCTGAAAAATGGCAGCGCGAGAACTCTTTAAGAGCGTGTCTCCATGACTGCACAAAAACACAGACTGATTCTCTGAAGCAGAGGACACTGGAGGACCGTCGAGATGATCGATGAATGAAAGCCAATGAGAGAAAAAATAATAATAACAAGTACGCTGCTGATGAACGGAAGAAATGTTGTTTAAAAAGTACAGTAAGTGCGTGTTTCCACACGATGGCAGTGCCTTAAAACGAAAACATACAGCTTACATATCGAGGAGAAAAGAGAAAGCAGACTCACTCGATTACAATGATTAGAAAATGTCATGACAGTCTGTTAATGAAAATACTGGCAGTTGTGCATGACTGTTTGCGTCGATGGTTTCTGTACGCATTGAGATATTTTAGGGAGGGTTTTAAAATTAGATTAGTACAAGCTAATATATAAAAAAACATGTATCAAAAAATCTGTGGACATATGCTTTCAGTAAAAAATAAATAAATAAATAAATACGGCAACCATTTTCCTTAAAAAAAAAAGTCCTTATTTTTTGTCAGTAGTGGGGACCAGTAGCTACTTTCATTCGTGTCTGTGGAAGTGCAATTTGTCATAGACGAAACTCCTGTAATTAAAGTAGCCTTCTGTTCTACTTAATTATTTAATATGTGGTATAGGGAACACATTATGAAACAAGGTAATAGGATTCTGGGTAAGCTATTGGACTATAGGCTACTGGATTCCCAATATTTATCACTGCACATATAATTTGATTTGACTTAGTAAAAATATTTAATAATAATAATAATAATACATTTAAGAAAGCAAATCTAATTTGAGATGATCTATCTTATATTAATAACGTTGCATTTATTGTTCTGTGAAAGTGTAATTAAAAAGGTTAAAATGAAAGTTTGAATTTATGTTGTCAGGTTTCCTCTTGATATCTGCAAAATATTAAATATTTTAAATTATTAAATTATTTTAAGTAATTTTGATAACTATCCAAGCATAAAGGCACAAAAAGGAGGATCATAAGAAGGGAATCCAATTCATGAAAACATGTTTATTTTAGGGCCGTCAAATGATTGATCACGATTAATCGCATCCAAAATAAAAGTTTGTGTTTACATAATAAATGTGTGTGTGGTGTGTATAATTATTATATATATATATATAAATACATACACATGCTTGTATATATTTAAGAAATATTTGCATGTATATACTATATATAGATTTATATATAATTTATATTATATATAAATATAAATATTTTATATATAAATAACACATTTTTCTTAAATATATAAATGCACGTGTGTACTTATATATACAAAATAATTTTACACAGTACAAACACATTTATTATGTAAACACAAACTTTTATTTTGGATGCGATTAATCGTGATTAATCATTTGACAGCCCTAGTTTATTTCATAGAATCCTGATCTGTTTGTGATAATAATGGAAATGATTTGATGAATAAACCACCACATACATAATATGCATTATATCCATTAACCTTTTATTGCACTTTTTTTAAATAGCATACAAATACATTTTACACAAAAAATATTTACAAGAAACAGAACCTCCTCACTGTAATAGTATTACAATTCAATTTGGATCCATATGTAGTATGACTGTGGAGTGTGTGTCTATATACATTCTTAAAGCCTTATCTTCGTGGTGGTGGTCCACCTCTCCCTCTTCCCATCCCTTGACCTGGTGAGGGTCCACGACCGTTACCTGGGAGAGGCCCGGGTGGCCTGGGACCTGGAGGGCGAGTCACTGGTGCCCGAGGATTTGCCGCAGCCAAAGACACATCTCTCTGAACATGTACCCCTTTCCCGGTGGCTGCAGCGCCTGGTTTGCCAGTCACTTTTGGTGACTTGCTAAGCTGGTCAGTTGGTTTCTCTGTAATAAAAATGGCAAGTTTGTAACATAAACAGACACTCCATTGTGAATGAAGACTGTTCCACTCTCAAGATTGAAGATCACAAGAGCTTGGAAGTATCTCCTACTATGTAGGAGATACTTCCAAACTCTTGAGGGGAACCACAGCAAAAGAAACATGTTATGACTAGTTGAACGAGTTGTTTAGCCCACTGACCAGCCTCTTCTGCAGATGGAGGGGGAATCAGGGATTTGTTGGGCATAAGATCCTCCAGGTCTTTCATCACCTGGTTGGTGCTGTCCTTGTTGTTCCTCCTGTTCTTCTCCTCATCTCTTTGCTAAATGATGGAGCAGAAAATATAAACCAATAGCTGACACTGCTGATGTCAGACAACTTTACCATCATTTACAAAAAACGTTTACCAACCATTTGCATTTTGCGTTTTAATTCCATGTTAGCGTTCTGATATGCTTTGGACACAGCATTCAGGTAATAAATAGCCAACCTGTCAGAGACAAGACAGACAGATTTTTTTTTTTTTAAATGAGTTTTATTAAATGCAAATAAATCATATAACATTTACCTTATACTTCACATTAGGTGACTACTCACACCATGAGCAGGACTGCAGAAATTATGAGGCCTGGGTTGGATGCATAACCGAAAATGTCTGCCATAAACGCTGGCAAGTCCTTTTCTATAGTCTCCGTGATCACATCAAACATCTTATCTTTACCACTGTGGAGAGACATGGATCTTATAATGCTCAGGACATATTTGATTCAGCAAAAAAATGTAAATGAGTTCATGGTCTAGGCCCTTTTTTGCTGGTCTAAAAATGTATGACAATTTAAAATATACATTTTTATTCCATATTGATGGACCAACATGAAACAAGCTTGTTATTATTGCAACATCTGCATCTGCCATTCATTCCTTCAACCGCCAGAGGGAGCCATCTCCTGAATACTGAATACTGCCGTTTTCCTCCCGTATCACTTCCTGTTCCCATCTGTTAACTTATAAGCATATTCCATGTAGTTTGTACATCATGTTGCAAAGTATTGCCAGCTTACCCTTTCTCTTTTGAGCGTTTACTCTACCCTGTTTGTTTATGTTTTTTACGCCTGTTTATGACCACGACTCTTGGATTACGGATTTGGACTAGTTTCCGATCAGGACTGCCACTAACGTTACTGTCGACCACGTTACTTGCTCTGAATAACACTTTGTACTGGTGTGTTTAATAAATCACCGCACATGGATTCGAACAACCAACCGAGTCAGTCATCGTTACAATTATACTGTAGTAAGATGTTTTTGTAACATTAAGACATACTTGTTCAAAATATCTTGCAAATAACACACATTTTATGTTTATTTAATCACTGTTTATAACCTCTTAGCTAAGTAAGTTGCAACCAGCTAAGTATTTTATAAGATATCCTGTATTAATTTGCCTTTAATCATGGAAGCTCATTTAATTATATTAAATATCATGCATAATTGAGATTAAAAAGACATGAAGTAATTATGAGATGAAATGTTATAATTGTGTACATTCTGTACTCTAAATAAATACAAAGTCAAAATTATGATATAAAAAGTCAAAATTATGAGCTAGATAGAACACATGAAATATTTGAACTGGCTAGATTTGTTGAGTGTCACATTTGTCTGCTTGTTAAAATTATGGCAAAGTCAAAAGAATAGTCCAAAAAAGTTAAGTGAAGATATCATTGCCCTTCACAAACAAGGAACATGATACAAAAATATAGCGATGGCACTACATGTTCCTAGAGACACCGTTGGAAGCATAGTTCGCAAGTTCAAAGTTAAAGACAGTGGTTACACTATCTGGAAGGGGTAGAAAATATATCAATGGCTGCAACCAGATTTCTGAGAAGACAGATTCAGAAAACCCCTTGAGTGACTGCAAAAGACTTTGTTGGCAGAGACACTGAGGTTTCAGCTTGCACAGTAAGGCGTGTAATAAACGCATGCGGTTTCAATGCCTGAACTCCATGACATACATCGCAACTGATTCAAAAGCACAAGAAAAGTGCTCAAAATCATATTTTAAGCCACAGAACTTTTCGGGAGGAAGAAGAATGAAGCATTTGCTGAAAAGAACACTCTGCCTACAGTTAATCATGGTGGTGGTTCGGTGATGCTCTGGGGCTGCTTTGCATCCTCTGGCACTGGAAACTTGCAGCGTGTGGAAGGCAAGATGAATTCATTGAAGTATCAGAAAATCCTAGGAGAAAATATGCTGTCAGGGAGGAAGCTGAAGCTTGGGCATCATTGGACCTTCCAACAGGACAAAGATCCCAAGCATACCTCAAATTCCACCAAGTCTTGGGTGCGGAAGAAGTCCTGGGAGATTCTACAGTGGCCATCACAGTCACCTGACTTGAACCCCATTGAAAATCTCTGGTGGGATTTGAAGAAGGCGGTTGCAGCACACACAAGAATATTACAGAACTGGAGGCCATTGCCCATGAGGAATGGGCTAAGATTCCTCAGAAACGCTGCCAGAAGCTGGTGTCTGGTTATACATCTTGTTTGCAGCAGGTCGTAACAGCAAATGGGTGTTGTACTAAGTACTAAAGATGCTTGCCATGAAGGGGTTGAATAGTTTTTAGACTGCAGAAGTCATTAAATGTTGCATTTTCAGTTGAATTTGGGGAAACCACATTTGTTGTGTTGAGCTATTTCAATTACTTTTGTTTGATTTTTTTCAAGGCAAACTGCTAAGAGTCTGTACAATTGGCCAATAAACCTGATTTGCAATGGGGGTTGAATAATTTCAATTAGAACTGTAATTTTGACTTTATCTTATAATTACTTTTCATGTCATAATCATGATTTACCAAAGCATGATTTCTTTTTCTTATGTGATGTAAATGGGCTTCCATACTTAAAACATGGATAGGGATAACAAATCTATTCCTACAGGAATAATTTGTTCAGGGATTCTGTACTTTTTCCCCATTTTTGACCACAGTGAGCCTTTTCAAGGATTAGTATGTAAATCTTGATAAGGTTTAAAAGCTACCTGAAGGGTCCACAGTCAAAAGACGGTGGCAGGGTCATAATGGAGTAGATCACAGGCATGAGACTGAGGAAGAGGACGAGGAGGAGCAATCCCATGTAGAAGTTGTTAGAACGTGAGGCTTTGAACACTCTCTCATGGGGAACGTTACAGGCCATCACTGCCCAGCATTGGTAATACATGGAGCTCAGCAGACGCAATAAGTTTACTCCCACCAGCCCAGGGGCGTAAAATGCGCCCATCCTGAAACATACATTATGTGAAGTCATCACACTGTCCATGGCTGAGATGCTGTGTTTTTATTTGCAAATCTAATTACCAGATCATTCCCTGGTTGAAGATGAGCCCAAGTACATTACCACTGATGTCAAACTCTCCATAAGATGGCTGCAGAAACACAAACACACACACATGCATAAATATCTGTATGTATGACAACACAGAAAGTGATGTCACAGTAAAAGATACCTCTCGCTCTCTCTCTCTCTCTCTCTGTAATTAAGTGCCCTGAATGGTGTAGTGTGTCTCTATGTGACTCTGGTTGTAAAGCAGCCCTATCACCTATCCTGCCACCTTCTCATGGTGTTCAGTTGACCTCGGATGAATGAGTAGTATGTTACCTATATCGAGTGACAGGAAAATGAGGGCGACAGGGCAATGCCATATAGAGCAGTCATTTCTGAGCACAAAAAAACATTTGATGAGAATATACTTACTGACATAATCACTGTCAGTCAGGTTTCTAACATCTGCCCTCTTCTTGATGGTAACGTCCCATCATTTCTAAATTACTAAACTTAACAACTAAAATGTGCATCCGAAAGAGGTTATCCAATTGATACTGTTACAGCTTGTTTACACAGTGTTACGTGAGTAACTTGAATAACAGCAGGGTGTGAGGTTGGACTTACAAACCCAGCTTCAAGATCCCAACACCAGCAATAGTTGAGGAATCTCACAATCACGGCTCGTAGGAAGTCCCCTATCAGAATGGTCAGATATGTCACCTGGATGTCGGATACGGTGAGCTTCACAAACTCCTGTGAGGAAATAAAACAGTACATTTTAACCATATAAAGCCTACTGTATTATGTTTGATGTTTATTTTTACACTAAGGCCTTTAAATTATCAGCATGATAAAAACATTGCTGAAAAACCTGTTGCACACAATCTACTGCATGCCTTCAGCACTCTGATTGATAGATTATACTTTTTTTAGCAAGTAAAAGGCCTTTTAGTATAATTTATTTATAATATATTTTGATTAAGTAAATGTATAACTTTTGTATTGTCAGTAATATTTCAAGATGAACATTTACTAGACTGAAGCAACTTACCCCTGGACCACAACAACTCTTGAGTCGCACGGGTATATTTGTGGCAATAGCCAACAAAACACTGTATGGGTCAAAATTATTTTTCTTTTATGCCAAAAATCATTAGGATAGTAAGTAAAGATCATGATCCATGAAGATATTTTGTAAATGTCCTACTTTAAATGGATGCAGCACAATCGCCAACAGAAATGGAAACCTTTAAAGGCGATCTTCTCAATATTTCGTTTTTTTTCCCCTCAGATTCCCAATTTTCAAATCTCGGCCAAATTTTGTCCTATCCTAACAAACCCTACCTCAATGGAAAGCTTATTTATTCAGCTTTCAGATGATGTATACATGGAGGCCCATTGCACACAAAAGTACCTCACAAATCTGATTTCAGGCAGACTTCTGAGGCAGCGTAACGGTTTAATGATTTAAGGCATAATAGAGGGAGCATCGGTGAAAACTAAGTGAATATTTTATATCAATAGTAATTTCTCATTAGAAATGACATCAGAAGTGGCCAAACACGTACATTTACACATAAACTGACCAGCAACCGCAACTTTCAGACGGCATCTTTATTTCTTAGCTCAACTGTCACAAAATGGAAAGCACAGGATTATGGGATATTAAAGGCATCGAAAGATACAACTATGCTGCCTTGATGAACAGATGAAGGTATGTCAGGAGACAGGAAATGAACCTAACATTGTTTGCAAGTGTTCCTTGATGCCTTTCTACCTTGGAATGCATCCTCCGAAGGCAGCATTTTTAAGCTTTCAGACGCGGGCCTTGATGATCTGGTTAAGGTGTGTTTGATTGGGGTTGGAGCTGAACTCTGGGGTTCCCCACCCCTGCTGTGACTATATCACGCTCTGTGAGCCGTAAAAGCCGATGTATCATGTATCAAAGATGTATGAAATATGATAAATGTAAACTTTTTTTAGATTTACCTTTACATTTTAGGATCAAACTGTTCCATTTAAAAAATGAATTTTTTGTCAAGCTCTACAGGGTCAGTGTTGCCAACTTAGCCACTGTGTCGCTATCGACATAGGCTATATAGTGACATTTTGGACTGCTGGTTAACATGTCAGTCACTGTGTCATACTTGTTCCGTTTTCTGACAGAAAATATGTACATGAGAACAGCTTTATTGGACATTCGGCTGTATATTATATTAAAATACAGTATGTGAGCACGGATTAGGAGAAAAAACGGATGTAAAGTGCTGACAATTGGCGCATTACGTCATCCATCGACATGTAGTGACTTTTTGAGCAGGCTTTAGTTACTTTCCATTGAAAACACTGTTCAGAGTTAAGCACTGACTGTTACAGAGACAAGTTTGCTTATGGTGATGTTGGTGCTGACGGTACCTACAATCCCAACTTCTGTCTCCCAGCATGGCCCCCTGATGACATCAGCTGGGGAGGTGATTGGAGGGGGAATGTTTTCTGTGACGTTATACTGTAAGGTGTAGTTGTCATAGTATTCTTTAAGAGCCCAGATGGTCTCATTTTTTATCTGTTTCTCGTTTTCAAGCTGTGAACATACAATACCAAAGAAATGATTCACATAAAATGTAACAGGTATATGTGTAAGGACTCTTAGGCAGAGTAATATCCCCTTTTCATTATGTTTATGGTTACTAGACCATAATGGTCATACCTTTGCATTGACTTCATCAAACAGAGCAAACAGAAAAGTGTACAGGTTGCCCAGAAAGAGGGCAAAGATTCTGGCCAGCTGCCATTTTAGGGCGATTCGAGGGTGATAGTCTTCCAGCTCTCCTATAACCTCAAACAGAGGTGGACACACCAAGCCCAACAGGGACATCACAAATTCAACCTGACCGAAAAAGAAACAGAGTTTCACAATTTCCACAATCACATTAATACATTGAAAGGTAAAAGAAAAGGGGGTACCTCATTTTTTTGAAACCATGTCAGTTCATTCCTGTCCTTTTTGGCAAATTCTTGAGACCTTTTGACCACGGTGTAGATGAGGTATCCGCTCCCACCCAAGCAGCACAGGATGAGAACGTTGGCTAGGATACGTAGAAAGCGGCGCAGGTGAATGTTCTCATCCTTTAGGTTTTCCTGCTCATCCACTATAGATTCCTGACGGAATAAGACTCAATTAATGTTTGATTTGATCAGTCTAGCTATGCAGAAGTTTTCACAACACAGTGCATCATTCTTTTATACTATTGATGTTATTAACCTTGAAGCTTGTGGTGGTGGATGCAAACTTGTTGTCAGCTGTCTCTGGGTTTCCTATAAGGTAATCCCAGCTAGTAAACAGCTTCCAGCAAAAGGTGAAGGCACTGTCCTCTGCTCCATCTCCTCCTTCGTTGGCATTTCTTGCCATTCTAGAAGAAGGAAGGCCATTAAAAAAGAAAGAAAAAGAGCAAAAAGCAAAAAGAGCATTGTCAGTGAGCAAAACCCTATACAGAGTGACACTGTCAATGCTGCAGATGTAGTTATTAGACTCACGTTCTGATAACCACCATTAGACTGTAGCCAAATATCCCAACACCAACCAAAAGATATGACAGAGGTAACCGGAACTGGAGGAATCCGATACTTCGTTGATTATTGTAGAAACCATAAAACAAAACGGAGTACTTGCAATAACCCTGTGAAAAAAATGCAAAAGGTATCATCCAAATAAGACAATAGCAATCTTACAACCTCTTTTACACAGAATCCAATAGTGAAAAATCCTTACGCCGAACTCAAACAGGACAGAGTAGTCCATGGCAGTATCCTGTTCCTCTCTGGGGACAGTTTTTCTGGGAAGGGAGCCGTAAGGCATGCCCATCAGTACCTACAAAGAGAAAGACACAGATCATATTAGTGTAGCAGCTTTTATTTTTATTTTCTCTTTTATGACATGAAGGCCAAGTATGATAACCTATACTTGGAATTTGTCCTCTGCATTTAACCCATCCAAGTTAGTGCACACATTAGGAGCAGTGAGTAGTGAACACACTGCAAAGCGTGGACACACACAACCGGAGCAGTTGGCAGCCATTGCTGTGGCACCCGGGGAGCATTTGTGGGTTGGTGCCTTTGCACAAGGGCATCTCATTCATTTCCTGCCAGTATTGAGAATCAAACCCTCAACCTTTGGGTTACCAGTCTGACCAAACACGGTTTCCACAAAAATATCAAGCAGCACAACATTGATAATAATAGGAAATGTTTCTTGAGAGGCAAACCACCATATAAGAATGATTTCTGAAGGATTATGTGTCACTGAAGAGAACTGGCTGCTGAAAACTCAGCTTTGCCATCACAGGAAGAATGACTTTAAAATATGTGACCCTGGACCACAAAACCAGTCAAATGGGTTTTTTTTTTTTTATTGAGATGTATACATCATATGAAAGATGAATAAATTAGCTGTTTTTTTTGTTTCAATAAAAAATAAAGCCATTGATTTATGGTTTGTTAGGATAGGAAAATATTTGGCCGTGATACAACTATTTGAAAATCGGGAATCTGAGGGTGCAAAAAAATATAAACATTGAGAAAATCACCTTTAAAGTTGTCCATTTATGTTCACGATTGTGCTGCATTCACTCACAAAAATAAATGTTTTATATATTTATGGTAGGAAATTTACTAAATATCTTCATGGAACATGATCATTACTTAATATCCTAATGATTTCTGGCATAAAAGAAAAATCAATAATTTTGACCCATATTGTTGGCTATTGCCACAAATATACCCATGCGACTTATGGCTGCTTTTGTGATCCAGGGTCACATATATGAAAAAATTTCACAATATTACTAACGATAGTGTACATTGCCAAAAGGTGTTTAAACAAAGACATTAGCATCACATCTCACCTCTGGCATAACAACAAGTCCAAACACAAAGCCGAAGAGAACAAGGTTTAATCCATACATCCACCGCAGGAAAATGAAGTAGGAGGCAACAGAAGACCCAAAGTGACCTATGAGAATAAAACAGATAAGAAGCGAATAAGAAACACACTGAACTCTGAAAATACAGATTTCAATTAAAAAGAAAAAGAAACAGAGATGAACAGACTTTCCACTTCTTTTATCCGACTCTCCCAGGGAATGCAGGCTGTCTTGAAGTTTTCAAAGTCTCTATTGAATTTGATTAATTTCTGAGAAACGAACAAACAAAAAATATTCAGTGATTGCATTTAAAATGTAACATGTCAATATGGAATATTTAACGTTGTACCTTAGTCATCATGACTTTGAATGCATAGAGTCTCCTCCCTTTTCCTTTGCCCAAAGCCCCTTCAAACTTTTCTACAAACCCCTGGGCTTCTCTAACAGGTGATATAAATAGAAACTTGTATTAGCATGGAAATAAAATGTATGACACAATATCTAAACAAACTTTCTGTTTTTGTTTCAGATTTCAACAGGGCATGAGTATTTCTCCCAGTCCTGTTTTTTTGTAATCTTTGCATGCTGCTATGACGGACCAGTCCATTGACTTACTGGCTGGTTCTGCGTGTATTACGCAGCATGGCTATTCAGGATTGAATAGTAAGCACCAGAGACAATACTAGGAAAAAATATCATGTTTCACTCTGTAACCTGAGCCTACAGCCAATGAATTAACTCATCAATGAATAATGAATGTGATTGGTCCAGATGGACACAAGATGAACTAATTCACTAATTATCGGATATTACTTAAAGGGATAGTTCACCCAAATGTGAAATTTCCATCATTATTTACTCACCCTTGTGTTGTGCAAGACTTGAAAGTAAAAGAAGATTTGATTTCAACTGTCCATGAAATGAACGTCAGTGGGGTCCAGTGTTGTTTTAGATCCCTTTGACTTTCATTGTATAGGCAAAAGAAGAAAATAAGTCATACAGGTTTGATTTGAAATGACATGAGGGTGAGTATATGATGAAAGAACTTTTATTTTTGGGTGAACCAACCCTTTAATGTTTTCAAATGGAAATTGTACCATTTGAAATTACCATTGTAATTGTAGTTAACTGAACTACAACTCAAACCACAAAAAAAATGCTACTTGAAATACAATATTTGGGGGGGAAAAACACTTATTTTCGTAATTTGCCAAAGGACACATTTCTCATACAACTTTATGTACTAAAATAACTAAAACTTAAATAAAACTAATAAAAACTATTTATATATTTTTTTAAATAGAAAATATAATAATAAGAATAATAAAAAACTAAGAATAATAAGAACAACAAATAATTATAAAATAATAACTGGAAAATAATATCCACATATTAGCCTATATTATATTAACACTAACATTACATTGATAGGGACTCAAAATTAAATCCATGTATAGAGTAAATTGTTTGGCAACTACAACAATTAAACTTCAGTCTAATATCCAAAAACCTACAAAGGACCTCATTATAATCTGTGGTGGACCATATCGATATCCGTGTATTGTTTGGGCATGACCATATGACCTTATGGCACTTTGTACATGATATCTCTGAAGAGATTTGTACCCAAACATCCATGCAAAGACTGCCCTCAAGAAACATCAGCATGCATAAAACAGCATGACATTCCTCTCACCTACCAGAAGTTACCCATGTAGAAGCTTTGCCAAGTGAGTGTCCCCTATGTGGCACTGTTTCTTTCCCTACAGCTTCAGGGCCCATGTTACTGATGCTTTCTTGGGCAGTGTGTCAGTCTCTACTAACTTCTGAGGGCACTTGTCCAAACTCTCGTTTGTCACCCACACTGGTCAATTCCACTGGGTAGTCTGAGGTAAAGGTTCAGACGGAGGCCACTAGGTAATGGATGCATTGGCGTAGTCTCTGTGTCAAGTGTTTTATCTCAAAGTACAAATGAGCGCATTTTGGATGATGGTGATTCTTTACCGAAACTTTTTGTAAACTTCAAAAGCGCCATGTCATACTGATCCTAATTCAAATTACTTCCATGCTTCCTAAAAATTATTTTCAAAGCCAGTAAGATTATATAGCCAATAAGAGCTCCTTTAAACATCAGCTTAAAGTGCATTAAGAGATGTGAAAATGCAAGAAAGCAGAAGCACAGCAACTTGTAAGCTTTAATGAAACACATAAACAAATAAATAAATAAATAAACTTCATTTGAGTAAGAGGTGACTGAAACAAGAGCTCAAACAATGAGTAGGAGGAAATCCGTTTTACTTCAGGCATTTGAGTTTCCTCTTCATGCGCCAGGGTTTGTTCCGAAGTGTCGCTATCAGCTTTTTCTTCTCCTCCACTTCCTCTTTTAGTCGGGCCATCTCTCCCTCAGACAGAGACTCGTCTTCTAAATCGTCTGATCCTAAACTGCTGCAGAACAAAGCCGAGACCCAAGAGTCAGTCCTTTAAGTCCAGTTTAACAGTATATTCCACAAGGATATTGTTGTTTTGGTCAAGTCAAGTCAAAAGTTCTAGTGAGCAGGATGACCATGAAAAGCACTTCCAGATCATCAGTTGGAAGGCAAAAGAAAAAAAAGAATGAAATGTCCAACTGAAACCAAAAAATGTATAGCCAATAACAACAACACTACTTAACATTGGTTGCTGAAAAAAATAAAAATGTCTCATTCAATCATCATCAGTGAATCTGTCACACACACACACACACACACACACACACACACACACACACACACACACACACACACACACACACAGATCTATATATATATATATATATATATATATATATATATATAGGAGTGAATTCAGGTTGATTGGGATACTTTTCAATGGCAAAAAATATCCCAATCACCCTGAATTTACCCTATATATATATATATATATATATATATATATATATATATATATATATATATATATGTTTAGTGAATGATTGAATCTTTAAATAAATAATATATTTTTTTATTTATATCAATACAATACAATACAATACAATATTATGATAACAACACTTTTGCGGTTGTTCAGAGGTTTTTGTTCCTTGGCTGCATTTTACAAAAAATTTTGTAACATGAATAGTTGAGAACATTCAAAAGTTATTTTATGGCAATAGATGTGTATGGCTGTGGAGGTAATGTGGAGTGAACGGCACAGTGTGTGTGTGGCGTGGAGAAGGAGGTTAGAGAATACTGCACCTGCTGTTTTTGCCTTTGTTCTTTTTCTTATCCTTATCTTCCTGTTTATCCTTCCCTCCTTTTCCTGCTGTTTTGCCATTCCCCTTCTTCTCCTTGATATTCTCCACCTCTTTGTCCTTCTTAGTTGTGCCTTTTTTCCTTCCTTTTCTTTTATCTCCTTTCTCCTCTTCGCTCTCCTCTTCTGAGTCATGTTTCTTGGCAGCCCTCTTCTTCGCACCTGCTGCTTTCTTTCTTCTTCCTTTCTGCTCTTCCTCGCTCTCATCTTCACTTACTTCCTTTTTCTTTCGGCCTTTCCTTTTCCGTGGAGTCTCTTCCTCCTCCTCTTCGTCGCTCTCCTCCACGCTATCAGCGGGCTTGGCTTTTCTTCCTCGAGCAGCAGGCTTCGGTTTATTCCTGCCTTTTGCTCTTCTTCTTGAATCCACTGAAAAGATAGAGAAAATGTGTGAGTGTATATATCACTGCATGACATGCACATTCAAAATAGTAATTAAAAATAATATAATAATATTACCGAATATTATCGAAAGTAATATTATTATAATATATTAATAATGATAAACAATAATTATGTTAATAAAAATAAATAATTAAAAGAATTCAACCATCTTCAAAATGTACCGTCACTTCCACTATCATATTCTGCATCGATGTCCATCCCAACTGTAACACACACACATACACTGTATTAATATTATGAGAATTTCTTTCATTTTAAAAATAGTGTCACAATCACTCAGTAGCACAACTTTTTAACATCCTGTCAGAGGAGTGCACTTCATGCCATACATGATATATTGTGTTAATTATTAAAACAATTAACATAAATTAGGTAAACCTGCTAAATAAGGGTCATCATTCAAAAAGTAACTCACTCACAAACATATAACAGCAGGAAACACAACAGCACAACACATGCCTGCCAGTTGTAAAATCATCAACTGCACTATATCAGAATATAAAAACTATATCAGAACAGTAAATAAAAGTTGCAAATAGTTACCCAACCCATTTATATGTCATCTTCATTTATATATGTATAGCGCTTTTAACAATGTAGATTGTTTCAAAGCAGCTTTACAGAGATAATTTATAATAGGTAGATGGATGTGTTTGAAACGAACAGTCTACTAGTATACCCTGAATCAAATTGAATCAATATGCATTAGAATGATCCTCTTCTGATAATCAAATCTACTTACCATCATCCACGGTTATCGCAATATCATTTTTTCTGCGAGGCATCTTGCCGGTTTGAGTTTGAGTCCTGCTATTCAGTCTTGCGAGGCATCTAGAGCTGAAGACACACCTGACTGTCAGGTGGGTCTATGTTAACAGGCTCTCCACTCCTAAAAAAGGAATCAAATGTCTCCTTGACTACAGAAAATGGTTGTCAAGATCTAAAGCCGTGAGAGCCAGCAAACAAAACGCCAGTGTACAGGGCAGATTTAAGATTCAAATAATCAGAGAATAATCAAGGTGTCTCTCATGATACCTAAACACAAGCAGGTTGGCTAAATGAAGTACGGCAAGTATACCCGAGTTTCATGATATTTTTTCTAGAATTAAAATGAGAAAATTATAACAGATCGTAAATAATGTGAAGTTCTGATTAAATTCATCTTCATTACGACACATGTATCATTCTTCATGTTAATTAGAAAAAAGTTCAATAACACATTTTTGGACCTTAGTAATAGAGGTAACTTTTTTTTTTTATTATTTTATATTCTTCACACCACACTTTTTTTCCTGGTTCCATTTCAGTACAAGAGATTAATATACTGCACTATAGTTTAACTTCGGTTAAATTTGTGTCTTTGTTCTTAATGTGTGTAAATGATAAGGCATTGTTGTCAACAGGAAGTTCTAACCATTAATTGTTTTGAGTTAATTATATACAAGAGGTCTACTACTATAACATTCGGTAACAGAGCTACATTCACACAGATCAGATATCCAGTATATAAAAGTGGTTTCTCTGTAGTGACTGTAAGGAAGGTTCACAATAAACGCAAAAACACTGAGAAAAACCTAAACTTATAGAAATTATATTTTGTGGTTTTACTTACTTCCAAAAGTTGAGATAACTTTATTTAGTTTGATCTATTCCAATAAATTGAAAAAATCAATTGCTTAAACACAGTAAAGAATTTACTTTGAAAAAGGTTGAAAAAAGGTTTTGAAAAAAGTTTTTTTTACAGTAAAGTTTAATTTTATGATTCAATTAATAATTTAATGAATGCAATTATTCATTAATACCATTATGAGCCCTAATGCTATTGCTATTCTTGATTTCTTACTAAAATCATTTAAAATGAGCTGTATTTTCAATTAACAATGACTACCTAAATGAACAAATAAACAAAATCTCAAATGACTCCTGTTAATATTTAATGACGACTGCCCATGAATTATAAATGACCATTTGCATTGTTAATGAAACTTATGTGCCAATTTTTTTATAAATAATCGTCAAGATTTGATACAGGGATATCATAAGGTTCTAAGGATTGTAAGATCGCTTCGATCCATCTTCAAAACAGGTGCTCTTTATATATTCTTAAATTCTTTAAGGATGTTTTTTTTACCATCCTCTAGTAGGTTTGTAACAAACTCCCCTGACTTAAATGGTACACAGCGTAACCCCAAACAGAGCAACATGGGCCGTGGAATGACAAGCGAGTCACATGCATCTTTGCTGCCAAATCTGTGGCTGTTGGAAAATAATCCAGGACATTAGACACCCCTAGAGCTGAGAGCAGATTTCAGAATACAGTACTGCGCATGGAAATGTTGTGGGTCACCTGACACGCTGATCAAGATAAAGCTGCATGGATTTGATAATAGGAAAACGGAGACGAGAGGCATAATGGTGGGCAAAGCCAAGCCCTTAATCGGTTCAAAAATGGTTTAGCTTCCAGATTTATGGGGGCTAAGTTCCGGTGTCTTGACAAATAATGCTTGCTACCTATAAGATTGTGCTACCCACACTATATTTGCATTGTTTTATGGGTAGGTTTAGGGTTTGGGGTGGGTATGGATTTAAAAAAAGCCTCAAACCATGTCACACCACATAAATATAACGCTGGTAGTCTGATAGGTAGCAATTTTCACTGACCGGGGAGCACAAATCGTCAGAACACTGGTTCACACAGAACGCGTTTTGTGGTCTTTTTTGAACGCGAACGTTTTGAATGTGACCAGTGGTCAGGGTTCTTCAAATCCAGCATGGAGGGCCACTGTCCTGTAGGGTTTAGCTCAAACTATGATCAAACTCACTTACCTTCAATTTTCTAGTAACTCTGTTGACAAGCTTTTTCAGGTGTGTTTGATTAGATTTGGAACTAAACTCTACAGGGAAGCGGCCCTCCAGGACCAGATTTGAGGAACCCCTGGCATTTTTATAATGTCCTGCCATGCACGATGCTGCAAAAGACGCAAACACAACGGTTAAACACGTTGTCCGTCTATCGCTTTTACATTGAAAATGAATGGAAAAGTGGCACAGTGGAACGGAAAAACACGTTTTGTGTGAACGTGAACAACATGAACTAAGGATGCATTTTGGGATTTTTACAGTGCTGACAGTTAAGGCTGATTTATACTTCTGCGTCGGACCTACGCCGTAGCGTCTACGCTGTAGGCTACACGTTGGGTTTCATTTATGGAAGGCGAAAATTTATTTTAGATTAAATCCTGCAATTTACAGGATTTGTTTGATCTTTGTGCTTGTGTAAGATAGCCACACCAGCCAGTAAACCACTCCATGGTTTCCAATGTGCCAGCACGTACTTACCAGTAGGTGGTGCTAATGTACAATAATTTACACGTTAACACGTACATGTACACAAACACGTAATTATGTGTTAACGCGTAAATTACGTGTTAACACGTAATTACGTGTTTACACGACACTTTCACGCGTTTTGGCCCTTTTGGCCTTCCATAGTACACTTCTGCGTAGTTGTCCGCATTGACAAGCAATAACACATGCAGAGGGAGCATGTGAAACTTAAGGTAGGGGTTCTAGCAGACCAATCACAACGCTTGCGTAGAATTGACACGTTGTAAAATTTTTGGAGAGGTGCACGTCAGGCTACACGTGCTACACACACAGCTTACGACGTAGCTACGGCGCAAGTTCGACACTGGCCCCCAACAAAGAAATTTATCACACATACAAATGTATGAAATCTGCAATCAAATGATGCTAGGCCTTTTTTAAATAACTAGACTTTTAACAAGCTGTTAAAAAGGTGTCTTTTGTCTGTTGTTTTATGTGGTTCTTTCAAATTTGATTTTTTTTTTGTATTTTTTTTTTACAAATGTGTTCTTGCTATCATAAATGCCACTTGTTTTAAAATGTTGTTATATGATGCAATGACACTCATACATTTTTAAGTGTAGCGTAGATGTCCAACCACTTTCCACTGTAAATAAGACACACGTGTTCCACCTCTGTGTAGCTCTTAGAAAAACATATTAGTCAAACAAATGTTTACTTTATCTGTTGCATTTTAATAACTAGTTGCAATTGGCATGTAAACCAACAATCAAGCATTTTTTTCTAAAACTAAAAATATATATAAAACATGAGTCAAAATATGAAACAAATCAAGAGATAAAGAGTTTGACCCCAGTTTGGCCAGTGCGTAACAAGAGCAGTCATTTCTCTTTCACAGAGACAAGACTTATCAATCTAGAGTTACATCGTCACCTTGAGCATAACTGAAACATTCATGACATGTGCGCAGTATTTGAGCACAGTATTTATACTGAATAACAATATCAGCAAGAAATAAAATAAGTGTCAAATAAGTGCCAAATTTTGTGTATGCAATATAGAGATTCACATTTATTTACATCTGTGCTGTTGATCTCCTGTTTGAGTGAGAGTTTTTCTGTGGCTGATGTGGGTGACCTGGAAGATGTCTGGATGATGTGTGTCCCCGGGATGCAGGGGTTCTAGTTGTGTGGGTCGCGGTGACGGGATGTCCAGAGTTTTGAGTATGCTGACTCTGTGATGGGTGAATAAAGTGACCGTTCTGCCCAGCTTGTCTGTGATCCCCTGCTTCATCTAGGCTGCTGCTTTCTTCATTCACTCCTGAGAAAGAGGAGGCAGAGAGACCTTTCAACTGCTGTCTCAGAACAACACTGTTATACAGAAACAAGGGCATGTTGTTTTAAGACTGTGGCCACCTGTTGCCCAAACACAGCACATTAACTCTTCAACATTAATGGAAAGTTTCCCTGCACTGGTTCCAAGATGCTGTCTAGTGCACTGACTGATGGGAGCTGTGACCCGTTCAATGTGCTCTCACCCAAATCGGAGGCGCTGTTGCTGTGTTGTTGCTCCAGTTCATTGGCTGCCTTTAAGGCTGCAAGTTTGTTCTTTTTCTTGTTTTCCTCATTTTGCTGTGAATGCAAAATTGGAGAATTCAATGACATGACAATAAATGACAAGTAACAGTAGTGAGTAGATCTATGTCTAATTATAAAATTAAATTGAAATAATATAAAATATATTTAGGTCTACCGTCTATGTGAAATAATAATAATAACAATAATTAGTCATTATAAACATCATTATTTATGTTAACTCAATGTTAGTGCTTACAACTAGTGGTAAGTTTACATAATATCATCAACTCATTTACAGGGTTAGTAATAATTTTAATTTTTGGGTGAACTATCCCTTTAACTGACATTTACTGTATTTGAACAGACATCACATTCCCAACTTACTGTTTGAAGTTTCTTTTTCAGCTCCATGTTTACCCTTTTGTATGTTTTAGAAGTGGACTGCAGATAATATATTGCAAGACTAAAATAACAGAAAAAACACCATTACACACATCTTTACAGAAGTACAGGAAAAACAAAAAAACATGGATGGATTTAAACATTCCCACTTACACCAAGAGCAGAAGAAAGGGCAGCACCAGTCCGGGGTTCGAGGCATAGCTGAACACTTTACTGAACCAGGCAGGGAAGTCTGTCTCCAGGGTCTCCTGAATCACGTCAAACATGCGGTTTTTCCCACTGCAGAAAAATCTCTAGTTACAATAAGTAGGCTAACAAACGAATAAGTAGATGGATTCAGAATCGTCAATTGGTTCCCTGAGAGGGAGATTTGTAAATATTTTAATTATTTAATACATTTGGATGTTTATTTTTATCTTTTAATTTGAGTTTATTTATGTCGACTTAAAAAAACTCTTCATGTAATGGTAACCGCATTTTGTGCGGATTTTAAGAAGAAAAGGGATGTGAGAAAATTGTAGACTTGCAGTCTGCTGCGCTCTAGTGTTCAATATCCGCCATTGCAGGATTTGACTTGTTGGCAGACCTCCACTTTTAAATTTTACTTTTTAAATAAATACATATAATACAGACAAACAGAAATAACTAAGAGCCCATTACTCTAAAGTCTAATTATTTGTATTTATTCTTCATTTAAGCTTTCACCACACTGACCAATTTCTGAGACACTATTACTCAGTTCTTATGCTAAACAGACCTTCTCCATAATCCCCACCATTTCTGATTCATACATTCAAATTTAAAACCTGAAAGGTCCGCAGTCGAAGGAGGGGGGAATGGTGACAATGGTGTATATAGCAGGCAATGTAGAAAGGAAGAGGATGACCAGCAGCATGGCCATGTAGAAGTTATTGGAGCCTGAAGCTTTGAAGACCCGTTCCTGAGGCACATTACAGCACATTACCGCCCAACACTGCAGGTACATGGACACGTGAAGCCGTAGAAGATTTAATGCTGGAAGACATGGAGCGTAGAACGCCCCCATCCTGGTAAACACACAGACAAAGATTTTGCGAGATTTAGAGGTAGGCCTATACTGGTTGGTTTCATTCGAAAAGAAAGAAAACATGCTACATAGTATGGTGATATTTCTCACCAGATCATTCCCTGGTTGAAGATCAGCCCCAGAACATTCCCACTGACGTCAAACTCTGAATAAGACGGCTAATAAGGAAAGCATACTTCAGTTATAAATGAGAGAGAATCCCTGACCTGACACTGATTCTGCATGCATGTGTTGTGGATACGATACTCACAAAGCCAAACTCCAAATCCCAGCACCAGCAGTTGTTTAGGAATCGCACCAGTACGGCACGGAAGAAATCCCCAATAAGCAGAGTGATGTAAGTCGTCATTGTGTCAGAAATGATGAGACGAACAAACTCCTGTGGACGCAGAGGATGCTGGTGATCTCTAACAACTTGATGTAAAGCATCATAACATTAATTTAACACTTTATTTTAAAACGTTATAGTTATCTTTTTAAGGATTTGTTCAAACATAGCCTACACTCAATATTTGTAACTTTATGCTGACTAGAAACTCAAATTAATGCTAAAGCATTTGTACTTCTTTTCCATTTACCAAACTGTATTTCGTCTGAAAAAAGTTTATATTTTTCAATCATTTTAATGAAATGTTTATATTTACAAATATAATAGGCTACTTACAGTAGGCCTAGTACACTACCGTCAAAGTTTAGAGTCGGTACGTTTTTTTTTTATGTTTATGAAAAAGCCGCATGCTCACCAAGACTGCATTTATTTGATTAAAAAAATCAGTAAAAACAGCATTATGAAATATTATAATTTAAAATAATTTTTCTTTTAAAATTTATTTGAACCCTTTCCCCTCCAGCGTTTATGAAAAAAAAGTTGTCAGCTAGCACCAGCATTTTTGATAATTTTCATAAAAGTTTCATGGCCCCAGAATACTTTGTAGTATGAATATCTCTGAACATGCAATATGACCTCTGCTTTTTACAACAATATGACCACTTTTTAATCATTATTAGTAGGTAAGTTTCAATAAAATAAAATAAAAAATTGTCTGAAAGGCTGAGAAAATTGCATAGCCAAAGACTACGGTTTGGATCGGATTCAGAACCATGATCAAAACATTGGCTGCATCCGAAATCACATACTTAAAGTTAAAATGTCAGCGTCACATGATCCTTTAAATCATTCCAGAAATCTGATTTTGGGCTGAAGAAACACATTGATAATAATTAGAATGTTGTGCTTCTTGAAACCATCATGTGTGTTTTAAAAAAAAATATTCGATTAATAGAAAATTCTAAAGAACAGTATTTATTTGAAATAGAAATCTCTTTTACTGTCACAATTGATCAATTGAATGTGTCATTGCTGAATAAAAGTATTTATTAATTAATAAATTTAAAAAATGAACTGACCCCAAACTTTTGACCTGTAGTTTAATTCAATGTAAATGTGTATATAAATAATTGAAATGTATAAATCTTTAAAACAGCCCGAAATGTTTTTAAATTGTGTAAGTCATTAATAGCCACCTCACCAGTGTCTTAGACTAATTTAAGACTGCTGTGTACATTTTCAACATTTTAATGTGTAATGAAGTAAACCATTGCAGATTGATTAAAGAAGAAAAATGTAAAAACATGTTGATCTGTAGCACTTGAGCAGCCCAAAATAGCAGCATCACCTCAACAAATGGCGTGATTTTGGGTCAGGAGTGGAACTGCTTGTCCAAACAATTCAAGATGGGGTAGTGTTTAGGAAGTTTTTGCAAGAGTTTTCCCACTACCTTTTTCGCTCTAAAGGTCGTTTAGAAGTTATACAATACTTTGAAATGCTGTTTTGGAACGTATTGTGTTCCAGTTGTACTGGAATTTGGATTATGATAAGAGCTTTAAGCACTCTTTCCCAGTACCTGTCCCACCATTGTCTCCCAGCAAGGCCCTCTTGGAACATCAGCAGGGTGCGCTGTGATCGGAGGAGCAGTTGAGTTGTCTGGCATAGTCCCGTTGTACAGGTTAGCCTGCCATATTGTCATATTCTGCTTCACAATCTCCTCTTCTGCCCTCTTGAAAATATGTGACAGTTAGGAGAATAAATTACCTTCATAAGAAGATGATTTAGCACAGATTCTGTGGCAGCTGGAATGATGGAAATCATAACTATTCTGTAAAACAGAAATACTGAAAATGGGACTGTGAGGGCTTTAGTCTTTGTTAAATGAAGCTACCTTTAGTTGGATGGCATCCATGAGAGCGATAATGAATGTGTAGAGGTTCCCCAGGAAAAGGGCGAATATGCGTCCCAGCTGCCACTGGAGGGCGATGCGTGGATGATAGTTCTCTAAAGTGCTGATTACATCAAACAGCATCGGACAGAACATTCCCAACAGAGACATCACCATGTTCACCTGAAGCCAAGGTATGTAAAACCATGCAAAATTCATTTTTATTGATTAACAAGAGGATTACCATTGTGCATTGTTACATGAGTCTGACCTCATTCCTCTCCCACCAGCCGTATTTCTCCAGTCCCTCCAGAGCGAACTTCTGAGACCTGCGTACTACAAAGTAGATCAAGTACCCACTCCCTGCCAGACAGCAGAGCACCAGGAAGTTGGCCAGCACTCTAAGGAATCTTGTCAGGTGGATGTTGTCATCTTTTCTGCTCTCTTGCTCCTCCACAATGGTCTCCTGTTAAAGTGCTGAATTTATTATGAAGCCAAGAGACGACATATTAAAGGGGTCATATCATTTTTTTTTATTATTGTTTATTTTTCCCCCTGAAGAAAGAAGATTTTTCCCCCACATAAGATGTAATATGGTGCAAAAAAACAGAAATAAATGATTTTTTTCATTTAACATTTCCACGCTCTTCCTGACTCAGAAAACAGGCTGTTTTGATGCTTTGCCTATAAAGGGATAGTTCACCCAAAATGAAAAATCTGTCATCATTTACTCACCCTCAAGCTGTATATATTTCTTTGTTCTGCTGAACACAAAGGACGATATTTTTGAAGGAAGTTTGCAACCAGGCCACTTTGGGGCTCCATTGACTTCCATAGTAGGAAAAAAAAATATGGTCAATGGTGCCCCAGAACTGTTAAGTTTCCCACATTCTTTAAAATGTCTTCCTTTGTGTTCAATAGAACAAAAAAAAATGTATACCGGTTTAGAACCATGTTTACCGGTTTAGAACCTCACCAGGGCCGCCTCTAGGCTATGCTAGGGATTGTGGAGGCGTTCTGCTAAAGCATTTTTGCCTCTGGCCCTTCACTTTGTGAATGTAGGTTTTTAACATCCCTATATGACAGCCTCCTCCCATGGGAGTCGTTAGGCCAAGGTCTGCCCCCTTCTCTGCATTCTAGGGCGAGAAGAGTAATGCAGCTTGGTGCAGAGGCATGATTTATAAAGGCCTCAATAAGGCCTCCCCAGTTCTATGGGTCTTTCTTGAGCAGGGTTAGGCCATCTTTCGCCTCACGAAGAGACTGTGTTTTGTCTGCCCGACCCCGCCATGCAGAACTAGCATATGGATTTGGGCTGCCAGAAGAATAGGCTCCACTCACCCCACTGAGCTACTGCTCGAGCGTCGGGTTGTAGGTGGGTGGCTTACAAGCAAGTCCCACTCCCCTAGGCTGGGCGCTGATAAAAGTTTTGTCACCTCTACTCTAATGGTCTTCGGGGTCCACTGGACCCCAAATTACTTTTGCTTGAATTAAAAAAAAAATTCTCTTTTTCCAAATGGTATGAAACTTCCTACGGCTCTCAACACTTTCTAGATCTACAAAAAAATTTTTAAAATGGAATGTTATCTGTTTTTATGTTGGCGTGACACTCGTGGTCTTCGGGGTCCATTGGACCCCAAAAAATACAATTTAATTTTGTAACAGAACAATAGTTTTTTTTTTTACAAATATAATTTTACTATTTTTATTAATGTTTTTACTCAACATTTGTGCAGGTTTTGGAGGATTTATGATATTTTTTAAATATCTATAAATAAATAAAGACACATTTATTTATCATTGGACTCAAAATAGACAAAATTCATCATCAAAATGAAGAAATCATTCAGAAATAACGCAGAATACAGACAGAAATGACAGAAATAAAGTGGCACACTTCCAACAATGCAAAAAACATCCACAATCCAAAATTATCATGCTCACACACGCGCACACACACACAAACACACACATATAGAGGAATACAATATACAGGAATACATACAGACTATAAAAACTGTTCTCTTATCATTTGTAAAATAAAATAATCTAAAATGCAGAACCACCGCAAAAATAAATCTATAAAAAAGCTCTGGTGGCTCCCCTAATGAAGAAACGTCAGCACTTTCCAAGCACCCAGTTGAAAAAAATGATCAAATCATTTCTCTTTGTAACATGTTCAGGTTTGATTCTAATCATAATGTAACATTATTGAAAAACTGTTGTTTTTTCAGTACAAAAAAATGCTAAACTTTGACAAAAAGATTTTATAATATTTAGATATTATGAATCCAACTGAATCCAACTTTAGAAACTATATCTTTCAGTAATTCAAATATATAGGCCTAGTGGAGCTCTATAGCCATCTAGTGGTTAAAGTGATTTATTACAAATTATAACCTGTATCTTCCAAAAAATGGGCAAAAATCTTACATTAAACCTTGTAAAATTATCCATGGTATCCCCAGGAATGAAAGTTAGAAATCTGGGTCTTTTATAAAGTTTATTTAACATAAAATGCTGTTTTTTTGTAAAAATCCTATTTAAATAAATATTTTTTTATTTATTTATATAAAAAATAAATAAAAAAACATAAATCCTCCAAAAACTGCACAAATGTTGAGTAAAAATATTAATGAACAGAGTAAAATTATATTTGTTAAAAAAAATATATATTGTTCTGTTACAAAATTAAATATTATTGTCTGGGGTCCAATAGACCCCGAAGACCACGAGTGTGACTTTTTTTTGAAGACCATCAGAGGGCTAGAGCCGCTGGTGGGCCCGCACCCTGTTAAATCTCAGGGTGAGGTGGTAGTATAGCAGGGTTAGCAGGCAGCTTCTGAAGGCGAGCTTTCTGCTACTGGTTCCCTCCCGGAACCTCTTTTATCCTTATTTAGCAGACAGGCCATGTGCTTCCCTCACTGAGGGTCATGAGCACTCAGCCTCCTGAGTCTGGTCAGACGGTCGTAAGCCTCTCGTGAGGCCTCCCAGTTAGATCAGTCCTTAGGCATTTTCAGCCTCCTCAGCGCTTTGAAACACAAGCACTGGGTAGATCTGTGGATCGAGCAGAGAAACTCCCCTCGCTGGCAAGGGTTGGAAGCGCTATGCTGAGTCATGCTCTCCTGGATACCCAGTCTCTGAGGCCGAGTGGTTCACTGTCAGCTTCGCAGTCCCTTGGGTTGGATGCCTTATCTAAAGGCAAGTGTCCAGAGGCTCTGTCTGACAGACAGGAATTTGGCCAGACTGAAATGTCCAATGTAAATGACACCAGCTCAGGCGTTCCTGGTGGCATTTCGGGTGAGTATGTTCCCCTTAATAGTGATTGGCTGGGGCTCCTTCGGGTTCCTAGAAGGGACCCCTTCTAAATTTGAAGCTGTAGTCCTAGGCCCTTGAGCAGGCCCAGGTAGGCCTTTCATTAAACATTGTTTATGGAGGTTTTCCTGTGGAACGTTTAGCTTGGGCTATGACCGTAGGGAATGCTGTCACTGACAGCCCAGTGTGACCTGAGGGTGAGTGGTTCTGGCATTTCATTTGAATTTGCTGGTTTTGACAGTTGTCACTGCCAATGGATATGCACTCCCCTTATTATCCAAGCATTTTCTTATGTGGTGGAATGGGCTTTCATAGGGTCTGACATCAGAAATCCAAAAAAAGCCATTTTTGCTATTACAAAATAGTATTTTTTTTAATGGATTACAGCTTTGAAACTTACAGAATCTTTTTATGGTATATAAAGTTCTTTTTCGAGAATTTTCATTCCCATTATAAGACTCCTCTATTGTGGACAAAATGGACTTGGGCCCAGCACAAGATGGGAAAATAAAATAAAAAGAAACACACCTTAAAGCTTGTGGTGATGGAGGCAAACTTGTTGTCTGCTGTCTCAGGATTTCCAATGAGGTAATCCCAGCTAGTAAACGTCTTCCAACTGAAATTAAAGCTGGTGTCATCTCCGCCACCTTCTTCATTTGCATTGCGGGCCATACTGTTCGGTAAGAGTGTGGAAATCATTAAAGAAATCTTTTGTGTTTGAACTAAGAGGCAGAAAGGGGCTTATTGACACACTCAACATATATAAAGGTTTCTGATATAGACATTAAGACTATACAATAGACTATCATCACTCACGTCCTGATTACCACCATGTAGCTATATGCCACTGTGCCCACTCCCACCAGGAAGTAGGAGAGGGGCATCCGGAACTTGAGCCACCCAATGGCCCGCTGGCTGTTGTAGTAGCCATAGAAGAGGACAGAGTACTTAGCATAGCCCTGAAAAAAATGGCGAGGTATTTACACTATATTGGTCAAAAGTTTGAGTCTGTAAGAGTAAAACATTAAATATTTATATAATTTCAAAGAAATGTTTTTCTATTTTAATTTATATATATTAGATTTATTCATCTGTTGGTAAAGCTGAATTTTCACCTTCAATACTCAAGTCTTCAGTGTCTCACGATCCTTCAGAAATCATTCTAATATGCTGAGTTTGAGCTCAAGAAATATTTCTTATTATTATCAATGTTGAAAGATTTTTGTTAGGATTTTTCTTTTCGATGAATAGAAAGTTCAAAAGAACAGCATTTTAAATATATTTTTTGTAACAATGTAAAAGTCTTTAATCTCACTTTTAATCAATTTAATGCATCCTTCCTTGCAGACTAAAATTATTCATTTCTTTTAAATAAAATCATACTGATTTTTAAAATGGTAGTGTATAATCATATAGACTCTTTACCCCGAAATCCCATAAGACTGCAAAATTCATGGCACTGGCCTCTTCCACTCTGGGCACTGTCTTTCTGGGTAAACTGCCATACGGTTTCCCCATAAGAGCCTGGAAAGTGAAGACATTCATAGATTGTGATACATTTCAGAATGAGCTAGTTACATTGAAGGAAATAATATGGTGTTCATTACTACATTAATACTTTGCAGGATTTTATATATTTCTCACCTCTGGAACCATCACCAGCCCAAACGTCAATCCAAATAAAATCATATTGATGCCATACATCCACCTTAGAAATATGAAGTAAGAAGCAACTGATGAGCCAAAATGGCCTGTAAGGAGATAAAAATAAGTTAAAATAAGATAAAAATAAGGAAGTAGAAAAAAAAAACAGCAGGAGAGGAAGGAAGCTCAAACTAAAAGGTGTCACACTTTCTATTTCCTTTATCTTCATCTCCCACGGGATGCATGCAGTCTTGAAGTTCTCAAAGTCGCGCTGAAACTTCATCCATTTCTGAAATCAAAGTGAAAAATAAAAATGATGATCACTCAGAAGCTGTAGAAGGAGATCTCCAGCTCCATTAGTTTCATAACGACAGTCATCTCCTCACCTTCATCATCATAACCTTGTAGGCATAGAGCTTCCTGCCTTTGCCCTTTCCTAGAGCCCCTTCATATTTCTCCACAAACTCCTGTGACTCCCTGAGACAGAACACAAATCGCTGGCATTTTGAAGACAGGTGTACATACACATAAAAACAGCCATGACTTACTTAAGGATAACTAGTTTTTTCCTCATGGGCCAGGGCTTTCCTTTCAGTGTGGCGATTAGCTTTTTCCTTTCGTCCACAGCTTCTTTTAACTTTTCCAGCTCCTCTGGGGTCAGAGACCCCAAAACTCCCACCGCCTGATTGTCCTTTGACTCGGAGTCAGAGTCGGACTGAGATTCTGACTCAGGATTGGACTCAGACTCTGAGCTGGGAGGGAGGGAGAAATGGATGCAGGTTTGCTGAGCGACACTCAAACCTCTATGAGACCACAAATGAGATGCTTTTTGTATTTTTCAAATTCAATACAACATATCCAATACAAATGACATCTATACCAAAACCATTTCAGAGAAAAGTTTAATTGAAAATTTGACATGAATTTTGCTTTAATGCTAAATGTTTTAATAATAAAACAATATAAAATAAAAACAACTGAATATTATATTATTATTTCCTTAATTGGAAAAATATTCTAACAAGCCAAAACATACTTAAAAAAACGCATTAAAACAAACTTTTCAAGTTTCTATTAAAAAAGACTCCATCTAGTCCATAGTGTGCATAGTTAGTGGTTATATATACAAAATAAACTTACATAGTTTCTGGTTTCTTTATTTTCTTTTTCTTTTTCTTTTCCTTTAACGGCATGTCGTGACAATCTTTGTGTTTTGTCTTTCCATGCTTTGCATCGTCCTCCTCATTTACATGCTTCTTTCTCTTTTTCTTCACATCTTTTTCCTTCTCATCCTCCAGCTTCAAAGTCTTAGTTCTTTCATTTTTAATGTTCTTTTTCTCCTTTTTGGATTCTTCCTCAGCCTCCTCTGCATCTGCATTCTTTCTTCTTTGCTTTCTTCCATGTTTTTCACCCTCTTTCCTTGCTGTTTTATGCCGTTTATCGTGTTTCTTCTCTGCTCTTTTGTTGCCCGTCTCAGTTGTTCTCTTCTCTGAAGCTCTTCTGCTAACTTCACTATTTCTCACTCTCCTCCGTTTGCCATCTCGTGTCACCTGCTTCTCTTTACCTCCCTCAAAATTTTCCTCCACTTCTACATAGTAAAGGCTGAATTCATTGTCCTTCCCTACAAAAAAAAAAGTTTGTACATAACATACAGCACAAAATAAAAACATGCATAGAGAAAGCAGTCAACCATCCTACCTTCATCCTCCACCTCAATGCTCACTGTAAAGGCAAACAAATGAAGAATTTAGTAAAAATAAAGAGACATACGTTCCAGACATTGTTTAGAAGACATTGTTAAGTCCTGAAAGGTCAGACATGTAGGGTTCCCAGCAGCTGTTTAGCGTCTGTTGTGTTTGACCACAGTGTAACCAGACCGGTAAGTGCTGACCGGGTCATTACATGCTTAGCTGTGTTGAACAATAGACACAATGGTGCTTTTCATCTTCAGTGTCAATGCAAACTGTCCTCTTACATGGGGTCAAAGGTCAAAAGAATGAAAGTAATGTTCATAAGTTCACATACACATACTTAAAGTTCATATTTGCTGCATGGCCACCTTGGTATTTAGCACAGCTGAAATACATGATTAAGTCAATAGGTTTGCATCAAAATGGAAAAATAAAAATATAAAAAAATAAATTGCCTTTTAAGTAACTAAACATTTCAAATAATTTGATCAGAATAAAAAATCATTATCAGATTATTAAATATTTAGACAGACTGTGTAAAGGAAAAGACAGTATGTCTTTGCTAATCTGCTAATCTCTGCGTACAATGTTACATTCGTTTTTATTATTAATAACAAAAATTAATAAATTGAAATTATAAATCAGTTGTTAGTTGTGGCTTAACATTGATAAACACACACATCACATGTTTAAAAATGGTGTTCAAAATATATCAAATACACAGAAAGTAATAATAAGTTTTACCGTCACTTTCAGATGCGATGAGTTTATGCCGTGGCATCCTCCTCTTGAGTGGCCTTCACTCTGTGACCTCGCATGTGTGTGTGTGTGTGTGTGTGTGTCCATGCATACAGGAGAGAGAGTGAGTGAGAGTGAAAGAGTGTGTGTGTGTGTGTGTGTGTGTGTGTGTGTGTGTGTGTGTGTGTGTGTGTGTGTGTGTGTGTGTGTGTGCGTGTGTGTGTGTGCGTGTGTGTGTGTGTGAGTGATGATGATGATGATGATGATGTAGCATTGGACCATGGCCTGATTGAACAGAACCTGGCAGGTGATGAGTACCGTGCATGAAGAGTTCACTTTTTACGAGCATTCAGCGACCTCTCCCAGGAACAATAACCAGTCGAAACTCTAGAGCCTCTCAATTTCACCCCTTTGAATTATTCAACAGAATTATGACTCTTTTTTCAAAAAGAAAGGAGGTCACTCAAATAGATGATGATGGTCTAATGACTGACTATAGAAAGATTGAAGCGGCAGATTGGTGCCACAGGGTCAGTGTGAGCTTTACTTCCATTTATAGTCCAAAACGTATACATAAAACGTACTTAAATACTGCTTGCAGGAAATAGTACAGTCGTTTTACAAAATAACATACCTAAGATGTTAAGGAATGACTTTCATGTAGGAAAATAAGATTTTAGAAATTCAGATTGTAAAAGACTTTTAAAAAAATACATATACATGGACAGCTGACATGATATCATGTTTTTACTCCTTACTGAAAATATCAACTTTCTCAATACATCTCAATTTTATTATGCAAAGAAATATGGAAGTATTTTTCTCAGTATATGCCCACAGTGTTTATAGTGCAATCATAAAACACATCTGGCATGAAGTCATAGAGGACTTGTCTACATGTGATTCATGGAAAAATATGGTGTTGTTTGTTAGTTGTTAGTTAATGCATTAGGTAACATTAACTAATGGGGCCTTAGTGTGAAGTGTTACCAAAATAACTTAAAATGGTCCCCAACGTTTCCTGATTTTGAAGCAGGCAGATTATTTTCATGCTACACCTTCTGAATTTAACTTGGGACCAAATGCTAATTGTTCAAATAAAATACCCCCTCAGCTTAAATGATCCTGTAGTGTGAAACTCTAAACTACATGAGCGATGCAGTGCCACTACTGTATATCAAACAGCGTACAGCTGGCACATTAGAACCAAAGCTGTCATACAATAAAGACTAAAAACAGAAAGTCTGGAAGTGTCTGCGGAGAAATTAATAGGAAGATAGATTTTACTCATATATGCTTGAGGTGTCCTGTGGGATAATGCTCCACAGAACAGTAGAAGCATGGAAATATTAGAGGTATGGAAAAGAAGAAAAAGAGCTCTATAAATAAATCATGATGCCATATTTAACTGAAACTTATTAAGGTTGTCTATATTTATCTTTCTTATTGTGCCTAAATTATCTCAACAATATTTAATAATGGGAATTAGACAGATAGAAAGAAAAAAGAATAGAACAATAATAACAGAACAGATGATACTGAGACCAGAAGGCTTTGGTAATCTTATGGTTAAGGCATAGGGACGCTACTTATTATGGAATCTTATCATTATCACATCCTTAAAATAGGGATTTCACCTATTTCTCTTTCCAACTAATGCAAGGACGATGTGCAGTGCATGTAGATATAGCTAACAAAGAAGTGAGGTCTATCTCAAAATAACTGAATCAAACACCACCAATAGTATTTGTGGATTTCATTGCTGTTACACAGCTTGACCACCTGATGTCACTAAAGATAAACGTTTAAGGCTGTTCTGTTGAAATGAGCAGTCTGCGGGAATTCAGATGATGTCAGGCTATATTGAATTTTCAATGTTTGACCCATTTCTGATGCACATTACCCAGTCAGCAGGTATTTACATTTACATTGTGTATTCGTGCATATTGTGTCTATATCTGTGAGTGTGATCCCTGTGCTTGAGTGTCTACCTCAGTATTTGTCTGCTCGCCCTGCAGAGAGCTATATTGTTTTCCTCGTCTAAGTTTAGCAGCACCGTTTGGGGATTCCATCTTCGGAGGATTGACACAGGGTGTAACTGTATTCTGAGCATGCCTCCTTCTCTCCCCCTCATTCCCTCAGCCACTGGCACGCCTTTGATAACAGAAACACAGAAACGTTCCTCTTATCCCAATCATGTCTTAAAGAAAAAGGTTTTTCATTTACTTTAATAGTATTTGACAAATATTTGACAATATTTTATAGCCTACTGTACAAGAATTTGTACAGTACAAATAATGCTAAAAAGACACCATAAAAAGCTATTTAGCGTCAATAGACGTGACTAAAACTATGAGCTGGCAGCTTTCATTTTGTGGAATGTCTCTCCCAATAAGACTGTTATGAGTCACGTACAGTGTCTCTTTTTTTAATGTTGTCATCATAACCGCCCTCAGGTGATCATGTGAGCCGACGCTGGCTTAGCATTCCATTACTCTGAAGAATCCTATAGTCAGGATATTTAATATCATGGGTGGATGAAGGTTTATATTTATAGAAGAGCCGGTGCCCTGTTACTCTCACGTTTTCATTCAGGTCGTATTCTAAGTACTGCTTGTCCAGGAAAAGAAAAGAGTAGCTTAGCTTATACCCACTGGAAAGATGATTCATTTCTATTTTGCACTCTTCGTTGTCAATTTGCTCAAAGTAGGCTACAGGACGAAACTTGTGATGGGGAAATTGTAGTATCCTCTAATACTGATCCTGTGATTAAATGGATGAGTGTACTAGAACTTTCAAGCATTACATACTTCATGTTTGTTTACATCACATTGGTGAGGACTAAAAATATTCACACTCACGGCTGCTGACTGGTTTGTTAGGCACTCAATACTATTTTCCACTGATTGTTTGTTCATTTATCTTTTTTAAATATTTTTTAAACAGAATAATTATACATTAATAAAGCTGTACAATTCATAATTATAACATGATTCAAAAGACTGAAGACTATATCATTCTGTGATTAGGATTCATTCATTCATTCATTATTTTATGTCAAATTATGCATATAGATGTGATTGCTGAAGTCATTTAAAAAATGTTGACAGTTACAAGCAGGGTCACTTTTATATAAATAAATAACATAATGAATACACTTATACTGAATAAAAAAACTTATACTGTAAAGAACTGTATGAATATTGGGTACTTTTGAGCAACTGAACAACAAATCTCCCTTGAGGAAGAAGAGCCAAAGTGAAAGCATACTTGAAACAACTACAAGGGCAGGAAGAAGCTGTCAAAATAAAGTGGAGCAACTGACTGAATCAAGGCTGGTTTAAACAGCGCATTTTATGGATTTAAATACATCCTGCCATTCTAAAATACTGGCAATGTGTTATTTTAGACATATTGTTATAGTTTTGATTTACATTGATATTAACAAGTTTCAGTCATTTGTTATGTGTTTTTTGTTATTTTATATATAATCTAGGCTATATATCTAATATCTAGTTTTATTTAGAAATGTGGCCTTGGCAACTATAGTTTAAATTGTATATTTATTTTATTTCAAATAACAAAAACATTTTTAATTTTTAACCATCATAACTCTGTCACTGATAGTTTTCTATCGTTCCATAGTAAAATATTGTGTTTTAAAAAAATGCAGCCTATTGTCTTACAGGTTTCATTCATGACCTCATAAAGAATAAGCAGTGTATGTGTTTCTGTGGAGATAATCCAATATATGTTTATTAGATCATCATTGCCTTAGGGTGAAGACACACTTAGTGTTTATGAGTGTGAGTGTTTATCTGATCCTGATGCTGTTATGGGCCAACACAAGTAAGCCAATGGCACCAGCAGCTGTTACATTCAACTTTATGACACGGTTGGCAACCTAACAAACACTTTATGCCACAAGAGGTTACTTAAATCACTGTACACTATAAAAAAAAAACTTTTCATGTGTGTTATTCTTGTGTTTCATCTCTGTATTCAGTCATTTTGGAGCTTATCACTTATATAGCATAAATAGACGGAAGGAAGGAAAATTACCTTAGTGTACAATACAGTCATGGTCTAAATATACAATATCTTTTTGTCCACCGTGTTCCATGAAAAAACACATACCTAACTAATTAATTTCCCACAGCCAAGAATGGTATCCAAATGCAAAACTTCCACTTAACTGGCTCATAAAGAGCAGTTATATATGTAAATAAGGAAAACATTATATTATAGTATCTTGAAAGGTTCTGTGAAATGTAAATGCAGTGAGGTTATGTGTGCTTATGACGCATGCAGATAAGGCAGCATTTACACATTACCTTGCACTGAAGAGAGTGACCTGTCCTACTGTTACCTATGCATTGTACTAAAAATGCAAAAATCACATGGTGTTTGTTTGCCTTGATCTCACGTTTGACATGGGCTTGGATCTCTACTTCAGCCCTGACACACCAAACACATCAGTTTAAAGGAAAAATATTATTTAGATTAAGCCACTCCCTTGTACAGCATATTGGCACACATAACAAATGCATGCCAGACACACACAGTGTGACAAACCAAACTTAAACTAGTTCAGGCAGGTTTATTTCCCCTATATTTGCAGCTTTTAAACTCGTCCCCCTCCTCCATCTCAAACTGTTCTTTTCACAAACAACCATGCAGCTTCTGCCCTTGCTGTGAAAAGCCACCCTCAGGACACACTGAGTTGGGTTACACTGAAAGGAATCTCCCTCACACCAATGCTCATGGGTTCATGCAGTTCACATGTTCACATGAGTTTGCCGACTGACACCTAGATATGTGTGTAATGAAACACACGAGAGCTGTCATGTTCTCCAGGAACAGAGGTAACAAAATGAATGAACTTCTTTGAAATAAGATTTCCAGAACTGACAGTGTAAACATCTTTTTTACACAGGCTGCTCTGAATAGGCCTTAAACTTCACTGTTGTCCTGGCAGAGAGTGTATATATCTAATTAGTTCTAATTCATTTTCCACTTATCAATTTATCTATCTACATGTATATTTTCCTACTTAAAAATATAAATAATATTATAATACAAATAATTTTCATAACATTGTTTCTGCAATTGTAATTCCTGTGAATGCGTTTCTGACACCTCTGTGCAACATTAACCAGTCTGTGTAAATGCAGCACTTCAGATGCAGTTCCTGTGCCGCCTTTGCAATGTAAAGATGGCATCAGAGTGTCAACACGCTAAAAGTTGTAGTGCCACTGCCAACAACAAAAAGAGCTGTGATACAACAGAGTGGGACAGATAACACAAAATTGGTCACATAGGCCTATAGAGGAAAGTACCAAATAAAAATGGGAATATGTATAACACAACATGTACCCGTTAAATCAATTTCATCAGCCTGTTGTTGACTTTGTAGGTGTCTTCAGACTTGGGAGACTTTCATCAGGAAGGTTTGAATTCGTCATCAGTGTAGGTGGCAAACCTTAAAGAGGATTGTGCCCCTCTTTGACTTCCAGGCCCCGCCCCCAAACGTCGAGTGACCAATGAATACCTGCCTGGATGTGATGACGCTGTCAGACACTCCCCTTTACTAAAGAAGGAAACAAACAGAGTGAAAGAAGAGAGAGCTTGGGAGAGGAATTGACTTATTTAAATCACCGACACAAAGCCTCGGGAGGAAGACAAACTCATTTTCGAAGAGTCCCTGTTTTTTAACCGAGGTTCATCGACCGATTAGATTTGAAAATCCACCAAGGTAAGCACCGCAACGTTTTTTAAATTGTATTTTAGGTGATAATCTGAGGTTTGTCGTTGTGATCACGGAAAGACTGGCTGAGGCTGACCCCGAAAAAGGGAGCGATTAACGATTACCGATTCAGAACGTGTAGCACAGCGAGTTAAACCGCTCGCTCGGATCTATAAACGCCAGGGTTGCTCGAGGTATTGAGCTTCTTTTTTGTTCTACGGGTGGATCCCTAAAATAAGTTGTCAGCAGCACCTTCATGACCATCACAAGCCCCAGAACGTGACTAGCCTATACATAAAACACAAGACACGGACAATAGCCAACTTTTTTCCATCTTGTTAATTGATCTAGAAGTCGAATTGCGACTGTCTGTTCTTAAAACTCAGAATTTCAACAGTGGGTTTTGAAACAGACGCACAATCCAACGGATTATCTTCATTGTGCGGTGGGTTGTTAATTGTTCGACCATGCCCTTAATAATCCAAGGAAATCTCGTTTAGTTTTTCGCGTTTTCCTGCTCTATGATACTAGTAACACAAACAGCTGGCTAAACCTGTTAGCTTTTTGTTTCGGGCTTGTTCAAAGGGCATGTCTGTCTGGGGAGGAAATCCTGGAGCAAAGGGACAAAGAAGGAAGATTAAACAAAGACTGTGCTGCTTCATAGTCGCGATTGCGTTTGGATGTGTCATGATATTTGATGTCTTGCTATTTTGGGCTTTTACCTGCCTTTCTGGTTCCTTCAGTTCCTACTATCCACCCAGTTTAGTTTGTCTGTGAGATTCGACAGAAGTATGCTCCCTAGGTTGCCACGCGTTTATGATGCCCCATTATGCTGTTTAGATAGTCAGCTCGCCAGGTTTTGAGACACAGCCATCACGGACACGGCTGTCCCGTCATTCTAGACGGTTAAATGACCTGTAATTCTCTGTTGGTGAAGGTTTAAAGTTGTTAACCCGCCAGCATTGACTAGCACAAGTGTTCGTGAGCGGTAATTGATCAGTTGTGTGGTGTCGGTTCCTTGACTTCCATGGTTGGACACGTGAACACTGTTCTACCAACATTTGTGTGCTCTTTTGCTTAAAAATATGATTAAAGTCATTGATTTCTTACCTTTACGGCCTCCTGAAATTGCATATCACGCTTAACACCCACTCGTTTGTTTAGTCATGGTTAGGTGGGAGAGAGCTTATATCGTGCTATTTTATGTGTACTTTATTTTGGGATACAGACTTGGGAGCGAGTTCAGTTTGGATGTGGCTAGAAATAGATGCAGCAGAACTCTGTATTAGTCCGGTCAGACGGTTGACTTCATTGTAATTACTCTGTCTTGAGGAGGGTGGTTGAGGAGCTTGTGTCTTTATTTTTGGCTGAGATTAAACAATGCCTTTTAATTATAGCGGCAGTGTATTCTTTCTTTCTTTACAGCACATTTTATTTGGTCTGGTAATATTGTTTTTGAAGTAATCTTTACTTGTTTATTCACTGTTTTATACATGCTTGCACCATGGTTCTTATAATAAATATATGTATCTCTGACTGGTCATGTGACCTGCACATGGCAACATCCATGATGGGGACCCAGTCCATGTAGGTTAAAACAATTTAACAGCTAGTTTTTAGCTGAGTGCACCTTGGAAACAATAATCGCCAACCACAATACAGTCATTATTAACAAGACATTCCTGTTCTGTCTTTTCCTTTGTGATATTAGCAATGGCCCAAGAGACAAACCAGAGTCCTGTGCCTATATTGTGTACCACAGGCTGTGGTTTCTATGGCAACCCCAGGACCAATGGCATGTGCTCAGTGTGCTATAAGGAGCACCTGAACAGACACCAAAGCAGTGATCGTAGTCCCATGAGCCCCCTGGGTAAGTCGCACTGAAACATTAACCTGTTTGTCTAACCTCCTGGAAAGCTCTCTCTATGGTTACAGACCACACAAACAACTTGGTTTATACTATGGTATAAGGGCTCTCATTCATTGCACCTCTTGGAGGTGATGATGACATTAAAGTTGTTACAGCAATAACAGCCCGCCATATTACTGCTTGTAAGACATTTCAGACCCACCAGCACCCAGTGATAGCCGAGTTGTTTTAAAGCTTAATATTTTTCTTGAGCTCTCTAGCTCTATGTTGGGACTTCCCTGAGAAACTGTAATAAGCTGCACTTGTTTTGTACGAGGCAGCACTGCTTTGTGTCACTGGCCTTTTGTATACTGTAGCACAGCTGCACCTGTGCACTGTTTGTGATTTGTGTCTTTGTGTTCTGTTGGACCAGCTGGCAGCCCCTCAGCAGAGGCCTGTGCTATACAGAGACTAGAAGCCAGCATAAACAAAGCAGAAGCCTCACCTGCACCCAGAACAGAGACCATGAGAGAGTGAGTACTTCTACTTCACATGTGTGTTTGTATAAGATGCATTTTATGTTCAGCTGCTTGACATTTCAATGATCTCATGTGTTTCAAGAAAAGCCAGGTGCTGAAACCCCACCATTTGTTTATTTTTATTTTTTTCACAGAAGTATTCCTTCAACCTCCTTACCGGTAACACAACAGATGACAGAAATGAGTATTTCTAGAGAGGAAAAGGCCCTGTCTCCTAAAACTGAGGCTATTGAACCAGGTAATTGCAGTTTAAAATGATCAAATATATTTTGAAGTAGACATACAAAGCTCCTTGTTTAGTCTAACACAGGGTGTTTCAAACTTTGTCATGTCGACAAAATGGACTCACTTTCTGAAATATAAAGTATTTATACTTAATAAAACAAAATTAAGTGTGATTTCTTGCAAAGATGACTGAATTAAATTATTGTTTCTAAAAATGTATTAAAAAATAAATATAACTGTATTTTACATTGTGATTGTTGCAAACTGTTAAAATATATTCTAGAAAATATTTGCTTTTTATAAAGTTTAATCTGAGATTTGATCTCTTTTTATTCTCCCACAAAAATATATGTAGATAAAATGTGTGCTGTCATTGGAAAAAATGTATTGTATTTGATCTCATGAATTATCACCAGTATTTAGAAAGCAGACTGAAATGTTAAACATATAAATTGGTAAATGTAGATAATTATGCTAAACATTTAATTCATATCACAAACACAATGTATAATGTATACATTTTTCAATTGTAGTCTTTTAAAAGGGCATCTGAAATAATTAAGTGCAATGTAGTGTTGTCAAAAATATAATTATTTTGATACATATCAATACTGAAATACCTTAAACTCTCCCAATACTAATTTTCTGCAAAATAGATACACAATACTTTCTCGCTCTCTCATCTCTCCGACAGCGAGTCACTCGTTTCTTTTGCTCCGGATGAATATTGATGGTGTTACAGGGCTTGAATTTAAATGTAAACTTTTTAAAACCACTAGCCACAGTGGCTGGTGTGCAAAAAAGTTAATGCTAAGCCCTGATCACAACCCTTAAAATAATGTTTAAAAAATTAATAAATGAAAAATGTATAATGTCTGCATTGGGATTTTTCAACAAAAAAAGTAGACTGACGAATGTTGGTAGACTGTGCTATCTAAATATATTTTAAATTTTTTGCAGCTACAGCAAGTGAGTAAGATGACTTTTATTGGTTTTATCGCTTATCGCCATTCCTGCAACCATTCAAGTGTTGCAAGGTGTGTTTATTTATAAGACTCCATTAACAATGTCAATCTCAAAGGAAGTACTGAAGTGAAGTTTGTGGTTGTTGGGCCTTCAGACAGTAAGCCCTATTTTGTCAGTTCCTCCTTTTACTAAAATGAACTTCGCTGCTATAAATTCAATTGCCAACATGTCTTCAGAAGTATTTTGGCATCGTACATACCCATTCTTCAGATATGTGCTCTTATGGTCAGCCCAGACCCAAGAACAAACAGAGCCATCTTTGGGTCTGCTCCAGTTTTAATGTGAGTTCATGCAGTGTTAATAACTTCATTCTGACAGAAATTGGGACTTTGGGGTTTGTGGCAGAGCTTATTTTAAGGAACAGCCCTATAAAATTGCGACTTTACTTCTTTCCCCTTTAAACCCCACAAACTGCTTCCAGAATCCACCCATGCCACATTGGAACTGTTTTATTTAACAATCCTCCTTGTCTCTATTCTTCCCACAGTTATAACACAGCCCACCTCCTCCTACTCGCCTATCGCTGTGGCTCAGGGAAGCGACGAGGACAAGATCCCAGACTCCATCAAACCTAAGAAAAACAGATGCTTTACCTGCCGTAAGAGAGTCGGCCTAACAGGTGAGGCTCATGGATTGGTCATTCTGTAATCTGTTATTAGTTTGACAGTCATACGTATCTATGAACGGAGGTCTTATGTTTTCTCTTGTTTCACAGGTTTTGACTGTCGATGTGGTAATCTGTTCTGTGGAATTCACCGGTACTCTGACAAGCACAACTGCACGTACGATTACAAGGCGGAAGCCGCTGCCAAGATCCGTAAGGAGAATCCAGTTGTAGTTGCCGATAAGATCCAGAGAATATAAGCTTTTTGCTCTTTGTTCAAGAACACTGGTGGATAAAATGGACGACTTGGAAAAACAGACTTGTGTTTTTCGATCACCTCAAGAAGAAAACGAGAGAACTGTACCGTCTGAGGCTCGTGCATGAACGATCTGACAGATTTTGGTTTTCTAATAGGTATTAATTTCTTTCCGTTTTTTTTTTTTCTTTTTTCTTTTTCCCCTAACTGTGGTGTTTTATGCTAGTTATTGCAAATTCTTTTTTTTCCCCTAAAGCATAGGACACCTTTCAGGAAATTTTAGCTGTTTTTATTTTGCTTGTTCCCGTCCTCATGCAATGGGAGTGGCAGATACTCTGTGCCAAAACGTGGCCGTGTAGTTTCTGAGTAAGTAGTGTTGTTTAGCCTTTTGTCTTATCATGAAAGACGCTGGGTTTTCAAGAGATGTGTCAAAGCTCTACCTGATGGTGTGTGCTGCATGTGTTGGTCTGTTAAACTGCAGTTTGTCATTCTAACAAAATCACTTGGAAGGTGGGGCCGCCCCGTCGTCAAGGCCATTTTTTTAGCATTATTTTAGAATGTGAACTTGCTACTGTGACATCATACCTTTTCTTTGTTTTAGAATGAAAGATTGAGATTCATCTGTTATAGGCAACTCTGTTCCCACATTCTAGAACCAGTAACCTCCAATCTGTCATAACTGCGCTTTAGAGTTTCAGTGGTCTGGGAGTTTTAATTTTGTTAATTTTTGTGTGAACATTACATAGACTTTTTAATGAGACCGTGAGGTGGTGCAGTCGGTTTCCGTGTGAGCATATTTGTGCGCACGGGGGGAATTCTGCGCACAAGCCCTTCTTCCTGTTGTCAAAATGAGATGAGCTAACCCTCCTTAGTGCATTTGCAACACCGCAATAGTATACGCATAAAGTCAGACCTGAGTCTGTGAAACATTGTTCTTTTTGTTGGTTTTGAAATGCACCCACAATGCACCTGTCATTTTTTTGTGTCTGCATATCTTGATGTAAGCGAGTCCGAGTGCATATGTTGTGTATATAAACGTCTTTTCTTATTTAGGGAGTGAGGTTTCCTTAAAAAAAAAAAGATGTATCTGTTGAGAGTATGTTGAATTTCAGCCTTTAGTTATATGCAAATTTGTATGAAAAAAAAACCATTACTATGTTCATATTTATGTATTGCATTTAATCCTTTTACCTGGCATTAAAAAAGTATTGTAAATAAAAATATACAGAGAGAAAATATACAGTCAAGCTGTTCTATTCATTTGTTGTCTTTTGGGGAATGTTCCTCAACACCATGCAGATAATGGAGTCATTTTTAGGCATTCTTTTACACTGAATACAACACTTAATTGAAAGCAGAGGGCCCAAAGTGTGGATTCCTTGACACCTGTATGGTTTTTCAAATGTCGTTTGTTTTGCACACCTGTCCCAGCTGCTGACGCAAAGACATCCTGTTTTCACGACAGCTGTCCTGACAACCTTTTGCACTTCTGTACTCGCAACCAAAGCAGATTTGACAATCCCTGCCTGACCTAGTAACAGCTGGAGAGGTGTGTGTCACTTTTAAGGAATGACAACAGGTGGTGTGGACCCGAAGTGTCAGCCTCATTCAAAAACACAGGATATACTTTCCTTTCTTGTTTTCAAAGTACATGTCTGTCCCTTGAAAGAAAATGTTTTTGTATCATTGTCTGACACGGTCCGGTCAGTTTGTGTTCTTGTCAGACTCTGACTAGTCAGCGTCTGTGGCCTGCTCTCAGTATTTGTACAGAGGGGGCTGAGCGTTAAGCCGGTCTGGGTGGATGACTTCACAGTGACGGGTGGTGACAGATGTTAAGGGCAGATGACTACGCCACTGTGTGTAGACGGGCGTAAGGGGGAGGGGCACACCGAGGGTACAAAGAGTTATTCTGAGTGTATATTAAGGCAAAGTCGAACTGGAGAGATGATTAGAAAAACAGTGTGGCTTAGAACTTTGTATCACGAGCAAAAATAAATGTGGCAATCCTTGTGTATGTACACACACACATATACATATATATATATATATATATATATATGTGTATATTTAGTTGCAATTGAAATTATTCAACCCACATTGCAAATCAGGTTTTGACAATAAATGTACAGACTTTCAGCTGTTTGCAATGAACAAATCATTTAAGTCATGAAGTCAGTAGCATTAGTTGAATTTGGGGAAACCATTTGAAACATTTGTTGTGTTGAGCTATTTAAATTACTTTTGTTTGATTTGATCATTGCAAACAGCTGAAAGTCTGTACATTTTGCCAATAAACCTGATTTGCAATAGGGGTTGAATAATTTTGATTGCAACTGTATATATATATAATATGTATATTGACAGTAAAAGTAATATTCTTACTCTGTATTTTTTGTCTAGTTTTCCAGTTCAAATATAAACTTAAATTCCAGTACAAACATTCTTAAATCAAGAAACATTTACTCGAGCAGCACAAATGTCACATGTAGTCTTGTTTTCTGATGAATCATCAAAATTAAGTCATACTTAAAATATGAAAAAAATGTCTGCAAGTGGGGTAAGAAAAACAAGTTTTTTCCCCCCCTTTGAATTCAAGTTTTATTTATTTTTGTCACATCGGCAGATTTTTGTTTTGTTTCAAGTTTAAAAACAAATGTGTTGACTTGTGACAATAATTTGTCATTTCTACTCAATTTTATGTTCACATTGAATTATCCATTAGTGATAAAAAATGTAATGCGAATTTGAAGGTTGTTTTTTGAAGGTTAACTTTTTGAGGTTAACTTGAACAGTTTCAATTAGTGTTTTTTTTTTACTGTGTACATTTAGAATGGCCTGTCAACAAAGCCTAACCAGATTATGACAGATGCACTGAACTAGAACAGTATGATCTCACAAAAACCCTCTCAATAGGGCTGGATTGGTAATCTGGCATACCAGGCATTTTCCAGGTGGCCTGTCACACTTTGGGGCAATACAGTGTTTTTTTTTGTTTTTTTTTTGCCAAGGACTGGCCAATCATGTATTGACAGGCAGAAGCAAGAGAGAGGCCTCCCCTTCCTCCATATGAGGAAAAAATTAAAATTGGAGCACATGGGAACAGTTAAACTGGATTCTATGCAAGACATTTAAAGGATAATTTACCAAACCATGCAGCATTAAAGTCTGGATCCCAGGAATGAAAGATGAAGCTTTTTTCTCTTTAAATGTGTTTTATGCACTTTTAAATAGTTCTACTGTATTTGAATTGAAGTAAAATGTTCATTCAATGACATCCTGATGAAAGAGATGTCTTTTTTTACAAATGTTATTGCTTTAAAGGGATAGTTCACCCCAAAATGTCATAATTTTTACTAATGTCATTCCAAACCTGAATGACTTTCTTTCTGTGGAACATAAAATAATAAAAAAAAATATTTATTTGAGTCTATTTTTTCGTCCATACAAATATCTACTGTGTTTCACAGAAGAAATTAAGTCAAGTAAAGGATGACCTAATTTAACAGCAGCGAATTTACTTTACTGCATCCTATAACTAAAATTCAGTGGTTTGTCAAATGCATTTCTATGTGACAAAAATCCAATATTAAGTTTGTTAACGGCATTCGTAGTAAATTAAATAATATCTATCATTATTTGTTCCTGTTCTATTTTATCTATTCATTTATTTACCCCAATTTAAGGCCCTAATTCAGTCAAAACATTCATGGGGGAACTTGTGGGCTGGTCTGGATTTGCCATGAATTTGAGTCCCAGTCCAGCCCTGCCTCTCAACCTAACAATACCACACATGAGCAAACACTCCAATCCGACACAATTCTCAGTTCACAGGAAACTCCAAACTTAAGTGTTCTCACTTTCTCAACTTTACCGGAACGTTCTCGTGCTGTGTTTCGTGTGTACTTTTGTTTCCCTGAGGCGTAGTCAGGAAGATGCAAATCAGTTAACAGTACAGAGTAAAACCCCCTTCTAACTTGTGTGTCTGGGTGTGGCTCACAAAGCTGCTTGTGTTCCTCATGCAGGAAGTTCAGTCAGTCAGATTACATGCGAAATGTATAGTGACAGATACGAGAACCTGTTTGACTCAGTGAATACACAAGGAGTCAACACTCTTGCATCATATGAAATGGAAGTTGTCAGTCTTTTCTTCCCTATTGTGACGTATCCAAGTGACATGGCTTTTCAAACAAGAAAACATGTTGGCCGGTACTTGATTTAGTCCATTAAGAATTAATTGAATCATTGTGATTTGCAATTGCTGCCATCAAATGTGAGTGACAGGTTGTCCCACCCTCACTCACGCCAATAGAGACAGTCGTCAGAGAAGAATGAGATATTGCTGCAAGAGGGAGGGAAAGTTATTTTGAGTTAAGATTACAAGGGCACACGAAATTCAATTCACATTTGTTTGTATCGTGCTTTTGACAATAGATATCGTTTCATTTTGTGCATTTTTGTGCATTTTATCTGATATAGGCTATAGGTAGCCTAGGCCTACAACCAATAGTCCAGAGTTTTGTAACCTTAAGGAGCGTGATGGATTATAGGGCGACAGAAGATCGATTAAACACGCAGGACCTCAGTAGCAATGCTTTGTAATCAATACAGAACCAGGTAACCAGTGTAGAGATGATAACATTGGTGTTATATGATCATAAATTCTTGACCTGGTAAGAACTCAAGCAGCTGTTAGTTTAATTTAAGCTGTTAATAAAAAATAAAAAAAAGATATGTACAGATCAATCATGTATGATAAATACTGCAATATTACAATATAAAAAAAAAACAAGAATTGTCTATTCTGATTTCATTCTATGGTTTAAATTCTATTCTTTATGACATTTCGATAAAGTTTCGTTGTTAAGTGCTTATGTGTGCCTTAACAAATATTTAATGTACCTTGTGTGGTCTAGCCAGGAAACTCCCAGCCAGACTAATCAAGCTCTTGACTGATTCAGCACTTCTGTAAAATAGAGAGCTGGCAGGAAGGGGGCGGGATTTAGATGGGTATTATGTCGTCACTGCATATGACACAGGCAGCCTCATTCCTCATTCACATGTGCGTCTGTGTGAGAAGCTCCGCCCACTCACATGCGCTTTACTCATGCCTCTGTCTCATTCTCAGCGCTCTGTCGTCTCTCTCCCCAGACCCCAACTGTGTGCCTCTTTGTCTTTCCCACGTTTATAGCTACACTCGCTCTCACTTCTGCTTGCGCGGTCCGTCTGGCTTCCCTCTCACTCTATGACACTTACTTAATGCTGTCTGTTTCAACGCCCTAGGGCCAAAACACAAAAGCAGTCCGTTTCCCTTGTCACTAAGAGCTGTGTAGGCCTAGCCTACACTAAAGGCGTTTTCTTACCAGCCACTGCTATAAAGCAGATTCAGAGCACAAAGTTGGGCTACAAAATAATTAATTTACATAATTAGTGATAATGCTGCGTATTAAAAGAAATAAAACTGTTTAGCAGTTGCTGTGGTCCAGTGAGTAACTGAGCATATTGTATAGATTAGAATGGGGTAAAGAGACCCCTCAGTTGTAATTTTATTTTATAACAATAGATGGCATAAAATCTCATCTCAATTAATAAATTGCTATGCTCTTCTTAATTTTGTGAGATTTAGTCAGTCAAAACAGTTTTGAGTTTTTTTTTTTTTTTTTTTTGTCTGTTTGTTAATGAGATTTGTGGACACGTTCATGTTTTTAGATTTATGGAGTAAATATTTTTAGGCTAAATTATACCAAATGTATGCTACAACGGTGGCACAGAAGCGCTTAAACCAAACAATTGATGGGCCCCATTGACTTCCATTGCTATATATTTTTACATACTATGGAAGTCAATGGGGCCCTGGGCCTGTTTGGTTACCAACATTCTTCAGAATATGTTTTTGTGTGTGTGTGTGTGTGTGTGTGTGTTCAGCATAAGAAATAAACTTAGGCTATATAGGTTTAGAACTCGAGGGTGAGTAAATGATGACAATTTTCATTTTTGGGTGAACTATCTCTTTAGGGGGCATCTTCCCTCATCTTATCTTAGCAAAGAATATGTCATATAGGGAACATTTTCTTTGAGAATGTTCAGGTTTCTAAACATTTCTGTAAATGACACCTATATATAGGTTAATGGCTCATGACTTCTATTTTCTAATGAGGTTTGGCCATTATGAAATCAAGATTTTCAAGTTGAGCAATGTGTTCAGATATTATTTTCCCAACACACAAGACAGACCTGTTGACAAAGAGTTCAGAACTGGAATGCTGGCAATGTGGTTCAACAAACTTCACCAAACAAGTGTTTCAGATCATTAAATAAACAGAGTAATCTACAAAACAAAAAGCATAACCTATGATACACTAACAGAATTTTATCATAAGTAAATCGTTTACTAATATTTTAATATAAAATATGAGTCAAATGTATATGAAAATATTAGTCAAATGTGACTCACCCTCACTGAAGCAAATTGTATGTTTTTTTTCTAAAGCCTTTAGTGTGATATCATATGCCTATAATTGCGACATCATCACTGGAGTCAAAGTTGGAGTGTAAAACACGGTCTTGTAGCGCCTCCACGTGGTTACCAATTATTTTTGCGCAATAAACCAGCAACTGACAGAAAACACGAACATAAACTTTTCAAGATTCTGTCACCATGCCGACCCTGGACCCAGAAGAGCAAGAGGAGATCCGCAGACAGACGTGTCACAGGACTGAAACACACACAGGACTTTATACTTTTGACTGATTTGACTGAACACAGAATATTTTGAAGAATGTGGGTAACCAAGCAGGTGACAATAGCCATTGACTTCCATCCATAGTATTTTTGTTTTTGCATGTTATGGAAGTCAATGCAAATGTTTGGTTACTTTGCTCACAATGTAGCCCAGTTTAAAAATGATCACTTTATAGGCCTACAGGTCACAGCGTTAAAGGTGCATTGCGCAGGTTTCTGAGTTTTTGCAGAACTACACCCCCTCTGGCGACAAGCGAAACTGCAACCAGAGTTGTGCACGCTCATGAACCAGACGCACACGCATGCATGCACGAGCACGAGCTGTTCATATAACTAAAGGAGCATCTGCCGCACAGATCTTTGGTGTACAGCCAAAAGGTCTTCAGGGGTAATAAAGTTATAAATCTGCAAGTCATTTCAAATATATGGAAGGAAAGACATTTGAGTAAATTACTCTTATGTGTGAGGGGAAAACGGGGGTAGTAGAAAACTTTGTTTATGTGTTTACTGTATCCTATGATTGTATTGTTATGAAAACACGTTCATGAACAATATAATTGATTACTTCGCAATAGCTCAAAATAATAATCATACCGTACACGGTTGGTCAACAACGTTCACTCAAATGTCTCAAGGTAATAAACAATCAAATGTCACCATGACGTTTTCATAAAAGCAGGCAAATCCGCCGAAAGACTTGCGGGGTTCAGCCTGTTTTATTGATCTGCTAAGTAGAATATTCCAATAACAATACATCCTTTTTCTGTTAGAATTTACTCAAAATTTGTGTCTAATTATCGGTCATATTTTTCAGCATGTTATATCACACTCAAGAATCTTGAACTGTTTTGCTAATCACTAAACTACATGTAGCGCTGATTTATTTAGTAGATATTTTGACAGGGACAATACACACTGACAAACATTAATGTGAAATGTGTCAATACTTTATTTAGTAAATAGGCTAGTTAGTCTGCTAAACAGTATGAGTAAAGTAAAAATATTTACCCCTTTACCATTGTATTTCCCTTCCTGCAATGTTCAGAATAAAACATGTATTTTATCACAATACCAAAATATTTTACGTTTTCCTCGTTTTGATAGAATACGAGCTCTGACCAATTTGATGTTACTGTGGAGAGAAGCACTCGATCTCGTCTTACTCCGACGCCTGTCTGACTCCAATTTGGCCCTTTTGGTGGCACTAGACAACATTTTTCTTTTCTTTTCTTTACGTGGAGTTTGCGTTGGGGTTTGGAATGGACTACAAGCCGGTCTCTTTGAATCGATCTACCTTTGACGCACGAGTTGTCTTCGCTGATGCGGAGAATGGCGGCTTATACACAAACCTGCGAGACATAGCCTGGTGAGCGTGAACGCGCATGACGTCACGCCCAGTCTCAAATTCGAGCCCGAATCCCTCTTATATATTTTACTGTACAGGATTATAGAGGCAATCTCAGTGAGCAGAGAAGGGCTCATTCAGCCCATCAGGCAGTTCTTTAAGCATGTATAGGATAGAAAACAGGTATTTTTAACATGAAAAGTTGCGCAATGCACCTTTAAGAAAGAAAGAAAGAAAGAAATTATTTGGCATGAAGGAAAAATAGGCCTAGACTGATCGTTGTACTGTTTTTAATTTATGCATAAAGACATTTAGTACTAAAAGCAATGTACTTCATTTCATTGTATCTTGTACGGTCTTGTGTTTTTGTATGACTTTTATGTTGAAGTGAATTAGTTCCCCATTGTTTCTGTGTTCACTTCCTGTGTTTGGTTCCTGTTTTGCCCATTTTCTTGTACCTTGTTTGTCACCATAGTTACCCTTATTCGTTTCCATGACATCAGTCACCAACACCTGTCCGTCATTAGCCCGTTGTTAGCCTGGATCCTCTGTGCTTCAGTTGTTTGTCAGTCGTTACTGCTGTTTGTGTAGGCCTATTCCTGTCGTTGTTCTTCAAACTCCAGTATTTTCTTTGTGGATTTTACCTTTGTTCCTGGATTATTTTGCGTTTATGTTTGTCTATTAAAACTTGTGCTTGGGATGGAAATGAAGCCTCATGAAGCAATAAGCAGGCTTTCCCCTGATTGAACAGGTGTTGTGTCGAATTTCGACCCCCTGCCAAATTATTACCCCCCTCGTTGAAGTCGGTAACTGATTGCCTAATCCTAACCCCACCCCTCCTAAACCCTCCCCCACGACTAATCCTAAACCTACCAATGCTAGGGGGTAATAATTTGGCGGGGGTCGAAATTCGGCACAACACCTGTTAAAGATTCGAAACATCAAGAGTGTTGAAAAAAGCGCCATCTTGTTTCAGGTAAAATGTACTGTCTATGAAAATGTATATGGCAGCCATAAACCCGAGTGAGCGGCACCGTTGTTTTCTATTAAGCACAAAAGCATGACAACGCTAAATGTTCAGTTTTCTGATAATATAATTCACATATTAAAGTGTAGCAATAAATTAAATATAACAATTATATTAATAGTAATTATAAATAAAAAAAATACCTTGATTTGCTTGTTGCAATGTTGTTGGTCTAATTATTTTATGGTTTATGCTGTTTATATAGCAGAATATATGATCATAGCAGCATGGCTTTTATATATCAGGCTTGACATTAACACCCGCTAACCCGCCAAATGCGGGTGGATTTTGCTCGTGGCGGGTAACACAGTCACTCTATAGCCACTTTTTGTAGTCTTTTCAAAAGGCATCTGAAATAAGCGCACTGGCTGCGTGGCGTGCGCGTCTCATGCCGCGTTCCAGTCAACCTATAACCCGTGTCTTTCCAACCTTATACCGGTGATGTCAGAGCTCGTAACTGGGAGTAGCTACATCGATCTAGTACGAGTTCACGGGTGGGAAGTCACGGGTTTGACCGCCGTTCCAGTGCACTTTCACGGGTTTAAGGTTGGAAAAACACGGGTTACAGCAGGTTGCCCAGAACGCGGCATCAGCTGCGTGGTGTGTCCGTTTTTATTTCGGCTCCCATCCCATGTAAAAACACGCGTCTCGAGCCGCGCCGAAAACGCGTGCCTGCTAGAAATAGAACCGACGCCTATTTTTCACGCGACACGCAAGCGTGTTGGAAGCGTTTCCAGGCAAAATAGAATAGGAAACCATGTCATTTTGACACAAACACATATTAATTAATAAATGTTTATGTTTGAAAGTCTAGGTTTTGACAAATGCAGATATATTTAAAAAATATAATAATAATTAAAGCTGCTAGCAGCATTTAGCGGTGTTCAAGCAGTTAAGGCAGTTAAGGCAGTTAAGCTCAAAAGCATCAAAAGACATTAAGGCTTTTGTAGCAAGCATTGTTTTAGCATGATTTACTATGATATACCACATTTTATTGTGATTTTTCATGATTTACCATGTTCTAGTAAGATTTACCATAGTTTACCATGATATACCAAGTTCTAGTATGATTCACCATGATTTACCCTGTTGTAGCATGGTTTTGCACAATTCAACACATTCTAGTATCATTTAACATGATTCTAGCATGATTTACCATAGTTTACCATGATTTTTCTTAATTTACCTTGGTTTACCATGTTATAGGATGATTTACCATGATAAACCACATTCTAGAATGATTTACCAGGATTGTACCATGATTTACCATGATACACCATGTAATAGAATTATTTACTATGATTTACCATGATACACCATTTAATAGTATTATTTACTATGATTTACCATGATTTACCACATTGCTAGCATTGATGTGAAGTGTCAATACCAATGACGTGTTAAATTGACAACATATGATTGTCTTATAATAGTTAACATGGAAAAACTGTTTTGCTTTAGTGCAGAATACTGGTGAAAAACAAGTCTGTCAAAATGAAGGGTCTTAACTGCCCTCTGCTGGACATTATACTTATTGATAAAGTGTTTTCACAGGTGGTTTTGCACTCATATTTAACTTATATGCTTCACACAAACACACACACAAAGACAAATGTTGTAGTTGTTTTCAATGCTATTAGGATGTGTCATTATGAAAATATACTTTAATGGTCATAAGCATTTCACATAATCAGACTCAGAGTCAGACTCAGTAGTAATACTTTAATAGAGGTATTTTCACTAAATGTCAGTGTAAATGTTAAAATAGTGATTTTATAAAGTCTAAATAAGAATTATAGTATACTTTTAGTTAGTAGCATGACAAAATGACTATTTTAAACAGACCTTTTTGACGGTTATAGCGCCACCTATTGTCCGATCTCCATGAAACTTTGCATGCTTCTTCACCATGTTATGACACATGTGCTCATCAATTTTTGTGAAGTTCTGAGTTTTTATTCATGATTTATAGGCTTTTGAGTGTATTTTGAGATAAATCGATTTTGGAGATATACATTTTGACCGCATTGAGCCAAGGATCACAGTGGTGCAAAAAGCTTGATTCTAAGTCAAACGGGAGTTATGAGTAATTTAGTACTTTTGGTTGCTGTAGCGCCACCTATGGGCCAATCGGGCTCATTCTCTGATATGTTCTTCCCACACTGAGGCCCTACCATCTGGCCAGGTTTCAAGTCTCTAGGCCTTACGGTTTGGGCTGCACGATGCGTTTTAGGGGATTTTTTGTTTTGGTTTTCAGCACTTCCTGCTTGAACACCTAATAATAGGCGACCTTTTTGCCCGTTATAGCGCCACCTATGGTCCGATCTCCATGAAACTTTGCATGCTTCTTCACCATGTCACTACACATGTGCTCATCAATTTTTGTGAAGTTCTGAGTTTTTATTCATGATTTATAGGCTTTTGAGTGTATTTTGACACGCCCCCTTTTCTAAATGACCCTGTTACAGTGAACCAAAGGGCAAATTTCAACTTTTTTCGATAATTATTGATCTAGAGAGTCCAGAGAATTGTCCTAGACTGGTCTGGTTCCGATCGGGCGAAAAACCAGGGACTAGTTCGCGAAAGTAGGTTTTGGACAAAATTGGACATAGCAGAACATTTTTCTTTCCAAGGATCACAGTGGTGTAAAAAGCTTGATTCTAAGTCAAACGGTCTAGGAGTTATGAGCACTTTAGTACTTTTGGTTGCTGTAGCGCCACCTATGGGCCAATTGGGGTCATACTCTGATAGGTTCTCCCCAAACTGAGGCCCTAACATCTGGCCAGGTTTCAAGTCTCTAGGCCTTACGGTTTGGGCTGCACGATGCGTTTTAGGGTGTTTTTTTATTTTTTTTTATTTTTTTATCCTTACAATTACAATAGGTTTTCCAACACTTCGTGCTTGAACACCTAATTATCGATTTTCAAATATTGCACCTGTCAATAAGAACGACCTATTCTGTAGGCTAGCCTATTTTACCATCTATACTGCCGACGTTGTATTTGCTGTATTGTAGTTGGCTATATATTTATATAAACATGTATAAAATGTTATAAACGATGTCCCGAGATAGCCCTCCATGTAGCCTACGTCACCAGCAGCGCCGCGTCAGACGCGTTTCTGGTGTGCAAAGACCATAGACTGTAAAAAAAAGGCTAAAAAACAGAGAAAACGCCACGCAGCCAGTGTGTCGCCGGCCTAACGTCGTTCGACGCCGGTGGAGCTATGTGATGTCCGAACCATGGCATGCATTTTTCGTGAGGTTTCGAGACTGACCTATAGGCTACTTTCCATTGCAACTTGTAACAAAGAATATCCATCGGGGCTCAATAAATTAATTCTGAGTCTGATTCTGATATTTAAACTTTGTTTCTAATGCTAACGGTTTTTTTTTTGTGTAGTTTTTTATATTTTGTATTAATATTCTACATCCATGCACCACTTTTAGGCTATAATGCAATAATAAGCTACTTTTTTATGTCTTTATCTTAATACATGGTTTTATTTAAAAAAAAGGAGCTTTACACACCTTATCAGAGCTAATGTTAATGACCTGTATTGTTATACATTTATGTAGTCTTGATTTGGGTGTGTACAGTGGTTTTACATTTAAAAGGGTTGTAAATCTAGTTCAAGTAAATTTTAGCACGCCATAGCCAACTTTAATCAGGTAATTTCACAACAACAAAAATGTGGCTAGTAAAAAAGCAAAAAAGTTCATGTCAAGACCTGTATATATATATATATATATATATATATATATAATTATTAAATGGACTTAAACTTCCAAAAACCGGTAGAGTTAGTGGTTTGGGTTTAAACATTCAGACATGCAAAGTGAAGCATTCACGTGACTTGAAAGAAAGTGAGGGTCTGTTTTTCGTTGATCACCTGTTTCTCTGAAAACAATAAGCGCTGCTCCGGCACGGAGCTTCATGAGAAATTGCACTGCGAACTTAATACGCGCTTTGAAGCTTCAGTGTCATTATAACATCACTACTCTCTGCCTCGTCCCTGCTTACACGTTACACTGTATCAGGTTTTGTTTTATGCTTTACATATAATTCGTTTTAATGTGTCAAAGGCAAATGTGTCCTTAGAACAGGGAAATGCATCTGATATTCAAACAAGCAGACCAAACTCTGTCAGTGTGGAGAGACTGGAAACAAAAACAACGGGAACGGCCAAAACAGCCCTAATGTGATGCTTCAGTGTGTGAACTTTGCTTCAGGTATCAACTTTGTTTCAGGTGTTTTCCCCAAAATGCTGTAGGACCGTCACTCTGCTGAAACGTAAACTTTGTGAGGCCAAGAGCACTCTGACCCCTGCTTTACTGCACATAGAATCTCACAATGAGTTTGTCTGAGCAAGAGAAGCATCAAATACAACTGATGGGTTTTTAGCGGAAAACTAGATATTTGCATCTCCTTAAAGAATACTTTTGGTGTTTTAGATAAAATGAGAGTTAGAAAAGTTAGAAACCCAAACATCTTTCAAATGGCATGACTTGATTTCTCATTCACAACCCAAAAACTAATACGAGGGCATAAAGTTTTAAAGAATAATTTGAAAAGATGCTGTTTAAAATAGTTATAGGCATATCATACTGCAAGACATTGCTGTCTGCTTGAAATGTTAACTACATTCAGACCAGTGTCGATGAACATTAATCATATCTGATAGTAAATTGGAACTCTTGTTTGTTGTAGAGGGCATGAAGAAAGTGTCATTGAGAGCTGTATTCCTACTTGAGAAATGTCATAAACAGCGAAAGAACAGGTGAGACAGACAGCTATGAGACTCTGATGAAGCTGTGTGTGAGAGAGTGCACAAATACTTGTTTTGCAGTGTATTATCATGAAATAAGCAATCAAAACAAACAAAAAGCAGTATGACAGTAATATATCAATTATTTTTTATTGTCAGTAGCCATTTGTCTATGATTAAAAGTTGATTAAATGAATATAAAATATTACAAGTGATATTTTATTTTTAAAAAATTCCCATGATCAACACAACTAGTAAATAGAACCCATTACTGTTATTTCATAAAAATAAAAGGAATACTATTTGAGCATGATACTATCTTATCATCTTTAAAGTTTAAATAATAAAAAAAAATTGCTAAAGCAAGACATTTAACAAGATGTTAAACCGAATAATATAAATTTAAACATCTTTTTTTTTAAAAATCCAAAGTGTGATCTTATGAAAATCTGTGTCCTGAGTAGATGTATAATATTTGTGATAAAACTTTTCTTTTCTTTTTTTACTTGAATAGATAACTATGTATCTGGAAATGGAACCACCTGTCTTCCAGCCACATAGACTTCAGTAATATTTCGGTCATCACCTATAAAAAAAACAAAGAAAGTGTAAGGATTTAGATAAGAGAAGAAAAATGGATGAATTGAAGGAACATTATACAAGTATATAAAAAAAACAACTTACCTAAATTTAAAAACTTCTCCAAAATGACCTGGTTGAAAAAAATACAAAAAAACATCAGATGAGGCATTCTTTATCATCTCTACACATTAGAGATTTTGTAATGAAACCAGTTTCTGTTGTTTTCTCAGTATGAGGGGGGAAAAGATCAGTAAGAGATCAGTCAAACCTTGGGGCCTTCACCAGGAAACAAATCGATCGGTCCATCAGGAACACAAACATTCACTCGTAGGGCGTCAAAGTCCTTCCCTACCACAAAGTTGCCAATCTGTTCATCCAATGAGAGAGCTGTGTGGGGGGAAACAGACAGGCAGGTTTAAATATTGTCCTGTACAAGTATTAAATAACATCTTTGTCAAATCATAGCTGGAATCTTATACCTTCACTTCCCCCAAGTGTAGCCAATCTGAAAACCTCCTCAAAGGTTAGAGTCTGATGCTGAGGGTCCTGGATGGTCAGGGTTTTGGACGTGTCCAGGGTCCTTCGCATAGCATCAAGCATGGATGGGGAGTAGCCTCCTGCAACATCTACAGATGGCACAAAACCATAAAATGCAGAATCAATACACAATTTCTAAGGGATAATGACAGACTGATTGTACATATTACATGGCTATACTCACCATATAAATACATAAACCTTGAGATGAAACAGGCAACTGATTTGAGTTTACATGTATAGCCTATTATCTTAAAGCTTTCTGAGAAAGAAAATTCCACTACAATGTGCAAAATGGCCTATAGCAACAATTCATTTAGCAGGGATTCAGTAATTGAAATACAAAAAAAACCCCAAAAAACTCACCTGTCCCCAAACCCAATTTCACTTTGTGTTTCAAAACATTGCGTACGTTTAGCATCCCACTGCAAATCCTGGGAGGGAAAAATTCATTAAAAGATATAACAATAATATTAAAGGGATCTGAATATTAATACTTATTGTAAAAGTCTAGAGGTGCTCACGAAATGTTACTGTTAGGACAGTGAGAGATTGCAGATCCAGTTTCATGAAATATCTCCAGTTCCTCATCGGTTAGGTGACACCCATGGGCCATTACAGTCTGCAATAACACCACCATCACTGTTACCATCATCAGTTTACATGATTTAATTCCAATCCAATTCAGTTTTTTTTCCTGCAAAAGTTCAATTTAACCACTAGAAAAGTACTAGAGTAAAAAGGCCCAATAATTGGAAAGCTGCTTTGTCAAAATCACTTTTCCATACAGATTCAAATGTTTTCTTCCACAAGAGTGAGGTAAATAATGAAAACGGGTAAATACTACATTTTTGGGAAACAATTCCTTTTAATCTAAGCCTCGTAAGCAAGTCCGTACCTGGGGTGTCCAGGTCAATTCAGAAAGAGGATTTGCACTTGGTCCTATGTAGATCAATGAGGACGAGCATCTTGTACTGAGTTTATCTGTTTGCTCAAACAAATGACAATGCGCACCACTGTACTGAACTCTTGAGCACAAAACTCATATTATAAAGCACATGATTCTGAACCTCTCATGCAAGCCATTTACATCCGCAGGGCTAATGACAAACCAAAATACAAAAAAAAACTTCTATGTAAAAACATATTTGTTCATCAAATATGTTCAGCTATATATGATTTTAATCTTAAACTTATGATAGGCTACTGTATATTGGCAAACGGCTGCATATATTTGTGCTGCTGCAATATTGAAGACTCAAAGCCCTCCTATATCATGAGCTCCTCCCTATTTCTTTGTGCAATGGTGGATTAAACCACTAATTAAATATTATTACACAAAAATAAATAAATAAAAGTAAAAACTGTGATTTTAATTAATAATATAGAAAACTGTATATCAGACTAAATATGATTCTAACATAAACCTTACTTCCCCTTTTTGGACTAACATTCTAACACAATGTACCAAAAACGTTCTGTTCTTTTTCTATTTGTGTAATGGAAAATTCTAAAGTGCTGATGATAAAAAAAATATATGTCTGCATTGTGTCATGCCACATTGAGTAATCAACTGAACTAAAATTTTGATGATTCGAGATAATTCTGCTTATGCCAGTAACAGAGGGGAAACTTCTACCAATCATATTGATAGAAATTGACATGTTAGTCACAATGATCTTATTTTGTTATGTCTGTCTTTTTCTTATAAAACCTGATGTATTCTTATTTTTGGGTGAGATGCTCTGAGAATTGCTCGAGTACTCTCCCGGCCGTGATTAAAGCATTTAAAGGACATTTGCTAAAGTCTGTCTGTCCGTTTCTGTTATAGTTTAGAGAAATAGACTATATATTGAAAGTCGATTGGAGACGACCCCTGCAGGGAACGTCGATGTGGACATGACCCAGGTAGACTTAGAGTAGGAGTAAGATAGGGAGAAATCTATCACATAATATTTCATACATCTCATTCCAGACTCATAGTACCTTTAGGTAAGGCAGTTTTTGAATAATGAATGTATTTGTAATGGGATTACAGAAGAAACTGCTGACATTTGTTTACCTCATGCATAGACTTCAGACCCACACTTGGACTCTGTATATGTTCACTTAGGCTATATAGATATATAGCACATCAATATAGCTTAAATGAACATATACAGAGTCCAAGTGAGGGTCTGAAGTCTATGCATGAGGTAAACAAATGTCAGCAGTTTCTTCTGTAATCCCATTACAAATACATTCATAGACACAATTCAGAACTGTTTGAATCACAATACAATCAATCAGTAACAAAGGTGTCTGTAAAATTGCAGACTAATATATTAGACAGATATGTTTCATCAGGTCTTTAATGTATGACCATAAGACAGTTGCAGCTCATACAGAACGCTGCCGCCAGGATTCTGAGCAGAACAAGAAAATATGAACACATCACACCAGTCCTCAGGTCTTTACACTGGCTCCCAGTTACATTTAGGATTGATTTTAAAGTATTATTACTGGTATATAAATCATTCAATGGCCTAGGACCTCAATATATTGCAGATATGCTCACTGAATATAAACCCAACAGATCACTCAGATCATTAGGATCACGTCAGCTAGAAATACCAAGGGTTCACTCTAAACAAGGAGAGTCCACTTTTAGCTACTATGCCAGCCGCAGCTGGAACCAGCTTCCAGAAGAGATCAGATGTGCTCCTAGTCACATTCAAATCCAGACTGAAAACACTTCTGTTTAGCTATGCATTTACTGAATGAGCACTGTGCCACTGTGTGTCCGACTGTTTGTACTGTATTTTATTTCATTTTTTTATTCTAAACTGTTTTAATTATTCTTATTTCTGTTGATTATTTTAATTTCTTTATTCTAAACTGGTTTAATTATTCATATTTCTTTTGATTATTTTAAATTTCTTCTATGTAAAGCACTTTGAATTACCACTATGAAATGTGCTATATAACTAAACTTGCCTTGCCTTGCCTTAAGATGACAACCACTCACCTTATCTGTAAGTAGATTGTGCTTGAGGTAAACATCAGTGTAGGATTTGCATCCTGGGAACAATGTCTTCACAAGCTCAACTTCCTCTTTGTTCTCACTGATGTGACTCTATAGGTTTAATTAATGCAGAAAAACAGGTGTTATTAATTTTACTCATTGTCTAGGTTATCCTACGAGTTACAGCAGCTAACTGTTAATCACAATAATTGAGTTTGGAATTTCAGTTTATACTATTTCTTTATTATATCTCTCATAATTACAATTATATTATATAATTATTTTATAAAGCAAACCTGCAACAAATAATCACTTCTACATAAATTCGGATTGAGTCTCTGAATGTGTGCATATTTCTTAGAAATATACAAGCAGAATGTAAACTTCCATCTTAAGGTCAATGGCCAGTACACAAAGCAAAACACACCCATAGTTCATACTTCATTATTGCCTTTCACAAGAATAAGAGTTGACATTTAACACCATAAAAAGTATGGCTATGTGTCAGTCAAAAACTCTTAGTCATACCCCATTTCAACCATGTGATCTGAACAATGCCATAACACAGCTGTTAATATTAATATTAATGTTAATTTTATGTTATTTAACCATTGTAAATATATATTTATCAAGTTGATAGGACGACAAACCTGAATGTGAAGCTTGTTGTTTTTGGCAATCTCACCCAATTCACTGAGTAGTGAAGCAGAACAAGAGAGAGCGAATCGAGGAGTAACCACAGGCTTAACATTTGGGTACTAAAACAGATAATACAGTTTTGTTTTTTATATTCACAGAGCCTGGAAGAGTTTAAACAACTCTGATCAGAATAACAACTAGAGTCAAACAATTGAATAAGAATGAACCTGTTTTTTTTTTTACCTCCTTTTTGAGAAGTTCTTTGATGAAACTGAAAAAGACAAGAGGAAGCAGAATCATTTCTTCAGGTTCATTGATTAGATTAGATTAGGTTTATATCAGATTAGATTAAAACACAATTCTGACAGTAAATTAGTCATTTTGTACAATCCAAACTATTTTGTTACACACTATTTTAAAGTTCAAAGGTAAATTAATATTTTCATATTAATATGAAATGTATTTTTGAATGTAAATGTTATAAAATACCATCTACCTGTAAAGTGGACCATTTGAGTTTGCTTTTATAAAGCTCTAAAGACTAACAATGCGTCCGAAATCGAATACTTCCCTACTATATAGTATGCGAAAAACAGTACGCCAACAGAGCACTATGTCCGAAACTCCGAATGCATAGTATTCGAATAACAGTAGGCGAAAAAAATCCTGCTTCTTCCGGAGAGATTCTGAAGTGTGCATTTGATGGACTCTCTCATGAGGCCACGGGAGAGGATTTATGAATGGCAGTGAAGCGACGTAACTGACACTGGAAGGTCATGTGACAGTAACAACATGGTGGATGTAGTACGTCCGAATTACATTCATATACCCACATTAATATTATGTAGAATGTACTTTTTTCACGGTAGCAAAGTACGTTTAAATTCAAATGCCTGCTCAGTATGCGAGTTACTGAGTATGCCCATTGGGAATACCCATAATCCCGTGCACTTAAAATGTTTACGAGGATGTGTACATTAAAGGATAACATCTATTTAGTCAGAGAGAAAAAAGTCACCATTAGTGTGATTAATGTTCTTTTTGGTTAGGTTTGTTCAACTGAATATAAGCAACTATTAACTGTTAAGGATATGCAGTTTGTGAAATCTTCTTATTAGAATAATGGTTTATGTAGTCTCTTATTATTTAACTTGCAACAAATACTTAATGTACGTGCTGAGGAAGGGTGAGTGAATAACCAGTATATGTCAGAAAGGAGTTGTCACACAACTTCTGAAGTTGAGAAAACTCAAAAATGCTTTGCAACTTGGTGCTTTATTTTTGAAAGCTAACTCAACTTTTTATATTTTTTACAATGTACATAAGGTTTCTGACCCTGTTGTGTCAGTATATTCACACAGTCCTCCAAAACTCACCGATCTGTCTCCACTTTACATTCACTTGGACTTTCTTTGTACTGTGGAACTGCAGAATTGCAGTCCATGCAAACTTTACCGACTAAAGCTCTCTGTCCAAACTTATCTGGTGGAAAAGGGGGAAAATACTATATATCACAATCTAAAATCAATGATTGATTTATTATCTTGTGAGATGATGATTAAATACAGCAACGTAGTGGACAGTGTTTTTTTTGTTTTTTTTGATAATATTAAAGTTTAGACAGACTATAATTTTACTTCCCAGAATTATCGGTCATAACAATCTCGTTACATAATAATAATAATAATAAAAAAACATAAACAAATGCAGTTACTCAGCAGACTGACAGGGACAAGAAGACAGTGTAGGATATAGCAAGGCAAATTCCAAAGGTTAGAAAGGATGTGTTTGCTACCCCAGACGCTAACCAGTCACAGGGGAAATTCTGTCAATATGTGTGTGTGTGTGTCCTTGATTGCATGTGTTGTACCTGCGAGTTCTCCAAGCAGAAGGGAGGCATCAGTGTGTATTGTGGCAAAATAACACGCAGTGGTGGTGCCGTTCTTTAAGGTTCTTCTCTTCAATTCCAAACAGTCAACATAAAAAAAAGGAAAATAAAATTTAATGCATTCCATATCAATAATTTGCCTTTGCCAGTTTTATTAGTTTAATTAGACTTAATTTAGTATATTCAAGTAAACTTACCACAACTTTAGTGTAGACATTATTGGCAAAATCCAAGTCTTTATACTTTGCTTCTACAGGGAAAGTGTAAGTGTTGAGCCACTCCAGCAGAGGCAGATCTAAGGCAGTGCCAGTATAGCTATACTGAGACGCATGGATGTGTGTATCAACCATTCCTGGCATAAGAAACTCACTGAAGAGCAAAATCGAATGCTAAATGAGTAAAATTAAGCACTGATACTGGAGAAGATCAATGGATATGGAAAGATTTCTAGCTTGAACATGGTCATTATACCACAAATATTGACATGTTGATTTTAAAGCTTACAAAGGGCATTGGCTCTTTGTTGTTGTTACTGCTGAATGGTTGTTCTGAATGCAAAAGTGACTATGCACCCTGATCAGACTCACGCAAGACTTATGATTGTTAGACTATGCAATGCGTATTGAAAAATGTACTCACGTTTGTCCAAGCTGTTTTATGTCTGAAGTTTCAAACCCCCATATTTTTGAAAGACTGCCCAAATCTTGATCTTTTTCAATAAATGCAATCTGTTCAGAGAGAAAACAAATGAAAGAATTAGAAACAAATGTTTTGAAATACGCATAGCCTGACATTGGGACAGCCTTTATCTTAGAATGAAAATCAAAAGGAAATGACACAATTTGTTGAATGAAAATAATTTAATCAAACCTTCCCCTCATCGTCGACTCCTAAGACACAGTTCTCCAGTATTTCGACTGCAGCTCGCGGTGTGGAGTGCACAAATGTTCCACTGAGGACGTGCGCAATGCGCGCTGTTGTGTCGTTCTGACGCATTATTTGCACTAATTTTCAAATGTGACTTCTTTGAACTTTTATATAGGAATCAAGTCATTGCAAAATTACTGGGAGGTGTATAGCCTATTGTCATAAACTGGTAATCATTACAACAGCTCTAAGCGCGTCATAGCGTCAATCCAATCAAACTCTCATGCGCCATGGGGAAGTTATGTAATTGCGATCTCGCACCAACGGCTGTGTAGAATTTGTTTTTATTAATTAATCACTACAGTGACAAGTAGGCCTAATAATAATAATTTTAAAATAAGAAAATGAAAGCGTGCTTTCTAGCGCATGTCATTAGGCTATGTTACAAAGTCTCACGGGGCGCGTGGTCATGGTGATGAATGAGCAGTAGCAGCTGTCTATAGGGAGTCTTGTGTCAGAATCATAATAAACTGTTGCATTATTAATAAATTATATATACAACATATTCAGCAGTCAATAATCAATTTAACAGTGCAATCAGTAATAGTATCTTCATCTTGTTGCATTTACAACAAATGAGAACTGAAAGTGCTTTTGAAATGTTTTGTTTGGTTGCGCATATGAGAATGAAAGAAATTAGAAGGACTTCCTGTAGCCTATGTATGTTTGCAAAGAAAATGACTGAGAATTCAGCACATTATTTTCAAATGACAGTACAAACTCATGAATAATAGTTATTTTAACACAAAAATTATGATTAGTGAACTTTTCAAAAGAATTGTGGTCACGTGGTGACTCGTTCATCAACACTAACAGGCTCTTTTTTTCTTATAACAATTGCCATTTCAAAATCACTTGCTCAGCAATAACAGTGTCCGTGGAAACTTGTCTGTACAACACTTGGGGACACATGAGTCATGACAGGATTCATGCAATGTTAGGACATCACAGTCTCACCTGACAAAGTCAACACATATTCTAACAAGTAGACAAACTACATACAACAGATAAAAAAATTAAAGGCATTGTAATGATACAGAATAAAATGGCATCCATTGAACATGAGACCTGCTCTGAAATGAAGTTAACCGCCTGCACATAGCTGAACTTGTTCAGTAAGTTCTGCTATTGAGGAAATGAAAGAAACATGGAAAACAGCCATTGAAAGCATTTTCACTTTCCTTTTGGCTTGTATTAACTAGCAAAAATAATTTAAAAAAGAAATGAAGAACTCTGTGCACGCAATGATTTTGATGTATAGCAAAAAAGATGTTAATGTGGTCAGACATGTGATACTGGATTGCCTCTTGCTTCATTACTCTGGTTAAACAACATTACATAAATCTAGGGTTAAAGGCTACAGTTTCTTAAATATTCCACTAAACAGTCTATATTTGGATCCTGTTCTGACACACATGTTATTAACTTCTCCAGAACTTTGTCACAGGAGGTTCAGAATGATGCTTCACAAAGGGTGAAACAGACTATTCTTGTTTAAGTTCCTTAAAAATCATGAGTTTCCCCTGAAAATCTTAGTTGACTATGATATCGGCATAACCTCTGCGATCACATGGTGATTTCTTTTTTATTTAGAAAAGTTATTCTACAGATCTGTGTTGGCCTTTAACTACTACTTTATTTACTTACAAAAAAAAATATTTTAGGCACAATGTACCTATATTGTGTTCATATTGAATTGTGATTCATTGGAAGTTGGGATTAGTTAATGGAATATAGGGTTAAGGTTTATACCAAATTATTATATAATGCCTTATAATGAAGAGGATGTTTAAAAAAAAAGCTATAAAAAACCCAATACAAATCAGACAGCGAAACAGAAAACAGGACAATGAAGGTGTAAATTTGTGCGGTGTAAGCTGCATGTCAACATTTGCTTGTAGGTTGTTTATTAAATGGACCAGTTCAGTTAGTACTTTATGTTTTTCCATTTACATGAAGACCAAGTGTACTTTATATTTTTGTGAGGCATTCACACAGCCTCTCATTCATAACAGATAACATGGATGGCACTGTAAAAATTATTTTAATTTTAACTGTAAAATACTGTGAAAATGGGGCAATAAAAACCTGTTAATTGGTTACAGTAAGTTTCCATACTATACAGAGAAAAACTGAAATAGATCTAACCTAACATTTTGTGTAATTTTACAGTTATATACGGTTAAACTTACTACTTTCTAAAGTAAAAAGAGCAATCTTGTAATTGTCAATGAAAAGCTGTAAACTGACTTTTGCTGAATTCCCTGTGACACTTCAAATTTTATGGTTTTAATTTTATTATGTTTCTTGTATCATTTATGTACATTAGGGGTTTGTTACATTGTATGTTGTTAAATGAATATTTATTGCATTATTTTAGTGTCACATCATGATGTTACCATAAAGGTGTTTTGTATTTGTGTGCATGACACTGTGTGTTATCTATTTATTAGTATTTACATTAGCTTGTAGAAAAGCTACTTCTGATGAACATTATAATTTTTTTCTCTGTACCACCATTATGATGTTGGATATCAATACATGTTAAAAGTACAAAACAGATTTAAGTAACATGGCCTTGCTAATTCAGTAGGAAAGGGCTGTTGGATTTACCTTTTTTTTTTTTTTTAAGTTACAGGTCTTTCTGTAAATGTGAATATTTTTACTGTATTTTTCTGGCAACAGCTTTTTCAGTGCGCTTTTGCTGATTTTGAAGAAATATAAAAACAAGAATGAGGGTTTCTGTGTCAGTTCCTGCTAGATCATAGCAAGTGGTCAAGATGGGGAAAAAACAATCATTACATCTCCTGAGAGTCTTTCCCCAATTAACAGCAGGTGAACAGGTAAGCAAATGTCCAATATCCAGCCTCATTTTCCCTTAGATACAGTGTTCTTGGGTTTAGCTGTTTGCTGGTAATGCATACAGAAGACTGCAAATGTTAATTCACTTCGGCTTCTTAATCACTATCAAATTCATCATTGTTAGTGCCAATGTCATTAAAATCTTCTTCATCATCCTCCTCATCTCTTTTTTCTTGCCCCTTTGCTTCTACCTCTCCTTCTTCCTCCTCCTGTTCAAGCCTAAAAAAAGCAGTCAGATACATTAAAAGCATTGAATTCTAAGCATAGCAGTGAATTCTTAAGCACACTTAATTTGTCACAGTAAATAGTTTAATACACTTCAACATCTATACACAACAGATTTAAGTTAAAATGATCTCATCAATTAAGTGTCTCTAATAATGCAATTTTGAAGGAATAACAGAGCAGCGAGTAGCCTGAAATATATGAATATCTTGCTGTAAAAAATAAATTCACCATTTACTGTATATGTCCACAAGATGGCACATGTGCTTCACTGAACAAACTAATTTTTTGCCATAATGATGTAAAAATTCTCTTTTTAATAAATCAACTTATTTTCTTCAGTCATCAAGGTTGAACACACTGGTCACAGACACTCGGGCCATTTCAAGTTTGATTTTTACATGACAAAGCGGTGATATCTAAGTGGCCGAGTTGTTTGTTTTACTTTTTAATTAGTCTTTCCATTAATGCCATCATCTTCATTCAGGCTGATTCGAAAATGTGCATTACCGATAATAACCAATCAGAGCGTGATGGAGGCATTGCCTCCTCTCACGTGACTTTCCCCCATTCATTCTCAATTACCCCCCATCAAACTCACAGCATGCCTTTGGGGGTCTGTTAAAATGAGTGACTTTTACACTTTTTAATGTCACATTTTGTAATATTTGTGCTTTTTTATTTTGTGTAATATAGATTTTCTCTTTCTCATTTTGAGAAACACAAATTGAGGCTGTAACCTCTGTTACAAATGATATTGTTAAAGCTTTAGGTGACAGTCTTGTGCTGCTCTATTTATTGACTTATCTAAAGCATTTGACACCATTGACCATCATCTTCTTCTGCAAAGATGGCAAAACATAGGTTTTCTAATTACCTGAGTGAAAGAACTCAGTGTGTGGCATTAGGTAACTGTACCTCATCCTTACTAGAAGTAAAAATGGGTGTTCCCCAAGGATCAGTTTTGGATCCTATTATATTTTCTATTTATATAAATAATTTAGGTGTGGATCTGAATTAAACAAAGGCTAATTTTTACGCAGATTATACTATTTTGAATACCTCTGTTACGTCATTGAAGGAAGCAATTCATCATTTACAGTCTGCCTTTAGTCAGGTAGCTACAAACATCTTTGGTAGGATTAAAGTTGGTATTAAATGCAACAACAACAAAAAAAAAACTAAATTAATGGTTTTTACAAGTTCACATTCTCTTATGGATTTCACTATTTCAACACAAAGTGGTACTCCAATAGAGAATGTGACTTCCTACAAATACCTAGGTATTTGGTTGGATGATAAATTGTCTTTTGGGGTCCATATTGAGCGCCTTTTGAAAAAACTCAGACCCAAGTTTTTTTATTTTATTTTTTTATTAAAGAAGTGCTTTCCTTATTCAGCAAGGAAAAGGTTGGTGCAGAGCACATTCTTATCAGTTTTGGATTATGGTGACCTATAAACTAGATGAACTATACCACTCAGCCTTATGTCTCACTACAGGTGCAGCAGCTAGGACTCACCACTGCACTCTGTATAAACCTGTACAATGGTCCTCCCTCTCCCTCAGAAGGAAATTATATTTATTGATTTTTATTGCTATAGCACTAATGGGTAAATTACCCCCCTATAATTCAAGTTTGCTTACTTACCAAACATTTTTTTACAGGACAAGGTCGTCAAAAAAACAAACACTATAATTATTACATCAACAAGAACTGAACGTGTTAAAAAAAAAAAGCTTTCTCATATGCACCAAATGTCTGAAATGAACTCCAAAACACCTTAAATCTAGCCTTAAAACACACCTTAAAACACCTCAAATCACTTCCACCTATTAATACTGAACTCTGACTGAACAATGTAAATGCTTTTAACTAGGTGCCTTTTAAATTGTATGTCTGTATTTGTTTATGTTAAGTCTTGTATGTGTATGTATAGTGTATGTATAGAGATGTGTCGTGTAGTATGTAATCTTTGTCCTGTCTTTTATTTTTTTAATACTTTTTAGCCAGGAATCCCTGGGAGACGAGTTACTGTAACTCAATGGGACTTTTCCTGGTTAAATAAATAAAATAAAAAATAAATCCTTTTTTTTTTTTAAAGAAGACACTGCCTCCCTGGCCTCCTCAGAGGAATTGCCCTAGATAGATAGATAGATAGATAGATAGATAGATAGATAGATAGATAGATAGATAGATAGATAGATAGATAGATAGATAGATAGATAGATAGAATCTACTTACGGAATAACAATCTCTTCCTTCTTTCCACATTTGGCACAAAGCTCCAACTTTAGTGCACATGGCTTACACATGACATGATAGGCATCCTTCACTGTTTTCTGAAGACACTTCACACTAAAAAACAACCCCACAGAAACAACATATTCAGAAGAGGTTAACTGTGGAATTGTTTGTTTGCCTAGGCTATTATCCGTTGAGCCTACTATACAATAAATCCTCGCTCATCTCACCATTTTCGTAGCTGTGTAAGGGGCTTGTATTTGTTGTACTTGACTTTCCACTCCAGCACACCTTTGCAGTGCTGGCAAAGACCATCATGAACCTTTGTTTTGGCTTTCTGGAAACAGAAAAAAAGCATACAAATTCAAACAAAATACACGCAAAAATATCTTAAACAGCGCTATAGGAACAAAATTGATATTATATAAACGTTAAATAAGACTCTACACTGACTGTTTATTTTAACACGAGCTTACCTTAACTTGTGCGCTTGCACCGTACTTGTCATTTTTGAAGGCAATTAGATTCTGGTGTTTTTGGCCTCGCGAACGGGAAACATTGCCTTTTTGATTGCTCATTTTAACGCTAAAATAGATTAAATATATTAACGGTAACCGTTTAAAACGCCTAAACAAGAAACCGCGTGGCTTCACACGTTTTAAAGCGACTATTGACGCAATGCGAAAATAGCGGAAGTAAATAGCAATTGGTTAATGCTTTTCAACTTTAAACCGAAACGAAAGATTGCTAACTTCACAAAGCACGGCAAACGTTAAAAATGTTTAGCTCTATTTAATTCTCAACAAAGTTAGCATTATATAGAGTTATGGATAAATAAGGGCAAAATCATTAATCAACACGTTATTGTGTTTTCGACATCATCCGTGTGCGGAGAGGACGCGTGTGATTGGTCGAGCATATCTATCCATTAATCTGATTGGCCAATAGAGCGTTCAACGTTGACGTTGATATCCGGCATTCCGCAAGAAAGTCAGAAGAAAGCCAGCGTTGGGCACGCGTTGGTGATAGATGAGGTCACCCGTACCGGACGGATTAGATTTGGTATTAATGATACGCCCGTTTTAACACATTCAGCCTTTGATTTCATTTGACTATTAAACAGTGGCCACATGTTGACAAGATCGGACGGACCAGAGGCAGGATTTGATGGACTCTTGATCTGGCTAAGTGGACGGAGTGATCTGTTAAAGGGAATCTCATATCTGACTCATCTAATACTGTGACTTCGCCAGATCAAAGCGTTTCTGCACTCAGCAACCTCAAGACCTTCTAACACAGGTAATTAGCTGACCGTGCTAACAAATAAGTTAGCGCGTTTTCAGTTAATCTGTTACACTCATTAAATAATGTAATTCATATGTTAACTAGTTTGTTTCAGTTAGCAAACACTTTTGATTCAATTGAGTTCAGTGTCATTGTCATTGATACCTTCTAAATCATCTTGTAATATCTATGTAGATCTTAATATCATCATCATATATATATATATATATATATATATATATATATAGTGTGTGTGAATAACAAGTCTTTAATGTTTATTTGGATATAAATTCATGTGTGCCAAGTGTCTGTTTATTACTTAATGGGAAATAATCGTTAAAAACCTTCTAGTGATTGAAATAACAGGTTCTTGTACCCCCCCTCCCCCCATTCTGAGCTTTTAATAATAATGCTAAAAAGATTAACCTCAGCTAATTATTTGGTATGTCGTGTGTGATGTGTAATATTGTGGTGATAATTTTAGCTTTTGCTTTCCCTTCAATGTGAAGTCCAAATGGCCCAAACAAGATGGTTTCCTGCTTAATGAAATTAAGGGTGGGGATTTTCTTATCATGGGTCAGATCTGGGTCTGATTCACAGTGTCTCTGGTACCAAATTCTATGGTCTGCCAGTAAGTTAAGAAAATTGTTAATGTTTCTTTTGGTACTAAATTAATGTGGTCACTTGGACTGGAGTTCATAATGTGGTGGTTAAGCGGTTTCAAGGAAATTCTAGGCAAATGTTTGGGATATTATGAAGCAGTGATGTGATGATATGTTTATCAGGTTTGTAAAACATTGGCTATTACAAAGAAGCCTAGCCTAGAAACCAACAAAATTAGGGTGTTTTTCAGCTGTCATGACATATAGATAAAGTGATCTGATCGATGATAGCACACACGTCAATGCTAACCTCAGGTTGAAGTCTGAGAGTCATTCATTATTAATGACATCAAATTAGCACCAAAATGGGGTGAATATTGAACATTTTTGTTAACGAAATCTGTTTAGTTTCATCCCAGATAGATACTGTTAAGTTTGAATTTTTCGTGTATCCTAACAGTGTGGACTTTTAATATTGATTTACTTTAAGTTACATGAAATAAACAATTTAAGGACATACATCAGAACGAGCTTTATTTACCAAGTATGTTTACACACACAAGAAATTTGTCAGTTGAGTTATAAGAGGTATGCATATAGCCTAGTTACTCATCTTAAGTAAACTAGCTATTATGGCTTCTTTGGGTAAATACATTGTTTGTATACATGGTGTATCTTCTGCATAAGATGATAAAGGTGATGTGTGTTTTTTAAATGTCAATGTCTCATCTTGCTATGCAGATTTAGTCTTGATGTTTTACCGTTAAAAGTGTAGTTCACCCAAAAATTAAATAATTAAAAATAGTTTAGAATTTTGTTGTTTTAAAGCTGTATGACACTCATTATTCAGTGGAACGCAAAATAAGATTTTCTTTTTTAAACTGTTTGTGAAATGTCAGTGTCCACAAAGCACCATTTTACTTTAATTTAACAAAAAAACAAAAAAATATTTATTTTGTGTCCCTCAGAAGAAATCCATACAGGTTTGAATTTTGAAACGATATGGGGTTGAGAATTTTCATTTGAATGAAGGATAATTTTAAGACAACATTTTTTATTTTTTGTGTTTCCACTCCACTCATTTTCCAATCTGCTGTGTTCTTCTCAAGTGAAGGATGAATCACCTGTCATTGAGTGAGCTGTGTTGCCTTTTCTGCTGTCCGCCGTGCCCGAGCAGAATAGCCTCCAAGCTGGCCTTCCTTCCTCCGGAGCCCACTTACACCCTCATGTGTGACGAGAGCGGCAGCCGCTGGACCCTCCACCTTTCTGAGCGTGCGGATTGGCAGTACTCTGCCCGGGAGAAGGACGCCATTGAGTGTTTCATGACCCGGACATCTAGGGGGAACCGAATCGCCTGCATGTTTGTGCGATGTTCTCCCAACGCTCGCTACACCTTGTTGTTTTCCCATGGTAATGCTGTAGACTTGGGTCAGATGAGTAGCTTCTACATCGGTCTGGGCTCCCGCATCAACTGTAACGTGTTCTCCTATGACTACTCTGGTTATGGGGCAAGCTCAGGGAAGCCTTCAGAGAAGAATTTGTATGCTGATGTGGACGCTGCCTGGCATGCACTAAGAACAAGGTGAGAGTACACCTGAAACCCACTTCATTCAGGTAGTTGTTTGAGGCTTTTGAGACTGTTTCTTCTTTTGTTGTCATCAGTTGTGTGTATCAGGTTTGCTTTTTGTTTTTTTTTCTCTTACATCCCCATCTGAAGTCACGCTGGCCTCTTACTACACTTCCTTCCTAAATAGAATGACTCTATTCAGTAGTAGCGGCAGTAAGATTTCTTTTTTATGTTTGTAGATATTGCAGTTTAAAAACACCTTTCTATTGTAATATAGCCTACTTCAAAAATATAATTCAATTCACATTTATTTGTATAGAGCTTTTCACAATACATATTGCTTCATATTGTTTTATTCTTCATAAGAGGCTGGATCCAAACTGGAGCTTGATCTCTAGATACCCAGAAAGCAAATGGAAAATAATTAGTGTAGCTGCTGTTCATAACATTTCAAGTAATAGATAGTCATGCGCATTTGATCTGATATAACTGGAGTGCAAGGTTATGAGATGCTTGGCTAAAGATGTCTTTAATCTATGTTTATACTGGGAGAGTGTGTCAAATATGAAAATGCTCTCCCTCTTTTAGTGGACTTAAATATCCAAGGTACTACCAAACGTCCAGTGTTTTGTATTCTTAAAGAGAATGATGGATTGTAGCGCAACAGAGAATCAGTTAAACACACAGGAGCTAAACCATTTAGGGCCTTATAGATCAGTAGCAATACATTGTAATAGATACGGAACTTAATAGGTAACCAGTGTAGTAAAGAGATGATAATATTGGGGTTATATGATAATATTTTCTTGACCTGGTTAGAACTCTAGCAGCTGCATTTTGGAATAACTGTAGTTGTGATTTATTGAGGATGCAGGACCACCTAGTAAAGCATTATAGTAATCTAGTCTAGAGGTCATTAATGCATGATCTAGCTTTTCAGCATTAGAAAAATATATTTTCCATAGCTTAGCGATGGTTTTTGAGTTGGAAGAATGCTATTTTTGTAACATATGAAATATAATTTTCGAAAGATGAGTTGCTGTGTAAGATAACACCCAGCTTTTTAACTGTAGAGGATGAAGTAACAAATGCATATTGTATTCTAAGAGATTCTGTGTACATGTTTTTGGTCCAATAAGTAATACCTCATTTCTTATTCAAATTTAATAGAAGAAAATTACCGGTAATCGAATATTTATCTGTCAAATTGGATAATTTAGAGATTTCATCTGGACATGGTGAAATACATAACTGAGTATCATCAGCAGTGGAAACTAATTCAAGAGCCAACATGGCCAACGTGTATACTGAAAATAGCAGAGAGCCTAAAACAGACCCTTGAGGGGTCTGCAATTTGCCAATTCATTTGGATCTAGTTGTGGTTTCTAGTTGTGAGAGGCTTGAATGGAGTTAGATACGAGTAGGTAATGTTGAGAAGGGGCTTTTCTGCTACACGTAACTACTCTTTCAGTAGTTTAGTGGGTATTTGGATCTAATAAACATGTTGTTGGTTTCTTTAGATCTTATAATAATATAATGTAATGCATTGCAATAATTAATTCTTGTGATGGCAAAGCTGAATTCTCAGCAGCCAATACTTAAGATTTCAGTGTCATGATTTTTCAGAAAACAAAGCCTATTATATTGATTTGGTGCTAAAGAAACATTTCTTATTACGATGTATGGATGTTAAAAACAGTTGTTCTGCTTTTCTTTTCTTTTTTTTGTGGAAACCATTATATTCTTTTTCAGGATTCCTTGATGAATTGAACATTCTTAAGAACAGAATTTTATTTAAAACCGACCGTTATCGTTTGTAACATATGAAATGTATGAAACATCTTTTACGGTCAATTTTATCAAGTGATCATTCAAATTCTGATTTACTGCAGTAATTGAGTACGGTAAAGTTTTTTTCCCCCCCATTTAAAGCGCTTGTGCCGCGTCTCTTGTTTTTAGTGTATTGTTTTTGCAAATGGCGTGCAAGTTAAATATAGTCTAGCTTTTAGAAACATGTCTTGACTCTTGAGTTGAGACCCCTGCATTCTGTTCCATTGACTTTAAAAATACTTCTCAAGAAGCATTTGTCCTGTGCTCCTTTTTCCACCCTGCGCCTTTTTAAACGCAAGAATGCTTTGTGTGAACAGCGTTTGAAACGTGTCAAGTGAACCTGACACCATTCTGTTTATACACAGCAACCCTCCAAATGGTCGATTTAAAAAATATATATATATTGATTTGAACATCCCAAATACTACCCATTCATATTCCTATGGATCTATAAAATAATTACACACATTTTTTTAATATATAGCTGGTTTACTCTGCTTTTGGTCTTTGTCATTGTGAGTTCCTAGGGCTTGGGGGGATATATTTAATATACCCTTTACCCCTTGGATCCCCTCCCCCATCTGCGTGTCCTGTGCTTTTTTAAAATCCTTTGGAGTCCTTTGCGATAATGTCAAGAGTCATGTTTGTTTTAAACTGCGTATCTACTGTATGTAGATTTTTGAAGAGTGCAGCAAAGGAAAGTTTCATTTCCTCATTAGCTGAATCACACTAACTCAGACCTCAGATGGCTGAAGTGTTTTTTTTTTTCTCCCAGTGGCAGCTATTTGAGACACTGTGGATATAGAGAAACTATCTCAAGGCCGTTCACTGTATCATGTGCCCTAAATTCGTATCCGTCTTTCCGCACAGCCCTGTCATCTGGGGTTACTTGTCATGAGAACTTAGTTAGTTCTGTTAATTGCTTGGACTTTGAAGTAGCAAGATTATGCAGTTTTGTCGTTCTTGCAAGAGGGAGAATAACACACTGTGTGTGTGAGAGAGAGTGTCAGTGTCTGTATGTGTGTGCATGCATGCATGTGGTGTCAGAAAGTACAGCTGATGCTCTTGAACACAGTCCACGCTGTTTGACAAGTCATATCCCTGAGGGTTAGGTCGTACCTCATGAAGCAGTCCCACGCTGTTCTTCTGGTCACTTTCTATGTTCCCACACATTGCCATATCAGCCACAGAAGATGCATCAGGCCGTCCCACACAAGAACACGATTCAGATTACAGTGCAGATAAACTAGTCTGACTGCCTGCCACTCTGAAGAATATGACTTTATTGTGTGTTTATGTAATTATGTTTGTGTAAGGTGTTTTATGTGTTTTGAGAGAGGAGTAGGAGCAAGTAGGTTGGCCCATCCAAATCTTCTCTTATTCCTATAAATAATTTTATAGGAATTTTTTTTCTCTTTATTCATAGAAACACATTTTTTAGCTTGGTAGGTCACCATTGTATGCAGTTCTTTCCCCAACATTTCTGGAGGATAATTGGCATTTTAATCTCATTTTGTCAAAGATGGCCAGCATTGCCTGTTGTTTTTTAAATTATTATTAAATTGTGCTCAAATAGAGGATCTTGAGAATCCAGATTACAAATTGTGCTTTTACAGATCACCAAACCTTTTAATTGAAAAAAAGCTGTGCTGTGAGGGCCTTTTTTATTATTATTTTTTAAGAACATTGTGGATGGAGTCTTTGGACTTTAAATGTTTCACTGCAGTATAGTGTTTTTAAAGGCACATATTTATGCTAGCATAAAGAGCACCTGCCTTAGATGTCTGTTGAAAATATTTGCCTTGGAAATTCTCCATCTGATCTCAATAGACAGGAGTGTTTATCAGACCATGCTGATTGACTCGGCGAGGCGTGCAACAAAGCTTTTTTTTGCTCATCCCTTTGTTGAGTGGCCAATGATATTTGTTTTCTAATCACAAAAAAGCAGCTTTTACATCAGGTTGCAAGATCACAGTTTTGATTGTGTACCATGTCCGTTTACTGAGTGCTGTACATGATTCTTATTACAAGGCTACTTATGAATGAATGGACATTAAATGTTGCTTTGACTTTTATCTTGTGATCTGAAATTCATGAACACTGCAAAGAGACCGTATAGTATTGGAAATCAGTTGTCAGAAAGGTCAGCTTATTCAGTCGACATTATACAAAAATATAGAAAATTGGTTATTATTTAAATTGTTTTGAACTCAAAAATAAATGTGAGCTTGCAGTCGATTGGGATGGAGTTTAAATAAATTGAATGATTGCAGAAATCGTGCATAGAGTGGCTGTCATTTTCACCAGAATTTATTTGTCCAAATAAAATGAATGGGATGCATTGAATTAATTTTGCTAGTGAATTTTTATTTCATGATGGGAAAGCATAGTCCATAGTGCTCTTAAGACTTAAACTTTTGCCATAACCTATTTCTATCATTTTAATACAGTGCTAGATGATGATCTAACTCTAAAATAGGTGTAAACAATTAAATATCTAATACCGATACATATCCCAATTCCCAAAGATTTCCCAATCAAGCTTGAAGTATGATGTTCATGTTTTTGCAAGTGCTCGAGTTCAGTCCCAGCCACTGCTACAGGCAGCATTTCCTTGCTGAACCACAGCAGAGAATCATTATGAAATTGTTTATACTGTTTAATGTGAGTGTAGGACAGCCACACCTTTCTGTCTTCTCAGCCAGGTGAGTCAGTGTTGAAACATCAGGTGTTGTTGACGCACGCACATAGACACTAAACATTTACAAGAAGAGCGGATGGCAACTGGGAACTCCTGTGCAATATTTTGCCGCAGCCTGAATTACTCAACTTGGACTGGGTTCATATGGGGTTGGTCCGGATAAGACCATCTGTTATCACAGCTAGCCATTGCAGCATGTGTGCGTTTCATATAGGTATTTGCAACCAGGCTTGGTGTATGTAAACTTCAACCAAACAGAACCATCTGGTTTCGTCTTCAAAACAGTAAAACGGTGATGTGTGTTGTCTTCCATTGTCTTCCAAGAGTCTGAGGTTTCCGGTGAAAGGAAGAAGCAAAGAAAATGGCTTTTGTCTGCGAGAGAATTTCCCCCCTCAGAAGACGATGACTGTGATGTCGTAAAGGAAATGCCACAGCAACCAGCAGTAGCAGTTGTACTGAATGAGACCCCTGTGCCCTCCTTCCTCTTGAAGTGATATAATGACCGTTGTGCTTGAGTGTTTTTGGGCTGAGAGCTGAGAGGAGCTCACTCGAGAAGCCTGTGAGAATTTAGTATCCGTCTTTAATGGAGCGCAGCTCCCTGTGAGGGGGGAGGTGCCAGCAGCCAGTTCTCCAAGTCAAATATTGATTGGTTGCCTAGCAACTGATTCCCAGGGAGTCCTGGAGGGACAAGCCCGATTGCAGTCATAGCAACATTGTCTACCCAGGAAGTAAAAAATAACTTCCTGATGGTGTCACACAGCAGGTTTTTGTATCCAAAAGTTTATCAGTGTAGACTTGCTGTCAGCCAGCTGCCTATATTCAATTAAGAAAGGTAGTCTGGTACATGTTATTGTTTATCTGAACAATTTATGATTTGTTGTCAAGGCAACAAATAGTGCTGATTTAATTTTCTTATCTTTATAGCCAACATATTGAGCAGCTTGAAATGAAATGGACGTACTTCATTTAGTGTTTATGAGTACTCTATAAATCATTAGGTGTTTGGTGAGGCCCTCTTTTTCTAAAACTGACTAAAAAGGCATAGACCATCAGAGTTGTCCAGAATCTGAAAGCATGCGACCCTTTTAAAAGCCTGAATATGTACTGGAAATTAGAATTGGTCATTATTGACTTCCGGTTCACATTGACAATGCCTGTCAAGCGGCAAAAAGATAATATTAAAAAAAAAATTGTAATGTGAAAATAAAAGGACTCCATCTTCATACACGATAATGGTTAAACTGATAACCATGATTATTTTGCTCAAAAATTTGTAAATTGAACACTACTTAATGTGACTTCTGATAATGCATGGTTTTGGTGAGTGCTTTGTAATTTGTCTTTATATTAGATATTTTTATTTTATGAGAGGCAATTCAGTTGCAAATGAGAGATTGCTTCACAAATGCAAAATCATTAGACGGCAAAGAACGATACTAGTCTTTTTTTAATTTAGCCTTTTTCATCTTTGAAATGATTAAACATGCAAACAGACGACGGCGATGTAGTTTTCAACTGCTTTACATTATAAAAAAATTTAAAAAACGGGTAAAACCTTAAGAAGCTTCTATCAAAAGATAAACCATTCTATTTTTTTTTACTTTGTATTGTACCACAGAGCTTGCACGGACCACATTTATTCGTCAACCATGATTGCAGACAATATGCTCAAGAATCATGTTTGGATTTATTACATGTTGTCACAGATTCAGTAGATTTATTAGCAGCAGATCGCGCACACACAGCCTTGTGAAGGAACACAGACTGGCTGTATGACATCTCAAACAGAATTTCACAATGAACATCGCTAAACACTAATGTACATGTTTGTCACTTGTCAGATCATCAGCACTTTTTGCTGGCAGACAGAGTGTGTGTGCATGGTTGCCAAATTAAGTGAAACACTGGGAAGAAAATGTGTCCTTTTAATAGAAAAGCTCTATTTGGGGGATTTATTCTCTTGACATCTGGCAACCCGAAGCGGTAAAGTTAGTGGAGGTTTGTTACCAATGTAAGATAATGGAAATGTCTTGAGACGTTTTCAGGTCAATTAAAGGTACAATATGTAGCTTTTTTGGCCACAAGAGGGCGCAGTTTCAAACAATAACAAAGGCGTAGGTTTATGACGCAGTGACGAGCTGAATGATGGGACTTGCTGTCAAGCTGATGGATCTAATAATGTTTATGGATGAGTGAAAACATTCATGTTTTTTAACATTACAGTGGTATGAAGCAGGTCGCGATTGCTAATAAGATATCACCCGCGAGTAGTGGTGCAACGGATCATCATTGATCCGTTCGGATCAATATCTTCGGTTCGGCACACACGTGATCCGCGGATTGATTTATGAAAAAAAAAAAGTTGTGCGCATGTTCAGTCCACACACAGCGTGATCATGACGAGCGGAGGAACGGAGAAGCTTGAACGCCCCGCGTCATTTAAATCCCCTGTATGGGAGCGGCTTCCCTGTCAAATATAATGATGATGAAGGAAAGAGGTTAGTGGATAAAACCGTGACGGTGTGTAGGCACTGCGGCACAAGAAAGCCATATGACAGTGGAGACATATCGAGCATGGCCACGCATTTGAAGCGATCACCCCGGTGTTTAGTAGCTGCGTTTACGTGGTTCAATCGGAATTATATCAATCTGATTGATGAATGAATCCGAACACGGTGTTTACATGAACGATAAAGTAATCGGGTATTCTTCTCCTCTATTGGTTCTTTATTTGTTTTAAACAGTAGACTTAATATGTCTCTGGTCATGATTTGGAGATGAGCATGAACCGTTGTGCCGCTGCTGCTTATATTGATCACGCAGTAAAACCCCGCGCCCAAAACCATTTGTGTTTGGATGTGAATCTGAAACAATGACTTAGTGGGACGTTGTCCTGCTTCACTTCACGGACGCTGAGTGAAATGAGAATTTTTTTAATAACGGAACACTCATTTATATGACACTTTATTCAGCAGGAAGAACAGTTCGTTCCGTGCGTCACAGGTCATTACGCTATTTCAACGTCATTGCACATACGCTGCGCAGTCATTTTAGTTTCGGTTTTCAATCCGATCAAGTGTTTAGGCATGTTCTCTCGATCGGATTAGGAGTAAACCACCCCTTTCAATCCGATCGAAATTCCAATTGGACCGAGCTCAATCAGATCGATTAAGGTGTTTACATTAAGTTTTCCCGTTTGAGCCGTCAATCCGATTGGGTCCGTGTAAACGCAGCTAATGACAGGAGTGAAAACGAAGGCTGCTCAACTATCACCGCGGCATTTAAGCAGCCCCTTGTTGCACAATCAGACCGGGCTAAAGCCATCACAAACGCTACCGGTGTGTTTATTATAAGTTGTTTTTCATTAATTATGTTAAAAAGAAGATAGCATGCCTTGTGCACTTTAAGTTGATTTTATATATTTTAATTTAAAAGTGTTAATAAACAAAAAGACTAAACTTATGTTTATCTGTCTTGTCTTTTTTATTTATTTTTTGCTGATCCGAAAAATGATCCGATCCGTGACTCTGATCCGAGAAACGATCCGATCCGTGACTTTTTTGATCCGTTGCACCCCTGCCCGCGAGTCCCGTGGATATAAAGGAATAAGGACATTTCATCCTGTCGAACTACACGCAAGTGCTGGATTACTCGCACAGGTCAGTTTATTAGACGAATTAAACTTGTGAGGTAACGCAGCGCTGTTTCACTTGGTATAACGTTACACTATCACACTAAACGGCATTTAAATGTGTGTTGAAAGTTATAATGTTATTCTACGTGTTAGTTCGTTTGCTATACGAAACTAGCAGCTAGATTAACATTAGAATAACATACTGACCATATTCTAACATTTCATCATGTCAAGCTAACGTAATAACATTGATTTGTTTTATGTACATTTGCTCACCTGTCTAATAAAGCTGTCAAGTCGTGACTCGTGAAGCTCTGTCAAGTCCAAATTAGTCACGGACGCTAGCTCTCTGTCGAGTGGAAGTCAGTCTCGGACGCTAGCTCTCGGCATCTCGAAAAACGCCACGCTGATATTGATCCTCATTTTAGTTCTCCTTGTTTGTCCCAAAGTCTGCTTGCCATGGTCTATGTTTGAACGAATCAAGAACTGCGTGCCGCTAAATGTTACGCACTACGCAGTTGTCCACACGTCTGTCACCATGGTTACGTCAAGGCTATGGCAGTACGAGCGGAAACCCATAGACATATATACTAGACGTCACCTTGGCTACAGCAGTTCATTGGAACGAATGCGTCAATAGAGCCGCCATCTTGGAACAGGGGAGCCCCTCCTCTTTATGCATCAGCGTCAAAGGTCTAACGGAAATAAAATCACCATAAATCGTCATGAATGCGATTTTCTAGTTATTTGGTTCGTTCCAACAGTCAGACATGTATTTATCATCGAGTCCAGAGAAATAAAAAAAAGAGTTCAGATTTCGTTCGTGAACATCCATACGCAGCACAAAAGTCCGGCATCATCCATGAATTTGAAGTACAGGCGGAGATAGCAGCGTTACCTAGATACTTCCTATGACAAGACCCCTGTTCCAAGATGGCGGCGGTTTTGACGCATGCTTAGAACCCCAAGGTGACGTCTAGTGTATATGTCTATGGCGGAAACCGAGGATAGCGCGGATATTGCGTCATTGACAGGCGACATTTTTTTCCGGGACGGCCACTTATTTAAAATTGGAATTTCTCTGAAATAAAAAATCTTTGAAGACTTTTGGGATATTGTAAGTACACAACTGCAGGAAATATATCACACTGTGCAAGTGATTTTTGGATATTTTATTAAAAAATTCCTACATATTGTATCTTTAATCAGCAGGACAAATATTGCGACGATTTTTTTTTTATTATTCGTTACCAAGATAAATCGTTCAGCCCTAATACAAGTCAAATAAAATACACATTTTACTTTTAAACTTGACAGACTGGTTAACTATGAACTGTTGTATGGCAAAAGCTGCATACCAATTCTTAAATTCCTGCTTGTTCATGGGAGAATAACAGCATTAGGGTTTTAAACAACATGAGGGTGAATAATGAAATAATTATGTTTAAAAGAACTGTTCCTTAAAGAATGCTCTTTTTGAGAATGACTTTTGTGGAGTCCCTTCTCCTTTTTCTCATCCTTGACCATCTGCTCTGCCTCTCTCCAAAACACATTCCACCTCCTCTCACATGATCACACAGAGTAATGTAGAACCATGTGATTTTTTTTTTTTTGTCCCTGAGGACAAAATTGATGACTATTGGTCTCAACGACCCGTTGTATAATCTGAACAAGATTTTTTTTTTTTTAGGGTGGCATGAATGTGTAGGTAACTGAATGGATGAATTGTAATTCTTCATGATGTGTTACATGTGAGGTCCACTTGTGAACCAGGCGCAAATATGTAATGTATATTTATTTTGGTCATACAACGACAATTTTAGGTTTCAACTTTAAACCAGTTCTATCACCTTCTGTTTACCAGCAAGACAGCAGTCAACCATTACTAGAGAACTGAATGCAACATTCACTGTGCATTTTAATGCTGTGTAATTGCACACTGGACAGAGTACAAAGTACAGCATAAGTCGATTGATATGTGTTACTTTACGCTTATCATATGACCTACTTTTGGAGTAATTTCTGTTTACATCTCAGGTCCATGATCTCTTCACCCAGACCTCTCTGTGGCACTGCAGTCAGCTGACTAAGTGATCATGCGCTTTATAATATGGCATGGAATTTGGACACACCGTCCTCTAGGATAACCAACCTTTGCACCATCCTCTCCATAGTAGAAGTGTTTTGAAGTTTTAATTTGCTGATTTAAGTACAAATGTTCCTTCTAGTTTCACTGTACAAGATAATTGAAACTGGGATACTTAGATTTTTGACTTACTGGATTCCTTGAAATCATCTGTTCTCATGGCTTTTTACTATAGACAGTAATTGATTAATTGATCACAATCGTGCAGTGACTACTGTCATCAAGCTCACTTTTTCTCTCCTTAGTTGTTGCTCAGCATACTCTTGAATGCATATTGTATTAAATTGCATATATATATGACTGGTCATATTTGAGCATAAAGCACTCCCATTGAACAACGTTTACAAAGAGAGATGTTTTTATGATCATCCCTGTTGGAATATATTGGGAAGCCAGAATGTGTATCCATCATCAGAAAATACATATTAAAAAAAAAGAGTTATTTAAAAAAAAAAACATTATAGATGCGTGATCAGATTTAAGATGAACTACGATGCGGGTGCGTACAGAACCGTGGGTGGAGAATATTTCTGAATATATCGGTAGGTTAGTGTTTTTCTTAAATAATCGGTTTATAGACCAGAATTGTAATATCAGTCCATACAAAACAGCAACCAAAAAAAATAAAATAAATAAAAACAACAACTGTAACACTTTACCTTAAGGCTTCATTTGTTAGCATTAGTTAAATACAAACTATAAACTAACATTATTAAAATCAAAAGTTGTATCTGTTAATAGTACTATTATTTTATGGACCTAACATGAGCTAACAATGAACAGTTGTATTTGCATTATCTAACATTTAACTAAGATTAAAATATACTGTAACAAATGTATTGTTCATTGTTAACGTTATTATTAATAATGACATTAATTAAAAGGACCTTATTGTAGTTACCAAACAAATCTTTTCTTTTTGCCTTTAATCACTTGATGAAATATAATGGAATATAGACTGTTGACTGCAAGCAGCTTGACATGCAGAAATGGATTCATTTAATTACTTAAATTGTTCTAGTATCGGCTCTTAAATTTTGGCTCTGCCTATGCCTTTTTATAAAAGTAATAACACTTAAGTTGGGGCATGTCAATTGAGGTTACGTCATGATTATGAACAGTCTTTCGAAAGATTCGGTCATTCAAGCTAACTACAAAACACCAAGGGTGCTTCCCAGTTTGTCTGCTTCTAAAAGTGGGTTAAACAACCTGTACTCTTGGTTCATGATAAATGCGTTCTGATCTCAGCATCATCAGTGTAGGTGTGTCTGTTTTTGAACTCATCATTTGAATGGTATGTTCTAGGTACGGGATCAGGCCAGAGCATGTGATCATTTACGGCCAGAGCATCGGTACAGTCCCTTCGGTGGATCTGGCCTCTCGGTACGAGAGCGCTGCTGTCGTCCTTCACTCCCCTCTGACCTCAGGCATGCGCGTGGCTTTTCCCGACACGAAGAAGACGTACTGTTTCGATGCATTCCCCAAGTGAGTCTCTCTATTTGACCTTAGACTCGCCATCTTCATAATTCTTCCACCACATTTCCCTTCCCTCATTTGTCCTGTATCTCACACCAATTAGACACATACTGTTCATGCACTGTTCACGCCTTTCTTTCAGCAGCCATGTTGCGGACGAGGCACCTGGTTGGCTCATGCGTTTTCTGCACTTTAACCATTACTGTTATTGTGTTACTGTTATTAACCATTACCTCTAGTGACACATATCTTCAAACAAGTAGTTCAGTGTTTGTGCACTTGCATTTTAAAACAACAGTTATAATGGATAAACAGTCTGATCTCAGTTGAAATTTATATTTTCATGCTTGATTGAAAAAATATATTAAAATTTTTATGTAAAAATGTATAAATACAATTAAATATATTTTTAAACATGTACTACAATTCAAAGATTTCGGGTGAGTAAGATTTTTCTTTTTAAAGAAATTAACACTTTTATTCAGCAAGGGCACATTAAATTGATAAAAACTACTTCTTATCATGATTTCCGCAAAAATATCAAGCAGCGTAACAGGTTTCAACTTTAATGATGATAAATGTTTTTTTGAGCTCCAAATCAGCAATTTTTTGAAGGATCATGTGACACTGAAGACTGGAGGAATGGCTGTTAAAATTTCAGCTTTGCCATCACATAAGTCAAATACTTTTAAAATATTCTTAGTCTTTAATATATTTTACTGTTAATAATATTATATTATTGTTCGGACTGTCAGTTCAAATCTAATTTTTGTGGATATCTGATTGGAATCCAATTGGATTTAGCAAGTGTGAATGGCGGAAAATCACATGAAATGCGCATTTCTGGAAATCTGTTTCAGTCTGACCACTCTGATCGGATTTTCCGTGGTTTGTGTCACTTTCTCACGCCACGTAAGAAGTAAACATGTCAGATGTTGTTATAGGAAACTGAAACAAGGTTGTGTTGTTGCAAACTGCCAGTCAAACAGAAAATTACAATTTAATGGAGACGTCCTTGAATTGATACCGGCGAAGATGACAGTCTCAGAAGATGTAGTACTCCGGCGCAGCTTTTACATTGCCATGTTGTAAATAAGAAAACATCTGTGTTGCAAACCCCTCCATGTTTTTGGCGGATACCTACCAATGCAACATCATTGCCAAAGAAACCAATGCAGATATACTGGAAAACAAAAGAGCGCCTTGTCAATAATTTAGATCAGATTTTAAATCGGATACACAAATAATCAGTGTGAACAGCCTAATTTAGCTAGATACTTATGAAGGTTAAACAGTTTTTTTGTTTTGTTTTAGAAAGACAAAGAATGTGCATTTAAGTTAATGCGGTCAATTTGTATTAAATTTATTTAAAGGAAAATAGTGTTCTTTAGATGGCAGTCGAAAAGATTGGACATCCAAAGCAACACTTTTATACCTCAACCTTTTTGTTGTTGTTACAATTGCCCTTTGTCTCATGTACAAATTACTTCACAAAGCACGTTATGATGATTTTAAAGACATGCTCATGTGTTTTTTGTCTATGTTTTTTTTTTTTTTTTTTAGCATTGATAAAATCTCTAAAGTCACCTCTCCGGTGCTGGTGATCCACGGGACTGAAGACGAGGTGATAGATTTTTCCCATGGGCTGGCCCTGTACGAGCGCTGCCAACGGCCCGTGGAGCCGCTCTGGGTGGAGGGTGCGGGACACAACGACGTAGAGCTGTACGGACAGTACCTGGAACGCTTGAAACAGTTTGTGGCTCATGAAATTGTGAACTTATAAATGGACCTCAAGATTCGGACTCACCCTGGTGCCCAGATGGGAACTGTGAACTTTCCTGGGGGGGGTGGTATTCTCACAAATTTTTATTTTATTTATTTTTGTTTGGTTATTTACTTAAGGTGCAGTTCTCCACGCTATATAGAAAATGGGGAGCAGTGTCCTTGCTGCCTTTCTTAGGGGTGTGTTCGTTTAACTGTACTTCTACAGGTGTGAGCGAGGGGTCTGATGTTTTGGTGACCCGACTGTAAATGTTTCTTGATACCATGTACTAAAGAATCAAACCCATTCCATGTTTTTGTTTTGCTGTATGCATGTTATAATATCATGTAATGGAGTACTGTACAAACGCAGCATTCTGACATAAACAATTGCCATACAGGGGATGCCAAATACGCAGCATATTAAACTTTGATACATTACTTTGTATGTACATGTTTCTAAAAAAGCTCTGCTTAAGTACAATGTGTACAGTTCTACATGTTTTCACACTTGTCTATGTTTTACTTGTCTTAGACCTTCAACAATGCTGGACAAAATGGCAGTAATATCTGTTTTAACTGTCAAATAAATAAATAAATAAATAGACTTTTCAAATAAAGAAACACTTGCAATAGCCCAAATCAAACACACATTATGCTCAAACAGTGCATATGCCAATATCGTTTGTCATATTAGTAACAGTCATTTTGTTTTTCACTTTTTAAAAATGAAAATAATCCATTTGATTACACATATAATGGTGTTAACACTTGATTCTGGTTGGAGTCATTGCATTGTCTTTTATTCAAATAAAAAAAAGACAAAAGACAAGTTGTGTCTCAGAAGAAACCAATATAAAGAAATGCACACAACTTTTTGTTGTTGTTAGTGCTTTCAGCCATGATAAGGCTGTTACTCTGGACCGCTGCTGAATTTAGACATTTCGTTTCTCTTTGGAGAGTGTTGGACATCGAACAATACCCTAAAATTGATCTTCTCTAAAAGAGGACTTTCACACTGTTCCACTTTGAAAATAATTTTCATTTGGATGGTGTTTTTTTTTTAATTTCATGAATGACTGTATTATGAAACTGGTGATAATGCTGTTATTACCCATGAAAATTGATTTATTATATTACATATGGCACAGAATATATTTTTACTGGTCAGACTGAAGCACAAACTGACATGCTTCAATCTTTCCAGATGTTGTTTTTCTGTTTTTGTAAACATCCATTGTAAAAGAAAATTGCTATACTGTATGTAATTATGATCTTGAAATAGTTATAATACAAAATTGAAAATAAACATGTATTTCAGACACTAGAGAACTGAAAGTATTAAAAAACCTGTTGTGGTAATCCTGACTGAGTTTTCATGTGTGCTGATCTGCAACATGCTGCTGTTTATGTTGTATTTTAAAGCGACCTCTTGTGGTCAGTAATCATAAAGTCATAACCCCACCGTCCCCCCCCCCCCCCCCCAATCCTGTCTATGTTTAGAGTAACCATAGTGGTTTCAGTTAGGATCATGGTAGAGTAATGATGCTCAGTAAAGTCAGATCTTCACTTAGCATAAGATGTTTCATCAGTACAGTACCTGATTTTTAACTAATATGATTTGGAATTTGATAAAGCTGTAAGGTCTTAGTAAACCTTACACAGATCTTGTGCCATCTTCTTTCTCATTTTTCTGAGAAGTAGGCGTTTAATTAACTCAACAGCTCAACTTTTTACAATGATCCTAACCTTTAATATGTATTCACTTACACAACCATTTTACTGCACAGAGGTCAACCGCTCCGCCATGGTTCAATGACCTTTGAAGCTGGGGGCCTTGAACATGGAAGTTAAGAACACATGTGACCCATTCATTTTAGGGAGGGGCAATGTTTAAAGACAGACATGGGCACTTAAATAGGTTCAAAGGATGAGAACGATAAAGACGTGTTTCTATGTAGAGACTGTTGAACATTACACACTGTAATGTTTTAATTATTAGGCAAAGTGAAACTTCTTATAAATTGTCACCGAATAATTTAAGGTTATTGATGTCATTAAATAGTTATGGGTGAGAATTAAGCTTCATAATGCTATCCCTGCTGCTCCTTACAGTAACCTACCTACGGAATCTTAGCAATGTTATGGCGCTTTTCCATTACCAGTAACAGCTCAACTCGGCTCGGCTCGACTCGCCTCGCCTCGACTCGGCTCGCTTTTCGCTCCGTTTTCCATTGCAGATAGTACCTCCAGAATAGTACCTGGTCGTCATAGCGACGCTGCAGGAAACTGCCGTGAAGTAATCTTCTGCGCGAGCCGCGAGTCGCGACACAACCGCGACACACACTCCTCGTTTGACCACGGCGTATTCTTCCGAGTTGCCATAAAAATAGTAGTAATGGGGATCTCACGCAATCTGGCCAAACTATTTAAAAATAGCGGGGTTATTCAGGATACTCCGTCTGGCGCGTGCAATGATGACGCAGTGAATAGTGATGATTCTCTCTGACCAATCAGCAGTCTGCTGTGTTTACACGTCATATTTTAGTATCGCCTCAGCTCGCTTAGAACCTCGCCGGAGGTGGTACGAAAAAAAGTACCCGAAAGCAGGTACAGGTACAACTTTTACACAGTGGAAAACCAAACAAAGGCGAGTCGAGTCGAGTCGAGCCGAGCCGAGGCGAGCTGGTACTGTGTAGTGGAAAAGCGCCATTAGAGGCATAGTTTTACTCCCTCCCTCTCTCTAGCGAGCGTGTCCATGCGCACACACTGAGACAAGTAGTAGTTGTCTTCCTCAAGAGGTCGCATTGGGGCTCCGGAAGCCGATTTCTGTCACATTCAAAATCTCAGGACGAGATTAATCCTCATACTGGAGACATTTGTATAATTCAAAGTGTAATATTTAAATGTATTACATTCAACGATTTTTCCCCTGTCATGCAAATCTAAATCTGCCCCATCAAGCTCTACTAAATTATATATTTTTAAAAAAAAGTTTAACCATGAATCACAAACGACTGTGATTGGTCAATTCTTTTAAGCGTTGAGAAAAGAAGTGAAGTATATGGCTCGTTTCCTCAAGTCGATTCTTTTGAGTGGTTCATTTCAAAGAACCGGTTAAAAAACGTTTTAGTGACTCTTTACATCAGAACGTAATAACATATACCGGTGGTCAATCCATGAAATCTGTGCATTTTGTGTCCCTAAGATATAATCAGACATATAATTCATATAAAAAAATATATAAAATTGTGATTTAAAAACATAATAATACTATACACTATTTCCTCAATGTTACATTGATTAAAGTCAATTGAATAGCCTATTAAATACCGTAATCAAAATTGCATTTATGCTGATACGGGTAAGGTTTTTGTCCCTCGCTGTGATTGTTCTTTTTCAGCAGGAATGATATGTTTTGGCATAAGTATTCATTATTTTTTATAAAATCATTTTATTGGTGTCCCCTGATGTCATGTCAGCCCGTACCCTCACCAAAAACCCTTGTAAAATATTCCAGTGACATAAATTCCAGGAAGTTACATCATCTCTCAATCATGATTCCAAAAGTTAAAACACAAGGACGTATTTTCTTTCTCTTCTATAATGTTCTATTTTTGAGGATTTATGAGGTTTGACTGAGGTAGGGACATCATGCAATGGCAAAACTGTTACTATTTTTAAAGTATAAATTTGAACAATTATTTAATTAACTTCATGTAATCAATATCTACAAGTAATATCCTTTCAAAGTGTACAATATGTGATTTTGTGCCTTGACCTATTAGCTATAGCAGTTAGCAAATTAGCTTGAATTTGTCAAACCTGTTACCATCAGCCCTGTTACTTTTCTATAGTAACTGGCTTTGACATGTCATGGTAAAAGGGGGGTGATATTGATTAGGTGTCACCTTATCCACACTGATTTTAAAGTTTATCTGTGTAAAATGCAACAAAAAAAAAGTTGAAAAGCCACCGATTTCATGGAATGACCCTATATATTTATTGGTTGAAGTAACATACATACCAACAAACAAAGAATAAACAAACAACATAAACCTAAAAAAAAAAACATTAAAAAATAAAAATAAAAATAAATACATAACTAAAATAGGCATATTAGCCTACACAAGGTGGTTGTCATAAACAAATATCTTCAAAATACATAGCTTTAGGGCTTTTTTGTTACACATGAGTTTTAAAGATTTGAAGTAGATCATTAAAACTTTATGGAAAATTATGAATGTGGGAATGTTCTTAAAGAATATGCATTGATGTATGAAATAATTGGCCAACGGCACAATATTATTAACCAAAAATTCACTGCATAATTCAAAGGACAATACAGATATTTTTTAGTTTTAAAATAAAAGGTATTACAGCTATTTCAGGCTCAACCAAACATAAAGGTAATCCCAGAATTGTTTTGAAAATGTGCATAAATAAAGTGCTTTTTGTGCACTCGTTACAACCCAATAAATCAGCATGGCATGCTACTTCCTCTAAAACAGCCTGTTAAAGCCATAGGTAGGCATATGATTCAGATTTAATAATGCCTTTGTTTTATTTTCATTTAGTGCGCCACGCTTCGTTTTTTGAGCCACTATTCAGCTCATAAAAACACTAAATCTAAATATGGTTTGTATTCACATTAACAACACTAAACTTAATTAACATTTCTCATTATGCTGATTTTTGCAGCTTAAAAAAAAAGAAAAGAAAAAACTAAATTAATTAACACCAACTGTTTTAACAAATATTATTACAATTTAATTTAATTTGAAACATGCCTACAACAGGCACTCCGACCGAGTCAGTATCAGACCAGTTTATTAACCGGTTCATTTAAAAGATCCGACTCATAAGAATGATTCGGTCACTAAACGGGAAAACTACCCTTTTTGTTTCGTCGTCAGCTGACTGTATGCGGCCATAATACGTTTGATATGAAAACGAATTCAGAGTTTCAAATACAATTTAACTGCAAGTAGGCTATATGAAGAGAGCGTGTTGGCTCATCATCGTGGTCTGTAAGTCCCGCCCACTTGAGAACCCTTTTTATGCTCGTGGCTCTTCCACAAGTTAGTTCTCTTTCTAAGTAGCTCCCTCATCCTCAGTACACGCCTCTAATTTCACTTCCTCCGCGAGCCGCGCCTGGGACGGGGCTGGCTGACTTCAGCCCAGGAGATAAAACATCATGTAAAAGAAGATTAAAACACATTTAGAGCGAACTCTCTGTTAAATAGCCCCTTGATTTGCGTGCGGTTCTCGGGTGATAGAGAAAGGAGCGGACGAGCCAAGCAAGTGACAGTGAAAAGAGACCGAAAGGTAAGAGATCTCCTCCTCTGTCTCATTGTATAGATAGAGACCCCCAGTTTAGAGCTCTACTGTCTTTCTATGGATTTTCGGTCGTACATTGTGCGTTTACGGCAGCTGTTGGTAGATGACTGAAGGAGGAATGAAGTAACGCATGCATGCATCTGAAGTTGAAACTTTGTGGCATTGTGTAAACTTTAGAAGAGGGCGCGATGAAGCGGTTTTGGTGCCAACTGCCAACCAGCTTCTATTGAAACAAAGATGGACAGAACAAATGTTTTACAGTACAAGCCGTGCAAAATTTTGCATTTGAATTTAGATATGTAAAAAAAAAAAAAAAAAAAAAAAAAAAATTTTTTTATATATATATATATATATATATATATATATATATATATATATATATATATATATATTATAAAGTTTTCCTGTTGAATTAATTATCTTAAACCTGCCAAAGCTTGTTTGTCGGTCTTAGCTGATATCCAAACCTAGTCAGACTTGATTTGATGGGTTTTAGCCACTTGTCAGGCTGGGAGATCATTTGACTGACCATCTAAACCAGCTAAAGACTAGCTTGGCCTGGATGGGGTAACATCTTAGGCTGGTTTTGCATGCATCAGAGTCTTCTGTTTTTGCTTCTGTCCTTGCAATGTATGTCATCATGAGAAAGTGAATTAATTTTGGTAATTGAGTTCCTGTGTCTATGGAAACTTTTCCTTAATAATCATCTAAACAGATTTGAGTTTTTTTTTTTTTTGTGTTATATTTATTTATAATGTTCCTAGTGGACTACACAATCTGAATGAGCCTGTAAGTTTCTGTCTATACCCTGCCATTGTCCATTCACCCCGTCAGACTGGTGAAATTCATTGCTCACCCCCCTTTAAAATCTTATTTGATTTGTGCAGGGGTGAAAAACTACTTGAAAAGTGGGGGATGGGACACATTAAAGCACTGGGTATTGATTATCCCAAAAGAAGGGGGGTGGGTGCATGCATGTCCTCCTCATTTATAGTGATTTCTGTGCCTCTGCATTGGTCAGATCAGGATCTGGTGATAGTGCAATCTATATGTTGATCAAAGCAAGAATAAAATTGGTATAATAGTTTAAGCTACGGTTCAATAGATGTTGTGGTCAGATTGGTTTTTCTATCCCCCCCTAATGTTTAAAAGATAAAAAAAAAAGTTGTGATTGATTTTTTGCCCTGGAGAGTCTAACTTGAGTTTATAAAAGCATTAGTAAGAAGCCAAATTGTTTAGCCACTCTGTTTGGAGCTTTTAAGTCGCTTTGGATGATAATGAAGGAATTTGGCTGATGTTGTTATTGGTAAGCAAATAGTTGTGTGACAGGCTTTATAGGGAGAATTTCTTTATAGGGCCAGTATCTGTTGTTTTGTGGCATGAAGGGGCCATGGGCTGAACGACTGAGCAGTTTTTTTTTTTCTCGTAATTGGTGCCATGTGTTTTGTAAATAACTTGAAAATGTGAAAACCCACAGAAAGCTTGCACTTCAAAGCACGCTGTACTGCCACTATGAAATTGAGACCCGATCGAAATTAAGGTGATGGAACAGTTTTATGCCAGTTTGGTTGGCTCACAGAACTGTGAGTGTAATGCATCTTGCCAAAAGTGTGGTGTAGTTTTGTCAATATCAATCTACCATTTGAAGTGTTTGGGTCAATTGGGAGAAATGTGTACTTTTTCTCAGCAAGGATTCATTGAATTGATCACAACATTCACAAGTGACAATAAAGACATTAATAATGTTACAAAAACTATTTCATTTGAACTTCCTGTTTATCAAAGAATCCCGAAAAGGAGTATCACAGTTTCCACAAAAAAGTTAAACAGCACAATTATAAAACATTAACAATAAGAATAAATGTTTATTTCTGACGGATCATGTGACACTGAAGACTGGAGTAATGCTGCTGAAAATTCAGCTTTGCCATCACAAGAGTATTTACATTTTAAAATCTATTAAAACAGGGTAAAAAACAGGTAAAGCATTTAAATCCGTTTAAATTGTAATAATATTTATTGGTGAGCCGGCGTTGCTTTGAAACATGAAAAAGTCTTACCGACCCCAAACGTTTGAACGCTAATGCATCTTTTATGTATTCTTTTCTTCTCGTAGGACGTGGCAGACAGTTATACCATGCAGGTTAATGATGGCCCAAGCAGTCACCCCATTTTTGTGGCTCCTGTCAACGGAAATGCTCAGCGGTCATCGGGATATGTTCCAGGCAGGATTGTTCCAGTTCGTTCTCCACCTCCAGCCAAGGCTCCTCCACCACCCCCACTGAAGCCCCCTGCCCCGCTCCCTGCACGGCCTCCAGTTTTTCATCTGACAGTAGATGAGAGTCAAAGGGAGCGTTCCCAGAACCAGCAGAGGAAGAACACTTATATTTGTGTTGGCTTCTTCTTCTTTGTCTTCCTACTGATTCTCATAATCGTCCTCAGCCTTACCTCTAAAGATGATTTGGATGGTAAGATACGAACACCTTGTGTGTGTGCTTAAAGGGATAGTTCACCCAAAAATGAAAATGATCATCTACTCACCCTCAAGTTGTTCCAAACCTGAATGGATTTCTTTCTTCTGCTAAAAACAAAAGAAGATATTTTGAAGTATGTTTGTAACTAAACAGTTGGTGGGCACTATTGACTTCCATAGTATTTTGTTTTTCTTCATACTATGGAAGTCAATGGGGCCCATCAACTGTTTGGTTACCCATATTCTTAAAAAATATCTTCTTTTGTGTTCAGCAGGTTTGGAACTTGAGGGTGAGTAAATGATGACAGAATATAAATTTTTGGGTGAACTATTCCTTTAAGCACAAAGACACATACTCCACCTTTCAAAAGGTTGGGATCAGTAAGTTTTTGAAAGTAGTCTCCTTTAATGCCCACCAAGGCTTGAATGGAAATTTTCTATTTTAATATATTTTTAAATGTCATTCATTCCTGTGATGGCAAAGCTGAATTTTCAGCATCATTACTCCAGTCTTCAGTGTCACATGATCATTCAGAAATCATTCGATGCTGATTTGGTGTAAACTTTTAAATGGTAGTTTATGCGTGAGTTAATGTGTGGTTGCTTAAAGTATTACTTTTACTAATCTAAAAAGTAATCTAAAAAGTTACTAATCTACTAAATCTAAAAAATACGTTGCTAAAAATAAATATTGATCACTCTTTTGTGGTGGGACAAGTTAAATTCTGAACTACTGGTCTGGGAAAGTAGGAAACAAATCCTTATTGTTGATCCTTATTGTCAATATCAAAACTCTATGTGGTTATCTTGTACTCAGACTCTGAAATGTCTTCCTATATCTTTTTGTAGTGAACTGCCCTCATCACAACCCTGCGCTGCGATCCTGGAACCCAGGCCATGATCTCAAAAAGGTGGTGGTGGTACGCAGTGGTGAGCATTATCGCCTAGATTCATCTGCCACTCTGTACTCTGTCACTATCCAGGCTGGAGGTAAGATCACTTGTCCAGTGTGTGGTACCCTAAAAATAAGAAATTTGCCTTTGAGAATACTTTGGCTTGTAAATTTGATGCGTTTCTGAATGAAAGTGAATGATAGTACTTTTATTAGGGCTTAAAGTCTGATTCGATTTATTGAATTATAGGTTTGGTTGTCTTTGCGGATGATAAAAAAGGTTCCAAAAACATTACATTGCGAACACGCCACATTTTGGTCGAAGATGGTGGCGCTCTCCATATCGGGGCTCCAAAATGCCGCTATCGCTCCCTGGCCACCATCACCCTGGTCGGCCGATCGGACGAGACCGCCGTGACTGAAGTACCCGGGATGGGCCGCAAGTTTTTGGGTGTGAATGGCGGAGGAACTCTGGAGCTCCATGGGTCAGAGAGGCTGTCTTGGACCTTCCTCACTTGCACCGTACCCACTTCAGGTTTGGCTACCGGTGACCATGCCTTCCAGAAGAACTTCAGCCGTGGAATTAACCTGCGGGTGGTTGATCAGGACACGGCGGAGGTGCTGAATAATGAGCGCTTCGACACGCACGATTCTCGTAACGACAGTAAGAGGCTGAGTGAGCTGCTGAAGTCTCTGCCCACTGGACGCATTGTTGCACTGGCCATCGGAGATTCTGCAGTGAAGAGCCTGCTGGATGAGACCAAGAGTACCATCCAGGATCTTCTAGGCAGCAACCATGTCAATAATCTCAAATACAGGTGAGTAATGGAGGCCTTTTGAAAGCATGATTACGAAAGTATTTCTATTGAAAGAATTATCTTAAACCAGCCTAAAGTCAGCTTGCTAGTCTCCCAGCTTGATCAGGCTGGTCTGTTGGCTGGTTTTAGTTTTTTATAGATGTTCAGGCTCAAGCTAAGACCAGCTTAGGCGTTTTTTTTTTGTTGAACAGGGATAGGATTAGAGTTGTCAACCTTCGGTACCAAGTCGGTACTGAAATTGTAAAATTGTGCACGGCGAAGAGCGCCATTGATGTATATTTACAGCATGTTTTTGAAGCGTTGTAGCCAATCACAGACATATCCGATGAGCATGTGAGTACAATGGGCAATCAGAGGTGTTTACAATTCCGCTCAACAGCGGAATTTCAGTACCGACTGGCCCCGAAGTTGGTACTTTTTTGACAACTCTAGATAGGATGTTGGGATAAACTGTGTGTATGATTCCCCGTAATTTTCCTTTTGAATGTCATTGTAGTCCGAAACGTTTTTGTAGCTGCAAAATGAGTCCCTGAAGGGTGTTAGCAGGAAAGAAGCTTTTTCCAATCTGTTGAGTTTTGCTTTGATATCTCCGAGCATAGCTTTGAAGTTACTGTGATTGGAACAGAAAGTATCCCGCTGTTCCATAACCATATCCTAATTCAGACTCACCCACTGAGGACCAGCTACTAAATCACAAAGGAAGCATACATTGTGTGAACTTAACGAGTCCCCTTCATGCAATGAAGCAAACTTATTGGATACCTGTGCCATACTTAAAGATGTAGGAATGTCTTTGCATTATAGAACTAAATATCAAACAATTTGGCATGTTAGGTTTCATATTATAGCACAACAGATATACTGCGTAAAATGAAGACAATGTATTTGGACCCTTTCTGGTTGTCAAATGATAGTGGGTCATGTTCATAGTTAATGCAATAAACTACAAATCAAACACTTGGGACCAAAAATAGCTCAGGGACGTTAGTTCTGAGAAAATTATGCCACTTGGTTTGATAATCAATGTTATTTTCGGATTCTGTTTAATGTTGTCTTATGCAGTGACATTCAGACATTTTTAAGTGTGACTGGTGTCCAAATGCTTTCTGGGGCCACTGTACATTAATATTAAAGGAAATTTAAAGCAAATATAAAAGTTCTTATTTATTTAGTCGGCCTGTTGACTTTTGCCAGTATATGCATGAGCAGTCTAATATAAGCCAAATGTTAGTAGCAAATAGTCCTAAGCACTCTTGGGCTAAACCTAACTAGTTGGCTGCTCCACAGAAATGCATCTAAAGAAGGGTTTCAAATGGCAGTATTCTGCAGGAAAAGCTGGTGAAAGGTTAAACAGGCATATTTCCAGGATTTGTGTAAAAAGAGCTGACGCGTGTATCTGTCATCTCATTGAAAGGCTTTTTTAAGAGTTCAAAGGCAGAAGAAGCAGATGCTGTGTCTCTTTTGGTTACATTGCAGATGGAAAGTACAGGTTTTAGTTTTTCTAACCATGCAACTGGAAGTATTTTGTAAAGTTTTAGTGTCAAATATAGAAATTCCTTCCTACAGTCCATTGCAAAGGCACTTGTGTGTAGCATTCTCTTACTATTGCAAGAAACATGGAAAATATTCATTCTTATTTTAATGTTCAAGCTGTAAACTACATCTCTAGACACATAAGCTTGGTCAAAGGTCTTGGGCATGAACACTCTTATTTCTGTTACATAACTAGAACTGTAAGGCAAAGAAAAAGCATATCATATGAGGAAATAATATATGTCTTCTGACTAGTGACTTGGTGCCATTGCAGTAATTTCCAGTGAAACTGGTGTGGGAAATGGGCGGGATATGGTTAGTAGTAGGTGTAACTTGAATTTACTCATTTAGAGACTTGTTGCGCACGTTTGAAACGTTGCGCACAGAAATTTCTTACCTTTCCACCCCTTACCAGTCAGACTCGCCACATCTCTGATGAAAACATGCAATCTTGGCAGCTCCCTTTGCAAAAACAGAACAGTCTGGCACAATCTAACTGAATACTTGCGCAACATAAACCAGCCTGTCCAAGTCTAACCCCCCAATCCCCGTAGGCATTCCAGAGGGGGTGCATTGCAGCACTACACATATCTTTGATAAAAATAAATTGACAAGCCTTGTTTTGACAATAAAAAAAATTTGACGATATTGTTGGCTAGTGATAAATCTACTATATGGGTTCTGCCCATCTCTGACAGACTATGAGGCAAATTACTAGAAGTTGAGGTATAAAAGAATGTTGATTATTAAAGTTTGACTGTGTTGTTAAAAAAACACTTAACCTAACTAGTTACTCAGGGGGGGATTGTCCCTGTGGAAAGTGGTGTATATTTGGATACAACGCGGGACACGGGGACCCGCAGATATATATATATATATATAATTTAATACAAAATAATGTAATAAAATGTAAAGGGTTGTTGTTCTTAATGAATTCTAATAGTGGTTAGAAAAAAATAAACTTTAATTTAATACGAAGTAAATAACATTTCATGAGAATTTTATTTAACAAGATGTTGTCCATAATATCATGTTTATAGTTTCTTTCTCACACTCTATAAATAGGCCTTTTTAAGTAAAAAAATATTGTCATTTTATTTTTCTAAAAAGACTTTTGTCCTTTCAGAGTCAATGATATGATCCCTGGTGGTTGATTTATCTGAAAGAAGAAAGAGTTTGTTGTGCTATTGTGGAAAATGGTTTGTTTACTCAAATTTCATGCAGGGTTTGACATCATCGTGGAATCATGAAAATGATTGTTGCCTGCTTTTAAAATTGGAAACAATGTTCCATGATTGTTAAACTAAGACTTCTAAGTTTTAGTGCTACACAGAGAAACTGTAATTACAATTGTTTCACATGTTGAAGGTGCTAAAAATGCAGGAAGTGTTGTGAACTTGTGACAATTCACTCTTTAATGATATTACACATTAAATCTCCCCTTTGAGGGTATGGAATAGCCAGGAGCAAGAAGGAAAAAGACAGGAACGATTCCAGTGTTAGTCAGACATAATAGTTATTCTGAGAAATTAGGTAATCTTTCCCTGGTGACTGCTAAAAGATGAAAATATGAAACGATAATACAAGTGTGGTTTACTGGCCATCACAGACCTCCCATCTCAGCTAAGGTGGCCTTATTGGTCTCTGTGTGGGTAGTTTGTCACTCTGTTTATCCACAAATATTTTTATTAACTTGCACTAAACTGCAGTGAACCACATTCCTTAATGGGAGAAAGTTCAGTGAGACACTATTTTCCAAACCTCTGGGGGCTTTTGTGTCGGAGTAAAACAAATAGCAGTTCTGACCTAGTTGCTGTTAAGAAGTGACTGCTATTTTGTCATAGTGGAAGTATTAATGCTACTACAGAAACAGAAGCTAGTAGCTCCAGAGCCTGTTGAGCCATAATAGTTTTGTTTTTGCCCCCCCCAGGGGTTGTAAAGCTCCCAAAAATGACAAAAAGCATAATAAAAGTGGTCCAAATGACCCATGCACCCAAGTCTTCTTAACTTAACTAATACAACAGCTTTATATGATGAACAAAATGAAAAATCTGTCATCGTTTACTCACCCTAATTTTTTTCTCTGTGGAAAGTAACATTAAGATAAGATAAGATAAGATTCTTTGTGTTTCAAAGAAGAAAGAACGTGTTTGAGAATGACCTGAGGGTGAGTAAATGATGGCAGAATATTCATTTTGGATTAACATAGTTAAATCACACAATAATGACTTTGAGGATGAGTAAATGAGAATGTTAAGAACCCTTTAACACACATCGTGACTGTTCTTTTTCGAAGAAAGCAAAGTCTTTCTTCTTCACAAAAACACAGTTCCACATTTTGGTTTATATTATCATCATAGACTAATGACAGAAATTAAGTTACCTTCAGCTGAGTGACAATTGCTCTTTTCACTGTACTAATGGGCTGACAAGATAAATAATAAGAAGGAAGGATTCAATTAGTCATTCTCATTCATCCATGACAGTGTTTGACTTTTTCACCCCAGAGCTTTGGCTGCTCTTCTGTTAAATTCCATTTATGTGCAGTAACCGTTCATCACTTCCACATGAGAGTGCGTTGGCAAGTCTAAATGGAGTAGTCATTCAAACTAATTTGTAATTTATATTTTATTGTTATTGAACTACTGATCGGTTTTAGACAATTTATATTTTATGAATGCATAATTCTTCCAAATCTGTTGCATCTTTTATCTTGCATGGTTTTTATCCCATACTGGCTTTCTTTTTAGCTTTTTCTCTCCTTCCTCCATCTCTCTTTTAGGCAGGCATGGGCCTTGGTCTCAGTAATTGGTGAGAATGGTTCTTGCACAGAAGACGTACGAGAACACGAGAACCATGATACAGGGGGCAAGGCGCTGGCTCGCCGAGACTTCGTCACTGTGGACGGTGTGGGTTTCACTGTTACTGCTTACAGTGAGTGGAGTAATGGTACGTATTGGACAGCACATAATCAAATCCACAACATCGACCAGTAATGTATTAAAAGAAAACCCTTTTAAAACTTACATTGGTTTTTGTTCAACCATAAAGGTTACCCTACAACAGGCATCCAAGTGGATGCAGTGGATAAAGTGGTTCTGAACTTGCAAGATGATGTTAGCAGCTGGAAACCGGGCGATCGAATTGTGTTGGCCAGCACAGATTATTCCATGCATCAGGCAGAGGAATTCACCCTGCTCCCGTGTCCCCACTGTAACAGCAAACAGGTTCGAATTCAAGGTGAGGCAGTGGTTTGTTCGCGTTAAACAGCATGTATTTTACAGTGTTAATTTACAGTGTTTCTGATCTGAATCTTTCTGTGAATTTGTATGCAGCCGAGTTTAAATGATAATAGTGTCATTGAGTTTAGGACAGGAAAAGGGTGAGGACTGTTTACCAGAATCCCATAAACAAACTGTCATTTCTCATTAGAGGCCAGCAATGGCTATATAGAAAATTCCACTATCATGTACTCCACCCTGTTAAAAACGCTCACTAATTGCTTTCCAATGCTATTTCCGGCTGGTCTTTAGTGAGAAGAGGAATTTGGACACTTAAGTCACACAAATGTTTGAATGTCATTTCATTAGATAGAAAGAAGTCTCTTATGCTCCCCAAGGCTGCAATTATTCAATTCAAATTACAGTACACACAGGTATATTGTGAAATATTATTATAATTTAAAATAACTCTTTTCTATTTTAATATATATTTTAAAATGTAATTTTTTCTTGTGATGGCAAAGCTTAATTTTCAGCAGTCCATTGCTCCAGCTTTCAGTGTCACATGATCCTTCAGAAATTAAGCTGATTCGGTGCTCAAGTAACAAATTATTATCTGTTAAAAACAGTTGTGCTGCTTAATATTTTTGTAGAAACCATGATTATTTTTTTTGAGGATTCTTTGATGAATAGAAATCTCAAAAAGAAAAAGAACATCATTCATTTTAAATAGAAATCTTTTGTAACATTTAAAATGGCTTTACAGTCAACTTTGATCCATTTAATGCATCCTTTCTGAATAAAAGTATTCATTTCTTTAAAGAAAGAAGACCCCAAACTTTATGATTGTGCATATGCCACTTGAATTTATATTGTTGTATAATGCTAACCGATTTATGCATTATTAAGTGTTATTTAAGTGTCCAAATAGTTTCTTTGGTGTATTGTGTATGAATTACAATATGGTCATTATTCCCAGCACATGTGTTAAGTCCTTGGAGAATTGGAAATATCTCCGATCTGTGGCCTTTATTGAAAGAATGTAGTTTAAATGTCACCTTGTGCATTATGTGCTGTTGGCAAAGCTGTTGCAAGCCCTTATTCTTCCGGAAGGATACTGTGTGCACTCCGGGTGTGCGTAAAGGGCAGTCCGATTGTGTGGACAGGATGCTTTCCTTCCTGGATCCAGTATTTATTTAGTTTTTTTGTAGATAATCTAATAAAATTGTCAAAATATTTAAATAGAAGAATGTTATTTGTTTTAAATTCATTATTTAAGACAAATATCTCTAAATAATCATATTTTCAAACTTTATCATTAGTCAGTGCTTTTAAAGGGTGAGTTTTACGGTGTGTGTTAATGTGTTGGAATTTTTCAGGAAAGCCTCAGTTCACCCACGTGGGAGAAATACTGGACGGTGTGGACATGCGTGCAGAGGTGGCTCTCCTCTCAAGGAATATCCTCATTCATGGAGAAATGGAAAACTCCTGCTACGGAGAAAACTTGTGCCAGTATTTCAGCTACGACACCTTCGGGGGACACATCAAGGTCTGTTTTAGGGTCTGTGTGTATGTGTGTGAGAGCGGTTGTGTGTTTATTTAACACTAAGCTGTCTGGTGCTGTCATGTGGAGAAATCACAGGCTGTTGTATGTTGGGGTTAGCGCCGGATAATTGAGTATAGCTCTTTTTTTGAATGGAAGGAACTGAAAGTATAAAATTTGTGTGTTGTGTTTGGCAAAAGAATGAACAACACACAGTAGCACTTATACGACTACTCATTTACTAGTCGACTAGTTGACGGGTCAATGTTTACCTTATGTAAATTACTAACCATATATCATGCAGCAGTCTTTGCTGTTTCTGGCAAGTCCGGTGCTGTGGTTGTAGAGAAATATTTTTTGTTTTTAATTATTATAATTTGTTAATATACATGTTATTATATTATATTTTCTAATGAAAAATTTATTTGATAAATGTTGTATCATTAATACCCTTTTTACTATATTTGATCTTTTATCATATTTAGTTTTATTACTTTATGATATTTTTTATTAGTTTTAATATATATTTTTTGTGCAATTAAAAACAACTTAAAGGAACACTCCACCGTTTTTTTAAATAGGGCTTATTCACAGTGTCCCCTACATTAAAATAGTTTGGCAAAAGCAATTTTTTCTCAGTACATGCATTGTCTTAGTTTGGCAGCGCCGACGCTAGCTTAGCTTAGCATAATGAATGGAATCCTATGTAGTCAAGTAGCATGTCATGAGTAAAAGTGATCAAATTAACAAAAAAACAAACCTAATTACTTCTTGTGGCCTGCGTATTCACAACGAGTACAAATAGCATTTCAAATTAAGACTAGGCGATTAAATAGGCAGATATTGACTTGGGACTATATTAGGGTGAATCACAGGCGAAGCACTGCTACTTGGGCGCAGTCATATCACGCAATACCTGAAATCTGGGTCCATTCGGCGTGGGGCGTTTTTTCCAGTTGACTTTATCGCACCGGAAAAAAAAGTCGAGGACTGCAGGATGGATCAACGCCGAGAAATCCTCTGGAGCTGTGACACAACTGCGGGCACGCTCATCTTGATCTGACACGTTGAGCCTGGTCATCGATGGCAGTACTTTGTCCCACTCGCCACAGCACAGACACTCTATTTCAGTCGGCATAGGTTGGCATATTCCCCCACACTCACACCACCAGTTAGTGTTGGCTCTCATCCTCACGTCCTCAGGCTGTTGAGCGATCGCAACCTCCTCCTTCTGCCGGTCTATTTCCATTGCATGCAGCTCCTCTTCAGAAAACTCTGGTTCGTAGAGGTATGGTTCTGGTTCTTGACTGTCTGAGAAGTCACCCTCTTGGTCTCGCAAAAAATCCCCCATGTCCAACGCCATTCACTGTGTCTACTGTCGTAAAAATAGCCAGCTAATATTCACGCCGGTATGTTGACGGAAGTTGGGGAATTTCAGGTGTTGCGTGATATGACTGCGCCCAAGTAGCAGTGCTTCGCCTGTGATTCACCCTAATATAGTCCCAAGTCAATATCTGCCTATTTAATCGCCTAGTCTTAATTTGAAATGCTATTTGTACTCGTTGTGAATACACAGGCCACAAGAAGTAATTAGGTTTGTTTTTTTTGTTATTTTGATCACTTTTACTCATGACATGCTACTTGACTACATAGGATTCCATTCATTATGCTAAGCTAAGCTAGCGTCGGCGCTGCCAAACTAAGACAATGCATGCACTGAGAAAAAATTGCTTTTGCCAAACTATTTTAATGTAGGGGACACTGTGAATAAGCCCTATTTAAAAAAACGGTGGAGTGTTCCTTTAATGATTTTATTTACTAGTTGTTGTTATAAAATAAAATTAGAACCACTCACAATTAAAAGGGAGAATTTTTATTTATTTATTTGTTCACCAACACTTTGTGGTCTTGTGTTTTTGGTCTCCTCTTTGTGTATGTTTAGATTTTGGGGAACTTCTCATCGGTACACCTGTCTCAGGTGGAGCTGAAACACATGGGTCAGCAGCAGCAGAAGGGCAGATACCCTGTGAACTTTCATAGGTGTGGAGATGTGGATCAGCGCGGGGGCTACAGTGACCCCACCTATGTGAACTCCCTGTCCATCCATCATTCCTTCTCCCGATGTGTTGCTATACACGCCACTAACGGCCTGCTGGTGAGAGCGAAAGATACCGAGCGATTAATGGCGGGCTTGTGTGCACATATGGTCTGAGACCACATTGAAAATATGAGATTTTGTTTCACCATGATGTCTTCCTTTTATTATAGGTTAGGGACACGGTTGGTTATGACACTCTGGGACATTGTTTTTTCCTGGAGGACGGGATTGAACAAAGGAACATATTTTTCCATAACTTAGGCTTGTTGACCAGGCCAGGGACCATTCTACCCACTGACCGCAATGATAGCATGTGTACAGACATTATGGACAGGGTGCACAAAGGATATATACCATCTCCTGCAACCGAGTGCAAGTAAGATACTATAAACACGCATTCATTTAATATTGTTGAATCGACCTGCAACTCAAAATGAGGCCAATGTTCACACTGCTTGAAGCCTCTCAGCTTAAAGTTCTGCATGTGTGAGTATTTTATCTAATGTTTTATCTGATGTACAGACTACAGAGCACGTGTTCTGCTCTGACTAGCTGACCTTGACAACGTGACCCACTGTATTGTTTGGTCAAATAACAGGAGAAAGAACAGAGCTCTCATTTCCTGAGACTCAGCAATAGTCCTTTTCTCTTATCCGGGTAATAAAACACCCAAAGTCCCAGGCGGCTAAGGAGGTGCTGTTTTCAAAAGAATAAAAAAAATATTTTGGGACCTTGTTTGTGTATAGAGCTGTAGATGTTCAGGATGAATATAGAGGTTTGAATAGATTTCAGTGTTGTTGATCTCGATCAAAGAGTGAGATAAAGTTGGCAGGGCAATTCAGTTGCAATTCAACCACCAACAGGTTTTTTTTTTTTTTTTTTTAATGTTTAACACTTAAAATTATCAGAACAGAATGTGCTATTGCTAGCTAACATTTTAATTTCTAATGCAGGCAGGTTGTAATTTTTTTTTTAAATAATTTATATTAAATAAAAACTTGCACTAAAATTAATTTGTGGCTATTTTTACTTTTAGTTAATCAAAAATAAAGATAAAATAAGATACAATAAAGATAGTTTTTGTTAGCAACACTGTTTTGCATGCTATATTTCAACATAAAAACCTGTCTTACTCACTAACTCTAATTCAGTTTAACCAGACACTGAATGCACTCAAATACGTCATACTGCTATATTTACCTGGATATGAAAAATACTTACTGTACATTTAAATATGTACAGTACCTACATATATCCATGCTTCATATTTTCAATATATTTTAAGGTCACACACTGAAAAGATCCTGTCTTATGTGTGTATTCTAGGGCAGTATCTACATTTTGGATCGCACACCCCAATAATCATTTGATCAGTAACTCAGCAGCTGGATCACAGGTATGCACAATCTTTGATATGGCCAAATTAATCATTTTCACAATGATCTGTAATGAACAGTGAGTACATTTTTGCTTACAACATTTTCGTGAGCTTCTCTGATTGAACTTGTGCTCTTTGAAATGATGCCCACATCTCTGTGATATTGATGAGAACATCAAGGAGGTTATGCAACCACAGATAGCATCTCCTCATTCCAATTCTTTATTAAAGATATTTTTGCCAATATAAATCAGTTCAGTCTGGTGGTATTGTTATGCTTTGCTTTGTTTGTTTGAGGTTTTGTATATGAAAAGGATGATCCCTCCACCCTTTTTTAATTAAGGAAAAGCTTCTTATGAAGCTGTGCTCTCAGCAGGCCAGGTTAATAGAGACTCAATCGGGTTCCTGGGATTGATATCAGAGGACTCGGGATATAAATATTATACAATATTTTGTAATGACTTTTTAAAAGGGAAATTTTAAAGCAAATTATAAGTTGAAGGAGATGTTTTACCATATTTATGAAAAGTGCCTAAATTTTCCCCCTCATTCTCTGTTTCTGATATTTTTTGTTTTTGTCTCAGGATGCAGGAATTTGGTACATTTTCCACAACTCGTCTACAGGTGACTCTCACGGACTGATTCCAGAGACAAAAGCTGAGCTCACGCCTCTGGGCATCTTCTTTAACAACCGTGTTCATTCCAACTTTAAGGTAATCAAATGCCTTATTACTCTAACACCAAATTCTCTAGTAACAAACCTTCAAATAATTAGAATACTTAGACCTTTTGGTTTATAAACACATTCCTCTGTCCTTTTTGTACACAATCTTCAGGTGACATCAAACAGTATCAATGCTACTGCTTTTTTTCAATCTACATATAATGCTCACCAAATTAGCATTTCCTCCCTCTGGCTCATAACAGTTCAGTTCATAAATCATTTGGGATTTATAACATTGTATTAAATGTGGCTTCAGGAAAAACTGATGAAATCAATTACGAGTTCAGGTTTTTATTGCACGTACACAAAGCATCTTCGTTGTTTCTCTGAAAAGCCTCATTGTTCAAAGTCCCGCACAATGTGCTTGTGTGACAGGGTGCTCACACAAACATTTCCCTATACAATAGCTGTCTGTTATCTGCTTGTTTATGTTGGGTAGCTTGAGCTGTGTTCAGTGTCGAGACTGTCCAGGTGCAGACTTTCACTGCACAACTCACATGGTTCCTGAAATTGAACACACAATTTCTAAGTGAAGAGTGATTGCTTCTTTCATCCTGTTTCAGGCTGGCCTCTTTATTGATAGAAAAGTCAAGAGCACCAAGGCCACTGCAGCAGACCCACGTGAATATCTCTGTCTGGACAACAGCGCTAGGTGAGTGGATATGGTGAACGTTTCTCTGTGTTCCAGGGTCTGTTGATTCTGCTAATAAAGAAAACACATCTACCCAGATAGAGTTTCTGCAGTAGTTAGGGAATGTGGTTGAGCCGGACAGAGCTCTGGTCTCTTTTTAGACCACAAACCACAGTGACCACACTGTAAATATAGTCATAGTGTCATGGTTTGTATAAGCTGTAGGTGTAAGTTACTCCCGTTTTCATTTATTCTCACATGACTGTTTTTTTTTTCAACATGTTGTTCTTTAAAATTTGTGGGTGAATCTGAGAAAAACGTAGTTCACATTTTACAGCAAAATCCTTTTCAAATAAACAAATTCTCCAAAATTTCTCATTACCATAATGTCTCTGGACATTTTATTTACTTTTTACCTACATATTTATTTATTTATTTATTTATGTATATAACATTTACACAAAAATATATATAGATCTTTTTTTAGTTGCGATTAAAATTTAAATACTTTTTGTCCATTTTATGACGTACATTGAGTGAAATTGATTAGTGGAAAATGAAAAAAAAAATGTAGGGTGAGGACTGTTGTTGATTGGATTTTGAGCTCAAAAATGGAGGCAAATGAATGTGACCTTGGAGGGGCAGGGTTTAAGTGCACTACATGATTGGAGAAGTCCTGCATACATCACCAGAGAGAAGACTGTTATTTTGGAAGATCCAGTTATGATTGTAAAAAAATGTATGAGATTTCACAATGAGATCTATAATATGCAATCTAGAAAATAATAGACTTCAATATAAATCAGCATATATTATAAGCAGTATAATAAATAATAATAATATATATACTGTATTTCATAATACAGTAGCAAACACCTAGCAGTCACACAGAAAACTACATAGCACCACCCTAGTATTAAGACATTTGCATGGGATAGAAGCACTCACATTTTCTTCTGAAGGAAAGATTGAATTTCTCATTGTTTGACATTGCTTTCTCAGGTTCAGGCCTCATGAGGACTCTGATCCAAGCAAGCCACGGGTGGCCGCACTCATTGACACACTCATCTCCTTTAAAAACAATGATCTGGGGGCCTGGATTCGTGGAGGTGACATCATCATCCAAAACTCAGGGTAGGGGACAAAACCTCTTAATTGTAGACCTGCTAAGCTTAAAACCTTTTGAGAAGCTTAAATGAAAAAAGAAAATTGCAATCTTCTGATTATCGTTTTGTTTTTCTGATAGATTTGCTGACAATGGTGTTGGACTGTCATTTGCAAGGTACTGTGTCATTTTACTGTTTATTAGAGCTGCCAGTCATCTCATTATTCACATCTATTGTTAATCACATATATTCACATAATTCTTGAGAAAAGTCCTCAAATGAAAAGAACGCCAAGCCTTCTCATAAAAAATGAAGGCGCTACAATGTCTTAGATTGCTTCAATGGTAAGAAATCCCTGATTACAAAATTTACATGGGGTTCAAAGGACGTGATCAATTACATTACTTTTAGCACACTATTTTGAATAATAATAATAATAATAATAATGTTATTAAACATGATAAATTGAAAAAAAAATTATGCCAGTGTGTGTGTTTATGTGCAAGCATGTTCTTGCTGTCTGTGTTTCTGGCTGCAGGCATATTCATTTAAAGAAACCTCTCTTTATTTAGCTGAAACGGTTACAATCTGATTGGCAAATATGTGCAAGGGTGTGAACTTGCCTGCACTAGTGTTCTGTATAACCCTCCTAAGGCAAGCAATTAATGAAACCACTAAAGTGTTTCACTCCCCTCCTCCTCTTCCTCTTCCTCTTCACTGCAGTGATGGCAGCTACCCTAAAGATGAAGGCTCCAGTCAGGAGGTCTCCCAGTCCCTGTTTGTTGGCGAGAGCAGAAATCGTGGCACCAATGGAAGGCAAAATAAATACTGGGGAATTGGCGGAGTAGACGGAAAGATGAGGACTCTACCAAGAAACAAGTATGTGAGAGAAGAAATAAAGGGAAAATGGAGAATCGTGTTAAACTTTCAGTCTGGTTTAGCAGGAAAATAAATTCTTTGTGAATTTATTGTAAATTCCTTGTAAATTCTTTTGCCCTGTTCTTGTCAGGACGTTTCCGATCAGAGGTTTTCAGATAAATGATGGTCCAGTGAGGATCTTGGACAGTACGTTTCGAGCCTTCAGTCCCACTTCAGAGCGCTTCACCATGGCTGTGGGATTCAGCCTGAAAAACATCTGGCAGCTGACACCCAGAAATAACCTGTCCTCTCTCGCCTTCCACCCTAGTGTGAGTGCACATACACATTTAGCCTGGGAAACTGTTCAAATGCCCTCCTATACTGCTATACTTCTATACTGTGATTGCTGGACCACCTAACACACAGGGATTTAAGTTGCTTAGTTTAATTGCTTCTGTGAAAGTCAATACTACAGAATAAAAATTGAGCACATTGTTTTTACATTTTTGTACATTTTTGATCTTGCATTTTATATGAGTATATTATTAGTTTATTATAAATTAGAATTTTTTATTTTAGAATTTACTTTTTTATTTCTGTATCTTGCATTAACAGTGTCATTTTTTTTTTTGTTTGTTTAGTTTCCTCTTTTTTTTCCCTCCAGTGTTTAATTTATTTATTTAATTTTTATTTTAGCCATAATATTTTGGGACTGCCAAAGTTTGTGTGGTAACATTTAAAATATATTGTGTTTTTTAAAAAACAAATTTGTGGTCATTCTTTATTATAGTTTTGTTCGTTTTGAGTCAGTTAGTTAGTTTGTTAGTTTTGAGTTTTTGTGCAGTTTTTTTATTATAATTTTTTTACATTTTTACCTATGATTTAGATTTTTTTTTGGATTGGGTCAGAGATGACTTGGACTAATTACAGTCTGGGATACCCTGGGGCAACCTGGACTTAATTGCATTTCTCAAGGTCATAAAGACTTTTCTTTTCTCCCAGATAACCCACCTGGTCTGTCTGGTCTGTAATAACTCTTATTTACCTTAAGTGCTACTAATGCTTGTATTTATTGCTCATTTCTCAGAGAGAGACAACGCTTCTGGTTGTTCTCTCCTGATTGGTCACCGTCTGCCCTGGTGCTGAGTAATGAAATAAAATCCTGCTCTGGCAGCTGGTATTTAGCATAATGTTAAAAAGAGCCCCTGGAAAGGTCTAAGTGTGGTCATATTTTGCTGCACTTGATGTGTGTGAATGGTACTACATTGATTCTAGGTCTGTCTGGATATTTTTTTTCTCAGTATCAAATCTCAATTTCAGGACATTTGATAGGTTTTAGAATCTTTCCGTTTACATTTCTCATGACCACCAGTGATCCTCTTTTAATCATCTAGGTGAATCTTAGAGCATTTTTTGGTCGACCGGGCGAGTGGTTTGAGCAGAATGATCTGGATGGCGATAAAAATTCCATCTTTCATGACCTGGATGGCTCAATCAGCAATTACTCAGATACATATGTGGCAAGGGCCGACAATTTCCTGATCCGCCACCCTCAATGTGTGGATGTTCCTCATTGGAATGGGGTTGTGTGCAGTGGCAAGTACTCTCAGGTAAAGAAATAGATCTCTCACTCTCCTTTTACATTTTCATGTCATGTTCATATGCAAGTACACAACCATTCAAAAGTTTTAGGTCAGTACGATTTTAAAAAAAAATGCTTTTGAAAGAAGTCTTATGTGCTTACATATATACATATATAAATATATATACATATATAAAGTAAAAGCAGTAATATTGGCAAAACTGAATTTTCAGCATCATTACTCCAGTGTTCAGTGTCACGTGATCCTTCAGAAATCATCCTATGCTGATTTGGTGCTCAAATTACATTTCTTCTTATCAATATTGAAAACCGTTGTGCTGCTTAATAGTTTTGTGGAAACCGTGATTTTGATCCACTTTTGATCAATTTAATGCATCCTTGCTAAATAAAAGTATTAATTTCTTTAAAAAAAAAAAAGCAATGTTACCTAAACAATGTTACTTATGTTCTATATAGGTGTACATACAGACACAGGGCGCATCTAATCTAAGCCTGTCCATCAGTAGAGATGAGTACCCTGATAAACCCATGGTTCTCAGAGGTGTCAGAAGCCAGACAGCACCAACCCAGCAATACCAGCCTGTACTGATGATGGGCAAGAGCTACACAGTGCACTGGAATGGACCTGCACCCAGAGAAACTGTCCTGTCACTTATTAATTTTGACCAGTAAGGAAAAAAGGAGGAATGTGATCCCCCATATCTAAAACAAAACATTAGGCACGGTTAATAAAGGGATGGGTAACTTCAGTCCTGGATGTTTACTGTCCTGCAGAGTTTAGCTTGATAAAAAAGCTTTCTAGTAAACCTGAAAACAATGATTAGCTTGTTCAGGTGTGTTTGTTCTGTATAGTAGGGTTGGAGAGAAACTTTGCAGGACAGTGGCCCTCCAGTTGCCCATCCCTGCACTAAACTCTATAACCATGAGATTTAGTAAGTGATCTACATAAGTAACATACATGTTTCTCAAACTAGAGACAACCTATTGTTTTTTTTTGGACTGTTTCACTTGTAGGGGGGATTGGGCTCTACTTGGCCTCTGCTACCCCAATGAAACCGTATTCCAGATCACATCAGACATCTACAACAAGCAGAACAATGGCTTTGATGGCATAGAGGACTATGGCCCTGTGTCATCCATTTCAGACCTAGATAAACGACAGCAGGAGAGGAAGTACTTTTTCGACAAATCTGCTGGGTAGGAATAAGTATATTTGAAATATTGACAAGCCTTTATCAACATTGATTTCACAAAAGTCTGTAGGGCAGTAAAAGCTTAAATCTGTTGTTTTAAGTGCCAAGTGAATAATAATAATATAATGTGCAGTATGAAAAATGGATATTAATTTTTCTGCTAAAGATTTATCGGTAACACTTTAATGTACATGTAATGTATTAACTAACATGAACTATAATTTTAACTACAAGATTTTAATAAAGTATTAGCAAATGTTGAAATTAACATTAACAAAATATTAATAAATGCTTTATAAGTGCAGTTCATTATTGGTTCATGTTAACTAATGAACCTTATTGTTAAGTGTTACCGATTTAACAGTGTTAATTATTAGATGACGACAAAGGTAATCTAAATGTAAAATAAGGGAAATTAGCATGGTAGCAATGGTAGCGATATAAACTACTGTTCAAAAGTTTGAGGTCAGTAAGATTTTTAAAAATGTTTTTGAAAGAAGTCTTTCTTGATAAAAAATTTAAGTTTTCCTAAAAACAGCAATATTGTGAAGATATTATTACAATTTAAAATATCTCTTTTTGATTTCAATATATTTTAAATGCTATTTTCACAGTTTGTTCCTGCAAAGAAAAAAAAAACAGTGTTTATTTGAAATTGAAACATTATAAAATGCCTGTACTGTAACTTTTGATCAATTTAATGTGGTCTTGCAGAATGAAAGTGTTAATTTCTTTCAATCATTCAAACAAACATTTTGAAGGGTAGTAACCTTTTCGGAATGATTCCTCTTTCTGCCATTGGTTGGACAAAATATAATTCCAACCCAGATTAACGCCATTGGCTGAGACAGAAATTATATTGTCAAATACAGATAAATTATTGTTTACAGTGCGGTCTAATCAGTCCGACACATTAAGCCTGTGTTTAACCTCCAGTTTGTTATGGCTGTATGCGCGAGCTCGGCACAGACGAGACGGCCATAGCTACTGCTCCACTGCAGGCTGTGAGAGGGTGAAGATCATCGCCACCATACGTGCCAACCAAAAGACTCAGGCTTGCAACTGCACCGCCAATGCCTACCCCAAATACAGCAAGCCTGCCAGCAACATAGTGCCTATGCCAAAGCCGAACACAGCGCCCTGCAGAGCCTGTGGGGCCTCACAGGTAAGTACAGTCCAAGCTCCATATGAACGGACAACATCATTTGTGTAGCTCTGTTTGTGTGGGGCAGGCTTTGAACTGACTGTCCATCTGCCATCCTGACCAAGAGCCTTACCTTGCGTTTTCTGGGTAATTTTAACGTGGAGTTATTAAACTGTCAACAGTGAGTGACTTTTTTTTTTCCTCTCTGTAGTTAGCCTTCTCAAGTGAGCCATGGAACAGCTACCTCCAAACCCAGATCAAATCCCTCAGTGTAAAAGAAGAGCAGGATAATGACACACAAGCCTACATCACTGTAAGCGTAACCATTTAAAGCATGATTCATATAATTTTGGGAAAATTGTGCATGTTCACCAGTTTAATAAGTAAAATGTAAGAATATATGTTTAGCTTTGATTTTTTTTATATATAGTTTTTTTCCCCCATTTTTATTGTAGTTCTAGTATTTTAAGGCTGATATAGTTTGTGTTAACTAATATCATTAAAAAGTTATCACTTTAAATTAGTTATAAAAAATAAAAAATATGTCTAGTGTTATCACTAGTACCATATTGTAATGAAAGAAAGTTATGAAATTTAAAACCTTGATAGTTTACCCATTTTTAGTTTGGCCTTTTTTAGGTTTACTTAGTTAGTTTTGCTGTCATGACAATGTATTTTAGGTATTGTATATGAGAATATATGTAAAGATTTTACACACACACACACACACGCACACGCACACGCACACATACTTGTAGTTGTATATGTGGTTTATGGGGACTCTCCATAGGCGTAATTGTTTTTATACATTACAAACTGTATATTCTATCCCCATACACTAACCCTACCCCTAAACCTACCCATCACAGAAAACTTTTTGCACATTTACATTTAGTAGTTTTTTTTTTTAAATGTTTTTTTTCCTTCTTTTTCCACAAATTTTGTATGTATGCAAATTGTATAATATCTAAGGTACACATTTTTTGTAATTTTATACAGTATATCGGGGGGGTATTATAGATTAATAGAATTTGTGTTTCCTTCATTTTACTTGTATATTGTTTTGTGGATGCATTAAGAATGAAGGCTGTTTTGAGGACCGGTTTCCTCTTTTTCTTGTCTTATAGGTAAATGCAGAGAGGTTTGACCTCAACCAGTCAGGGTTCCTTCTAGTTACTGTGGACGCGTGCTCTGGAAAAGTCACAAAGAGCTTATTGTTTTCGAAGCTGGACACTAAAATGGGACAGTACTTTAAAACTGGAATTATGAAGAGGTGAGGGGTGAAAGTTGCGGTTTGGGGTTTAAAACTGCACGTCTGGAGGTTAGGAGAAGTTGGCAGACGAGGAAGAGTTTGAGAGGTGGCTTACAGTGTTTATTGAGGGAGCTAGTGATGAATGGAAGGATTTGTGCAGTGCCGATTTGATGTACTAAAGATTTAAGGAAATATATACACTACTGTTCATAAGCATTGGGACAGTCATTTTTTTTTTCTTGAAAGAAATTAATACTTTTATTCAGCAAAGACACAATTAAATTGATCTAAAATGACAGTAAAGGCATATTATATATATTTTTATTTTTATTTTTTTACTGCCTTATTGATTAAATAAATGGTGCGGCTGTATTTTTGTTCAGCCTTGGTGAGCAAAAGAGTGGTGAGTCAAAAACATCTCACCAACCCCAAACCTTTGAACAGTAGTGTATGGTCTCTATTTTGGACCTTATGCTATCGTGAACCTTTTCTTTTCTTTTTTTAAGGTGAGCATTTCCATATTTCACTGTTTAGACTAAATCATTTTGTTTCTGTGTAGGTCAATAGTTCTTCTTGCCACAAGAGGTCAGCCTTCTGACATTTCTGATATTGCACAATATCTGGTCTCTTTGGGATCTGCTAAAACGCCAGATCTTCAGAAGAAAGGTAAGGTGTTTCTACAACACGTAAAAAAATAACTGTCAAGATCTGTTTTTCCTGGTTGAGGTTTACTCTGGGTTTGCTGATTCCCATGACGTCTCTTTACAGAAGCCATTGCTTTCTTTGGGTTCCTCGGTCAAGGAGGACCTTCACCACAGCCATGGTCTGCTCTGTTGGCCTGCCAAGGCACCAAGGTGCTGGGATTACTGGAAAGGTTCATTGCCCTGTCCCTTGAGGAATACTCTTGTCCACCACAAAAACACCCTCCCACACGGATGGATCTTGAACTCCTGAGAAAATCTCTAAGCCAAAAGTGAGCCTTTACTAGATGTGAACAAACAACACAACCAGCGAATGAATGTGAACTTATGAACGTAATTTATTTCGGCAAAGACAAGTGTTAATGGACTTTAAACAAGTATTTTTATCAAGTGAGTTGAATGTATTTGTTTGTTTGTTGTTTTGTCCTGCGTGGTTGTTTTGTCATAAATGTTACAGCACAAAGTGATGCACTTTTTTTAAGACACACCAAACATCTTTATTACAAACTGGATAACAAATGGACAGGACAAGCTAGAAGTTCATGGTGAAATGCTGAGGGATGGTTTTGCATTTCAGTATCAACTGTGCAGAAGTACAGCACAATATAAATTGTCATTTGAGGGGCCTCTTTCCCTCATCCAACCATCTGCAGGTGTAAATGACACTCAGGCCTTCCTTATTTATTCCTCTTAAATTAATGGGACATTTTGTTATTTAATTGTCATTCTGGTTTTTACTGCACACACACCAATGTGACAGTATATACTTTCACACTTAATATTAGACTGTATTCATGTTTCCTTTTTACACAAAACATTAACTACAGTTAAAATATTTTTCATAAAACAATAGACAATTGTCTAATATTAGATGTGTATGCAGAAAAGGTGTTTAACCAGTAAGCACTCAAGTTTTGTTCACTATCAGGTCACTTGCCATTTATTACAGGAAATCACACCAAAAGATTTTTGACAGATACCTAAGCTATCCAAACCCTAAACTTAAAAATTAAAAAAGATTCTGTTATCATATATTCACTTTCGTGTTGTTCCAAACCTGTATTTCTTTCAAAAGTGGAACTCAAAAGGAGATGCAGAAGCAAGTACCATTTTATTTCCATTGCATGGAGAAAAAAAGTAATGAAAGTGAATGGTGACTAAGGTTGTGATTCTAGCTGTCTAATCTAATTGTGTGTTTGAAAGAAGGTCCAGACTGAGATAGTCATATGTTTGGAACAACATGAGGGTAAGTAAATGACGACAACTTTAATTTTTGGGTGAACTGTCCCTTTAAAATGATGTCCAATGTCAATTATAATGCCTTTTGTAGTGCTGTCACTTAGCTTGAGATACAACATCCCATTTGAAATGTATTGCCATTATTTTGATTGAAATGGAAGCCTGAATATTCTGTATGTGACGTTTTTATTTTAGTTGAATTAGTTAGGCTACTTAACCACTGTAAAAGAGTTTTATTGGTCATTTGAAATGGAGATAGATAAGTAGTTTTGTAAACTGTTTCTTAAAGATGCAAAAAGTTTTCCCCAAGTATGTGTTGTTGCCTCCAGAGTTATTTTTTTTATTTGTAAAATGCTCTCTTTTTTTACTATATGCTTTTGTGCTGTAATTTGATGTTTTTATTTTTATTCAGATAGATTTTACAAAGCTTATAAAAAAAAAAAAAAAACATTGTTTCGTATAGTCATGTTGACTTTTGTGTGTGACGTAAAATACTTGTAAGCCCTCTAGTGACCAGTGGGGGGCAGGGTTGCTTTACTGGTTTGTTAAAGTAATGGAGTAGGCCTACTACCACTATTTCCACATTTCCACCAGTGCTTTCCCGGTTAGCTGAAGACTGTCATGCGTGATCCAAGTCATCAACCTTGGTCTCGTTCAGGCGGGACTAGGGAGTGTGAAATATGAGGTGAGCCACTCGGACATTAAGAAATAGATCTCTCATCAACCATGTAACAGTTAGGCTTCAAACACACAACAGCTAACTTATGTTTTCTTCCAATTACTATTTTATTCTGCCTTTCTTAGCTTCTTACTCTGCTGACCGATAATACATGACAAGTAAATGATTTAATCTAAATGAAGCGTATGAGCAATACTTAATCGTCTGTAGGCTACACTACAGACACAATTTCACCTGCCGCTACATCTGACACAAATGTTTGTCTTTAAATTATATAAGAATTATTGTATTATTCCAACTAAAAATACTTAGCTTTACACAGAGCTACAGGATGTTTTTCGTCAGACAATGGCTGCGTCCGAAGTCGCATAACGTTAGGCCTAACTCTCTTTTGAGTAGGTACTTATTTTGAATTTGAGTAATTAAGGGCTGCTAAAAAAAAAAGAGTAGAGTAGAAGGTCATCCAGGTATTTTTTTTTTTTTGCCTATTCTTTTATCAGTAGACCTACTGTGAATTTGGACATAACGTTACAGCTTTTGTCATACTGTTTTTCGTCTGCGGTTATGTGATTTCGGACGCAGATAGACTCAGTAAATGTTCCCGCCGAAAATCTTCCACGCGTGATTAACTTCTGTCACGCTGTTCACAGTGTTCACACAGAACTTAGGCTATAGCATGGCATGTGTTAGGCAGAGCGTTAGGCCGCTGACAGAACCAGAACAAAAAAAAAAAAAAACTCTGCTCACTCCTACTCAAATGCTCTGATAGTCGGTTGCATCGAAGTCTGAAAACCTTGCCACCGTGAATCTGGCCAGATGTTCTAGTGGTCTTGCAAACAAACATCAAATCTGATACAGTAATGGTCTTGTATTTCCTTAAGCTTACTGCTGATTCTAAAAGGTTTTAATACTCCTAATTGTATAGTTTTCATTCATTTGAGGTGGTAACCATGTCTTGAACATTGGGGGGAGTGGGTGTTGGTCTTTAAAGTGGATCCCTTTTCACAAGATCTAATATATATCTCTGGTGTCCCTAGAATGAGCCTGTGAATTTTCAACTCAAAATACCTCACAGATCAATTATTATTGCTCAAATTTGCACCTATTTGGGTGTGAGCAAAAACACACCGTTGTGCTCCCTGCTCCCTTTTCATTAATTGCGATTAATCATGAATGGTTAGTGGATACATTTATGTAGGCTAGCCTAGTTGTTGTGGAGTTAAGTTGATTCAACTCATCAACTAGCAAGTACCGTCATGTTAATAAAAAAAATCTTTCAAAAACAACTTGTGATTAGCAACTTGTGCTAATCCACCGTTGAACTGACCCTCGTTTGTGAAGCAGTCCGGGTAAAATAATTAACACAAATATAAAACGGGCAAATATAACACGGGCAAAAATAAAACACTTTAACGTTCGACTTTGGCACATTTTATCATAAATTAAATTCAACCATGGTGTCCTGTGTGGCTCAGAGGCCAGGAATCTATGGAGACTCTTATGTTCTTTGGGTACATCAATAACAGAACATTTGTAATGTTTTTTTGGCACAGACATTGTATCTCCAGTTGCTACAGCGAGGAAAAAGAAATGGCGGAGTGACTGCTGTGGCTCACTCAGGGCAGTAGCCTATCTATGCTAACAGGGCAGATTGTCACCAGTCATGCGTGGGGCTTCCCATTGCTCTTACGTTAGAGTAGGGGGAATTCTGGAAACGCTCGTTTGGAGAGACTGGTCATGATTTATGGGGATTATATAAAAAAAGTATTGGGTGGATTTTTACCATCATAGGCTGGTTGTTTACACACTCTGGACACACATCTGTGTTCAAACCCCCTTATAAAAGTGAATTTTGGAGGCCAGACAGACTCACGGAGGCAATTGGCATCTCACAACTCGCACTTTATTCCCCAATCAAACTCGTGTAACTGTCTGTCACACTACCGTCTACAGTAAGATAAAAATGAGCATCAAACAGAAATAACCCGCATGCATGGGGTGTTCGAGGCGCACGGCACATACAGACTGCAAACAGTTCTACAGGGAGTGCGTAGGTCTTAAAAGGGCTACACCTTATTTACACTCGTTACAGTAGGTGGATCGTTCGAATGCAGTAGGCTGTGAGAAAGTGAAAATGGAACTCGTGAGCAGAAAAAGTGTTGTTTGGCAGTACTTTCAGTCAAAAGAAGGCAATTCAAGTCGAGCTACATGGTCAATTTGCAATGCCGATTTGTCTGGTGGCAAGGACCCTAAACAATACACAACATCGCCGCTGTTAAATGCATAATTTTGCTTATTATTATTATTTAATTTTTTTGCAGTTAAAATAAAATAAAAAATCCACTGCTTGTGGACATTGTTTACTTCATTAATGTATTTACTGTGTTAATGGGAGGAAGGGAGTAGGATTCGGTATTCGGTTTCGGCAGAATCTTAATCAGTGGATTCGGTATTCGAATATACCGAACCCCACAAATATGGATTCGGTGCACCCCTATAAAACAACTACTATATTAACAAACAGAATGGCCAAGCCAAAAATAACAAAATATTTAGTGGTCCTTTAATGATCTTAACCATTTTAATCACAAATCAGGAAATTAGCAAGAATTGCACAGATAAAGTATTGTAGAAAAAGTAACTTAGCATGGAATAGCCTTCCCTAACTTGCAGACAGGAAGAAGAGTCAGTGTTGTTCCACTCAATGTTAATGGTTTTAAAGTCAAACAGTTCATGAGTAGTTTAAAAATGTCTTCCAGTTCATTTGAATTGAATGCAAGACCAAATATTCTCTATAGACCTTATTCACAGCAGCACCATCTTTGATTTTTAACAGGAATGAAAGCGAGGCTGTGAGGGATAGACCTCCATCTCTTCAGGGGGTTGTACTGCTATTAAATGTGTTTGTGGATTGTTCTGCTGACGAAACCATGCAAAATGTTTCTGAGAAATTCCAGTAGACCAAATAATCCAGACAATATGATCTGTTTAAAATTATAAGTGATCTAGGAGCTTTATACAGCTTTTTACAGCGGATCCCATTGAAAACACAGTAACTCTATCCCTCACAGCCTCACTTTCATACCTGTCATGGCGCTGGTCTGAATAAGGTCTATAGGGTTCAATTGACCCTTCGCATGGAGCTTGATTGACAGGTGATCTGACCAATCATACTTCGCCATCTGCCATTTTGTCCGACATAGCAGTCAGGAGAGATAGTAGATTAACATGGGAGGAATTGAACTTGGAAAAACTGAATATACTGACGCCTTTCCGCGGTTAAAACAACATTCCTTCTTATGTTCATTCATATTTATTTGATGCTATAGAAGAGAGTTTTTATAACTAGAAGAAAGAGAGGATCGATTCACGAGCAGCTTTAATGATGCTCTACAGCGATCTGTCACGACACATTAAAGAGCCACAAAATGGTATTTATTGTTTAAATTTCTTTAAAAAAAAATACCATATTTGAAAGGTGAGACTTTGTTTAATATCAAAAGTAACCGAAAAGTAACCTGGTCTGTCCTGTCTGTCAGCAGGTTGTCAGTCTCCTCTCTGCTCCGCGATGTATTTTTCCCTGCGTGAGAACATGGTGTGTGTGTGAGAGCGGCGTAGCTTGTCGGACATAGTGACAGTAACTAAGGGGGGCGGGTCTTTGCGAAGGGTCAATTCTACACTCTGACCAGACCAAAACATGAGCCTGATGGACTTGTTTTTTAAGCCACTTCTTGGTTGTCTTTGTAATTTGGGCAGGATCATTGTCTCATTGAAAAATAACATCTGATAATTCCTCTTTAGATAACAACCTTTCAGTTGTGAAAAGCAAGCCATTCTGCAATATTCTCCTGTACTCTAAAGCATTAAATGACACTTCACAGTAAAGTAGCTCACCAATACCAACAGCTAAAAAGGCTCCCCACACAATGACACCTCTTCCTCCATGCTTCACTGTGGTAGAGATGCATTTATTATTATATTCTCAGCAGATTTTAGAAGGCACCACTCTGGAGCATCACCATTTAACTCGTTTCATTGATTCATCTTACTAGTACGGAGCCCCTAAAGTGGCTCGCAAAACTTTGCGTTCCCCGAGAAACTTTGAGTTCCCTCGCAAAATTTTTGCGTTCCCACGCAAAGATATTTGCGTTCCCTCGCAAAGTTTTGCAAAGTTTTTGCGTTCCCTCGCAAAGAATTTTTAAATGTTTTGTGGATATTTATGTGCCAAGTGTAAACAGAACCGTAACAAATCAGATAGCTATCCAATCAGTGAACCCATGAAGTGACTACATGTAAACGAGCCTATAGATTTCATTTATAATTATTTTTCTCTCAAAAGTAATTTTGTCTCAATTGAGCATCATGTGGTTTGAGACACTTTAATGAAAATTTTTGAAAATTTTACTCAGACTGTTCGTATTGTATGTTTAAAATTTTTACCAACCGTGCTGTATGGTGTATATGTTTGCACCAGACTGTGTATATCACAACAGACTAAGATATCACTGCACAGTTCAGGCATGGGGTTGTTAATAATTAAATGACTCAGAAAGTGACATAGGGGTATGCTACTATGGCAACATCCTCCCCCCACGGAGGTGGCACTTAGTGGGGTAGTGTAAATGTCGACTCCATCTAATGAAAAGCCAGGATCTCACCGCGCCTAAAATTGTCCAAATGAGGTTCATAGACCAAAAACTTAAATTAGGGAACACTTCAAAAAAGCCTGCACTCTAACAATGAAGGGGAACCACCAATTGCAAGATAAAAACACTGCTTTGATGAAAAAGTGACAAACATTTTGGTCATATGTGACCTTTCTCAATGCCTAGTTAACAATGCTCAGTGGAGGAGCCATCTTAATATAAGGAGTCTCATGATTTCATGGATCATCACATGGCCAACCAAAGGGTATACTAACAATCCAGACAACATATTTCAACAACATGCATAATACATGAAATGAGCTCACTACTCAATCCAATAAAGATTCAATGATGATCCATATTAAACTAAAAAGAAATCAATAGAAAATTCCCCAAAATATAAACAACAAAATGGAAAAGCTAGAGCAAAAAGTAACATTTATAGAAAAATGTATTATCTTAAAGGGGGGAAAAAAATATTGAAACGTATAACAAATTAACAAGATTCACCTAGCCAAGTCACCAACATGCTTGGTCACAAGATCTATATGCGTCTTAGCCAATAAATATGAATCTATACAAACAGTTTAAAAGTGGTGTCCATATATATATTTTAAATCAAAACAATTAGTGATAAATATTATACATCAAATTGGAGAACACAAACATCTATACTCTGGACTGATGAGAAGACATCTTTCATAAAAACACGAAAATGTAAGTTCTTCATTCAATCCCTTGAGGTGTACACAATCCATTTAATAAATCCACTAATAGCTTCAGTGTTTAGTTCAATTAATTTCTCAGAATTAGGAGAATATGCACAAATACTGATAACTTTGATGTGGAAAGTAATAAGATTTAAAGTCAAGTAATCTTCAATGTAGATTGTTTCAAAGCAGCTTTACAGAGATAAACATAATTTAAGGTAACAGAGATTGTTTTGGCTTTATAGCAGTTCTTGAATAATGTTATTTTCCAGCTAAAGTTAGTTTTGATTGATTCACTTCCGACGAAATTATCATTTGTTATTAAATTAGGGACCGCTAAGACAACGCCGTTCTCTCTAAACAGACTTTAAACGTGAATCTGTGATAAATGCTGATGGCGTTCACATGCGCATTATGTGCGCATGTTTGTAATTCCCTACAAACCATGAACGATCCTAAACAAACTACTCGTCTTGCCTATAAATTTTGATGTGGAATTTTATTTTATCACTTCAGGGTAGGTACACGAATCAAATTTCCCCACAACGCTTTATCTATAGAGTCGTAAAGGGATTCTCCATAGGGAGAGGCTAGTTGGCACTTCAGCACTGCATTGTCATCGGGTCCAGACGAAGGTCCTAGTCAGATCTGGATACGGCCTGGATCTGGCAGGCTGCGGGAAAACCTCGGGATAAACAAAGTCACTAAAATTAGCATAGATGCCATTCTTCTTATGATTTAACGAGTACATCAGGATTTAAGGGAAGTGTTCCCAGTTCCGGCTGACCTAATCTATGCAGCCCAACATTGAATTAGTCGATAATGTATGTGAATGCTAGATCAAAGAGGTGTTTTTTTAATCTAGCTTTGATAGAAGTACGTGTAACTATTTATATTACTTTATTTACAGACCTGCCAACCTGTACGCATTTTGATGATTGACAGATGCGTATTGGTGTGTTCGCACTGAACAGGAATAGAGCATCAAATACGCGCCTATCGCGTCTAGTTAGACGCTTGAACATTTTGAACCCATTCACGCGTCCGCGTCACTTGCAAATAAAAAAACAACACACTTTCTTTGTGGCATTTCCATCATGTCTGAAGTAAAAGATATTGCTGCTCTGTACTTGTTGTGGAAGTCCCAAATACGGAAGAAAGTCAAACGCCGACGTGTCTGGGTTCACAGCACCATCCAGAGGCGCACTCAACTCGGTGAATTTCACCGTCTTATCCAGGAACTGGGCCTGGATGACAGCCGCTTCCAGCGCTATTTGAGAATGACGGGTGCCCAGTTTGATCTCTGTACACATGCGACGTAGTATCATACAATTCAGGGTAACCACCACAGACGGCAACAATTAACATCTCCTCCATTTTCGACAACAGTGATAGACCGGGCGTATCAATTAGCTCTTCGTTGATTGGCTGGCGCAACAAAGCGGCATGCGAATTTTCGGCTCGAGTTAAAATTTTTCAACTTGCGCGGAAGACGTTCGCGGCAAAACGCGTCGCCCAATTCGCGTCTTTGCATTGACTTTGTATGTAACGTTAATCTACTCGCCCAAATAATTAAATTCGCGTTCGGTGTGAACACACCATAAGGCCTATCATTAAAAAGAGACTGAAACTCGACTCCAAAATAAAGAATCCCGCTCAATCCCGCTTCCACTCCCGCACCGTCTGACTGATTTCATAAGCGATGACAGTAACAGTGGTCACAGTACTTCTGACTCCTGAAGGTAAACGGCCTGGAGGGATGTGGAACGTTGAAATATTGTATTGAGTTAAAGCTCTGGTTAAAGCTACAATATGCAGCTTTTTTGGCCACAAGAGGGCGCAGTTTCCAACAATAACAAAGGCTGCTCGCCTTGGTCTATGTTTGAACAAAACAAGAACTGGGTGCCGCTAAACGTTACTCACTACGCAGTTGTCCACATCTGTCGCCATGGTTACGTCATGCTATAAGAGTACGAGCGGAAACCGAGGATAGCGCGGATATTGCGTCATTGACAGGCGACTTTTTTCCGGGACGGCCACTTATTTAAAATTGGAATTTCTCTGAAATAAAAAATCTTTGGAGACTTTTGGGATATTGTAAGTACACAGCTGCAGGAAATATATCACACTGTGCAAGTGATCTTCAAATAAGTACCTAGGATTATGTTTATTTTCTTCTAATAGGGTTGAAAAATAAGCAGATCTAGCAGCTTTTAAAGCCTCTCTGTAAGCAATCGAGCTCTCCTTCCATGAAATCCGAAATACCTCTAGTTTTTTCTAACAGTTGCGTTCCAAAGGTATGTTCACCTACCGCTTAAAGGGATAGTTCACTTTGAAATACATTTTTGGTCTGTTTTAGCTTACCTCAAGGGCATCCTAGATGTAGGTGTCTTTGTTTCCGCAGTAGTTAAAATTTTTATATTTTTAGGTCAAACCGTTCTTGTCTGTCAGTCATATAATGCAGGTCTATGGTCACCACCGCAAAGAGCATGCACAGAGAAGTTCAAATTAAACATGATTTAATGACTCGTAAATGTAAGTACACATTGATGGCCTAAGACACGAAACGAGCGGTTTGTGTGAGAAAACGAACAGTATTTAGATATTTTTTACCTCTTGTAACCACAGCCACGTCCAAGTGATCTGAGGGCGCGGGTGCTTCGTGGCTGTGGTTACAACGGTAAAAACGATATAAATACTATATGAAATACTTAAATCATGTTTAATTTCAACTTCTCTGTGCATGCTCTTTGAGGTGGTGACCATAGACCTGCATTATATGACTGACAGACAAGAACGGTTTGACCTAAAAATATAAAAATGTAAACTACTGCGGAAACTAAGACACCTACATCTTGGATGCCCTTGAGGTAAGCTAAAACATACCAAAGATTAATTTCAAAGTGAATTATCCCTTTAAGAGCCTGAGTGTGCTCGTTGTACCATGGCGTTGGACTATTTTCTTTAATCTTCTTTAAGCGCGACGGAGCAACTGTGTCTAAAGTGCTGGAAAAGAGCGTTAAAAGTTTCTGTTGCAATATCAAGTTCTTCTAAGCTATCCGTGGTGCTGAGATTATGAAACTGATTAGGAAGATTATTGATAAAGCAGATTATTGATAAAGGAATCTTTAGTGGCAGAAGTTATAGGTCTAACATATTTATAACACGGAGTCGGCTTTGCAGCCTTGGCTAAATGTAATTTACATGAGACTAGATAATGATCTGAGATGCCATCGCTCTGCTGAAGAATTTCAACGGCATCAACATCTATTCCAAGTGATAGTATTAGGTCTAGAGTATGATCACGACAATGAGTAGGTCCTGACACGTGTTGTCAAAATCCAATTGAGTTTACAATGTCTTTAAATGCCAACCCCAATGCATCTTTTTCATTATCTATGTTTATATTAAAATCACCAACAATTAGTTCTTTATCTGCAGTAGGGTTGTAACGGTTCACAAAATTCACTGTTCGGTTCGATACGATACACTGGTGTCACGGTTCGGTACGTTTTCGATACAGCAAAAAGAAATAAATGCCAGAGAAATTTCCTTGATTTAATTTTAATTTTATTTATTAAAACTGACACCATAAAGTATGATCGTTTTTAACTTTGAACAATGGAGCTATAAGTTACTTGACTCTTCTTAAGAGCATTAAAACAAAAACAGCTCCTTGCTCCTTGAAAAAAAATTTAAATATAATATAGTAGTAGTTATAAACAAAGGTTTATTTTTATTTCAGATTAACATTTGAGGGAAGCAATTTTATTCATAATGTCAAAATAAAACCGACATAACGTTACTTGAAAGCATTGTAGCCTACTATTCCTGCCAAACTTCCATGGTTACAATCAGTGTTACTACAGTAAATCCATGGTGAATGTCGCCTACGTTTGAAATAATGAAATTTTGGTCCGCAGGAAAAATGGTCCAACAAACCTTTCGGTTTTAATGCGTACCGAACCAAAAGCCTTGTACCGAACGGTTCAATACGAATACGTGTATCGTTGCACCCCTAATCTGCAGCCAATACTAATTCTGATAGAAAGTCCGCAAATTCTTTGATAAAATCTTTATGGTGCCCTGGTGGCCTGTATACAGTAGCCAGCAGAATTCTCAAACGTGATTTATCGTTTATACTATATATTTTTAAATAAAGTGCACCAACACTTTAAAAGAAGTATATTTAAAACTACATTTCTTAGTGGTTTTGAAAATATTACTATACAGTACAGCAAAACCTCCCCATTCTCATTTAAAGTAATATTTGTTTGGTTTGAAGTTTCTGTCAAACACAGCACATCTAGGTTATAATCTGAAATCATCATTAACAATAAGTGCTTTTGAAGTAAGGGATCAAATATTCAGAAACCCAAGCTTCATCATTTGCTCATCTGTATTATATCTGTTTTTTATTTGTTGAACATCAATTAAATTTTTAACCATATATGGGTTTGGACGTTTTTTGGATTTCCAAATTCGGGGAACAGACACAGTCTCTATATGATGATATCTAGGTGAAAAAAAAAAGGCTCTGTGTGATGGGATTAGTCTGACCTTGGTGACGTGAGGCCGCTAGCAGACGGTCGGTTAAGTCCGTCTGTCTGCTTCCTGACTAGGGCTGCACAATTCTTGCTAAAATGTGAATCACGATTTTTCTCCATGGGAATTGTGATCACGATTCTCTTACACGATTCTCATTTTTTCAACCAAAATGTATTGCACTCAAGTACAAAAAAAACAACAACTAAAAAACACAGGACATTCAGTATAATAAAGTGCAGTAACAAAAAAATGTCTAAATAGTTTGAGCTGGTGTTTTTGGGTTGTGCTAGCCTATGTAGCTGTCTGTGTATTACATGAACTAAAAGAAAGTGTAGGCTATATATAAGATTTTCTGGCTTGTTTACTTTAGCTTTTTTTATAATACACCATACTTTCACCCAAACTGAATAATTAAAAACAAGTTTAAATGGGTTGCCTAAATCTTCTATAAATATTTTTGAGTCTTCATGTTCTTTTTTTGCCTACTCCAGTTCTTGTTAAAACTGACTAGACATGCTGTGTGAAATTACTTTTGTGTGAAATCATATTTATTTTGTCCATCAAAAGTGTGCTTTCACTTTAATTGAGCGTGAGCTGTGCAGTAAAATAGACATGGTGCTGAAACCCGCTCATGCGCCGGTGACGCTTGTGGTGTGAAACGGCCGTATGATTGATTGGTGAATTAATAGTGTTTTGTTATTGTGTGAGTGTGACCAATATAACGCGTGAATGCAGCATGATCTGAATGCAGGGAAATACACGGAAGTGAATCCCCATCGTTAAGAAATGAGATCGCATTTATGTTTGAATCGAGATCGTGATATTTTTTTATTTTTTTATTAATCGTGCAGCCCTATTCCTGACCTGGTGCCCAATTTTTCATGTTTTATCTCTAAGACTTTGAGCCAAATTACTAGAGAGAAGAGCAGCACCACCCCAGGAGGGATGAATACCATTCATCTCATCCTCAAACTGGTCAGGATTGCCCTAAAAACTTTGCAATTATCTATGAAATCTATATTATTTTGCGGACACCATTTAGACAATTGAGTGAACACAATCTACTAAATATCTCATCACGTTTGACCAGGGTTGAGCTTAACTCTGCAGGGCAGTTGCCCTCCAGGATGGTGTTTAAGGAACCCTGCTATGGGATGTAACATAAGAGACTAGGCTATTTGGTTAATTCGGACACTTTTATCAAGGAGAACAAACACATGACTGGATAATTCTACTGGCTTTTTTTCCATTCAAGATTTGCTCATTTTTTTCCATGTAAATATACTAAATTAGAGTGACCATTACCTGGGGCCCGTTTCAATAAGGAGGTTCAACCAACTCTGAGTTAAAACTTGAACTCTGAGTTGACTTGAACAGCTGAAATGAGTTAACTGAGTTGACTGACTCTGAGTTAAGCGCGTGCACCACAACTATAAAAAGCCATTATCAATGGAGCACAGATATTACGAGTCACCATGGCAACAGCGCCAGACAAAAAGAGGAATTACTGTTAAACAGTGTTGGGTGTAATTTAATTACCAAGTAATCTAAATATTGTAATTTAATTAAAGGGATTACTCTTAATTCTTCTGTAATTTAAAATAAATTAAATAGGCTTGGTTACTGCATACAATTCTGTATAAAAAAATACTTTCTAAAGATAGTAATTATTACATTTTAGAGTAACTCTACCAACTGTTATAATATCAGAGGTGAAACTGTAAGAAGAGTATGTTATTCAACCTAATTTTAATTTTCATATTGGCTAGGTGCAATCCTGCAGGCATTAAAAGAATGTGGCAGCAGCTGAAAATAAAATATAAAAACATAATTCAATCAGGTAAGGCTTGAGCATATCATTGGGAGGCTACCTGACTTTACAAACATTTGACATATTAAATAACTAAATAGCATCCAGTGTGTACACTAAAAAAATTCATTTTGATGATTTGTTATCACAACTTTTTATATTTTGTCAAATCAACTTAGATAATTAATGTAGTTCAGATAACATAATATTTTGAGTTTCTATTTATTAAACCAATCTCCTTTGTTGTATTAACTCAAATTTTTTATTTCATTGAACTCTAAATTTTAAGGCAACCAGATAACTTACTTTTTTAAGTTAATCCAATTTTTTTTTTACAGTGTAGCAGTGCAGCAGCATTTTTGGCTGATGGAATTCCTGGAGGGACTTCATCAGAGCCAGTCACTCCCGAAGATCCAAGGGCCTTCATAAAATGTAAGAGGTCTACATATGTGTTATTTTTATATAGGGTATTTTTCCATTTATTTTACTTTGGGTTGGGTTTTTCGTTGGTCCCAACAGGTTATGATGGTAATATCTGTCTTTTAGATCCTCCTGTCCCAATAGAACCCCAGGCAGTTGTAAGTAGCCTACTCAATACACCAGATATTATGACAAATAGGCCTATTATAAAGTGTACTCAACCAAATGCTCATCTTCACAGGATAATGGGGATGAAGAAACAGTTAATGTTAATATTATGTGTCTTCACATCAGACAATCTACACATTCACATTTTTATGTGGAGTAGCCTATAGAATCTAAGTTTATATCTAAGTATAAATGGACATTCTTATCTTTTGGTGCACAGATGAACATATCAGTTACTTACTTGGGACAATCTCATTAAATTTAAATACATGTTTAATTTATTAAACCGGACATGGTTTAGCACCTCCTCTACTATGTGACTTCATACATTTTAGATCCAGTGAGGTCAGGGTAACCAGAGGGGCAGTGAGGGAAGACTGCATCATCCCCCCGGAGACAGCTTTTGGTCAGGCGGTCTTCTCTGTAAGAGCAGCTCAGCAATGGAACACAGTGCTGGAAACCAACAGTGAGTCTTTGTCATTCTTTTCATTCAAAAAGAATGCAAAAAAAATGGCTTGTAGAAAGCCAAACTTTCTGTGTGCATTTAAACATTATATAATTATTTAGGCAAGAAATAGGTCAATAAATAGGTCAGCAAGACTTTTGAGTGTGAGTTGAGTGATCTTGCTAAATGATGTTGAGATTTCTGATCGTTCTTCTGATATGTGGCCCACAGCTTATCGAACCCTCAAATGGAGAAAGACAGTAAAGTGATTCTCTAGGCACTCAGCACTTTTCTCACCATATAGTGCATGTCTCAAACTGCTCAAAGGAGTGTTATGATCTTCATTTCCTTAGGTTGACATGTTCAAAACATTTCCTTTAGGCTTAGAACTAATATCTTAATGTTTTACATGGCAGTTTCTTGAGTAAATGCCTTATATTGGTTGAATGTGAATATTTAGGGTGATTGAAAGACAATTTTGCTAAATAACTTATTACTTTATTCACTTAGCAATAAAAAAGGAGTATATTCAGATAAATCTAAAATATGTAAATGGTTTGCTGAGACAAGTCCTGTGGCCTAAGTTACATAATTGTTTGAAAATATATTTAGTATTCATGACGTGATTTTATAAAGCTATCAAGCCGTATTGGTTCTACTGATCAACTGTGCAGTCGTGCGATGTATGAAATGGACATCTGTGTAGCGGTGTCTTGTTGCCATGGAGCTTTTTAGGATTATTTGGATCGCTGACGGCCCGTTTAGACCTGATAGGTCCAGACATATGGGGCCACTTCTCTGCATCATTACAACCCTCAGATGTGCTAAAGATTTTTGATGGATATAAACAGCCACTCACAGTGCTGTGAGGAAATGCAACCATCCCATGGGGGACGAATCACAACTCCCCTTCTATTTCTCTGTCACTCACTCTCTCTCTCTGACTCCGTCCCCCCACCCTTGCTAATTGACTCATTACATTATGGTTATTATAGAGCATGCCCATGTCTGGTTGCACTCTTTACTCATAATAACCTCTTAGAAATGGCCCAGCCTTTTGATGGACTGTATTTGAGAGAATAAAAGCACAGAAGAGAATTCAGCTTGATCCTGGGCCATTTAAAAGACTCATTTTACTGCTGGATAATACTTCAACAATATTGTAACTTTCTTAAACGGTTCCAGTATGACTTTTGGTATTCTGACTCAGTTTTTAAAGGAGTAGTTTAATCTTCTAGCATAATTTACTTACCCTCATGTCGCTCCAAACACCTGTTTTCAAAACAATATTTTTTTTGTAAATAATGATATAAATTTCACCCTGATCATCATACAAAGCTGTTATATAGGCTAACTTCCCAAGTTTTGATACATTGTACAACCCCATTTCCAGAAAAGTTGGGACATTTCGTAAAATGCAATAAAATCAAGAATCCGTGGTTTGTTAATTCTCTTGATCATTTATTTAACTGACAAATGTACAAAGAAAATATATCCAAAGATTTCACTGACCAATTTGATTTGTCTTTTGTTAAAATATACATATATATATGTATATATATATATATTTATTTGCAGTTTTGCAAGTGGAATTTTTACCCGATCCTGTCTGTCCTCAGCAGTCTGTGGTCGTCATTGTCTGATTCTTCTTTTCATGATGGGTCATAGATTTGAAATAAGAGACAGATCTGGCCTGTAGGCAGTCATGAACATCCCTTCTAGAGTGTAGAGTGTCTAGAAACCACTCTGTTGTAGCACATGCAGAATGAGGCCTGACATTGTCTTGCTTCCCTGGAAAGATGTCATCTTGATGATACCTTCACATACACTCAACAGCATCTCTGCATTGAACAGATGTTTAGCTTAGTCCTTGCATAACAGAGATTCAAGTTGCATGATGCAGTGGCAGACTGTGTTAAGGGATAACGGTTTTCCAAAGTACTCCTGAGCACATATTGCTGTATTGAACACAGTAGCATGATGGTTTCTCATGCAATGCCATCTGAGGGCTCAAAGGTCACACAAATGAAACTGATGTCTCTTGCCTTGCCCTACATAGACTGAGATTTCTGATTGTGATTTTTGACATTTGGCACAAAGTGATAAGTGTTGAGCCACGACCCATATTACCTTGCAAAGACAAAGATCCTTTTACACCCATTCACGATACCCTCACCTATTACCAATTCACCTTCTCATTGTGGACTGTTTCAAACTTTGATATTCTATATTTTTTTCACTTTTACTTTGCCAGTGTCCCAACTTTATTGTTGTGTGTTGCAGCCATCAAAAATATATATATATATATATAAAAAAATAAAAAATATATAATTTATTTATATATTTTTTACAAAATACAATTATACATGTGTGTTGGTCAGTGAAAACATTGGAAATCTTTGTTCTGTTGTCAGTAAAAAATAAAAAAAAGGTTCAAGAAAATGAACAAATCACAGAATGTGTTTTTTATTGCATTTTGCAAAATGTCCCAACTTTTCTGGAAATGGTGTTTGTACACCATGGATTACTTTTATGTGTGTTTGTTGTTTCTCTTTTGTCTTACCGGTACTTGAAGCGTGACGTGCCCTGGTCTTTGATTTTATTGTATGAAAAAAGCAGCATTAAGATCCAGCAAATATTTATATATTACTACTTTAGTATTATTTACTATATACTTACTTACTATTATTATTAAGTAAATATTTACTTTAGTGTTCCATAAACAAATTAAGTCATACAACATGGAATGACATGATGGTGAGTAAATCACAACAGAATTTTTAATTTTTGGGTGAACTATCCCTGTAACTTTTTGATAAGACTTTTAAAGCATTTTTCCATATGAAACTCACTTATAAATCCATTTTTTCTATGTAAATCCATACATGACTGCAACATTTGATCATCATTGAGTTTTTTTTGTGGTTATCAAATATTCATGCCAGTCTTTCAGTGTTAAACGAAATACTTTTTTTCCCTCTCAGTTCACTTACATGAGATCCCTTTGATGGAGCAGCATGGAAGCTAATGTGTTTTGTTCATCCGGATCCTTCTAGGCATGACAACCTCAGAGACAAGCCAAATCAAACCAGACCACCTCAATCCAAACAGCTGACAAACCATGAAAATGAGAATGATTAGAGAGAGGGAGAGAGGCATTACGACGATAGACTTGAAAGCTACTCAGCTTTTATTTCTAGTACTTTAAACTAGTAATATATTAGAGGAAAGAAGGCTGAAAAGATGAAGAAGAGCAGAACTGTCAGTGAAATGGTTAGATTCGCAGCCCCCTGATCGGAGTGGTGGAGTCCACAGTCTCCTGCCATTTCTTGCACTCACCATTTCTATCAGTGGGGTGCTCGTCATTAATTCATTACGTAGAGCACACTAAATTAGTCCTCGTTAGCCGCCGACTGTTTGCTTTATTTTATTTGACATCATTAGCCCCTCAATAAGAGAGCATTTATAGCCCCCTCACCTAGCAACCTGCATCTGTGAGCAAGCAGTAAGGGACTGCTACCCCAGCCCCCCTCACTTACCCTTGGCCCACACGGCTTCCCAGACCGCCCTACCACCCTCTGGTCCCCACACCTCCCGTGTCTCGTTGGGAGAGTCAAACAGATGTCTGTGGCCCAGGTGCCTCCCCTGATGACGTGTGTCATGCGTTGGTGACAGGGCAACGACAGGCATACACTCTCTCCTTCCTGCGCTCTCCCTCTCTCTGTAGACACTTATAAGTTCGGACACTTTATTTCCCAATGAGCCATCTATTACAGATCAGTTTGTGAAGCTTAACTTTAAAATGGATGCTGAAGGACTTTGCAAGCACCACTGAAGTAGACATAAAGTTGTGTTGAGGTTCTGACGCTCGGACACAAGAACAACGCATGGGAGATCGAGGCTCACGGATGCCTGTTTCTGCTGGATGCCATGAACGCAGGGAACAAACCCAAGGGAGAGGCATTGGTGTCAAATGAGCCATGTGGTCAACAAGGGCTTCGTCTCTGAGAGACTTTGTCATCTGTGCATTTTGAACCAAAGCTACATTTTTGTTCATAAAAACTTTTATTAGGGGCCTTTTGGCTTTTTTGTGGCCTCACCGCCTGCTTGAGGCTCTGAACATTAAATCTTCACAGGGTAACAAGAGAGACCTCCTTGAGGAAAAAGAAAGAACTAGGAGAGGAATCATCAAACTGGTAAGAGATATACACTGTTGTCTTTTAAAACGAGAATCGTTTTTCGTCACGTGTATGTTTTTGTGCTACTGTTAACCTCTATCACCAAATAGAGACGAGTGGATAGTTTTGGTCTTCTCTTCTGATTAGTGTTTTTACAGTTTGGTCTGGAAAGATGGATACTTCTATTGAACTTATCAATAATGAGGCCAATCGGTCACTGTGGTATACATTTGACTAGTGCTATGGTAAATAAATGATTGCTGTTACTCATTCACCATCTGTTGGAAACTGCAGTGAGCACAGAGCAAGAAGGCTTTATACCATATGCTCTCAAAAGGAGAAATCACTCATGCTTCTATTTTGTATAACTCACTTTCACAGATTTTTCTTAAAGCAGACGATTGCATGTGTCTGTGTATGTGTATATACAAATTATTACGTGTCAATGCTTATTGTCAAACAATTGGCCTGTCTCTGTGCCTTTCCTTATTAGTTTGATTATTTACTTCCATAATGTTTTATAAGTTAGAAATTATATTTAGGAAGTTATCAGAGAAAACCACTCTGTTTTTTAAGGCAGGTTGTGACATTTGAGAGCATTGGATTTGTTGCATCTACAGTTGATCTAATGCTGATTCTGGTCTGGAATAGAATCATTAAGACAAATATTAATAAATTAAGCTGTATAGAGAATGCATATAGCAAGCTATAGCTAATGTTAAATTGCCATTGATTCTGAACCAATTAGAAAGAATGCCTAAATCTGAAATGTCTGTTGTTTTTTTTTATACAAATGTTTTGTTGCTAATATCAGGAACACACACACACACACACACACACACACACACACACACACACACACACACACACACACACACACACACACACACACACACACACAGACTTTGTTGTTGTGGAGCTTGAATTATTGATGGCTCCAGACTGCTAAAAAATGCATCCACAACCTTTTTATCATTCAACAATCAAGAACCAATTAGTAGAGCAATCTGAAGTCTTCTTTAATCTTGACCGAGAGAGTGAACTATGTGTAGTGACGCTTGAAAAATAGACACTATGCTATGATAATCAGTTGTAGCAGGGAACTAGACTCTGCATACATTACCAAAATTCTGCCAAGCATTTTGTTTCAAAATGATTCCTTTCTGTTGTTTGTGTTGGGGGCTGACAGACAGATAACAAATTAGCACACTCAAAAGAATGCACAAGCTAGATATGAGAGACAGGAGAACATAAGAATTGATGACATTATCACAGGTGTAGTCTTGGATAGCAGGACTTTTGATTTATTCTGACTGAGAACTGCTCTCCGCTCCAAGAAAAAGAGGGGTTATATCTGAAATGAATTATATCACAATAATATAGTGCAACAGTTCTGAATGTAAAAATCCTATTTATTTTAGGGATATTGATTTTTAACCATTAGTTTTAAACCTTTAAATAGAACTACTGTTAGCTCAAATGTTGTTAATCGATGGTATATGCTTATGTTAAAGCTTTCAGTACATTATTTCAACTTCTTTTTTCACATCAACAAAAAGGTCTAAATCAAGGCCTAAGAAAAGTGTTGGTTCCAGAAATATTTCTGGATATTACTTTGTATAATATAAAAATTAGAATTTAAGAAAAATCTTCATTAAAAAGTTCTGAGTATCTTTCAAATCTTTGATTTAATTAATCGGGCAAATTAAGTGATTAGTTGTGCTTATTGTATTTTATTGTATACTAATTACCATACCTTGTAAACATTACTTGGTTTTTCTGACGGAAATGAAAAACCTGTCTGTTTTCTGTACTATGCGTTTAAGAAGCAAACTGTGGGTGGTCCGTGGGAGTGCTGTTTGAGGCTGAATCTGTCTTCGGTTTTACCCACTAATTGTAATATGGAACTACCATAGAATCGATCACACGAATATTCATGTTGTGATGCACATAGCTTCTTTACGATGGAAACACTCCCACTCTTTTTTTTACATATTTTACTTGAGCAGATTTATCAGTTTCTTTAAAATGACAGCCTATTGCTGCCTCAGAGAAATTGCCACTGTGATTTGATCAGATGAGTAGTTAATGTGCTCCAGAGATTTCTGTCATTATAATTTAGTTATTAAACTGTTCATTAGAGCAAATTAAATGAAATTTAAATATCTTACCATTATAAATATATCTTCCTCCATTTGTCTCTCCAATGTCATTGCAGACTTACACATACACACAATATGCTGACAGATACAGATGGTAACAGGTTTTTATTGCTCTATAGCTGCAAAATAGTCATTATTTTCTCTCGCCTTTAATAATATAGATCAAGCTTCTCACAATCACCCCTGCCTTGTAGAATGTTATTTTAGCTGCTCAGTCACCAGGATTAAGCCTGTCATTCTTAGGTTATATACATAATTTCTTTGTAAGATTTATGGATTTGCCTGAAACTGATATAGTTATTATACTCCAGGTAGACATCCTTTGGAGTCATGAATTACTCAAAATGCAAAGAAGGAAGTTCATGGTTACTGATCTGAAAATAAATTTTTCCTAAACTACATTAGAATTTTAAAATAACATTTATAAATCATTATTCATTCAATAGAAAGTGAATGATTTGTCTTTTCCTCATTGAACAGGACTCCATGGCAAGAAAAGTCCAAGCCAGGAGAGTTTTGCAACCTCTCTGCACAGACATGAAGGTAAGACTACAGTTTCAAGACTACAGAATGATATCTGCCGATACCGATAGTTCGATATTCTTAATGAAAAAAATCTCTCCCAACTAATACAACTATACAGGGGACCCTCTCAGTTGGTACAATACTATAATATTCAAGGTTAAAATAAAAAAACAACTCAGTTGCACATAAGGTAGTTTTATAAACGCTTGTCTTCATAACAAATGTATTCAAACATACAAATAATTAATTTAAATGGTTTTTCTATAACAAATTGTGTACATTGGATAACTTTCTTGTGGTAAATGCAACTTTAAGTGACATTGTTCACAAGCTGTTTTACTGACGTCTTTCCGATTACATGAGACATGATAAATTTCAGTAAGTTGTAATGTATCTTTTCGATGTTCATGTATGTTTTTTTTGCTATAACTTGTATTGTGTGGAAGACTCGCTGACTTGAACCGAGGTGCTACAGGTCTGTCATGCCAAATATAACAGCGTCAAAACGCCTTTTATTGTTTGAATTTTGTGATAAATTGACATAATTTGAAAGCTCAGACTTTCTTTGTTATCAGAAGGAACAAAGCTTTTTGTGGTTATTGGATGTGAGGCGCGCTAAAAAACGTGGACCTGGCAACCCTGGCTTGAACTACAGGTGATTCATAGGGTCACTCATAGCCTGCTTTAATGTTGCTATTTTTTTTTTTGAACTGTTAATGCATTATTGTCACATTAAAGGTAGGGTAGGCAATGTTTTTCATAAACACTTTTTGTTATACTGGTTAAAACTCTTTTCACATCCTGATAGCAATCAATAATAGAAGTGGTCTAAAATGACATATCTCTTCTGTGGAAATCTCAGGACCAAAACATTTTCATCCAATCAGTGCATTTAGTCCGTCATAGGATGTCCTACCTGCCTGTCAACTTAAGTATTTCCATACCCTCACACACCTGATCACACAGACGTCACGCGTCATCGGCGTGTTTCATTAGGCTATGCAGAGTTGTAGACAGACTGTCACTGAGTGCCACAAACAAACAGCAGCCACTCCTGAACCAAAACAATAAGCTTATGCTGCTTTCACGCCATGATTACCGTAATTAAGCGATGGGAACTCATGATGTTCTCGTTTCTATGGCAACACTATCAACGCTGAAATTAATCTGCAGCAGTCAAGTTTTATTATTCTAATGTTATGCTTTGAGTAGGTAATTTGAGTAGGTAAATGCCATCTCTCATGATGCTTTGCAGACTGTGCTCTGGCTGTGTGTGTTCATGTGTTTTGGAGGAGGCGTGGCTTTGGAGAGCACTCGCTTTCAAAGCTAGCTTGCTATTGCTAGCCTCACTGAAATTGCCTACCATGCCTTTAACAACCCTAAATTTAACACGAGACATTTTCTACACAGTCAGTATGAGTTGCAGTCTTGTACGTTTTTCCGCCCCTTTTGATTTGACCTTTTGATAATCGGCCCTGATCATCTGCTGTTTTTAAACAATCATAATAATAAAAAAATAGCTTTTATCTGCCGATACCTATTATTATGTGTGTGTGTGTGTGTGTGTGTGTGTGTATATATATATATATACACACACACACACACATAATATATATATATATATGTATGTATATTAGGGCTGTTGATTTAACGTGTTAATTTAATGAATTAGTTATGGAAAAATACAAATAAACGTACGCACCCATCCCAGAGTTACATAGTTCATCTTACATTTTATACAGTTGATTGATGATGGACAGCAGGGCAACAACTAGAATGGCCCTAAAATTCAAGATACTGAAAGCATCATCATCATAAAAACCTTTTAGTGGTCACAACGTGTTACACTTGCTACCCTATAGTTTTGTTTAATATTTATATCATATCACACAAGCAATGACTGTGTCACAACTGATGGTAGTTAACAATACCTAAACTAACTTGCTTAATGAACATGAAGAGAATACCTACAGTAGATGAATGCATAGAGCAACATTACATTAACTACTTACACTTAGGTGAGAACCAACAGTGAACTGATTGTGAATGAGACGGGGAGTATAACTACACAGGGAAACCTTATTGACAGACTGCTTAACATAATCAGGAACCAATGAGACTAACTAGGAGGTAATTAGGACTCAACTGAACTGAAGCACAAGAAATAAACACAGGAATGAAACTAACATAAACAACATAATCCTGACAGTCTGCAATATCCCATGAGTGCAAGTGTGATAGGCCTATTGATTTACAACAGTAATAAGTTAATAATGTGTTATATTATAGACCTAATATTGTCTGTTTTTACTATTACTGTTTTTTTGTTTTGTTTTTACTGTAATTTTCCGGTATTCTGTCTTGTGAATGTTGGACGTACTTGATACTGAAAACTCTGAAAAACAGTGGCAACTGTGACTGATTTAATCTGTCACAAAATTGCTGATCTGAGAAATTGGTAGAGGACATAATGGATAAAATGACCACAGTGAATAATGGGAAATTGGCCCCTGTGAGTCAGATGTCGACAGGTTGGAGAAAAAAATTGTCTAATTAAACAGTCAATGTAATATCGAAATATCAAATTTTATGAGCTCTGCTGAAATTTGTTCTTAAGATGAAAAGTAAAGCTGTAAAGGAAATATCCTTGATCCTTCCTAAAAAACTACAAAAAATGTGCTTTAAAAGTTTTTACTTATCTTTTGTTTTTGAATTAGTCATACATGGTCGAAGCTAAAGAGACCTTTAAATTACATTCCCTTTCTTTTTTTTCTTTTTTTATTGTTCCTAGGGCCATTTTTCTATCTGATTTAAAAAAAGAAAGAAACCAGAGATGTGTTTTATTGTTGCTGCTAACCAACAGCAAACTGTTCTTTTGGTCAGAAAATATGTTGGTCTTATTTGTTTTCTCAGATCTAACAAGCAGCTTTTTTATTAAAATACCACGCTTACTTCCAAGGGTGATGACTCAGTGTGCTGTGGGCTTTACATAAGGTTACATGCCGAGATTTTTCTTTCAGGTCCTTTGAGTCTTCTCGCTTAAACTTTTAATTAAAGTCATTGGAAAGCCTTTAGAAAATGTGTTACTTTCTTATTGCTAATCAGATTAAGGCCATTGGAATATCCATGAGGCATCACAAGAACCTTCAGCTCTAAATTAAATCTTAAGTGTCTCATTTAGCTAAAAAAAACCCATCCAAACTATTTTTCTTGTTTGAATCCACGTAATCAATTTTTTTTTTATCTTTAATTTGTAGTTTGAAAAGTCACAATCACATCTCTGAGAAAAAGTTTCTATAATTGTTGCTTCGGTATATGGTGCATATTCCTTTGCAGTTTTTAAGCGTTGTTGTAAACTGGAATGCTAATGAACCACCAGCTATGCTGGACTGGTGTTTTCTTGTGGTAACCTTGGCAACTATGAGTAGGTGGGTCTTATGCTGGATTTATCACAATGTACGATATGTCAGGTGTAAATGGGATGAATGGTTTGTCAGTTTTTTGCACAAATCAGATATTACTATGCCTATGTAGAAATAATACAGTTTTGCTCTGATTTTGTGTGGTTGCATTGTTAGGCCTAGATTTAATTCAAAATATTTAAATTTCCACATTCATTGCTTTGATTTGTATTTTTACCAGCTCAGCAGGAGGAAGTTCATCTTTCATTTTCTATCTATGTAAAGTAGGTCTGTTTCCCCTGGTCGTAGAACACATGACAGATGTTTTCACAGATGTTTCATCACTGTCCATTTTCCCAATAAGTGGGAACAGTACATAATCTCTGGGGGTCACCTCTCTGTGGTACCAAAATGGACCTTAAGATGTACAGATCTTGGTGAATCACCTTTCATTTTAGCTTTAATAAAAGTTCTTAGGTCTTGAAATCACAAAGTAGTAAGTGTTTTGTACCGGTGAGCGTGTGGGGCTCTGCTGATGTCAAGCCCGCATTCTTGTGTCGATTAAAACCAGTGTGGGACCACGGGAGAAAGAGAGGGGGAACCTGTAGAAACCTTCTGTTCTGAATAACTCTTTAATCTCAACAAACGCTGTACGGCGAGAGCTGGCGACACGTGAGCTGTGAACTTTGGCAATAAAGCAGATGAGAGAGGGAGATATAACAAGTGGAGAGGGAGGGAGGAAGGGAGGGAGAGTGTGTGAATGAGGGTGGGGAGCGAGTGTGAGGATGAGAGCTCAGTTTCAGAATGACTCGCTTTGCCTTTGCCCGCTCAGTTTGAAGACATCAGAAGACTGAAACCAGGAGAGGAACCTTGCAGGCGGGGCCGTTCAGGCTACATTTTTTTTCTGTCTCTCTCCTTCTGTGTTATTCTATCTACGGGTGAAGCCTCCTACATTAACTGAAGCTGCGGGACCACATGCAACAGGGTGTAGAAACCAAACTCCCTCCACCTCTTTTGCTTCTCTGTTCAAGAAAAGGACAGGAAAGAGATGCCCTGACACTTGGGGAGAGTTTTAGAGGAAGACGAAACATCACATTGTAGGGTTCCTTGTTTCCGTGGCTTTTGTTCCAGAGTCGTCAAGAAAACCTTCAGAGTTATGAATAAAAGAAAGTGGGAGGGGAGGAGAGAAGGCTTCAAGGTCAGCACCACAAGGGAGGAGGCGCAGGGGCCTGGACGCCCCTCCACCAGAGGGCGCTTCTCCGAGTCTTGGAAGAGACTAAGCTCCAGACAGGGGTCTACCAAGAGGTCAGGACTGGCCTCACAGCAAGCAGTGGTAAGAAGCAGAACAGCATCTGTGTGTGCTCTGTCTTCCATGATTTGTTGAACTTGGAGCGAGGAGGGTGGGTGCAGGGGAGGGACTGTTGGTGGAAAAGAGGAAGAGTAGAGAATGAGGGCATGGGATCACACAGAGATGGACAGAGGGGTGCAGGAAAGAGTCTGGCTTAAGCAGGTGGGAATCTAAAGGTCCCCCTCTGCCTCGGAGGATGCCAGTGGAAAGTTTCAGGATAGCACGTGTAACACGATGTGACCACTAAAAGGTTTTTATGATGATGATGCTTTCAAGTGCACAGAACATATGCATTGAGTGAGACTAGATGGGCAGAGAGAGAGAGAGAGAGAGAAAGGTTAAGATGTTAGATATATACCATAATCAGGTGTTCTTCCAGGACCATGTGCCATTTCGGATGTGTTATTATTGTTATCTGATAGGAAATTCTTTGTTTTACACCAGGCCATATAATACTCCATGTGCTAAGTGAGGGGAAATTGCATTACACATCTCTGAAGTCAAATATTTCAGGCATGTGGTATTTCCAGCAAGAAAACTCCAACCCCCTGATGTTTGATCTCATTTTGGGTGATTTGGAGTCAATAACGAGGGGAAACTCAGTGGGTCAGTTGTTGCTAAGCACAAGAGTGTGCCCTAAAGCGCGCTCTAAACCATCTGTCACACACCAAAGATTATTTTGCCACTTTTGTGCAAACTCCAGTTGCACAGCTAGAAGAAAAGATACTGTATTTTCCGAAATATTAGTCACTGTATTATTTGTGTGTGTGTGTGTACCTATATTTTGGAGAGAAATTTATACCCATAAATTAGCTAAATTTGACAAAGTCTTGGGGACAGCATTATCTGTTACGTGTTTTTTTTTTTTTTAGTTTTCTGTTAGGGGTAGTAGGATATTATATTTATAACTAGCTGTACATAAAAACAGTTGAAGTCTATGAAATATCCCCATTTAGATAGCTAAGGAAACGTGTGTGCGTGTGTTTTAGTTTAACTTAAAGTCCAACGTGACCTACGATACAACATAATTCATGTCGGCCGATCAAACAAACTGCAGGTTTCAACAATAAGGATTTAATTTTGGGCCCGTTGACAAGACAGTCATTTACCTTTTTGAGCTACTGCTGCGCTGCCACACGTTTACATTCATTCATCTTGTACATCCATTTTTGTGCCTTCCAAATATAAATGTTTAGTATTCTCTACCGGTTGTTGCAAAATGTATCAAAGTTAGCTAGATGAGGTTTTTGTTGGTATTGCATGAATGTCTGATAGTTTTGAAAGTATCAGTATGAATGTTAAAAACTACAAACAGTTCATGTTTTGCATTTTATTACATCAATTTCTAGCAAAAGTGTCTTTAAATAAAGTCGATAAAGTACAATTTTTAGCTAATATAAAAGTACATTTCTAAAATCAATCTAGCAAATATGAAAATGTTCTCTATTAATCAGTCTTTTGTGGCAGTCTGAACTACAGACACGACTGGCCAGAAAAAAATATAAAATAAAATAAAATAAAATCCTTATTGTTGAGCTCTGCACTATACACTAAAACACATATGCTTAGACAAACAAATGAAAACTGCAGTCATAGAGATGGAAGTCATTACTAGCTTCTTGTTCTTGAGTGCAGCTGCAATTAGGCTGTTGAATTGTTGCAAAGTAGCATTTTTAATTAGCCTATACATAGCCTATACACAACTGCAATTGTTCTGAATTTTTTTCCAACCAATATATTATGCTAACAATGTCTCAAAGGCCACTGTCACTCAACTTTCCATTCAGTACTGATCTGAATGTTTAAAAAGTATGCAATTTATACATGGATGTAAAAATAATAGAAATACAGCACCTGGGAAATTTACTTAACAAAATGAAAAATCTCTGAAGCCTTGATACACATCTGAAAAAAGGACTAGTTAATGACTGAAGAAGTTGGTGTTAGAGTAAATCAAAGTCCTCTTAAGTGAAAACAGGCACATTCATTGAGCTAGTTTACTCTCATCCGCAGTGTATTTAAATGGAAAGATATGTATTTCAAATCTATACAGTAAGTGTTTACTTTAGGTGGGCGTGAAATTATTTGTGGTCATGTTGCTATAGAAACGACTCCACTTTGTGTATCATATGGATTGCCTTTTAATCACACCTTTATCAACTTGAAGACACATCTAGTTTTTTATAACTGTCCATATCCACTGGCTCTAGATTTTAAGATGTAAGATATTTAGATGAGGTAACTGATGGAGAACTAGGAGAAAAATAAACAGAAATAGAGAACAAATGTGTCACCAAATGGTGCTAGGGAGTGGGACACATTAATGTGAGAAACGCAAAGAAGTTCTGGGAATACTTTTGAGTTATGAACTGTGAAGAGTAAAATGTCTATGTTAATGTTTAAGTACTTTCATAGAATATGAATCAGGTCTAAGAGGGACTCCCAACAGTCACCTTGAGAGGAGTTTTACGGTTTTACATCCCAACTTGGAGGAAGTTTGCTTTCATGCTCGGCAAGCCGGACATTAGGCACTAAGTGGCAGTGCAAACACTGAGGAGCGTGTGCATGCCAACACAAATGCTCAAACTAGCTAATTGTTCTATAGCGTGGTTTTGAAACAAAGGAGGCTGATAAGAATGTGTGGATTCAAACCGTGGCAACTGTAGCTTGGAAACAGAGTAATTTATATATCTTTGTTTCTTTTATATGGGCTTATCTCAGTGGGAGGTGTTAAGGGGGATATTGCTATAGTGGGTTAAATTATAGAAATTCCCAATCAATATTCTATACTTTCATGTGTTATATGCTGTTTGAGTTCTAAAGAAATCCCTGTAGACTTAAGGTTTAATAATTTTAAGCGTAAATTGGATGTGTGGATGATTCAGAATGCACATAGTCACATTACATCCCTGTTCATTCACAGTCTGAAGTTATTCTAGTCTGAATTCACCAGATATGTGTCCCATTGTGTTTGACTACAAAGACTGGTTTATGAATTTCTTGTTTCTAAACATTCAGAAAATCCATCTTGTGCTCGGTTGGTGTTATGCTTAAACAGCATTACACTGGGCAACTGAAATAGGAGCTGATCAGAGTTTTGGAATGAGCCGGTACAACCTCGGGGGGGGGGGCTGATTTTGTGCTTCCACCACAGGGCTTTAAGCCTGGCGGATGTGGCTTACTTTGGTTGTTATAGCAACTGTCGCACATATCGTCCTGCACGATTACAGTTGACTTCTCACTACGGTTACAGATATGTCACTAAAGTTCAGATGCAGAGTCAAAAACGAATACTCTTAAATTACAGTGGTTTCATCACTTCCTGTCACCTCAAAAAAACTCTAGTCTGTGCTTTTATAAGGCAAAGTCACAACCTTAATTAGCTTTAAAGGAATGTTCCAGGCTTAATACAAGTTAAGCTCAATCGAATGCATTCGTGTTGATTACAGCATAATGTTAATAACCACAAAAATGATATGAAACTCATCCCTTACAATGGAAGTAATGGGGCCAATTTTGGCAGGAATTTGAAGCTTAGAATTTTATAAAAGCACTTAATTTATCTGTTAATATTTGTGCATTATGTACACTGATTTTTACAGTTGTTTTAGGTGCAACATTGTCATGGGATGTAACTTTACAAAGAAAAGGTTGATAATTTATTTTTCACTAAAGTAATATCTTAATACTCATATTGTTTGTCTTGTGGCTATACTTGTGAAGGTATTTTACCATTTACTAATTGACCAAATTCACTTCTATTGTAAGTGTCTCACTGTAACCCATTATGTTCCTTTTTTTTTTTTTTACTGAAAAGTGCAAATATTTTTTTTGTGCCACGATTCACAAATGTTGTTGATTGAGCTTAACTTGTATTTAATTAAGTGAATAAATTATACCTGATTAGACATCTGCATAAAAAGACTTAAAAATGTGACTTTAGGAGTAACCCAGGTGCCTACAGTAGGTCTCAAATCACCGTCCCTCAGCATTAGAAGAAATAACAGGCGTGAATTGGATAGGTCCTCCCTCTGGTAAAGCCAACTGGCCTCTTGAGAGGGAGAATCTCTGACAGCTGAAAGAGCCTAACAGAACCCAGCACTAATCTCAGTGAATTAATGAGCTCACAATCTTGCCTGTGTGTATTTCTGATAAAAGCTTTTTTCTCAAAAACCAGTCACCGCAGCGTGTTGCTAGAATGGCATCAGACACGACGTGATTTTAAAAAACAAAAAAAAACATACATGTTTATAATCACAATTTTCACAATATGCATTTGAGCACACATTTAAAATTGACCATATCTAATCATAGCCCAGCCAAAAAAAAGAATAAGTTACTGTCTGCTGCACCCTCTGTAATTAGGCACAAAACAGCAGTTGCTATAATTTTATTTGAGGTTATTTCATTCAGAATCTCCCCTTTAATCACTTAATCACAAAATACTTTTCACTCAAAAATAAATATGTATAAACTGTATAGTAATAGGACGGTATAATGCGATCAGTTATTTAGCTTACTCAGAGTTTGTCAACCGCTTATCCCATCACACATTGGCACAACAGATTGTCTCTAAACAGATGATGGTGTATCTAACAGTAACGGCCAACAAACCAACTAATCAGTGTTCTTGTGGCAGATTAATTTGTCTTGGCAGTATTTACCCCCAGCTCGTGCAAATCTACCAGAGCTTGCCCAGACTATTCCATAGCATCACCCTCAGTGAAACAAAGCATGTGAAATGCAAAGCATGTGACGCCTGCCTCAACCAGCACTCTACATTAGTATTCCCCATCTTGGAATGGCTGGAGTGCCCCAGGGTTGATGCATCTATTCATTTCAGTATGGATTGCCCCTTTAAAGTGGTCAAAGGGAGTAAGAGATTATGTTTATACAGTGCAGTGCTGCTTTTATTGCTCTATTCCTATTAGCCGTTAATTGCCAGGTTGCCTTGGTAACACACTTGGCACAGGGAACTAATGTAAAATTTATGTCAAGCGAGTGTGACATTTCCTCCGCTCACTCTCTGTTAGCATAGTTGCACTCAGCTCAAGGATCAGGGGTGCCATGGTATGAAAATAGATCCATTGTGTAAGCTGTGCCAAAATACATTGTTATTGTTATTAAAATGTAGTTTATAGCTCTACTTAAGCATTACTTAAATCTGTAGAAAAAAAGTTTACCTCTATGGCAAAATGATTGATAATGGATTCATAGAAATGTATTACTTTACCCCCTTATTTGTGGATGTACCTAAAAGTGTTCTATGTTTTTACAGACTTCAGATTTCTTTTATAGTGGTTATTTGTAACACACAGCCAGCCCCAGACTGCATTAATTTGATATATATACTGGGATTTTCACGCACAACCATTTCTAGGGTTTACAAAGAATGGTGTGAAAAGGGAAAAACATCCCGTATGCGGCAGTCCTGTGAGCGAAAATGCCTTGTTGATGCTAGAGGTCAGAGGAGAATGGGCCGACTGATTCAAGTTGATAGAAGAGCAACTTTGACTGAAATAACCACTCGTTACAATCGAGGTATGCAGCAAAGCATTTGTGAAGCCACAACACGCACAACCTTGAGGCGGATGGGCTACAACAGCAGAAGACCCCACCGGGTACTCATCTCCACTACAAATAGGAAAAAGAGGCTACAATTTGCAAGAGCTCACCAAAATTGGACAGTTGAAGACTGGAAAAATGTTGCCTGGTCTGACGAGTCTCGATTTCTGTTGAGACATTCAGATGGTAGAGTCAGAATTTGGCCTAAACAGAATGAGAACATGGATCCATCATGCCTTGTTACCACTGTGCAGGCTGGTGGTGGTGGTGTAATGGTGTGGGGGATGTTTTCTTGGCACACTTTAGGCCCCTTAGTGCCAATTGGGCATCGTTTAAATGCCACGGCCTACCTGAGCATTGTTTCTGACCATGTCCATCCCTTTATGGCCACCATGTACCCATCCTCTGATGGCTACTTCCAGCAGGATAATGCACCATGTCACAAAGCTCGAATCATTTCAAATTGGTTTCTTGAACATGGACTAAAATGGCCCCCACAGTAGGCTTGGGCGGTAATACAGTAATATGGTATACCGCGGGATCTAAAAATAGCAACGGTATCAGTTTCAATATCTTCATACCGTCTTAAAAAAATATCCAATTCACTTATATAGGAGACAAGGATTAAATATTATTTATTTAATGCCTAAAAATGCTTATGTGTGGTTGTCATCACGTGAGAGTGTGGAGGAGAAAGAGTGGGGGAGAGAGGGGGAGAGATTGCAAGTTGCGCACCGAGTGACCTGGTCTCGAAGAAGAACACGACTTCTGCAGTTTGGCAGGGATGGGCATTTCAAGCAGAAATAATATTTGAAGATCGCCTGGTATTATTCGATTATTATTCGAAAACCGCACCCCTCCACCACATGCACGCAGACATGCATAGGCTACACACCCACACAGCGGAGCGGTGTGACGCTTAAATATACGTTTAAAAAAAAAAAAACTTATTCGTTTCATATTTGTTTAATAATATGATTTTTTTTATTTATTTCATCTATGTTGATTATATGAAAAGGGAACTGCATGAGATGAATAAAATAGGATTATAAGATGCCCAATATCGGAAAACATTTGGAATGGGTCAGAAATGATTTTGACCACTTATTACGTTTTGTTTTGTAGAAAGCCTTTCTTTAAATTGAATTTCGTTTTGTATAAATTGTATCTTCATTTTAATCAATGTTTCATCAACGAATTGTCTGGATTAATAAATAAGAAGCAAATATAGTAGACAATATAACCAGGACACGGAGGCGCCAGCGCGTGAACTGGAGCGGGTCTCATAAATGAACTCAGCAGCGTATAAGATAATTGCCTTAAATAACTGAGAAGTATATATAGAAAGCTTGAAATGTTTACTTTTAAACAAAACAATTAAAAACGACAAGAAATGGGCTGCTCTCTGCTTATGTAGGATAATTCTTATGAAGTGTGTATTTCTCTCTATTGGCGCGTTCACTACTGCGAAGATGCGAGTCAGCATCGTCAACTTTATCTTTGCAGCCACTGACATAGAAAACACTAGTTTATTAATAAACAATTAAAATATTTCATGCATAATAATTACTTTTGCCGGTTCTTTGTGGCAAGCTTTATGCGTGCGTTGAGATGCAGAATAGGCAATATATTACGAAAACGCTCATGTATTTAGCATTCTCTACCATACATATTTAAGTAATTCAATCAATATAAATATGTGATTAGACTAATGTTTTAAATGAACTACTTCTAGTCAACTAGAATAAAAAAACTTTAGTCGTGCACGGGCAGCCCTACTTATTTCACATATTTTCTAACCAGCATGTCACTGCGGGCATTCTGAGCGAGCGGCACGTGATCTTCAGAAATGCGCTCTCCGCTCTGGAGGAAATATTACCACTCCGCTCACATTCTCTGGTGTGAGAAAGTGTATCTTCTCCTGTTGTCTGAGAGTTGATTGACAGCTTTTAGGCATCGCCGCCCTCTGGTTGAACGTGTCACAACCGCATCAGAACGGAAAACATGGGGATTTTTTTATAGACAATAATCCCACAACCTATTCCAGATTCTATAATAAAATCAAATAATTGAATATTCGAAAATCGTGACAAATCCCTGCACAAACCAACAGTTTGGTGATGCCATCGAGCCTTATGTCATAATTTTTAATTAGTCACGCGGTAATACCGTATACCGCGGTAAAATAGGGAGGAGGTTTGACGGTATCAAAATTTGGATAGCCTATGCTATCTGCATATGCATGTCTGCGTGCATGTGGTGGAGGGGTGCGGTTTTCGAATAATACCAGGCGATCTTCAAATATTATTTCTGCTTGAAATGCCCATCCCTGCCAAACTGCAGAAGTCGTGTTCTTCTTCGAGACCAGGTCACTCGGTGCGCAACTTGCAATCTCTCCCCCTCTCTCCCCCACTCTTTCTCCTAGGGCTGTCGCGGTGAAGGAATTTCCCTTGCGGTAATTTTGAGTGGCTCAATAGCGCGATATGCGGTATTACCGCCATTTATTTAATTATTTATTTATTTGTTGCTATATAAATACGTGTTATGATGTGGTCTGCATACACAAATGTAGGCTAACCAATGTAACCGCGTCTCTGCACATTGAAAGACTGTCACTCAGCGCACAGTTACATTGTTACGCCAACGGACTTTCTTTGAGCGAGTCATTAAACCGTTCATTCAACGAAAACGTTCAAAAAAGCCGATTCCTTAAATGATACATAATGAAACAAGGTGTTAATTATTTTTTAACTTTGAGCTCCACTTTTCAAGGCTCAGCTGGCCAGCAATGCTTCACTTTTGGGCAAAGCTGAAGCAATGTTTCACTTACTGTAATAGAGACCAATGGCATTGATTCAATGCGTGACTCGCTGCTTTCCCCCCACGGCTTCCTCGCGCGCTGTGTAATGCTGACCAGCGCGGACGCCATTCATAATAAATACCCTTACACGTTAAAAAGATGATACAACAAATATTTCGCTTTCCTTGGAAACGGCAACCTTTTCACGAATATACATGACTTGACTTCAAAGACAGACGCAGGTAATCGCACGCGCTCAGTCGATCACATTCACTGTCTGTTTAGGCTTAGGCTACCGGTAAGTCCAAATCCACGAAGCCTCTGTACAAATCACCATGATAAACAGCCTTGTTATTATTAACTTATTTAACATTCAATACACGTAGTACGAACTACGAAGGGTGGCCTTATGAAAAAAGAAAACGCGGTTTGCGGTTGCTGCGGTTACTTGCATTTCTCTGCGGTTGGCCTGTCAGTAGCGCGGTACTGCAATATTGCGGTTATCGCGACAGCCCTACTTTCTCCTCCACACTCTCACGTGATGACAACCACACATAAGCATTTTTAGGCATTAAATAAATAATATTTACTATTTAATCCTTGTCTGCTATATAAGTGAATTGGATATTTTTTTAAGACGGTATGACGATATTGAAACTGATACCATTGCTATTTTTAGATCCCGCGGTATACCATATTACCATATTACCGCCCAAGCCTAATATACAGTACTGTGCAAAAGTTTTAGATAGGTAAGATTTTTTATGTTTTTAAAAGAAGTCTCTTCTGCTCACCAAGGCTGCAATTATTTGATAAAAAAAAACAAAAAAAACAGTAATATTGTGAAATATTATTACAATTTAAAACTGTTTTCTATGTGAATATACAGTAAAGTGTAATTTATTCCTGTGATCAAAGCTGAATTTTCATCATCATTACTCCAGTCTTCAGTGTCACATGATCCTTCAGAAATCATTCTAATATGATGATTTGATGCTCAAAAAACATTCATTATTATTTTCAATGTTGAAAACAGTTGTGTAAATTTTTTTTTTCAAAATTCTTTGATGAAGAGAAAGTTCAAAAGAACAGCGTTTATTTAAAATAGAATATTTTCTAACATTATAAATGTCTTTACTGTAACTTTTGATCAGTTTAACTCATCCTTGATGAATAAAAGTATTGATTTATTATATTTCTTTCCCCCAAAAATAACATTTAAATTCTTACTGACCCCAAACTTTTGAAGGGTGGAGTTTAATGTTACAAAAGCTTTAGATTTCAGATAAATGCTGTTCTTTTTTAGTTTCTATTCATCATAGCATCATGAAATAAAAATGTAAAAAACTGTTTTCAACACTGATAATAATCATAAATGTTTCTTGAGCATCAAATCATCATATTAGAATGATTTTTGAAGGATCATGTGACACTGAAGACTGGAGTAATGATGATGATAAATTCAGCTTTGATCACAGGAATAAATTACACTTCACTATATATTCACATAGAAAACCGCTGTTTTAAATTGTAATAATATTTCACAATATTACTGTTTTTTATTTTATTTTTTATCAAATAATTGCAGCCTTGGTGAGCAGAAGAGACTTCTTTTAAAAACATAAAAAATCTTACCGATCTAAAACTTTTGCACAGTACTGTATATATATATATATATATATACATACATATACATACAGGTTAAACTCGAAAAAATGTTATATTGTGCAAAAGTTATAATTTTGATGATTATGGCTTACAGCTTATGAAAACCCCAAATCTCAGAAAATTTGAATATTGCCTGAAATCAATTTAAAAAAATGGATTTTAAATACAGAAATGTCGGCCCTCTGAAAAGTATAATCATATAGTTATATATACTAAATATATTAGTTTCACTTTTTATTTTGAATTACTGAAATACATAAACCTTTGCACAATATTCTAATTTTTCGAGTTTCACCTGTGTGTGTGTGTGTGTGTGTGTGTGTGTGTGTGTGTGTATGTGTATATATATATATATATATATATATTATATATATATATAATAGAGTTTATTGTTAGGGTTAGGTTATATTATTTATAACTAGCTGTATGTAAAAAAGTCTATGGTAATGCAAGTAAAGTAATGAAAGTCTATGGTATATCTCTATTTAGATAGCAAAGTAAATGAAATGTAAGTGTAGAGGGATTGGCCATCTGCAGAGTTTTGTATCGAAGGCAAATAATTGTCAGAGATGATATATGTGCATATTTGTAGGAAGTCATTTGCAAAGCACTCCAATTTTCATAATGAAGGTAAAAGGAATGTCGCCATATTTAAATAATTGTACCAACCTTTTTTCTTTTTTTTTTTTACATTTCTTAATCTGCTCCAACAGGATAGAAAGCCTTGTATCATTCAGAGAGGTCAATTAGTGATCTTCATAGCCCGCTGCAGCCCTTATTAGTCCGACGTGATTTCAGACAGAGGGAGATTGAGGCAAGAATAGATCTAGGTTCACAGTGAAAGCCTGCAGAGTTGAAGATCCAACAAATGTGGTATCATCAACAAAAGACCACATGAAAACCGTCTGTGCAGCCCCCTGTTAAGATGAGCAATGCTGTTTATAGTATAAAGCAAAGTGATAACCAAAACTATTCATTTTTAATTCATGTGAATGCTGTTTTATGGGGCTGTAACATTTACATCAAATATTTACCTCAAAGTTTTGGGCTTTTGTAGCTCTGAACAAACACCATATTTATATTCTGGAGATTTGAATCTCATTGAGGTGGCACTTAAGTGTTTGAAAGATCGAATGTGCATAGTCATAAATTTGCACTGGCATTTATTAAACGAGTCTGCTCTTCTTTTGTTAGCTATATTAGATTAGTGGGAATTGCTCTTGTGCAGACCTGCCGGTTTCTAGTCATTTGTCCCTTTAGGGATCCACACGTCATTCTTAAGATTTTCCTTTCCACTGCCAAATCAGACGACTCACAAATCTGTCCCTTTCTTTTTGCCAACGTTTGGTCCATTAACCTGTTTGTATGTCTTAGTCATTTGTTGTGTCTTTGACACTATTGAATTGCTTCTAGGGACTATCATATACATAATTTCTCTTTTATCACTTTCTAAAAAACCTGGTTGGATCTGAAAAAGCTTCACCATTTAATATTGGAACCTTTAATGATGGCACCTTTAACTGGCAACTGAAAACCTGTGTGAGATGCTGTGGTTTAAGTGGGGCAGTCTTCTTTATTGGACGGTCTGTGAATAATTGCCCTCAGACCGAGACTCAAACCTGTTGAGTTACTGAGACTTTAAGAGCAGAGAGAGTCTTTACTGATTGCATTGCAACCTTACAGTTTATTTTGTTATAAAATGTAATGTTTTTTGTTTGGTCCACGTCTGTGAGGTGAAAGGTGCTAGGTGAAACTTTAATTGGCTGCTAAAGGCTGAAAATGTCTTTCCTTAGCTTGACAGAATGCTTCTCCGCATGTATGTGTCGTCTGAGACTTAGTATCCTGTCTGAGCTGAGACAGAAATGAAATGGATTTCAGTTACAGGGAATTACTGTTGCTCTTTTTACAGGAACATTTAGAAGATGACAACAAAAAGTACTGAGAGACTAAAGAGTCTATATTTTTCTTCTAAGAGTAAAGTCCTACAAAGTTTTATTATGTTTTTTTCCAGTGGCGTATCGACCAACAGCCTTTAATTATGTGAAAATGTCAAGCCTGCTGATTAAGTCGTACTAGTGTTGTCAAAAAACTCGGTACTTCGGTACCAAGTCGGTACTAAAAAAATTAAACGGTTACGGTACCAGCTTTTCTAGGTACCGAGTACCGGGTTAATGATGCGCTGTCACAGTTGCGTCCTCTTCATAAAAACACTGAAACATGGCGACCGGCGCTGCTAATGCGGCGGCTCTGATCCACTTGTTGACACGAAAGGAGGAAATAGCCACATATGGACATATTTTGAATTAGGCTAATGTCACGTTGCCATAAAGGGCCGTTCACACGCACACATAGCGCGTTTTTTGCGCGTGCAAATTTCAAATGTAGGCGCGCGGCAAACGCGCTCATAATAGAAGCGACGTGCGAGCTTGTATTCCAGGCGCGCCACTGTTCATGGTTGCATAGCGGAGACACGCGAGAGCGAGCGCTTGTGGAGAGGAGGAGAAAGCAGGGCGAACTGCACTCTCCGTGATGACGAGGCAATATCAGCAAATAATTAATTGATTTCTAGCCCTTGCATTAGAAATCAGCTACAGGGTTCTCACGTTTTGAAGACAGAAAGAGTGACATTTTTGGCAGTTTTGGATTAAATAAAAGTAGGCTACAGTTAAGTCAAATAAAACATGCTTTATCTCCTGTATAGTTTGGTAACGCTACAATAAGATACTATTCATTAACATTAATGCATTATCTAACATCAACACATTGAGTGAACAATATATAAGTTTAATGTTTGTGAATGTTATTTAATACAAACATTGTTGATTGTTCATGTTTTTTCACTTCATTCATTGTGCATTAAATGATGTTAACAGATAAAACTTTTGATTTTAAAAATGTATTAGTACATTTTTAAATTAACCCCAAGGAGAATAATTGCTACAGTATATTATACATTATAAACTAAACAAATTATTGTTTATTGTTAGGTCATTTTATCTAATGTCATCTATCAAATAGAACCTTTTTGTAACGTGTTTTTAATACAGTTTCCATCTTTGTAACCATGATATACACTTTAATATATGTAAATTTAATCTAAATTAAGCTTTGGTACCGAAATTGGTACCGAGAACCGTGAATTTTTACTGGTATTGGTACCGAATACTGACATTTTGGTACCGTGACAACACTAAGTCGTACTAACTAGCAAATTTGGACCTGGCTCAAAACTAAAACATTTTGTGTAATTTCACATGGGAAGATGTAATTGTGATACAGCCTGGGGCCTGAATATTAAGTACTCCATGGCAGGATCATATTTTATATATATATATATATATATATATATATATATATATATATATATATATTAGAGGTGGGCATAGATTAATTTTTTTAATCTAGATTAATCTAGATTAATTTTAAAATTAATCTAGATTAATCTAGATTAAAATGGCACATTTGAATTCTCCCGAAGGCATTCAGAATATGTGTGCTACCCAAATAATGACTAAAAGTAAGTCTTTGAGAATAGTTCGCCTCGCATAGGGATGTGCATTTCTGCCAAAAATGCCATTCGACAATCGAGGAACAAAAGTCGAATATCGTTTAAAAAAAAAAAAAAAAAACGCAATGACAGAAAGGGAGGCCAATTTCATCTTTAGCGATTTGTCATCAAACAAACTGTTTATTAATTGACCAAGTAACATGTTTTCTTCGTTTTTTTTAACAGTAATTGGAAGAAGAAAAAAAACAATACGCACCACAGTCCGTTTTTGCATCGCCAATGCTCGTTAGATAAAAAAATAATGTCATCATATGTGAATCATTTTATGTGAACCTGCCTTGTTACTGCAATAGCCTCATTTTTAAACAAATTAGTTTCAATCAATGTAAACTATTCGTGTGATTATGCCACTGCGCAATGCACATACATTACCGCGGGATGGCGGGTGTTCATTTCATAAACTGTGGACAATGGTAGCTTATTTAAACCTGTTAACCTTTGCCAGTGCGCCGACTCTCTGAAGCGGTTTTTTTTGTAGCCTATAAATTAATGTATGTCCAAAAACCGGATAATGTCATACTTTTTAGTAGTGCTATCGTGGCGTAATAATCTGTTGTAAAATGTATTACCTGAATGAAATGAACTCGAATGTATCGTCCTGTGGAATCATTCATTCACAGACAGCTTACGAAGATGTTCAACTAATAAAGATCTTCATCGCTGACAAAGATATGATGCATTTGCAGATTTGCTTTCACTAGACTAAACTGTAGATCCACGGCCACTTCATCCAACGCTCTTGATGTTCTTAAATCTTCCTGTTATTTACGACTCCTCGAGTGTGAATTGAAAGCGCTTCAGACGATTCAGTGCGTGGGGAACTGAACAGATCAACTGATTCGCGAACCGATTTAGACAGATTTGACAACTTGTTTGATGAAGTCTTTGAACAGAAACGACTCAAAAGAGTGATTCATTTGTAAATGAGCATCGCTCATGCCCATACAAAGGATACAGCGCGCTTGGAATAAACTCATTTAACAACGTATTGCATTAAAATAAAGTAACGAGAGGAACGTCGCCCAACATAACAAAGTAAGTACACCTTGTGTCCCTGACAGGAAAATACCCTGCTGCGCGATCTGTGACAGTAGGCGCGGCCGCGGCGTTAAGTATGTATGTCATACTACACATTAGAATTGCGCGAAAATAACGATATTCGAAAAAGCTATTTATGATCCCAACCCAACTTAGATTAACGGCGATATTTTTTTTATCGCGCGATAAGAGTCTCACGTTAACGCAGCACGTTAACGCCGATAACGGCCCATCACTAATATATATATATATATATATATTTTTTTTTTTTTTTTTTTTTTTTTTTCATTTCATATATACACTCACCGGCCACTTTTATTAGGTACACCTGTCCAACTGCTCCTTAACACTTAATTTCTAAGCAGCCAATCACATGGCGGCAACTCAGTGCATTTAGGCATGTAGACATGGTCAAGACAATCTCCTGCAGTTCAAACCGAGCATCAGTATGGGGAAGAAAGGTGATTTGAGTGACTTTGAACGTGGCATGATTGTTGGTGCCAGAAGGGCTGGTCTGAGTATTTCAGAAACTGCTAATCTACTGGGATTTTCACGCACAACCATCTCTAGGGTTTACAGAGAATGGTCCGAAAAAGAAAAAACATCCAGTGAGCGGCAGTTCTGTGGGCGGAAATGCCTTGTTGATGCCAGAGGTCAGAGGAGAATTGCCAGACTGGTTCGAGCTGATAGAAGGGCAACAGTGACTCAAATAACCACCCGTTACAACCAAGGTGGGCAGAAGAGCATCTCTGAACGCACAGTACGTCGAACTTTGAGGCAGATGGGCTACAGCAGCAGAAGACCACACCGGGTGCCACTCCTTTCAGCTAAGAACAGGAAACTGAGGCTACAATTTGCACAAGCTCATCGAAATTGGACAATAGAAGATTGGAAAAATGTTGCCTGGTCTGATGAGTCTCGATTTCTGCTGCGACATTCGGATGGTAGGGTCAGAATTTGGCGTCTACAACATGAAAGCATGGATCCATCCTGCCTTGTATCAACGGTTCAGGCTGGTGGTGGTGGTGTCATGGTGTGGGGAATATTTTCTTGGCACTCTTTGGGCCCCTTGGTACCAATTGAGCATCGTTGCAACGCCACAGCCTACCTGAGTATTGTTGCTGACCATGTCCATCCCTTTATGACCACAATGTACCCAACTTCTGATGGCTACTTTCAGCAGGATAATGCGCCATGTCATAAAGCTGGAATCATCTCAGACTGGTTTCTTGAACATGACAATGAGTTCGCTGTACTCAAATGGCCTCCACAGTCACCAGATCTCAATCCAATAGAGCATCTTTGGGATGTGGTGGAACGGGAGATTCGCATCATGGATGTGCAGCCGACAAATCTGCGGCAACTGTGTGATGCCATCATGTCAATATGGACCAAACTCCCTGAGGAATGCTTCCAGCACCTTGTTGAATCTATGCCACGAAGAATTGAGGCAGTTCTGAAGGCAAAAGGGGGTCCAACCCGTTACTAGCATGGGGTACCTAATAAAGTGGCCGGTGAGTGTGTATATATATATATATATATATATATATATACACTCACCGGCCACTTTATTAGGTACACCTGTCCAACTGCTCGTTAACACTTAATTTCTAAGCAGCCAATCACATGGCGGCAACTCAGTGCATTTAGGCATGTAGACATGGTCAAGACAATCTCCTGCAGTTCAAACCGAGCATCAGTATGGGGAAGAAAGGTGATTTGAGTGACTTTGAACGTGGCATGATTGTTGGTGCCAGAAGGGCTGGTCTGAGTATTTCAGAAACTGCTAATCTACTGGGATTTTCACGCACAACCATCTCTAGGGTTTACAGAGAATGGTCCGAAAAAGAAAAAACATCCAGTGAGCGGCAGTTCTGTGGGCGGAAATGCCTTGTTGATGCCAGAGGTCAGAGGAGAATGGCCAGACTGGTTCGAGCTGATAGAAGGGCAACAGTGACTCAAATAACCACCCGTTACAACCAAGGTGGGCAGAAGAGCATCTCTGAACGCACAGTACGTCGAACTTTGAGGCAGATGGGCTACAGCAGCAGAAGACCACACCGGGTGCCACTCCTTTCAGCTAAGAACAGGAAACTGAGGCTACAATTTGCACAAGCTCATCGAAATTGGACAATAGAAGATTGGAAAAACGTTGCCTGGTCTGATGAGTCTCGATTTCTGCTGCGACATTCGGATGGTAGGGTCAGAATTTGGCGTCTACAACATGAAAGCATGGATCCATCCTGCCTTGTATCAACGGTTCAGGCTGGTGGTGGTGGTGTCATGGTGTGGGGAATATTTTCTTGGCACTCTTTGGGCCCCTTGGTACCAATTGAGCATCGTTGCAACGCCACAGCCTACCTGAGTATTGTTGCTGACCATGTCCATCCCTTTATGACCACAATGTACCCAACTTCTGATGGCTACTTTCAGCAGGATAATGCGCCATGTCATAAAGCTGGAATCATCTCAGACTGGTTTCTTGAACATGACAATGAGTTCGCTGTACTCAAATGGCCTCCACAGTCACCAGATCTCAATCCAATAGAGCATCTTTGGGATGTGGTGGAACGGGAGATTCGCATCATGGATGTGCAGCCGACAAATCTGCGGCAACTGTGTGATGCCATCATGTCAATATGGACCAAACTCCCTGAGGAATGCTTCCAGCACCTTGTTGAATCTATGCCACGAAGAATTGAGGCAGTTCTGAAGGCAAAAGGGGGTCCAACCCGTTACTAGCATGGGGTACCTAATAAAGTGGCCGGTGAGTGTATATATATATATATATATATATATATATATATATACACAAATAAAGCGTTCATATAGGCCAGATGTTTTGTAGTTATGGAGCTTTAGGCAGCAGTTTGAAGGTTTATGCAGTACAATTTGCAGACTTGATAATAATTGTAAAATAGTAAAATATTGCAGTTATTGTTTTTTTTTTAAATCCCTTCAAAACAAATCTGTATGTAGTGCATGACGACAAGAGGGAAAGATAAAGATATAAAGTGAATATAATAAGGAAAAGGAAATAAAATGAAATTAGGTAAATTAAAGGAAAGAAAATGAAAGGATTTATACAGATAAATGAAAACGAAAGGAGTGAAACGGAAGGAAATAAAATGATATTATGGGAATGGAAGGAGAAGTCTGGAAACTAAATTCTAAACTTTTAAATGATGCAATGGAAGTTATAAGTTGAGTTAAACACTGCAATCTGTTGCTATAGTGATCAAAGATTAAAGTGTGTGTGTGCGTGTGCGCACATGTCTGATTTGTGTAACTGTACAGGTTTGCCTACACTTGTGAGGTCAAATAAAACAATTTTTGATTGTGATTGATTCAAAATTCCCCATTATGTCCCTTTGAAGTGAGATCCTGTCGTGCTACAGTGCATTCTATCAGTTCAGTTCTGGCACCCCCATCCCAAAATACTGTACAATGTGACATACATTCACATCACATGTTTAACAACGCAGCGTTAGGGTTATGCTTAAGTGACATTGCAGTTCTTCGCCATCATGAAAGTTTTAAAGCCTTGCCAGCCATCTTCTGACACCTGAAGCGCACGCACACTTAAAAACTTATTGTGCTTAAACTGTCAAATACACACACAGTTAACATAAATAGTCGTTTATATCTTAAGTGAATGTAAACAGTTTGTATGCGTGACAGTATATTATATTAGGTTGTAGTTCTCCGCCCCTTGCTACAAAAGCTATAACAAAACATATTTTACTATTGAATGGTTACATTTATCACTTTTGTTCTATATATTTTTTTTTTGATTATAGTCGAAATCCATTTATTAAATAAAGTGGTGGTTGATTATGATTGTACTTTTCTAACTTTAGTTAGTGTGTGTAATGTTGCTGTTTGAGCATAAACAACATCTGCAAAGTTACTGTTCAAAGTAAAGGGAGATATTTTCTTTTAAAGAAATTGCTTTTTAAGGTCTACAACAAACGGCTGGTAGGTATGGAAGTAAAATAATGCCAAATGTTTTTGAAACAAAAAGTTTGAATTGCACTACTTTTGAATAAAATATGCATTGCATTAACCATGCTTGCAATTTAATGCATTGTATTTTTAGGACTTGCATTTTTTTATTAGCTCAAATTTGACATGGTTGAATATTTAAGCTGTGAATATTTCAATTCAAAACATTTCAAACACATTTTCATTATTAAAAATTCAATAATTCACATTCACCTTTCATATTTCACTTCCAAAATATTCAAACTGTTTAAAAATACAACCTATAATATTCAACAGGGAATTTTCGGTACATTTTATTTCGCTTTACAAATTCGCTTCCACAAATGCAGTGGTTCAAATTCGACAGTAAATTCAACATTGACATCCAGGAACTGAAGGAAAAGCAGTAGATTACCGAGCATAATCTCCTTCTGCTGTTAGTCTTCTCACCAGCAGGGGGTGCAAGACCGTGTTGTTGACAAAGACCGAGCAACAGTTAGAGCAAACCATTCATTCATAAAAACACATTTATAGAAATGTAAGTGTATGTGATTATTATGAGGGCTGTTTTTGTGTTTAATTCAGTGTCTTCACGGTCCCTGTGTAGCCTACATGCATCTTTCTCTACCGTGAACGAGATTATAATGTTATTCTTATTCCCCCGATGCTGATGTACAGATCAAATGTTTGGCCTAATGTTACATTTGAGGTAGACATATTTCTCTTGGTTGTTTAGTTGCCTTAACTTTATATCGCGGCGATGTGCTGCAGTACTAGGGTTTCCCTCAATAGGCTACTTCAGGATTGCTGGACGTATAAAACGTCTCTGGTTACTTACGTAACCTATGTTCTCTGAATAGGGAACGAGACGCTGCGGAAAGCGCAGTGGGATATTCTCTGAATGTGCCGATTGTCTGAAGCCTTATAGAATCACGCCAATTCATTGGCTGATGGCGTCCGCGCAATATGGCTCCGCCCCGACGCTCTTACGTCGCATCATACGTATTCGCGCGCGCGCCATCTGCTCCTCAGATTTCTCTGCCGAAAAGAAACTGTCAGCAGCGCGAGGAGCTTGGCCGCTAACGCAGCGTCTCGTTCCCTATTCAGAGAACATAGGTTACGTAAGTAACCAGAGACGTTCTCTTTCATAGGTTCTCTCAACGCTGCGGAAAGCGCAGTGGGAACGGACTACCAAACTCGCCAAGCTAGAGCGCTTTATAACTGGTAGATAAAAGAGACAACGACCGAAACGAGTTCAAACAGAAAGAACCTGGGAACCCGGGGTCATGTCAAGATCCAAGCTATAGAACTTTACAAAAGTATGCGGAGAGGACCAGCCTGCCGCAACACAAATATCCTCCAAAAGTGCTCCTCTGAAAAGAGCTTGAGAAGATGCTACACTTCTGGTGGAATGTGCTCTAATGTTAAGAGGTGAAGGCAAGCCCTGCACCCCATAAGCCAACGAGATAGCCTCTGTGACCCAGTGAGAAATCCTCTGCTTCGATGCAGCAAGCCCACGGCGGCTAGCACCGAAGCAAACCAGAAGCTGGTTAGATTTCCTCCAACCACCTGAGCGGTCTACATATATCTTAAGAGAACGAACTGGGCAGAGCAAGTTAAGCTCCCTATCTTCCTCAGATGAAAATGGAGGAGAGTGGAAAGCATTAAGGTTAACTACCTGAGAGCGGAAACTTGAGGAAAGAACCTTGGGGACATACCCTGGTCTCGGCCTCAAGGAAACTTTGACCAGGCCAGGGGCAAAGTCCAAGCAGGACTCGCTAACAGAAAGAGCTTGTAAGTCTCCCACCCGCTTTAATGAGGACAAAGCTAACAAAAGAGAAACCTTAAGAGTCAGAATCCTATCCGGAGCTGACTCCAAGGGCTCAAAGGGGGCTTTCGTCAAACCCTCTAGGACAACAGAAAGATCCCATGAGGGGACTCTAGGGGAGCGAGCCGGTTTCAGGCGCTTCACCCCACGCATAAAGGCAGAAACTAACCTTAATTTGCCTAGGGGAATCTCATCCGATTCCCTATGCGCTGCAATAGCCGCGACATAAACTCTGAGAGTGGTAGCGGCTGCTCCAGCCGCAAACTTCTCCTGCAGGAATTCCAGTACTGAACCAGCAGGGCAGTTAACTGGGCTCCTATCATGTGCTAAACACCAAGTCTCAAAAACCTTCCATTTGGAAGAATATAATCTCCTTGTAGAAGGAGCTCTAGCACTCGCAATAGTCTCCTGAACGTCAGTTGGGAGACCAGAGCTTAATGCTAACGGCCTCTGATCGGCCAAACATACAGCTTCCACATGTCTGGGCGAGGATGCCATATCCTGCCCTGTAGCTGGGACAGCAGATCTTCCCTGACCGGGATCCTCCAGGGGGGAGACTCCAGTAGAGGAACTAGCTCCGAAAACCATGGCTGAGATGGCCAGAACGGAGCTACCAGGAGGAGGCGGACTCCGCTCTCTCTCACCCTGGCCAAGACCGCCGGGATCAGTTTGATGGGCGGGAAGGCATAGAGTTTCTGCGTTGGCCAAGGGTAAGCGAACGCATCTATCCCCAATGGGGCCGGGGGACTCAGGGAGAACCAAAGAGGGCATTGGGATGACTCTTGAGATGCAAAGAGGTCCACCTCCGCCTCTCCAAAAACCTTCCAGATTAGAGCCATCGTCTGGCGGTTCAACATCCATTCTCCCGATCGGAGTTTCTGTCTCGACAGAAAATCTGCTGCGAGGTTCAGAACCCCTGGGACATGAACCGCTCTTAGAGATAGGAATCTGCTCTGAGACCACAGGAGAAGGTGACGCGCATGCCTGTCTAGGGTGCGCGACCGAGAACCTCCCTGCCGGTTCACATGAGACACCACTGCCATATTGTCCGTTCTGACAATGACATGGTGACCCTCCAGAAGAGGGAGGAAATGAAGCAGAGCCAGAAAAACGGCCCTTAACTCCAGGCAGTTTATGTGCCAGGAGAGAGCCTCTCCGGTCCAGACCCCACACGCTGGTCTGCCCTCGAAAACCGCTCCCCAGCCGGTGAGAGAGGCATCCGTCGTAATCATCTGGCGACGAGATACCGCACCCATGCTGACCCCTTTCCGGAGAAAAAGAGGGTCCCGCCAAACTGACAGGGCTTGAAAGCAACTGCGCGATACCTTCAGTAGGCGAAGGGTCGACCCGGAGGGTCGAACCCCTGAGAGTTTCACCCACCACATGAAGGGTCTCATGTGGAGTAGGCCCAGCGGTAGCACGGAGGAGGCCGCAGCCATAAGGCCCAGCATCCTGCGGCAGGTGCCCACAGACACATGATGGCCTAGTGAAAAACGAGCCAAGCATGTCGTCAAGCTGGAAATCCGTGCAGGGGCCAAACGGGCCTGCATGAGAACGGAATCCATGTTCACCCCCAAGAAAACGGTGCTTTGAGCCGGAGCAAGAACACTCTTCTCCGAGTTCAACCTCAAACCGAGAGACTGGATATGACTCAGAACGACGTCTCTGTGGTGGGCCACTAGCTCCCTGGATTGGGCTAAAATGAGCCAATCGTCCAGGTAATTTAGAACACGGATGCCCTGGAGCCGCAATGGGGCCAGAGCTGCATCCATGCACTTTGTGAATGTCCTTGGAGCTAGAGATAGGCCGAAGGGAAGGACCCTGTACTGGAACGCCCTTTCTCCAACGGCGAACCTGAGGAATTGCCTGTGTCGCTGTACAACCTGGATGTGAAAATAAGCATCCTTTAGGTCTATCGTCACGAACCAATCCCCTGGCCGAATCTGAGATATGATAGCTTTCAGCGTCAACATCTTGAATTTCCCTTTGTAAAGGGCGAAGTTCAGCCGGCGGAGGTCCAGTATGGGACGCAAACCGCCGCCCTTCTTCGGGACCAGGAAGTAACGGCTGTAAAAGCCCCGTTCGGTTTCCCCTGGAGTAATCTCCTCTATTGCTCCTTTGAGAAGGAGGGAAGAGATTTCCTGCTGCAGTACAGAAGCCTGAGCGGCGCTGTCTACTACAGTAGGAAACACCCCGTTGAAACAGGGGGGATTGCGACAAAACTGAAGAGTGTAGCCGAACCGAATTGTGCGAAGAACCCAGGACGATACCCCTGGTAAGCGTTCCCACTCTGGAAGGAAATGTGACAGAGGAGGAGGGATGTTGTAATGCAGACGACATACCTGAGTAAGGGTGCCGTGTTGACGCTCCTGGGGTAAAGAGGTTGACTGTGCAGGAGGGCCATCGGCGTCCTGGCACGTGATGGGAGGCATCGAGATTGGGGTCATGGTGACCAGGTCCGCCTGCTTCGGAGGAAAACGGAAAGTGTCTCCGAGGATGCGGCCGGTAGTTATAGAGAGCGTGGGGGGTGAGGGGAGAAAGCCGAAAGCGTCTCCTTCCTCCCGCACCAGACTGAGTAGAGAAGGTGAAATATGGCCTGCACTTCGAGACACTCTGAGTGGCGAAGGTGACAGGGCAAGGAAAGGAGAGCTGGGGGGTGGGCAGAAACGCTTGCGCGGTCTGACCCAACCCTGAGGAACCAGAGGAGCTCTCCTTTTCCTGACCGGAGGGTCAGGAACGGCTCTGCGCCGCCGGAGCAGTCGGTTTGTCGGACCGCTTCAACTGGAGGCGCTTGTGAGGCCGTTGACGGGGAAACGGGCGACCGCGGGCTCCCCAAACCGTGGCAGGTGGGGGATGCCCTGGTTCGCTTCTTCTGGAAGAGAACTCCGGTCTATGAGAGGGACGTTCTCTGGGTCGCACCGGGGGGGGAGCAGAAGGTTCCCTAGCCCTCCTGGGCATGAACTGTCTGAACGCGGCCGATTGGGATTTGGAGGAGCGGAATTTCTCAACCACTGTGTTGACCGCCTCACCAAACAAACCTGTTTGAGAAATGGGGGCGTCCAAGAGGAAAACCTTCTCTTTATCACGGATCTCCGTGAGATTAAGCCACAAGTGGCGCTCCACCGCAACAGAACCAGCCATAGAGCGACCTATAGCACGTGCGGTATGCTTGGTGGCTCTTAAGGCTAAATCTGTAGCCTTACGAAGCTCCTTGACCGCTTCAGGGGTCACACCGTCGCCCTCGTCCATTTCCTTCAGGACGTCCGCCTGGTAGGCCTGAAGAATGGCCATAGTGTGCAGGGTCATGCCTGCCTGCCCAGCCGCCATGTAGGATTTCCCAATGAGAGAGGAAGTAGTCCTACATGCTTTAGAAGGGAGAAGGGGGCGCGACTTCCAGGACGGCGCAGACGACGGAGCAAGATGGTCGGCTAAAGTTTCCTCAATCGCCGGAATGGCGGAATAGCCCTGTTCCACAGAACCTACCAGGTTGGTGAAATCAGCAGCAGCCGCATTAGTGAGGCGCGAAGAGAAAGGCTGCTTCCAGGATCTGGAGATCTCATGATGCAGATCACTGAAAAATGGCAGCTTCCTCCGTTGAGGCCTAGAATTAGGGCCACTGAGAAGCCTTTCGTCGAGTTTCGACGACTGAGACTCACGTGGCTCGTCGGGCCAATCAATAGTGAGCTTCTCCGTAGCGCGCGAAAGCACGTCAACGAGCTCCGCGTAGGCCGCAGTAGGCCGCGCTTCCTGGCCGCTCGGCGGAATAACCTCGTCGGCGAGAGTAGGCCCGAAATCCTCGGAGTCGGAAGCCTCGGTAAAAAGTATATCCTCCAGCCCGAAAGAAACCGCGTCGCGTGCTCCCGGGCTGGGGCGCAAATAATCGTGTGAAAATTCGACTGGCATGCCTCGCGCGTGCCGAGGGGAGGGAGGGAGAGAAAGAGCGGGGCTCGTCTGCTCGAACTCCGCATCCTCAAGCTCTACATCCGAACCCCAGGTCGCGGATCCTCGAGAGGCCTCGGGAGCGCGACAGGGGGAGACGAATGATTCCCTCTCAAAGACCGCGAGCCGCAATTTGAGGGTTTTGAGCAACAAATTTTCACAGAATTTGCATTTAGATGATCCTATAACTGCCTCACGCGCATGTGAAAAACCCAAACATTTAACGCACTTACTGTGTGGGTCGTCGTTAGCGATGTAACGAGCACATGGCGGAGTACAGCGTCTGTAATCCATGGCAGCTTCACCGTAAGGAGAAACAGAGTTCCGCTTAAACAGTCGCAGAAGCGCCGAGAATAATCCTAGATGTAATTGTAGCTCAGAAAAATCACGAGCGAAGGGCAAACGTGACCGCTTCGTTCTGAAGGCAGAGAAATCTGAGGAGCAGATGGCGCGCGCGCGAATACGTATGATGCGACGTAAGAGCGTCGGGGCGGAGCCATATTGCGCGGACGCCATCAGCCAATGAATTGGCGTGATTCTATAAGGCTTCAGACAATCGGCACATTCAGAGAATATCCCACTGCGCTTTCCGCAGCGTTGAGAGAACCTATGAAAGAGAACGCGTAACGTAGCTTAACTAATACAGTGATATAAAAGACCAAACTCGCACCTATATGGCTATAGGCAAGCAGATGGATACAGTTTGCTTGATGGGACCGTCTCTAAAGTTACATATACATTGGTAGGCTACACATGTTTCTAACTTCAATAGCATTGGGAGAGAATGACTTACAGAAAAGTGGTAGGTGTCAGGCATGATGCACACCTTTTATATTTTTGATATGTATTCAAATAAATTAAAGTTTGCTATTGAAGTTAGAAACGTGTATAATGTCGTATGTAACTTTAGAGACAGTCTCTATGCGCGAATGTCCAATGTCAAGCCAACTTTATATCCTTAGGCATAATTTGTGGGTGGGACATGTCCCCACCACTTTTTGCCAGGGTCGATATTGTCTCCACTTCTCGCAGCACGGATGTACATACAAATAGCCTAAATAAAACATCTCCAGTTAAATAGCAGAGCATTAATTTCGTTCGTTTGTTAAATAAGAGGCGATCTAACGCTGAAAAGTTTATGAAATCAAGAGCTCGTTGCCACTAGGGATGGGCATTCGATTAAATTTTCTTAGTCGATCGTCGGGAGAATTAACGATCGACTATCGATTAATCATTAATATTTTTTATATATTAAAATTAATTATTTATTTAACTTTTTATAAATTAAAAATGCAATGAAAATACAAAAATAGAGCGTGTTTTTCCTCGATGAGATCTTTATTACAAGATGATCAACTTAGCAGTTAAACTGGACATTCGGCTAAACTTGAAGATATACAGTATGCGCTGCGGTGCTCTAGTCTAAAGCAACGGAACCTGCAGCTGCGAGTTGGCGTTCTCAAACAGAGACCCGATCGTTTGTTCCAAAATAATAATAAAAAACATGTTAAACAATAACTTAACCAAAAACATAATACTACTCAAAATGTAACTCAAAACTATCCAAGGCACGGAGTCGAGAAAGAGTGTGAGAGAGATTAGCCTACAACAAATAGGCTACTTAACAAAGCCTCATAAAAAATAACTAGTAACTCACATACAACTTCTGCACCAGTCTACTGATTTTTGTTGAGAAAGATAAGCATGTTGATGACATGAACTGGGGTCAGACGCGACCACAACCTGTCAAGCCTTGTTTATACTTTCGCCTGGCTCTGCAGCGCGAGTCTCCACAAACAGACGAGGCGTTTATACTCGATGCGCTCGCCTGTGAAACACGTAATACCGCAATGAAGTCACTTTTGCCGCGCGCACATTCGCGCTCGTGCGGACGCGTCGAGTGTAAACAAACTCTTCAGTCCAGCCGCCGAAAACACCCGCTCTGAGGGGACTGACGTTGCCGGGATGCACAGGTACCTCCGCGCTAACTTGACCAGCCCGGGGAACATTATTCCGTTCACAGTGGTGCAATCCAGCGGTTCATTGCTTCAAGGCTCACACTACGCAACTCAACCATATTAGTTTAATCGATAACAAATTAACATGATCGACTAAATTCTTAACGATCAATAATCGATCGTCGATTAATCATGCCCATCCCTAGTTGCCACTGCGATCAGTGGCGCGCTTCAATCGGTTGTGGAGAATCTTCTCTATTCGTTCCAGTGAAATAAAAAAACAAACAGCACACAAACGTGTACCTGCTTGATATACAACCACTGATAAATATAATCGGTTTTGATGAGGGGGAAAAAACTGACAACATATTAGATTTCATTCAACACGACAGATGAAACTGTACTATTTAAATCGACTGCTGGACATCGTAATGTTATTAATAACATATTTACAATTGTACATAGCCTAGCCTACATCTTATTTATGATTTAACATTAACAACACACACACCTGTCCCACCCACTAACGTTATGCCACTGAGTATATCACAGGGAAACGCTGCGTGAAACTTTGCACGTTAAGTTCATATTCTGAGTCCGTCTGCTTGCCTGTAGCAATGTACCGGTAGTAGCCTGCAGCCTTCTCAATAAGGTGCGAGTTTGGTCTTTTATATCACAGTGTTAGTACATTAAGCTACGTTAAGCACTCTATATTCCAGAAAAAATGATGTTTCTATTTAAATCTAATGTTTTTTTGCACAAGTTTTTCTGACAGGTTCATGGGTAGAGTGAGGTCAGTTTAGGTGATAAAAAAATATGCGTTGTGATGATGGAAATAAACCCAAATAATTTGTTCCAGTTACAACATCTTTAATATGTAATGAAACTCTGGTGTTATTGGATTTAGGACACACATCCAAACACACCCTAAATATATACGCTTTTTAATTTCAAGCTTGAGTCCCTTTTATGGTCCACATTAATAAGCACTGTGAACACAGTCAGTGTATTAATGATGTGTGACTGGTTTTTCCTGACGTGTAGAGGCTGGTTTTTGATGGCGGTTCAGTGGGCCCTATGGGTTTGATGTCTCCAGATGGGGCAGTGAGCAGGGAGAGATCAGCCAGTGGAGGTCTTCCTGAGAGAGGGAGGAAACCCAGTAGGAGACTCATCCAATCCCCTGACTCCTAAATAGCCCCACAGAGCTGCTATTATCCTTTTGCCTCCAGGACCAGGCTGAGCATCACAGGCTTAGAAGAGAACCACTGACAGCGCTCTATTGTAAAGAGACGCATGCACACATCTCAAATATTCATACCAGGTCCATGGTCACGCAGTCCAGAACAAAATAAGCATGCTAATACAAAACATGCTCTTGTTATACCTGTCACACTTGCAAATTAAATAAGTCTGCATGCACATACACACAAATAATTGCTTTTATTCCCAGTAGTATACACCATTAGAGTGGAGCATATGTGTTTGGATTTACATAAAGAGCATCTACTGTACAGCATTTTTACATGGAATTAAATGACTGGCAGGTGGGAATTGGTTTCATATTCACACTCATCAGTTCACAAATCAGATCTGGCACAGGCGCAGAGGAAGAAAATAGCCTGAGCCTGTAATTCTTCCCAGCTTCCCGCTGCTTCTTAACTCGTCTATTATTTTTTTAATTTAATACTTAAGGCTAGCTACGGTTATTCTGTAGTTCCTCAGATGCAATTTGATCTCGGAAATCATTATTTTGGATGGGCGTTTGTAAATGAACGTGGTTACATGATCAGAGTTGGTGCTGGTGAACGTTTCCTTTGTGAATTCTACTAAATGATGCTTCCTGAACATGAATCAGATAAAAAAAAGTCTGGCAGCATGTGGCAGCTTTCTGTAATTCACTGTAAATTGCCTTTCAGGGGCTTAAATGTAAATTTCAGTCATTTACATGCAAGCCATTTAGCAGGCGCTTTTATGCAGAGTGACTTACTAAACATGCTTAAAACATCTCAAGCTTGCAAACTGAAAAACCTCTGCATCTGTTGTTTTTGTCAGAATTACATTCTGCTTGATATCTTTTTTATACTGTTTTCAGTCCTGGCTGTCTATGTCCTTGTATTTGCACATTTTTCATTTGCAAGTGGCTGGTCAAAATCAGTAATTATTCCCAGTAGACTAGAGTGAATGTTTAGTGTGAGTGTTTAACATGTGATATCTTAGTGCTAATGGCAAGAAAGCATGCTTTCCTGGGCATCCACTACAGCATATGGCTCTAAACAGCATGGCCATGTTTGTTTTGCTCTTTAGTAAGAGGGTCCCGGGTACTTGAGCATTAATTATGAGTAAATAATAAACCTTAATGTTTTACTACTGCCGTTCCTACTTCCCTTATAGTTTTTGTGCTTGATAAAAAAAAAAAAAATGTAATATGCATTTGAGGAGTCTGCTTTACAGAGAGCCATTTCTGACAAATTATCACCTCTGTAACTGAACTGGGAACAGGAGAGTTTCTCAAAATACTTGGTCCCTCTAGTGGTTTGGTCTGGAAATGTAGGCTATTAGTTCTAAACGCACAGTATTGCATACTTTAAATGACTGCATTTTTAGTCCACATTTTCCTAATAAAATGCAATTTTATATAATTATGGTGACATGTTTGTATGTTATTGAGAATTAATGTACTGTAAATTTGAGTAAGTGATTAAGTTAAGTTATTAAGTGAAGCACACTGCATGCCTTTGTATTGTGTGGTAGTGGAAAAAATGTAAAGTACAAATTCAAATGATGATAGAGATGCATAGCATTGTGTGAGAAGTGAGAAATTCTTTAAGGCTTTGAAAGCACTGTAGATCTCAGTGCATGCTGATGATTTATACAAGGTAACAATCAGCATCTCTTTAGACCTGAAGTACAGCCTGTCCAGCAGAAGGTATATTCGAAAGTGACTTATTGCCTAATTGTGATGCTTCTGCCTCAGACTGCAGAGGTGAAGGATCATTGACTCGCATCAGTGGGTTAAGGTGAAGGCTTGCAGATGCAGTGGCTGTTCTTTATAAGAGTGTCAGGGCAGGTACTTGAATTTAACAGGCAGCAACCAGTGAGGCAAAAATGGTGTGAAGTGGCCTTTTTAGGTTGACTGAAGATCAGGTGCCACATTCTAGATCATCTGTAGTTTAATTGTGCAGGCAGGAAAGTTAACCAAGGTTAAGCCCACCTGTAATGACATGTGCTGAATCCATGGGCCCTCTGGGATGACCATGATGCCCAACTCTGTAAGAAGTGTTTGGTAATTCACTTTCAAAGATGTAGCAGAATGAGAACCAGGTTTATGCACATTTCAGATTTGAATTTGAATGGAATTGGTCACACCACAAAGAAAGGCAATTCTTCAGTTTTGAATGATTCTTTGGAAAGAATGGATGATCTGGAAGCAACTTTTATCAGCCACAGGTTGTTACTGACAGACAGCAGGTCAGTCTCCATGAAGGAGAACGCTTGAAGCTTGATTAGCTTCCAACAGGTTGTTCTGTGAAAGACACGATTAAAACGGCTCATTCAAGAATGCTGCCAAGAACATGACAAGATCGGGTGATCTGTAGTTTTCCACTATCTTTTTATCAGTGAAGTCATTCAAGACTTCTTAAATGTGATCAGGAAGGTGTCTGTAACAAGTGATGCATTGATGATTTGTTGATGAGTGCAGATGAGGCTGTGAATGTTCGAGAAAGGAGAAAGATGGAGGGATGGCCAGTAATTGATGGCAGTGGATGGGGTTCAGAGGGCAGGTAGATCAGTTGGAAACTTCTCAGAAAAGAGAGAGTGGGGTGGGTGGGAACTGTTTGTGAAAGTGTGGTGTGGCCGCTGATGGCTAGCACCTTTTCAGTGTAAAAAGTGACAGTTTTCCGCAGTGAGAAAAGTGGTGTGAGGAGGTGGAAGAAGAGACAGGAGAATGACATGAGAAGTCTGGCATATGAACTGATGACCATGGTGTGTTGGTAGAAGTGGCTTTCATTTTTTCTTTAAAGGTGCCCTAGAATGTGAAATTGAATTTATTTTGGCATAGTTAAATAACAAGAGTTCAGTACATGGACATGACATACAGTGAGTCTCAAACACCATTGTTTTTTCCTTCTTTCTTAAATCTCGTTTTTGAAAAACGCGCCTGAAAAATAGGCGAATCTCCACATAACACCGACTGTGACGCAACAGTTGGGATCATTAATATGTACGACTCCAAAAATGTGCATATGCCAGCCCATGTTCAATGACAGGCGGAACTGCGCAGCCGAAGCATGGCAGTTGATCAGTGTTTGGATGTACAAATGAACACAAAGGTATTTAGTTCCTTCATCCGAGCCTCTGAAGAAACAATGGGTTAATTTTATTTTCTATGGAAATTTCCAAACATTTCACCGACGAGACTCAACTTGGGCCAATACAGAGCTGGCCTCGATGAACGTCTGGAAATAAATCGATCGAGCTACCAAGCAACACTTTCTGATGTGTAATTGTTCAAGTTCAGACAGGTAATCTTTCTCTCAAAATCGTTCAATACTGTATTTACAGCATCGTGTTTGCATTGGTGAAAGCATTAGAGAGAGTGCAGAAACTGCATTGCAATGATAAGATCTTTATTCTCGCGATCAACACACTGTCATCTGTTTGCTCAATGCTCATCATGGCAACATTTTATGTGATGGGAATAGAACTAAATACTTTAAAAAACATCTCACAATTCGTTAATCTCGATAGCTGTAATAGTAAAAACTTATAATATCTGTAGTAAAAGTATTCGAGAGAGTTTCACATGTAATACGTAGCTATTTCATATGCAAGCATATCAGCCAATCACAGCAGAGGCCGGTTACACACAGCAGACACGTCCCTTCAAACAGAGCTTTCACGTCAGAGGCTAAAATCAGGCTAGGAAAAATGCCTTTTATTTCTAAATTATGACTATTTTTTATCTAATAAACATACTAACATTATAAGGGCAACCCAGAAAACATTCTACAATAAAAATAAAAACCATTCTAGGGCACCTTTTAAGATGAAAAAAGGCCCTTCTGAAATTGAACTGCTTCTCTGGGTCATGTGATCTCTTTTGGACTAAGTTTATCCTTAATCATGCTGTTCTGATTATTTAATTAATATTAGCTTATTAAATTTTTTTTTGCTCTTGTCCTCTTTATTTTGACTTTCTGTCAGCTCTTTTAAGAGCTCAATTATTCTGCCACTTGCCCATTTCATCAGTTTGGTACAGCTCTAATAATCTATTTGCATAAATATTTACAGTTATTCTAGATTTTTTTGCCAACATTTTTAGAGTGAGATTTAAGACTAATATTTAAAATAAATAGATTCAGCATTTATATTTAGCAATAATGTCTTTATTTCATAAAAAAAGTTTCATCTTAAATGCAAAAAAGTGATACCGTAAAATCTTTATAATTAATTTTTTTGGGGGGCTGCATGTGTAAGTATTCTGTGGCTATTTTTAGGACACAGTATTTTATAGCCAGAGCTCCACAAAATGCCATAGTGTATTTGCAAAAAATGTACTGCATGTGAAAAGACTGCATTTGCTATAGATATAAGCTAATTGTGCTTAAAATATACAATATTATAGTGCTTTGGGGGAATGCGCTGTGCAATGCTTTTTGCTTTGTTTCAGATGTGCTTATATATAGATGTTCAGATGTTGGTAATAAACATGCTGTTCTGAATCTTTACTTTCATGTGAGGGAACGGTTTCCCTCTCAACTTCAATATAGAGGCCTTCAATATAAAATCACATTTGCATAATTAATTATACTAATGCTTTTAAGAAAAAAATATTGATAAGTAACAGCCAAATCAATAAAATGATTTTCTATATATCTCAGCTCAGTTAAGAGGTGCATTGATTTGTTTTATGTGATGGCCATCTAGTGTTTGAACAGATGCATCACACATAATAAAATTTAGTGCTTGCAGTTTTTTTTAAATCTAGAAAACTGAGTAAATGAGGAGATGTACATGGAGTAAGAATGAGCATTTCAAAGAAGATACGAGGATGTTTAAATTAAAGGGTGGTAATGAAATGCCTGCAGGAGAAATATTATAAAATGTAAAGAGTTCAGACAGGGAGGAAATAAGGAGAGCTAGAGTCGATAGAAGTTTGTGTCAGTGAATGCAGTTGTCACGATTAAAAAATTCTCATAAAACAAGCACACAGATTCTACATTCCCAAGAAGTTATCATAAAATGCACACAAATTCTACATTCCCAAAAGTATGCCAGTGATACACATTCCCTCAAATTCTTCCATTAATGAGTTCAAAATTGCAACAAAAACTGTTCTGGTGCAAATTTAACCCATGTCTATAATTCAAACTGACAAGGAGCATTGAGTGTACCTACAAGGTTATATTCTTCCATGATTATTCACTTAAATGGGCCAATGTTACTATAAAGCCAAACAACATCAGTAATCATTTTACACAGTGTGGTGTTACATAAATAGGTACTGTGAGTTCCACAACTGGACAGAAAAGCCTAAAGTTGTATAATACATCAGCATGAATATCTTCAACCTTTGCTAAGTGGAGCCTTGACAATAGAACACACAAACACCCTGCCAGATACAGTACCCTCAGTGAATTAGCCAGGTCACATATAATCACCAGCGCTCTTTAAAACTAAAGAAAGCAAATGGCTCATTATCGTGAAGACCAAGAACGTTTGATTTTCACTGCCCACAACCGCATAGCATCCATCACAATAAACTCTGTTGCACTAACAAGCATACTTTTTACTTAATTAGCGCTTCTGGTGGGTAGTGGGTACACACGAGATACAAATGCAATGTTGTTCTAATGTGTTCTATACGTGCTAAACAAGTCTATAGCGAAATGTGATTTAGAAAGACAGATACCATACAAAAAAAGTTTCTTATAGAAAATGTATTTGACATTGGAACAGCAAGGGTGGAAAGTTACAAAGTGTTCTGCGGAGATTAAAGGATGATATGGTGTGCTTGGAAGTGACTTTTTCAAATTGGCAGGGCTTGCCATGCTCCTTGGAGCTCATTAAAGAGAAAGTTCTCACTCCTCCATCCCTTCTGAATAATGAAAAGGGTGCTTTGCTATAGACAGGTTTCACCACAAAAGTAGCACCCTAGGGCCCTATTAATTGTTAAATCTTTATCATACGAACATGATGATGGAGCAGTTTTGGTAGCTTTTGGTCTAATAAGAAGTGTTTGTTGAAGTTGTTTTTCTTTTATTTCAACCTTTGTGAAAATCCATTTGTTGGTTTATGTATTTGTTTTGGTTAAAATAGTGTCAAATTGTTCTTTAGTGTAATTTTACAGTGCTTGGAGTAGGTCTCAATGAATGTGTAGGTATGGACATTACACTGATGATGAGTGAAAGAGAGAGACAATCCTAAAGCGTCACATTCTCTCTTTTTTTTTTTTTTTTTTACAGCAAAACTGGTGAAAAGATTGTTGTTTTTGTTGGGTATTTTCTTCATTTTAGAAGTACATCTTTAGCATATGTTATGTTATTAATTCCCTAAGCATTTATTCAGCCATCAAGCACTATTTTATACTTAATCACTGCTGATAATGGGATCTGCCCTGAAACTGGCAGATGAATCAATTCTTGTGGGTGTATGTCTGAGGATATTCAACACCTTACATGTACCCGCACGTTCAAATATATTTGCATGCATACACATAAACTGATTAAAATACACAAACATACTGTGGAACATATTTTCCTTACCATTGGTTTGCAGCGAGAAAGTAGTGACATGTAAACAAGCAGTATGTGATTGCTTTTGTGTGTAGGTCAAGAAGTAATTAGATTCTGTTGTGAAGTGTGTGTTTGTGTGAAAAATGAAGACCTGGTCCTGATTGTGTTGTGTAGCTGTTGGGTGATGCATGGTGAAGTTAAAATAAATGCTGCTGGTCAAGTGGTTGACTTTTACCCTAAGCTACACTCACTTATCACCATTCTGATAGAGTTTGGCATGTGGAATCGTTTGTCTGGTCACATTAATGGTCACATCCATAAATGTCATCAACTGTTTTTTATAGTTTTTTTCTCTCTCAGTGTTCTCTTTATACACAGAAGCAATTCATTTGATCCTAAATTTCAGCTGCACTATTATTATTCTGTTTAAGGATTGACAAAAAAGACAAATTATTTACATCTAAATGTAATCTCTTTTTTGATGTTGTTGTTGTTGTTGTTGTTGAACCTGTTAAGCAGTATTTTTTTTTATATGAATATGCTTACGGTGTGTGTTTAAGATGGCAAATAGTAAGGAAATGTAATAAAATTAAAAAAATCAGGAAGGTGAATTTAGAAATTCAAATTTTTGTATTTATAGAAGCTTTTAGTGTATTGAAGATCCTGGCAAAAATAGTGAAAATAATACATTTTATTTAATAAATGACCATTTATAAAATCACCCTATTGTTCACTTTAATATAACATTGATTTCCATTTTTAATATTTTTTTTTATTAAGACATATGTTGGGACATAACAATGTACTGCATACTAGAACAACCCTACACATGGCATATGTTTATTGCTGTCACATAATATATGATAAGCATGTGTACTGTGTCTTCATGCTCTCTCTGTTTAAATCTTACTCACTAATATCTGTATCTCTGGGAGCTTCTCGCTCAAGTTGTCAGATCTGATTGGAGGACAATCCTTTTCCCACATACCTGTACATTAAACCCAATCTCCCACTGACACTGGTAAACGGAGGTTGCTATGGATACACACCCTGCCTTGAAGAGTTGCATAATCTTCTCACCGTCTCAGGATACCTTGAGTGACAGGAGAACCCCGCATCCAAGGGGGAAGCAGGAAGAGGAGGAGCTTCCCACTCGGTGCAGTACTTAGTATTCCATCCAGGTCTCTGTGACATCTCTCACATCTGCATGGCCAGGTGATGCCTGTGAAGAGTGGGGATTGATTACTGAGATTCATTATTACGATCTGCTCTGCAGGGATGCCGACCTAGTGACTGCAGTGCACAATGGCCAACTCTTCTACTGCATTCTCTCCATTTCTACTGCACCATTTATTTGTTTAAATGCTTCTCCCTAAGGGAGTTTTTTTTTTTTCTGACACGTTTTCAGAGACAAGGGCATATAAGACCGTATAATAAACACTGAATTATTAAACCCATCCAATGGAAGGGAGCAGTTCAATCCAGTGTTTCTCTCTCTCTCTCTCTCTCTCTCTCTCTCTCTCTCTCTCCCCCCCTACTCCATTATCCTTTCGATGGTCAATGCGTCATGTTTGGAAAGGATGGAGTATGCTGGCAGGGAAGAGAGGTAATAGAGGAGAACAGGTCACAGGAGTACAAATAGAAGACATTGGGAGGGAATCAGGGAAATCTTTCCTCTCAGTGTTTCATTTCTGACCCAAAAGACCTAAAACAAGAGAAAGATGTGGTGTTAAAATGCAAAGATCAAAATGTATAATTTTTCCCATCTGCTTTCCATAATTCCTCATCAATTCCAGTGCTTTGCTTTCGCAGCAACTCTCAACCTCATTCTACAGTATGATCTCCTGAATCTTTTGTTTTTCCTTCTCTTTGTCAGTACGTACTATCATTCATGTTGCTTCCATCCATCTCTTTTTTTCCTCCCTCTCTCGCGCTCTCTCTCTCTCTCTCTCTCGCTCTCTCTCTCTCTCTCTCTCCGGGTTCTTCAAGACAGTGCCGCTCTGCTGTTCTACATCGCAGCTACTGTTTCCCACTCTTCTCTCCTCCACTCAGCTTCGCTCCTCTTCTCTTTGCTTCTCTCCACTCATTCAGACCGCATGCTCCCCGTCATATCTGGCACTGTTGGGTCTGCGTGGCCAGTGGAAGTGGACCCGGACACCCTGTATGGTCTGAAGGTGTTTTCCCGTTCCTGTGGATCTGTGGGGAGGGGAGGGAGGGCAGGGAGGGGGTGCAGGTGAAGGGCTCCGTGTCGGGGGAAACAGGTTGCGCGGCTTTGCGGCAGGAGCTGAGGAGGGTCATGCTTAATGAGTTAAGAGGATTTCGGACAGAGACCACTCGTGCATCACAGCCCCAATGTGGGGCCCTTTTCCGGATGGCGGGAACGTCCGGCCGGGAGCGACGAACCAGCTGGATGCTCCTCGGCCACTCAACTGGACCATACGGAAACTGTGTCATGCAGCCTTCCTTCCGTCTGTGCGCCTGCTTAAGGTACCCGTGGGATGGGTAGATGGGGGGAGGAAAGAGACAATGAGGTCTTTTTAAGACAAAAATGCATTGTAAATATTTATTTTGACTTGTACTTTTTGAATTAGTTGTTGAAAAGAAGGAAATAGTGAACAAAAAGCTCTTGAAAGCTCTTTTTAAGCAGATTTTGAGTTTATCTGATACATTGTCTCTCTTGAAATGAGTACTGTGACCTATGGGATTGATTCTCTGAAATTCATTGCTTCATAGAGCTCTTTCAATCAGTGCGCTGAACCAAGCTAACTTCTCCGTCTTATTTGATAATGACAGGTACTCTGGTCATGTGGAAGTATATTGTCAGTTTGAACTGTTGAGGTCTGGCTGCTAAATTAAAAATGACATCACGTGGTGTGCAATAAGTGCTGTCAGCCTCTCAAGTGTAATGCTTTATTGCTTGCCCACAAATCACTTACAACTTGCACATGCTTTACATTACCAGCATAGCGTTTCACATGAATCAGAAACTTATCAATTGTATGCATGATAAAGATTATTACCTTTGTTGTGATATTTTGCTCAGTGGTATTAGCTAATAGGTAGTAATAAAGCTTTACTGCACACTTGGGACCATGGTAGTTGCTTTATCAGAGGGAAAGCTCCTGAGAAATCTCTGCTGGTAGTATAGTAATGTACCCAGTATGTAATGTAATTTCTTTCTTGTATTATTGTCAGTGATGTTATATTACCTATTTTCTGCTCATATTATAGGAATAGTACAGTATAGATAGTGGATCATTATGTTCTTGGTTCAGTTTTTCAGCTCTAAAGGTGTAGTATTAGAGAGAACTGTGCTTTTCGTCATGGCTGTGAAACAGAGGACTGGTCCTATTCAGGGTTCCAAAAGAAATGACTACGGTGTCAGTAGCCAGGTTTCCATTACAGTTCTGCGCAAAACTTTTGCAATAGTTTCTAAATGTCGCTAAAAAATTATTGCAAAATTACTGTTTCCATTTACAGACGTATGCGATAAGTCATTCCAAAAATCATGGCAACAGATGTCAGTAGGTTTAAGTATAGCCTATCTCAGCCACTGCAATCGAAGGAGATGTTGGTGATCCAAGCATTAATGACCAAGGAAAGCCCCTTATACTTGGGAGCGATCATGTATGAGGTGTTTCAGGGTGTTTCTCCTTTCTATCTGCTTCGAGGTCTTCTGGCATTTCTTTGTTGTTTAGAATCCAGTATTCCAGTAATTATTTAGTCTTTTATGAGTTTAATTAAAAACTCTGTCTTGTCTTCTGTCCAATCATACCACACTATATTTAAAAAATGATCGACTTTTACATACACCATGCAGGTGACCTGTAAATGCGAAATCATTGCAATTTGCGAATTGCCTGAAAAACCACCTCATGCAAGTGTAAAAACTTGTTTGCGATATATGGGAGTTTTTGCGAAATTGACATGAAAAAATTAGGAGCCAAATGACCTTTAGTTGAGTCAGTTTCTTACTTGCTTGCACAAGTCTCTGCTGTGTGACCTGCATTTTAATATGTTGACTGTGATGATTTACTGGCTAAGTTGTATGAACTACTAGGGTGTTTTCTATAAGTATTTCATATGAAGTTGTTCCAATTTGATGTTGTCACTCTAATGGTCTTGATTGTTTTTGTGTAATAAATAAAATAAACTGTTAAGATGGTGTAGGTTCCAGCATCTCCAGCATTCAGCCTTACAATTGGACCTCATATGTTAGACAATAAAAAAAAATAGTAAAGTATGAATTTTTTTAGAAAGCCATTATTAATTGATTACAATAACAAAACTTGTGAATGTTTATCTTTAATTACACAACATGAACAACCAATCAGTAAACGGATTCTCACAAACCTTAAGTAATATCCATCGTATTTTGCAATGCTTAAGTAAGCTATTTTCTGTGAATGTGTGAGACTTCTGATTCAACAGTTATAGATAACTAACTAGAATAATAATATAGCAGTAAACAGTAGTAAAGAGTTAAAGGGGCTCTGTGTGAGATTTACTCCCATCTAGCGGTGAAATTGTATTTTGCATTCAAACGAATTGTGCTCTCCAGCGCCTCGCTTTTTCAAATGCGTGTTGCATCTACGGTAGCCGTTATGTATCAAAAAGCTATGACAGGATGTCTTCTAATAGCACTTCGTCGAGTTTTCCTTCAGGTGAACAGGTTTGTAATTTCAAACAAACTGCAACTTGACACAGCGAACAAACAAATGTTACAGTATGAATTACTGACTGTGAAAAACATGAACTATTGTAATTAGTATTTATGCTTTCTTTATTCGTCACATTAGTCACACAGAAATAAATTACCGTTAGGTTTCACAAAAGAAAGAGGACACACTTCTTCAGTCGCGTCTGTTTCTGTTTATTTGGTAACTTAGTTACAGGACTTCTTTCTAAATGTGATATAAATATGTCCTGTAACTAAGTTACAGGACATATCGGGAGCTTTACCACTCTCTCAACTCCCAGTAGGCTACGGATATTTTCAGTCAGAAAAAGAGGAAGCTCCTGAAAAAAAAGTTGCTTTATTTTATGGTAGTCTAGTATAAAGAGACGAGACGTAGGCTATCTGACAGATAAAATAAAAACATGATTGTGATAGCCTTTATGATTGGTCTGATTTCTTCAACCATTCACCATGTATTTTTTTACTATGCGTATCTTCAAGCGTTTACTATGTATGAACTATGTTACTATGTTTACTACAGTATGAATTATTGACTGTAAAAAACATTGACTTACCTGTCGAGGAGAAAGCAGGCAACTTCAGCGTCTCTTTTGAAATCTTTCTCCTTCATTAACTTAGCTCTTTCCACCTGGGAAAAGCTATCCCCATTTACTCTTGTTTTTTGTACTCTGCGGTCACGTTTCCTTTTTCGTTCAATTTGGGACTTTGGCGACGATGATTTCTTCTCCTGTGGCTCGGCATACGTATGATCCGCCATTGAAAATAAAATTGCAATTCAGCTTTTTTAAATTGCCGGGTTTAGACCGCCTATGGTTTAGACAAGTGCCACTCACTCACTGCTCTGCTCATCCGGTTCTGCTGCTTCAGTCACGTGACGCTGGCTCTGAACGAAAACGCATTGTGCACGTGGAAAACGCGTGGAAGCCTCCGTGGACTTACCAAGGGGGTAATCCATCTGCCGGAAACTGAAGCTCCCTCTGGGGGCCGCCATTGTAGCTGGCTATCACTTGTTGTTAGCATCCCATTGACTCCCATTCATTTTGGCGTCACTTTGACAGCGAATAACTTTACATCTGAGGCGTCCAAAGACTCCATTGGTCCATTATTTATTTCTAAAGAAACACGACAATGTATAAAAGGCTTCATTACTTTGTATCTTACGTTATCGCCCCGTAGAAGCCGTTTTTGTAAAAATAGGCTAACGATTGCGTCATAACCACGTCATTGGTTACAATTGCGTCATAACCACGGGACTCTCTGTCGCGCAGTAGAGAAGTTACCGTATATAAACAGGAGGAGAAGCTCACAGGCAATCTTTTACTGTCTAAAGTCAGCCCATGGCATAGATAGAGTCGATAATAATAATTAATCAGAATACTTACCAAAAGTTGCTCCAGGTCACGCTTCGTCGTCTCCGCAAGATTAGGTGTTTCAGATTTGTCTTGGCACAGCTACTAGAAGATGAACAACTGTCAGTCAGGTTGCTCACGTCACATCTACGTCGTCCAGCTCAGTGTGAGTCTGCGCAGTACGCTTGGCTATCAGGAAGTGAGTGCTTCTATTGGGCTTCAATTCTCTCCGTTGAAATCAATGGGGTCGCTGTGTCCATTTCTTTTACTGTCTATGAGACTTACCCGTCCCATGTATATAAAGATAATAAATTCTTCGTTTAAGAGGATAAGTCAGATAATTGGCAGAGGTATTTGTGCACCACTGAGGACATATTTATGAATAAAAATATTGATTTTAGATAATAAATTATCTAAAAGGTTACACACAGTCCCTTTCAACACGTGTTTATGATTACAATAATTAATTAAAATAAAATAACTGTGTTTGCGTAAACCTGTCATTTGTTCACGAATCAGACATAACAGCCTATTCTGTGCTATGTGACACAAATGCATATGAACAAGTACAAAGCTTTCCATATGATGTCCAATTACCATATTAACTAGAAATTAAAATATTCCCAATGGCGACAAAACAAGGAAACCGTGCAAAGCCTTGATAGTCATCTAGTATATAGTGTGCAGTAAACATCGACTCTTTGCTTGTGAATCTGAATTGTAAAAGTATGAGATGTGGTTGTGTTTGCATAATACATTCTATTGCTGAGTTACGTAACATACTGTGGGTTAAATATGCTGCATTGGTAAAACCATGATCAATCTAAATTCCCACCATCACTGTGTTGGCCTAAAGGTAAATGTTTTTGAGTGAATGTTCTGGGTTAGAGGGCAGATGTGGTTTAAACTGTAGCTCTATGTAGGTGAATGACCAGAGGAGTTGAAGATTATAGGAGTTGAACAGACAGATGCCCTACAAATGAGATTATCTCAGCGATGAGTAAACAGCTGTATGTTTGTCCAGCTCTGCTGAGGTGTAGTTTGCCAATAGTGCACTGAGGTGGCGGATATTTCACTATTTGTGTGTGTGTGTGTGTGTGTGTGTGTGTGTGTGTGTGTGTGTGTGTGTGTGTGTGTGTGTGTGCGTGGGGGGGGAGTTCAATAGCTGGCAGGCCACTGCTATCCAGCATAGCAACACTGTCAACCTTCCGGATGTAATGAAAATAGCTCAGAGCAAATGAAGGTTTGTGATTGATGTGGCTCTATCTGTCATCGCACTGGAGCTAATCTAATTTGCTGATGCCTTCGTTTGGTTATCATGGAACACTGGTAATGAATCAGATGCTTTGGCACTTTGCACCAATTTCTCATGAGTTTTTTTTATAGATGCAGAAATGTAGAAGTACAATCTTCCATCATATAACTGAATTCTATGATTTTCTTTTCTCACCCTCATGCTGATCCAAATCTGTATGCTGTTATTTTTCCATAACACAATCAAATTATTTAATTCATCCTTCTCTTTTGTACACATTAAAAGTTTATAGTATGCCGCCACCTCTACCAAGCTCCAAAAATAATATAAAATTATTATAAAAGTAGTGTACACAACTATATTCCATGTTTTCTGAAGCCATATAATAGCTGTATTGTGAGGAAATGACATTTATGATGGCATCTTGAGAAAGTATTTCCCCCACTAGAGGTTTTCAGTCTCGTTCTCCACCCCACATGATCTGGATTGTGTTCCCATGCAAAATATGCACACACACAAAAAAACAGATATCACTGCTGTCAAACCGGTCACAGTGTGGCATAATTTTTTGACTCATTTAGCTGAATGAATTTGGCAATGAGATTCTATCATATAGCTTCCGAAGACTTCGGAATACAGCACAATACTATAGTGTTTATTTGATCCTTTTTGTGTTTTTTTTTTTTTTTTAGCTTGACAGCTATGGTTACTGTAAACTGTCATATGGTAAAGATCTGGATATAAGTTCTTCAGTATATCTCCTATTTTGTTTTCGTAGAAAAATATAAGTATACCAGCTTGGAATTCTCATTTTTGGGTTGTGTGTAGGAATATATCTTTTGGTAATGGAGAGAAAAAAAAAGTATGTATAATTAGAGGTCAGAATAAAGGCTTATTTGCTGTTTTTGCAAGTTACAGCAATTTGCTGGATTTTTTCCGTTTAGAAGTTGGCACTGGAGTATGGAAGCTTGTTTCCGCCATTTGAATTAAAAATAAAAAAGGTAATTGTGACTTTTTATATCAACTCGCAATTCTGTCTTTATAACACGTAATTGCTAGCTTTTATCACACAATTCTGTGAAAAAAAAGTCAGAATTTCAAGTTTATATCTTCTATATTTTCTGTGTGAACTTAAGTTACACTTTAAGTGTGCGCTCTGATCTAACTGTTGCATAATTTGCACAATGTTTATGTAAAGTTTTGTAACAAATTTCATGATTCATTTAGCAATTGACAAAAAGGGATGTGTGCAATTGGATTAGATTGTCCTCAGCAGCTTAGTATATTGTTTAAAGACATCTGTCAATTATGTGATAATTAAGATGAATTCGATTTGTGGGCATGCTTGATGCTGGAGTGGAAACATTCCTATTATATACAGTAAATGTCAAAGTTTCATATGTCTTATGTGGGCAATTTCTTATATTCACTAGCCTGAGTAAACTCATTATGTCAAATGAGATATTCAGTATGCAGCTCAGAGTATTTCATTGTCATATTTAATTATTTATTGTCAGTTTATTCTAAATTATGTATTACTATTTGCATTAATATTTAAGATTACAAGAGTTGCATTGGTTATCAGTATTAAGAAACGTATTTAATCTGCTCTATGAGAATCCAAGTCTAAAGACGAATGCAGCCTCCTCGCTCTCCTCATGGTGTTTCAGAAGAGTGAAACCACATATCTCAACAGCAAATGTCTTCAGGGTTGGTGGCAGGTGTTAGGACTATATACTGTATATTGAATATTATCTCAGTGACACACTCTGACAATCTCATCTCTCTCACATTCTCTCTCTCTTTGACTCACATGTCTCAAGTTTCTCCTTTCTTTCTGCACTAAAGCACATTTACTTTAATATACTCACTGTGTGGAAAAGGGATTGATATAGTGATGAAAGACCAATTTTCAATTCTGAAATTAAGCACTTATTCTTTAGAGAATCAGCAAATACACAAATAGCTACTAAAGAAAATACTCAAAAGGATTAAGGCACACAATTTTCTTCCATGCACTAACATCTCAGCAACTTGGATTTACAGATGTATTACTCAATTAAAATAATATATTCCCATACAAGAAATGGTAATACATGTTTTAGCTCCCTAACAAGCCAAATCCAAGTAAAACTTTGTCAATATTGCTCAAGGAGAAGTCATTTGCTCATTTAATTTGTCTTTTTTCAAAAGAGTATTTAATGTGAATTTTATTTTCACATTTCCTCTTTCGTTTTGATTGTATGGTGAATTTCAATTTATAAATTGAAAATACACCTTGCACTAAATACGAATCACTATTTCCGGACGGAGAGGAATTCAATTGTTGTTAAATTGTTTGTGTGCGTGTGTGTGTGCGACAATTAATGTAAACTGCTGATTGAAGCAAACTCCTGTAAATTGAAAAGTGGACATCTAATTCTTTGTGATTGTAAGCAGGAAGACTTATGCCTTGTAATAAGAAAATGTTGAAAACTGTATAATGTTTATATGTCTAGGCTTATGCAAAGTTTGATGCTTGAGTAAGCCTGACCCAGATATTAGAGGTATTGTGCTTCCATTCTGGCCTCTGCTGTGGATTGAGGGCTTCTTTGTACTGTCTCATGAGAAGTTCAATACATTTTTTATAAATAATTCACAGGGTGCTTACTGATCTCAGGTAGGACTGCTACTGTGGTTTAAGTTACATCATGATATTCAGTTGAAAATGCATTGTGTGGAAAGGTGGGCAACTCATCATTGGCAGGATTGCATCTATCATTATTCACTTAATCAACATAAAAGACAGTCTGGTAAATCTTCCCATACTTGAGGAGTGAATTTCTGAAGCACCGGTCTTTGATCACAGAGACCTTGCAACAAAAGCCTGACCTTCTGTAGATAAGTGATGCATGGTTTTAACATGTAAGTCTATGCGAAAAACATCTTAGTCTAAATTAATCAAATTTGCATTGCTTTAATGAGTCAAATCGTGCAAACCTGAGCCGAAAAATAGTACCAACAGCTTCAAATGAAGTGCATCTGTCTGACTTTGTGGTTCAAAAAATGTCTCTTAAATGCTTAGACAATCCTTCTGTATTCTGATCTCTTATTCTTTTGAATGTTAATAGCAAAACATAAAAAGCAATAGTTCACCCTAAAATGAAACATCTCATCATTTACACACCCTCATGTCGTTTCAAACCTGTATGACTTGCTTCTGTCGAAACATAGAAGTTTTGAAAAATCATTGTATGGACCAAAAAAAAAAAAAAGAATAAAGATATTTAATGAGTATTTTTAGTTTGACTGTCCCTTTAAATTTGAGAGTCTGAATGAATTGTCTACAATTGCTCATTACATTATCTTTAGGTTTGATCTCAAAGACAACATATTTAGACATATTTTTAAACACATTTTAGTCTTTAAACAGTACATCAGTTTGATTCTGGGCTTTCAAAGTCAATAGAATTCTTTTCAGAGTTTCTCAAAGGTATTTTAAAATTAATTTTGGTTTTAAAATAAATGAGCACCGTGTGCTTTGATTTACATAGTCTTGAAAAAAGGACAAAAAAAAACATTGCATCACCAAGCAGCTCCTTCTGGTTTGCTGCCATTTCACCGGAAAACATGAACTGTTTCAGTGATGAGGTGAAATGGCACAGTCTTCCCTCCTTTTTTTTAAATGGAGGATTTGGAATTAGCTTCCCTCAATGAGAAAAATCATGAATGGGCTCTGAACGGGACCGGCCCTTTGAAGTTGGCCAGAAGTAAAAAGCTTCCCTCATCTTTAAAATGTGCGGTAAAATGTGCCACACAGCCATGTCAAAGACGTATGCAATGAGAGTCTCAGAAATGGAAATACATTTTTTATTCTGCTCTTGTCTTTGCTCTTGCAAATGGTCTCTAGGCCTCATGATCCAATCAAGTATATCCTCTTCATGTGTGCTTTAAGATGCCCTGTCAGGACGTTTGATAGGTGTGAGGCATTCTTATGCTCTCTCTGTGTGCGCGTCCATTTACACACTGCGATTTGTGTGGCCAGAATAAATTGAATGCGTGAACACAGAAAATGAGAGTGAAACCAAGGGCTATTTTCAGGAACCCCTCTCTTATTGGGTGTTCACACACACACACACACACACACACACACACAGTTCCCACATTTCTGATTTAATGGATATTGGACCTATGCTCCAGTTTCTTTCTTATTCCTTAAAGTGATCTATTTCTGTCTCCTCACCCCAGAGTCCCAGATCTAACCCTCCACCACAGCTGTCCCCAGCCCACCACACCTATTTTTCACTCAATCACTCCCTCATGTTCTCACACAATCATTCCTATCCTTCCATGTCCTTGATTTATTCATTTATTTCCCCTCTTTATGAATCTGGACAGCATGTTCTCTCATTTGTCTGTGGTGTGAATGGCATGACGCTTCTGCGTGTATCCCGGCCGAGCTTAGAATAGCTTCACTGTTTCAGTAATGGAAACACATGGGGCTTCACCATGTCTGCTACAAAATACTTTATTCTCTCTTGAAATAGCAGTTCCCATATAACTCAACTGTAAAGGTGAGCACAGGGCATGACTGGATTGTTTTTCTGTGTCTGTCTATCTGTCCGTCTGTCTGTCTATCTATCTATCTATCGATCTGTCTGTCTGTCTCTCTCTCTGTCTATCCATCTATCCATATCTATCTATCGATTCATCTGTCTATTGTCTGTCTATTCATCTATCAGTCTATCTGTATGTCTTTTTGACATTCATTTTGACATTTAATTTAAATATTTGTATACAATATTCTGTAAAATATATGGATGGGATCCCGGCGAATGATGCGTTTTTATAGTGTAAATCCAGCTCTAAAACAACCATCCTTGAAAATTGAATGTGTGCATTTGTACATGCATAGCCTATGGCTATGTGTGAATGTGGGTATTATTTTCTTATGTATGTGTAGGCTAGATGTGTGTCCATTATAGTACTCCTCTATTTGTGGACATTCATTTGAAACTGAATATAGTATTATCTCGAAACCTGGACGTAGAATCGTCCCACTCATTCTAGAGCTAGTGGCACTAAACCAATACAATCCTATACAAATGACACAAACAGCTGACAATGAAGGCATTTCCCAGATTAACTCTAATGGGGTGTTGGTGTATAAAGAATTTTAGCTGGCACATACACGACAGACTGTTTCTCAGTTGGTGACTTCATTGTAATTCATAAAGATAGACAGAAAATTAGCTTATGGAGATATATATATATATATATATATATATATATATATTCATAAAGCATCTTTTACATTAAAACATTAAAAATTGTGTCAGGAGGCAGCAACTTTAATTATGAATGCACCAAATGAAGCTAAATATTTTTAATTTGCATCAAGATTGGGGTGTCAACCTGTGAGGAAACTTATGTATGCATTTCATTAGGGGTGTAACGGTTCACAAAATTCACGGTTCGGTTCGATACGATACACTTGTGCCACGGTTCGGTTCGGTACGTTTTCAATGCAGCAAAAAGAAAGAAATGCCAGAGAAATTTCCTTGATTTTTTTATTTATTATATTTTTATTAAAACTAACATCATAAAGTATGATATATTTTTTTTTAACTTTGAGCAATGATGGAGCTATAATTGACTTTTCTTAGGAGCATATAAAACAAAACAGCTCCTTGGACAAAATGAAATGTTATATTGTAGTAGTTATAAACAAAGGTTTATTTTAGTTCAGATTAACATTTGTATTCATAATGTCAAAATAAAACCGACGTAATGTTACTTGAAAGCATTATAGCCTACTATTCCTGCCAAACCTCCATGGTTACAGTTAGTGTTACTACAGTAAATCCATGGTGAATGTTGCTGATCTGTGGACACTGAATAGTTCATTCATGGCACAATGTTTCTTCCTGGTTTCCACGTCAGCGCGGTTTGATCTGTTAATAACGGAGAAATGTGAATGTTTCTCACTAGATCTCGCAGCGATGTTATTACTTCAAGTTCAATAGCAAATTCAAATGCTTTCTTTACTGGATGTCTCAGCGTTGTGTAACAGAGATCGGCTCGCTCTGCATTGGTCCAAACTGATAAACAGTCCGTCAACCACATAATAACGAGTAGCTCAGTTTCGTTCCGCTTACATTACATTTGCCATTTGATGTTGGGCAATGTTGTGGTCGCACCAGCATCTCGAGTGCGCTTGCCACGCACAACGAGCGGCGCGCGCCTACATTTAAAATAACGAAATTTTGGTCGGCAGGAAAAATGGTCCAACGAACCGTTTGGTTTGAAAATGCGTACCGAAAACCGAACCGAAAGCCTCGTACCGAACGGTTCGATACGAATACGTGTATCGTTACACCCCTACATTTCATCAATAATATGATATGGGCTCCAGGCTAACATTTGAGAGCAGTAGTAGTAGCACTGTTGCCACTACGTTCTACAGAGTATGAGTATTCTAGCCACTGAGTGATTTTACTGATTATATAGTCATAAAGGTAATTTAATCATAAAATTACTATTGTTATAAATTAAAATATTGATTCCGCTTATTGATTCCTGTGTGCGCATTTTAATGTGGTGTTAAACCATTCAAATGATTACTATGCAGTTTTCTGTGATGGGTACATCAAGAGTGCGCACACAAAAGCCGCCTCTCATTTGAACAGACAAATACACCAAAAAATTCTATAAAAATATCCTTATAACAACAGTCGGTTATGTCTTAAATGATCGTAAACAGTTCAAAACAGTTTGTAAAAAGAAAACTTGTAACTGGATTGAATCCGTGCATTAGGTCTTATGACCTAAAATGACATTGGAAAACACTGCGTCATGATCCTGATGCGATTGGATCCCAACAGTCCCATAGCTTTTAGCCAATCAGCATGTCATGTCACTCCGTGATCTACGCATTGTCTTATGTTGTGTTTGTTCAAGACCACCTGCTCTAAATAGAGATATGTGATCTACTTTGGTTTACTGTTACAAACTAAAACGTGGCACTATACAGTTTACACTTGCGTCTGCGGCACTTTTTCATTCGAATACTTAACATAGTTTGGTCTCTAACTTTTCAATGATATATGACACAAGTCTATCTGTTATAATATGTACTATGATTTTACACATCACATTTTCATGTAAAGCAGTTAACTTCACCCATTGAAAATAGAGCACTTCTAATATGTCAGCAAATTTAAAAGCACTTGTTAAATGATGGTCATATTCCCTACTATGTTCACTGTAAAGTCAAGCTTCTAAGCACTAAGACAACACCTATTTTGTGTTGAATAAGCAAGCGGTTACGTAACATGATAACTTAGTAGTGCCCCCCACTTCGTATTCACGAGGTTCAGGTTAGTGATTAATTGATTAATTAATTTAAACAACAATCTATAATGGGCATTTTGTAAATTGACATCCCTACTTTCGATATTTTAATGTTTTAATCAATGATTCAAACGTAAAACCAGTGTGAAATAAATGTTAAAAGAAGGAATAAGAAAGCTGCAAACTGCATCTCTCGTTCAAAATCGCTCCCTCTCGTACACTGCGCCAGCCCTCTTTCCTCATTGGATTATAAAAAAGTCAAATGCCCCTTAAATTAGATTTTAGGTGTCTGTATGCCTTAACATTACTGCAATAATGATTTACACAGGTACAGTGGGTCTTTGTTTCTGTACAGATTGCCAGTTTCAAATGTGCTTGATGTAAAATAAAAGGAATCTGGTGTCTTATGAAAGAGTGGGCACCCTGTGTTGGTGATTTGTGGACTGAAAAGCTTTCTACAATTTGTTCTTTCATTTCATGGTTTAGAACAGAGAATTCTGCGCCAAATTTGAATGCTTTTCACTAGATCTCACAGCAATGTTATTAATACTGCAACAAAATGAATCACTTTCTCACTGGATCTCCCAGCGCTGTGTACATGGTGTCGCGTAATTAAGATCAGCCCACGAGTAATCCTGTTCTGAGCTTGCGCTGCGATATCTATCATTGGTCCAAGCTGATATACGATCCACGCTGCGCAGCTCAAATGAGTAGCGCTGTTTCTTTCCACTTTCGTTTTGTTTGCCGTTTGTTGTTTCTCATATGCAACAGAAATGGCAGCTCTTATCAGTTGGGCTCTTATAAAGTGGTGGGGGCACCAGTGCGACCTCTAACAAAATGTAGTCGCATCGGCAGGAAAAAAGGTTGCACAATGTGACCATTTGGTCGCAATCTGGAGCCCTGTATGGTTTTTGTGCACATGTTTCACATACTCTCCCCTATCATCTTACCTCCTCATCATTCACCGCCATATTCATATCAGCTGCTTATCGTGTAATAGCCCACATCAAAAAAGCTTGCCGCAGGCCTGCAAAATCTGCATGTATTATTCATTAGAGATGCATAACGGGAAATCCACGGCTATCACAGGAGCTATTGCACTTATCTAACATATCACAGAAGAGGCGGCTCATTTGTGAAGAAAACTGGCATTCCATTTGTGTGGCACTTGAGCAAAGAAGGGAATGTGTTCAGAGAATGCTGTGACTGTTCTGAGCGTGCTTGGTAGGAATTGCATCTAAATTTGAGCACAGAGATGCCATCTCCTCCCCTCGGAGAGCGAAGACATGCTGACATTGGTTAATGACCCTGAGGGTTTCGATAAATGGGAATGAAAAAGTGTGATAAAGTTTTGAGACTAAGTGACTTGGCATTTTTTATGAATTTATCTTAATGTCAAATACAATTAGTTCAGATATCTGTAAACAGTGCTTGTTTGTGTCAGGTAAACAAATAATTTGTGAAACATAATATGCATTGGTTTTGAGGCTGAATCATAATGAGGATTAGATGTTATTTGGTGATAAGGCAGAAGCATACAGCAATCTTTCACACAAGTGGTATTCCAACACATACACTCAAAAACCAAATGGTTTTGTGGCAATGTTCTTTTTACCCACAATTCTTTTTTTGTTAAAGTAACACACATATATTTATTTTACCATATATTTCTTTTTCTTTTATTGCGTTTAATTAACTTAACCTGTACAATTTTCCACTATACTTAATTATCAATCGTTAAACTAATGTAAAGGGTTTTATTTCAAGATATAAAAAACCCGAATGTGACGATTTCCAATGTATTGGATTAAGACGGCATTCGAAAAAGGTGGCATGGCGCCAGAGCTAGAAGTATCAGCCAGGTAAGAAAAAGTTAATCTAAAGGCAAAATCTTTAATTTCTGTTAGTATTTCTGAAAGTCTGTTTCTGGGATGCTTTTAATATGCACTTCATGGATGAGCAGTCCCTAAAAAGTTTTTTTATGAAATGCCTTTGGCCATGGTAAATGATAGTTTATTAGTTTCTGTCGTTGTTTGGTCACACTAATGTCACACTAATGTCAAAAATTTATTTGTTCAGTGGAACGTAAATGGAGTTCTTCAGCATAATTGTCACGGTGTGGGTTTTGTGTCTTGTTCCTTCTTTGTCATGTGATTCCCTGTTTGTCATGTGATCCTGCCATGTGTCTTATCATTTGTTTATTGGTTGCTCTTTGTCCACAGATGTTCCTTGTCTTGTTTATCAGTCTCCCCAGGTGTCTCGGATTAACCACGCCCCCTTCTTATCTTGTTTAGCTTGTCTGCTTGTGTATTTATACCTCTGTGTTTCAGTTGTGGTTTGTCGGTCGTTGTTTGCTGTAGATGTTCCTTGTTCCTGTCCTGAGTTCCTTGTGATGTCGGTTTCCCTGGATTACCTGTTTGTTTAATTAAAGTGCTTGCGATTAGATTCACTCTCCACTTCATTCCTGACCCAACGTTACAATTATGTTTGCTCTTTTCTATAATATTCATAGTCATATAGGTTTGGAACATCATGAGGTTGAATAAACAATGACAAAATTATTTTTAGGTCAACTATCTCTTGAAGAAGATATCATTTTATTTTATTTTTTTATTTTTTTTCTTTAGAAGGTCAGTATGGGTAGGTCAGTTTTTACCCAAAGCTGGTTTGCCCTTTCTCTGACCTGATCTCTTTTGTTCAAGGTTTTGAAGTCCTTGCCTCAGTTCTCTACCCCTGAATTTATTTGAGTTGAATGGTTGGAGGCAGTTTTTGTATTTGCTCTGCTGGGTTTCAGTGCTGGTGGTCAGTTGGTGTGTGTGGTCACAGTAGTGAGCCCTGAATCTCTGGCAGTGAGTCTTCTGTTAATCCTTCCTCACAGCTCAGGACTGAATGTTCCACACACTGCCACACACACACACATACAGCGTTGGGTAGATTCTGAAATGCATCCCTGGTACTGATTGCGAATTACATAATTAAAAGTGTGAGTAAATGGATACTCATCCTCATACCATCCCAGATGTAAATGACCTTTTTTCTTCAGATGAACACAAATGAATAAGATTCTTAAAAAACCACACAAAACGAACACGCCGGTAATCCATAAGACTCCAGGTGATGAATCAATGTCTTCTGAAGCTAAACGATAAACTATAAACCATCACTTCTAGCCAATGGTCAAATGCAGGTTCATGAGTTCATGCTTCAGGGTCGTCATTTCTCACGGTCGTCATTTCTCACGCGAGTTTCACAACTTACATCACGCTTCCCAACATGCTGACATATACAATTGACAGTTGGACTGAAACAGTGGTTTAAAGGAACAGTTCACCCAAAAATTTTAATTCTGTCACAAGTTTCATTTTTCATTTTGGTGGGAGTATCCCTTTAAGTGGTGGAGTATTCTAATCTAAAAATATTTTGTTTATAGAATTCATATTGGATCACTTTTGATCTAGCTATTATTAATTTGATGTCACATACAACATAATATTGTACTGTTGTACTCACAAAAATTTTAAACAAAAAAGTTAAAAATATTCCTTTAACTGGAGCTTGTTAACTGGTTTTGCATCAGATTTGCATCAAACACGGGGACAAATATTGTATTGTATATTATATATTATGAAATATTGTATTATGTATATAAGACCCATTTAAAAAAAAAACTTTTTCTAAAAAAGGTGATAAGCCCATTTATTTTTCTATCCTAACTGCACAATTATGTGGTTAATTTCATTGTGTTATTTGCATTTAGTTGCTAATTTACCATCGCAGTGTTTTCCACTTCTGGTGCTGGAGAGCTTCTTTCCTTTAAAGTTTAGTTCCAACTCTAATAAAATGCACCTGAATTAGCCGATCAACATTTTTGTTGTTTACTTGAGAGAGAAATAAACCTCCAGGTGTGCTAAAGTATGATTTGGAAAAGTAACTTGTGTCTGTCCAAAACTAGGAATGAGGAATAGACCTGTGACCTAATTTTGGGTTGTGGCCACAATTGCGAACCACTGCCTCAAGGTACACCTTAAATAAAATTGCACCTAATCTACCTCTAAAGGTGCAAATATGCACCCTTAAGGTTCTAATGTGCAGCCTTTAAAGTACAGTGGAGGACTTTGAGGGCACTGCTCCAGTGATCATTTTTGTATTTAAATTTTTCTTTTTTTACTATATAATCCAGATAGCATATAGTCTACACACAACAAACACTGTGACACTGCAAGCAGCTGCCACTGGGCTTGACTTTATCAGAGAAAGGAGAGGGATACAAACAAAGGACTTGTGAAGGCAGAGGTGGGGGTAATAAGAGAAAGATGGAATGGAAGAGTTAGCATTAGATAGCTTGAACCAGAGCCAAAGCGAGCAAAAGGAAAGAGGATGTGTCGGATGTACCGTGGCTTTCGCTGGGGCCGTGTCTTATCAGCTTTTCCAGACTCTCCCAGAGTCACATGTCCTAGTGAATTCAGTGGAGCGTCAGTCTCTCTGGTAGCTGGATGGCTCTTAACCCTGAAACCACTGATCCCTGATCACCGCCCAGTCAGAGGTCACATGATCTGCAGCAATCACTCACACCGCCTTACAGGCCTGTAAATACCGCTGTCTCCCAGGACCACTGTCAAGGTTCCCCTTGGTGCTTTCTGACATCCTTCACGTGGATGCCTTCGAGTCCTGCCATTTCAGCACTGAGCTGCCCAGTGGCCATTTGACACATGCAATAGACAAAGTGTAAGAAGAACGATTCAATGTCAGTCAGACAACATTGTTTTTTTTTTCATTTTACCGTTTCAGTTGGCTTTTGTGAGGGCACTCTTGTGAACCGACATTTTCAAGTGGGTGGATCTCTATTCTGTGCCTGCTCTCTAATTTCATCATGATAATTATAAAGTGTACTTTCTGAGCCATAATGAGACAATAGCTCTGTTATAAAACCTAGTGAACTGCCTCCACAGGCATTTTAAGGGTGCTTTCACATCTGTAGTTCGGTTCATTTGGTCCGGACCAAGGGAGAAAAATTATACTTTGTAGCATTTTTTTAGGCGTTGTGGTTCCTTTTCACACCACACTGATTGCTCTGGTCCGAACAAGTTGATGAAACGAACCAAAATGCAGTCACGTGACAACATCCACATCACTCGTTGGCCAGATGGGTCTTGAACGTATTTTCATAACTGCAAGTCGATTGTCAGAATTAACGTGCGGGAAAATTCCAACAGACCTCCCGGAAATAAACACCGCTTTTTACTATGGAGAGACGACTGCGTGGGCTGTTTGTAGTCTATCCCTGGTCATGGTTTATTATAGCCTAGTTTTCTACACCACTTTAGGCAAACAATAACATTTGAGAATGAAGCGAGGATGCTTGAAAATAATGTTTTCTGCAATGCACGCGGCGAGTCACTTCAGGAGGAGGCGACGCGTGCATTAATGTAGCTAAACAGTGACATAATGCACAGCGCGACTGACTACGGCGGCTGGTTTAGTCCAAAAATGCGCAGTTCTTTGGCAGTTGGGTCTGTTCTGGGTCGGATCACGTTCTCACCACAAACGAACCGCTCCAGAGTTCGTTTGAAAGCGTACCGAGACCACCTCTTCGAGGAGGTCTCGGTACGCTTGTTTGGTCCGCTTTTGGTGCGCACCCGAGTGCGATTGCTGCATTCACACCTGCCCAAACGAACCGCACCAAAGCTGAAAACAAACTCTAGTGCGATTCAACCGAACTAAATGAGGCAGGTGTGAAAGCACCCTAAGGCATCAAGTCAGTAAGGCTGTTCCAAATAGTAGGCAATTGAACTATGCTATATCTAAATTCTATTCACCTTATTTGTAATGTAAGAGCAGGTGCGGCCATTTGTAAATTTTGCGGCTTCTGGTTAGGGTTATCGTATTCATAAACACACACTGCTTTGTAGCAAAACTAGTTTAACTATTTACTTCATTTTATTCTTCTATTATTAATTATTTACCTATAGCTGTCACATGTATGTTCTTTCTGTTTTATTATTATTGACTTTTAGGGTACGTTTACACGACAACGATATGCTTAAAACTGAGAAGTTTTTCCTTTGAGTTTTCCGCGTACGGACGACACCATTGCCAAAACGATCCCCATTCACACAGATCCGTGAAAATGACAAAATGCTGTATTCTGCTGCAGGCCATTAGATGGCGATGAAACATTATAGACTGAACACGTAATACGCATGTGCATGACGTCATCATCCTCTGAGATTCGCGTTTTTGTTTTCAAAGGTTTGCGTTTTCAGGCACCCAAAACGCCGTTGTCGTGTAAATGAACGGCCAAAACGCAGAAAAAGTTTTTAGTTTTTAGTTGAAAATGGTGTCGTGTAAACAGCCCCTTAGTTTGTTTTCATCAGTCTTATGTGTTCCTTTGTTTGATTTTCCCGCCACCGTATCATTAATTAACCTTGTTTGTACGGCTACTTAAGTTCCTCCTTTTTCTTTGTTTCGTGTCCAGTCTTGTCTGTTAAAAGAGTGTTTGCACCTACCTTTTGTTCTGTGGCTAAGTTAATTATTATTAAAACGTTGTGTTGAGTCGTCGTCATCGTGCTTTTGTCTGCAACACACCGTGACAATACCTGCTAATGAATCAAAAGTCTTACACATTCACAGAAATTGACGTCACTTTTCCGCCAGGACACGCCCCCTCAGTGGCAAAACATCCTGCAGCATGACTGGAATTAATTTGGGGAAACAGGAGTAAAGCAAACGATTATCTGCTTAAATTAAGGACAGTTAGACTCAACAACAGTGTTCCTTTAGCCTGGGAAAACCCAGACAACTTCCGGCAAATTTAGATTTGCTCTGAAAGTGAGTCTGGCAAAGAGCTCATTCAAGCCCATTTCCAGTCCGCAGAAATCGAGGCACCAATCAGAAACGTTGGGGCGGGCTTTACACGATGACGACAGCGCTGGGATTTTGAAGCAGATACATTACAAAGATGGATGCCGCCGTCGAACATCACTCGAATCAGCTATCGCGTCTGTTTTAAGCGATTTAAATTTTTTTCTTTTCGTTAAAACCCGAGCAAAGAACATGTTATCGCTGTCTTACCGACTGGATTCGGCAAAAGTCTGATATCCCAGTGTGGCGAGCAGGACAGGCCGAGGGACGTGAGAGAACGGCGTGAGTGAGGCCAGTCTCGATCTCTCACGGAGGAGCGTAAGCATAAAAGGACTCAGGAGGAGCGACGACGGTGAAGATCGAGAGAGGACAGGCCTGAATTTTATTTGATGTTTTGTTTTATTATGTGTGGCGGCAGTCGACCGTGAGGGACTTTGTGTTTGTTTTATTTTGTCATTAAAATGTGTTAATGTTCGCCGGTTTCCGCCTCCTCCTTCCCATAACAACGAGCCCCGTTCGTCAATACTAAACGAATGGGTGGGTCTGTTAGCCATACCATAGACTGTCTTAGCGAGAGCCCTTTTAGGTCTATCCAATTGCGCCAAGAGGCATTTGAGGGACGTCCGTTGGTGACGCCCCTTTGGAAATGATTTGTCTATGGAGCTTTGCCAGACCCTAACTCAGTTTCAAACTGAGAAGGGTCTGGTTTTAACCAGGCTAGTGTTCCTTACAACTTACCAAAGAACCAGTGGTCCATGGACATTGACGTGGCAAGGAATCGAGTTTCCTGACATTTGTATGCAACAGATTTCGACGCTGGAGAAATACATAAAGCCTGTGAACACTTTATGCTGGACAACACTATACAATATAGGTCTAAATCGTCCTATCCTTAAAACTTGTTAAAGCACCAAGGCATTATAGACATAACATTTAGAATTTATGTAAAGCTGCGTGGAAGCGCGAATAAATTTGACTTGACTTGATGCTTGATCGAACTTCAAGATGGGATAAAAGTGTCGAAGACATCAATTGATATTCTAGTTGTTTCTATATATTTTGTAGACACTTTTAAAGTTATGTGGATAACTATCAGCTGTTACCGTCGTGCAGACAATACAGTTCTGCAGTTTAAAATGAATCTATTTAAGAACTCCTTTGTGCTTATGTCTATATTATCTATCTAAACGTGCTTTGTAAGGAAAACTGGGTTTGTCTAACATTATCCAACCATTCCCCTTTGTAGACCACAAGGCTCTTCATATTTTGTTTTTAATAAACACTGACAAATACAGTTATGCAGAATATAAGCTAGTAAATAATTCATTGATGAGTTTCCAATACAATATACAACTGAGGGTATAATTTTACCCCCAAATCAAACATCTGACACAAAATGATAACTGCAAATCCTAATTTTTCTGCCTGGATTCCAGTTATTTCTGCGAATTGCAGCGATCCTTTTGGTTCTCTTTTCTGTAGCTTTTGGCAGTCTGTAAAAAGATAGCTCTGATTTGTTGTTTAATCTATTTGTACAGTCAATCGCAAAGCTCTATCCCATTTTAGATGTGTTTTGTGTTTTTTGCGGCATTCAAGCTGAACACCAATGCTTCCACTCAGCCTTTTTGCCACTCAGTGGTGTAACCATAGTGATTCCTGTCTGCTGTGACATCATGTGCATAACCGCTATTGGGCGATCTTTTTTTTCTTTCAACTATTTGACTTAAATTAAAGGTTAGATTCTTGTGAATATTTTGAATGAAAGACTAAGTCGAGAAACTGCAACAAAAAAAAAAAATCACAGTCAAGGTGCCAATATTTTTGGAACCCACACAACTGTGTGTGCAGCAGCTCACTAGGTTTTGGAACAGAGCCCATGTTTAATAATTTTCATAGCTTGATCTATAGCTGAATAATTAACTTTACAACAACAATGACAGAACAATCAAATTATACGTTTACCTTATGATGTAGTTAATAATGAGATATCTGTGATGAGGCAGGATTGTGGTTACAAACATTGCCCACAGAATGAATAATTCATGCAAACTACTCTTTACTGCAGTACAGTATATGCTAAATAACATTGCTGTTGATATGCATGCACAGTGTGTGTATGTCCGTTGTGATAATTTTTTGTACAGTATGTGCATGTGAGCTATGATACAGGTATACAAAATTAAAGTCTTTTTTCTGACACAGCCCACAGAAAACACAAAACAGCGCATCATTTTACTTTAACTTTGAAGCGTAGCCTGCAAGCAAATACTGCTTTATCATATTGATACACACTAGTACACTAGAGCAGGATCAGTCATGTGTACTACTAACAGAGGCAATGCAGCACAAATCAATGTCAAGAACAGACTGTAATATCAGATTTTCCAACAAAAGGTCACATCGGCACATTTATCCTATCACATTTAGAGAAAAAAAAACTGCCTGTCAGTCTTTTTTTTGCGGCATCAAATGCATCCAAGTGTTCAAATGCAATTTAGCATGTACAAGAATGAAAAAAATCACATGCATAGAGGAAGAGATATTTACAGTACTGTGTAATTTGTTGTAGGTGATCCTTAAAGGATTTCATATGAAAACACTGGGACACTTTTGTAAGGCAGCCTGTTCTGCAAATACAAAAACTGGATGTTTATCCCCAGAGTATAAATAAAACAAAGAGAGATATTCTCTTTTCACTAAAAATTCACTTATACATAGCCATCACATAATACAGGGATATGAGCTGCAATATTCATGCCAGTAAATGGGATTTTCTTGTGTCGAGATTCAATGACTGAAACAATCAACACCATTAAGTAATCAAACCAACACTTCGTCTCATAGCAACAAACCACAGCCCTTAAATCACTCTTTATTCATGTACAGGTGTTTATGGTATGACAAATATGCATGCGGAAAATAATTGCTTAGTTTTTCTCCGTTTTGCACAGACAGCCTTTAAATCTGTTGCAGCAATTATTTGCCACTTCATGAGTTATGAGTTGAGTGTTATGAATATATAAAAAGACAGTATGGCTGTCTGTAAGTCTAAATGTTAAATCTTAATCTTAAATGTTTGATAAATGTTTCATTTAAAGCAATATATTTAGCTGATACCGCGTTGCAAAACATGAAGTTGAAATGAACCCGTGCAACAAGCAGCAGAGGCATCTGCAATCAGATTTAAATCACTAAAATTAAAACGTCTTTAAATCATTAAAAATTATTAAGTGGTTAAAGCTGGGGAAAAGATTATTAATAAATGGAAAAGATGATTAAAAAATCTATTTAAAGACCCATTTAAGCTAAATATGGAAAATCAAATCAAAAATCTATTGCAGTTATTTGAAAAATGCTTTTTGTGCCATTTGGCACCCTATAGGTATTCCCTACTTCACCAGTGAGTCATTTAGGATCCAACTGGGGAATAAACTGGCACAATCTTGAGTGTTCTAGCTTGAAGTTATCGGATTGGTTTAGCGCTTGATTTCTGCCACTAGTGAGTCATAAATGTAGAGATATGAAAGATTTACCACCACTTTTTTGTATTGCTCTCTCCATTGCATGTTTTATTGTGAGGTTAAATGCTTCAGTGATGTGTGAGGATTTAAGTGTGAAGCAACTGTAAATAAAAGCTTGCTGTATCCGGTTATATGTTGATTTAATGGATTATTTTTTAGTTTTCTTGCCAATGCCAAATTTTAAAGAACAATTACCTTTAAAAAAGTACTGGGTTTTTTTTTTGGTGGTGGGTTATTTTTAGTTTTTTTGGACATAGCATGGCCATAACATATTTACCAAATTAATCTTGATATTCTTTGAAGTACCATGATATGTGTGATATGATATAAGAATGATCATTCACAGTATATCTTGGCATATAACAGTACCACAGTATTATACTTTTTAAGGCTAGAGAAGAGTTAAATATTGAATATGGGAGATGATTCAGGATAGCCCTCTCTCAATTAGTGAGGTGAGGATTTTCAGTTTGTAGGAGGTGTTATTTCAGCGTTTTCGCACTGGTGACACCCGTTCTGCACCAGCCTGTCTCTTTTTAAGCCTTTATGATTCTGACACTTCATTATCAGCCTATCGGCTGACACCATGACAGGCCCAATCTGAGCCAATCAGTGCAGCTGCTGATTTGTGACCAGTGGGCAAAAAACAGGAAGTCGATAAATGGAAATGCGCTTATCTGCTGTCCCTTATACACATTGCTTAATTGTACTTTAACATGTTATTTTCCTCTAAGCTTATTATTACTATGCAAAATTGTGCACCAAATACAAATGTTTCATAAAGCATTAGCGTTGGTGGCATAAGTTTGTACTTTCATTTTAAATTCCCAGGCTGAACAATTTAGTTGCTAATGAGCAAATGGTTTTGGCTGAATGAACAATTTGAGATGTGAAGCAAAGTTTAATCATTAGCAGAAAATCAAGTGGACTGTTTTTAAAAGAACCCTTCCAGAGACAAAAGTCACAGTCATTGCACATTGTGGCATCAGGTGACATCAGGTGAAGTGAAAATGTCAGCTTTGACAGGATCTAAATTTCAAGTATAGAAGTACAAAAACAAAAGGAAAAGGCAGCAGCAGTTAATGGAGCTCAACAGAAGGCCTGCAAATGCAGCCCCCAGAGAATATGTGGAGGAAATACTAGCAACGGTCCACCTGCAAAGAGTAGTACCAGTCATTTCAGGACATATAAGTCTGATCAGACTAACGTAGACTTGATAAAAATGCAGAATCTCCTTGCCCTTCATCTGAAGCAAGGGTTGATGTATGTCCAGAATGCCAAGCATATTTTAAAAGCATAGACTGTAGTAGTGAATTTACTATACAGTATAACTCGAGAAAAATGGGGTGAATTCACTAAGCAGTTGCGCTACTTTTGTCTATGGTATTATTGGCATAAAAGCCTACCTCTGATTTACTAATCTCCTGAAATCCAGGTTAACTAGCAATATATATATATACACACACGACAAGACGAACAACGTTTCTGTTCTTTTTAGTCATGTAATAATTTTGGAGCATTGAGCTGTGGGAGGCATTTCTTTTGTGGAACAGGTGGCGACTGCTATTGGAAAATGTGAACTTATCACCCACAGCTCTCAGGCCAGGGGATATTGATAGAAATGCTTATCTTTCGCAGTGTGAGGATCGTGATGTGCTTTTATGAGATATACAGTTATGCAATACTGTAATTGTTGTGCTTTATAAAAGCACATTCTTTGACTTTTAGGTTTTAAAGATTAATGGATGCTGACTATCGACTTCCTTCAATTCTGCTCAAAAAGAGCTAATATTAATGTGTCTTACAGAAATGCCATCAGAGAAAGTATTGCAATACTGAATCATTTAATGATGAGAATCCTTCAGCTTGTGGGGAAGATGAGCTCTGGTTATTCCCTGTGGATAGAGTCAGCACATTTAGTTGCACGGAGAGCTGATTTATCACAAATAAAATAATTGTGAATTTTTGCTGCCATCAGGAAGAGCTTGGAATATGTATGAGGATCTGTTTTCTGTTGATGTAATGGCAAGGGAAGTTTGTTTTTAATTTTCATCGTGCAATCCCATCTGAAGTGCAGAAGTGATTTGATTTGCGTTGATTAATGTGGATGTAAATGGTTGGCCACACCATATTTACAATATTTATTCACTGTCTGTAATTTTCTAATGTGGCAATAACTGCACGGTCCTGTAGTACTTTAATAGTGGGTGTTTACATGACATCACAATAGATGGGAATCACGGCTGGTGGCAGCGTTGGTGTTCAGCTTGAAAGGTGGGAAAAACACACAACCACATCTAAAATGGGATAAAGCTTTGCGATTGACTGTACAAAAAGATTCAACAAGAAATCAAAGCTATCTTTTTATATACTGCTGAAAGCTACAGAATAAGAGAAGCAAAGTGACTATTGTAATTCGCAGAATCTCATTCAGTCAGCCTGCATTTTTTGTTTGTGAAACTCATACCACATTTTTATGCACTGTAGTAAATTTTAACCAGTTAATGGAACATAAGCTAATGTGCATTCTAAAAATCGAAACAATTTGGATAATAAGGTATCTAGAATTATTCATCGAGCTGATAAAATATCTAAAATAATTTCTGAACTCATCCTGTTTCTTAAAAATGGTTTAAAGGCTGGAATATTAGGTTTATAATTTTATACAACATTTTAGTCAATACTTTATTTGAACATATAATACATAGTAAATAACTCAAATTAATTAAGTAATTAAATCAAAGTAATTAAGTCAAATCTGTCCGTAGTTGTTAATGCTATTATTTTAATGTTTCTTCTGTTGTTGCATTTATTTAAGGATTTTAAATGGTCAAATAGGGGTCTCTTGGAAAAAAGGTTTGGAACCACTAGTCATAAGTTAACAGGTGCTTCCAAGCCTTTTATGGGATGTTTATGGAGCAACAGCTGTCCGCTAATCTGAACAAAAGACGGAGGAATACAAAAAATCTAAAATATTGACATTAACTCGAGGAGGTGGCTGCTCTATTATTATGTAAGAAGTCTTACATAATTCCATCATTGATCTGTATGGATCGTGCTTTAACACTGAACAACACAAAAATGAGAGGGCTGAAAGGCACAATGCTTAGCTCGGGTGAATCCCATCCTGAACCACCTCATTAACCTCCTCTATTGATGCCACTTCTGCTCTTCAGATCACAAAAGAACCCACTCACAGACGCAATTTAAATTTGACAGTATGCAAAGGTAAGTTTGTACTAATGAACTTTAGTACCTGTGCCTCACATGCTAAAAGCTAAACCTGCTTAGATAAACACGCTCAGGTCTCTAGCAATGGCGTTTGGGGTCAATAAATGAGTTGGGCTACATCAATGTCTTTAAATGTTAGGTGATAAAACCAAGGTATAATCACCTACCTCTCTCATTCTCTTCCTTTTCTTTTTCACAGCTGCCTGCCTCCACATGCAGTTAACTTGAGAAAGTAGCGCTATGTTCTCTCAGGCATATTATAGCTATGTAGTGAATGAACCAATGAGTACAGAGTAGCTACTGTGTGTTTTTTACTGCTTAAGACTTGCTATTGAATACTTTCCTTCAAAGTTGAGAGAGTAATTAAAGAAGTTACTCATAGCGTTAAAGTTAACTTAGAGTTATGTTAGCCATAGAGTTACATTGTGGAAGTTCACACAAGTACCTTGTGAACCTGGTAAACTGAAAGGTCAACAAAAAATGTAATTATAAAGAGAATTGTCTTTTGTTTATACCATGTGTTCTTGTTTTTCTCTACATTAAAGTTTAACGAGACTGCTCTTTGAAAGTGTAACATCTTCCCACCTCAGACAGGCTGATAATAGCTGGTTTTGTGTTGGTCTAACTGGTCGACCAGAATCCAAAATACAATATATTCTGCAACAGGGTAATGTGCCATATTATTGTAAGCTATGTAAAATAATGAGGTGTAAAATAGATGTGTAAACCTGCATCAGGAATTTCATTTATTTGTCACCCTGAATTCAGTCTTTTGTACCAAATACATTGGTGATAACGTAATGGAGTCATCACACCTCTGATGTGCAAAGACATTAAGTCATTGTTGAGTTTCCAAAATCAATGACCAGCGCAAAGGGAGAAGGCACAGGGACAGGTGAAGCTGAACTTGCCATGTAGTGGCCAATCGATCACCGGCATTGTGTTCGAGTGAGAAAAAGAGAACACGACGGTTGTGAGATGCAGAAAGGATAGTTTGATATCGATCTCTTTTAAAACGCACTTATTCTTTCAAGCTATGGTATAGTCAGTATATGACCTTACATTTTAAAAAAATAAATGTGAAAATTGAAGTCTTCTTTGAAAGCTTTGTTCAGTAGAATTAGTAACTGTTTAACACAATGTGATAAAGTATCAGGTAGCTCCGCCAACCATAAAATCTCATTGTTCCAAAATAAATTTTCCTGAAGCTATGTTTCAAAGCAAATGGGTTGTGATTGGCTGTTATTTAAAATGTTACACAGCATTTTCACTTTTGGTGTGGAGAAATTGCTTGACGCTGGACATGCGGGATGACTCCATGTGAGGGCTGTGTCTTATTGTTTTAGCTCACAGAATAAAATATCAGCAAGAAGCAGTGCAATTTTTCTTGGGAAAATGGCTTTCTGGAATTTCCAGGCTCAGGTGGACAAGAATTCAATTGTAATGAGGTGCCAGAAATGACCAAATAACTTTTATTTATTTTTCTTTTTTCTTTTTTTAATCCCTTTAACAGGGATCCATCTTCTAGCTATCCATTTTCAATTTTCCATATAAATGTTTATCCGCAAACCGAATATATATCCAATCTTCAATTCCTGAGCAATATGCAAATTTAACAGCAACAGATATGAGCTGCATTTTATTTATTATCAGCTAATTTCAAAATCAAAGACTGCAATAGAAGAAAAAGTGTCATCACTGTTAATATAATTTAGTCTCACTACTTTTAGTGAAGAGGATTGTGTGTTGAACATCTGTGACTTACTTTAAGGATTTTAATAAACAGTTTAAATGCTATTATTTAGCATTTAAATTCCTAAGGTACTCTTTTTTACTTTTTCTAATGTACATATTTTGTTTTGTTTCATCGTATTATGTACAGGATTTTTGAATTATATATGACCTAAGATTTAATTGTTCAAAATGACCGAAGAAATAAATAACTAACTAACTAACTTTCAGTTTCATTTGCAGCAGTTTGTGCGTTGCCTTGCTGAAGAGATACTCAGCTACTCATCTGTGTTACAGGAGCACTATCATATATGACTATAACATGTCATACACCCTATAACACACTCTCATAGTTTTTTTACATTTTGGGAGGAGTAAAATTTACATGTGGTTTCAACAACCAGATGCATTTACACTTGTCCAGTTTCGTCTGGAATGCGTCTCAGACCACCTCTTGAAGTCAGAAGTGTTTTGCAGCATTTACACCTGGTCTTTTCACAATCGAAAAGCTCAATCACAATCGCTATCCAATCAGAGAAAATACATGAAGTGGCCAAGTGTAGACATCACCTAAAATAACTCTTATCAACTCAAAATTTCACTTAAAGGATTAGTTCACTTTTAAAAAAACTTTTGCTGATAATTTACTCACCCCCATGTCATCCAAGATGTCCATGTCTTTCTTTCTTCAGTCGAAAAGAAATTAAGGTTTTTGATAAAAACATTCCTGGATTTTTCTCCATATAATGGACTTCATTGGGTACCAAACGGTTCAGGGTCAAAATGAGAGTTTCAGTGCAGCTTACCAGACGGTAAACGATACCAGACGATGAATAAGGGTCTTATCTAGCGAAACGATCGAAGTTTTATAAGCACAAATGCTCGCCTTGCTCTGTTCTGTGATGCGCGTTAGTGACTCACGTAATACGCAATTACGTTCAAAAGGTCACGCTCGACGTACGCGGAAGTACCGAGTCAGTGTTTACAAATGTAAGGAAAGAGGACCATATACACATTCAAATGTCTTTGTGTCAGTTTATCGTTTAAAATGCCCATTTCGTGTGCGTATCCTGGGTTTTCTAATATTAAAAAGGCTAATTTGGTGTGACCTTTTCAACGTAATTGCGTATTACGTGATGTAGTGAACGCGCATCACAGAACAGAGCAAGGCGAGCATTTGTGCTTATAAAACTTAAACTGTATTCAGTTTTGAACTCATTCACCTTTTGAAAGTCATCACAATTTACATCAATTCACCCTGTTATGTAACATTTACATGAAATAAAATAAATGGCTAAATAAAAAAGTTTCAAATGAAAAATCTCAAAATATAGCTTGTGCTCAAAATAACATCTTGAAGAGTTGTTAAAGTGACTCGCACCATTTGCACAGCATGCCTTTTTATCGCTGCTTACAAACATCATTTGTCAACAAAAAACTTTTTGTAAGTCCTAAAGCATTATTATCTCCACTAGGCATAAAATTGCATTTGAGTGATTGATGAAAGTTGTGTAAAAGTTTTTTGGTATCCTACAGCGTTTTACCAGGAGAAATTGATGTTTTTGCCTCTAAAAAGCTGTCAATTTGAATTTGTTGTGTTTTACCCTTTAGCTTTGTTTCAAGACACATTAATAATAAGTAGAATAGTTATATTCTTTTTACATATTTTTTGTAATTATTATATTTGTATTGTATGCTATGATTGTAAAGAGATACCTCACTTTAGCTGCAGAAGACAGAGACTTTAAACTGTTGGTTTGCTGAGGGTGATTTAGGGTCATCCGATAATTAGAAACTGTCTTTCTGATGTGAAGCAGGAGACATTGATGAGGGTCCTACGGTAACACTGTTAAATTTCATTTTTTTAATGAAAGTGAATGTGTAGACAGTGTTAACTGTTGATTTTCAGAGATGTGGTGTAATGAGGGTTTTCAGCCTCAGGTGACAATAACGGTGCGTCTTTGTTAGCTCCCTAGCTAGGTTGTGAATCCATATTTCGCGTACAGGAATTCGGGCGCTGGTAAGGACATTAAGGACCTTGGCTCACTACACATTGGGACACTGATAACTCTATTTCCAGCTACATTTACATTTATTCATTTAGCAAGCAGACGCTTTTATCCAAAGCGGCTTACAAATGAGAACCAGTAGGACAACAAAATATAAGTGCTATAACCTTTCTCAGTTTAATCTAACGCAGAACCCGTAAAGCGCTTTTTTTGTGGTTGTTTTTTTTTGTTTTGTTTTTTACATAGAAAGGAAGAGAAAGTGTTAGTATTACTTAAATATAGTGATCGACCGATATTGATTTTTTTAACCGATACCGATACCGATTATTTGCCCGTTTATGTGCCCGATAACCGATATGCAGAACCGATATTTATTTACTGTTATACTTCTGTTTTTAACACAATTATTACAGCACAAATGAACTGAACAAACCACTTTATTTATAACAATCACTCCCTCCTTGCATACAAAAAAAAAAAACTTTATATTTAAACACAAAGAAATAGAGGGGTCTGAGTCCAAAAAATAAAGTGCACTACTGTCTTTGTTTAAAAATAAAAGCTTTGATGTGGTAAAAAATAAAGCAAAACAATTATTCTAACATATTGGGGGAAAAATTAAATGAGTGTTTCATGTTAAATTAAATCTTCAAATTACAATAAAACATTTATATTATTACATTATATAATTTATATCTAAATTATACATATAATTTATAAGCATCAGCAGCAACAATGTTAACAATAGGCTAAATAAATGTTAAAAGTCTAATGTTTTCATATGGAGAAAGTAATTGACAGGGGGGAGTCATATCTTTGCAGAAATGTAATTCATTTTAAACAGTTTTAGAAGGTTTATGTGCCGTTTAATAGGTTTAAAGAGTGAGGAATAATTCACTGGGTAATATTAATTCACTGAATAATAATAGCTGGAATATAACGTCAGGAAAGTAACAAACAAAACAGCATAGCCTACATATTGCATTTTCCAACTATGTTATTAATTAATAATATTTTTGTCGGTCTAGATCATGAAATGCTTTCTGACAAAGTGCTGTTTATCTATGCATTTACACAGAACTATTATAACTTAAAGCTACTCAACCGCGATCGCGCGTGCAGATAATAAATGATTAATTTCCGCAATCGCGCGTGCAGAGAATTAATTTCCACAAAGCGGTATATTTAGATGTGTATTAGCGAAATAATTGCTATGTAGTAAATTATAATATAATCTAGGGTGTATAAACAAGATAATCTTGTCAAAAGTTTCATTCAGTGGCCGTGCTTGAGCATTCCTGATCATCAACCGAACCGAGTGCTCAGCAATATGAACAAACTTTTCTTTCCGAGACTAACGGTGAGCAAATACAACAGATAATTAAATTCAGCGCTTTTATTTTCAACATGCACTCATTCATGTCCGTTTCATTTAATTCATGTAAAGTTACGTCTTTATTGGGGCAGGACATGACGGATTATGCTACGTGACTCCATGAGTTCGTCTAAATTTTTTTTAACCAAGCTGCATAAATAAACTACCAGTATATCAGGCATTTATGTCTCAAATCTTATTTCAGCATGTCTGTTGTGTTAAATAAAGTTGAATAATTAAAGCAAAGCAAGTAGAACATATACTTTACTTGTGCTCAGAGTTGTTGACTGATCTCCTCAGACGCGGGCTGCAATGGCGGAATTCTCAAAACGGCCACAAGATGGCGCCGTTTATCGGCGAATCCGATATTACAAAACCGATGCCCGATTATGGGAAAATGCTTAAATATCGGGAAAAATATCGGTAAACCGATACATCGGTCGATCTCTACTTAAATAAGTGCTGCCGAAAGACACGGCTACATGACATTGTCCTCACTGTACAACGCTGGTATTTATGAATAACAGCAGATATTATATATTTCTGACATTATTTGTTAATGTTATTTAAATTACATTATGATAAATACTTTACTTGTTTACTTCATTACCTTTCTAGCGATGTTTATGCTGAAATATAAGACAATAATGGTTTGTATTTTTAAAAACATCTATCGTGTCATTATGTGTAGTGAGTTAAGCTCACCTGATTTATGTTTCGCGCTTGTCGGTGCATTGTGGGACTTTTTATGAAGCGAAAGTTTTAGTGCACTGGACGGATTTTGCAATAGAGACAGCCCTTAAAATGGCCCTGATCAGTGCCCTGACTACTGAACTAGGGAGCTGATTGAGAAGCACCCTAAATTATATCTCTATTAGATATACAATGGAATGGTGACTCTAAACAATGGAAACTTGTTTGCTGCTGATATTATGGTTCTCCCCATATACATTTTGAAAAGAGCAAATGTTTGTGAAACTCAGCCTGACTGGTTATGAGGGCAAAATGTAGGTTTGTTTTTGTGTGGGTGAGTGAGTGTGTGTGTGTTAATATATATTTGTATTTCTTCAACTTCGGGCACTTTTATGTCCCAGGGTGTTGTTTTCTATTAAATCGTACAACTTTTTTCATTTTGTTATTTAAAGAATACATTGCAAGAAAAATTGGTCAATTTTATTCTACTTTTCTTTAGCTAACAGTAGAACATTGAACCAAGGTAATGTATTCAGGGAATACATTAAATGTAAAAAATTTATACTTTTAATGTGATGAATAAAAAAAAATCATTTTCACAACACAATGTTATTAAAAACAATACATGATTGAGATGTAGTAAAAATGACATTGTAGTGGAAATTTAAAAGAAGGGGGGAAATAACAGATTGTGGTGCGTGTGTCTGTGTCTGTGTCTGTGTCTGTTAACTTTCTATTCATCAAAGAATCCTGAAAAAAAAGGATCACAGTTTCCACAAAGATATTAAGCAGCATAACAATAAAAGCACTGAAGGCTGGAGTAATGTCTGCTGATATTCAGCTTTGCTATTTAAAATATAAATAGAAAACAGGTATTTTAATGTCACATTTTCATTTTGTTACAAAAAAAAGTTAAATTGTAATAATATTTCACATATATTAGTTTTACTGTTTTTTAAATAAATGCAGCCTTGGAGAGCATAAGAGACTTATTTCAAAAACATTAAAACACTTTACCGACCCCAAACTTTTAAATGATGCACTGTTGGAACATTTTAGTGGATAACTTTAATTGTTTAGTGAGAGTGTGAAAAGTGTTTTAAGAGTTTTTTATGAAAGTCCAGGGCCAAAAGTACTCGTAGTTGAAGAAAACACCCATATGCGTGTGTGTGGATGTTAAAGCATTCGTTCACTTTAAAATTAAAATTAGCCCATGATTTCCTCACCCTCAAGCCATCCTAGGTGTATATGACTTTCTTCATTCAGACGAATACAATCGGAGTTATATTAAAAAATATCCTGGCTCATCCAAGTGTTATAATGGCAGTGGATTGCAATAAAGTAATAAAGGCCTTCTGAAGCACAACGAGTTTGTGTAAGAAAAATATTCATATTGACCGAGTTTTGAAAATTATATTTTTCTTACACAAACTCATCGTTTTGCTTCAGAAGGCCTTTATTAACCCCCTGGATTCTATTCACATTTGTGACCCTGGACCACAAAACCAGTCTTATGGGTCATTTTCTTTAAATTGAGATTTATACATCACATGAACGCTGAATAAATAAGCTTTCCATTGATGTATGGTTTGTTAGGATATGACAATATTTGGCCGAAATACAACCTTTTGAAAATCTGGAATCTGATGGGGCAAAAAATCTAAATATTGAGAAAATCGCCTTTAAAGTTGTCCAAATTAAGTCCTTAGCTATGCATATTACTAATGAAGGGAAATAAATAAAATTCACACCATTGATTTACCACAACTAAACCTTTATACACACAAAAAATCTCATTAAAATAGCCTATTTGTAATGCGATCTAGGCAAACCCATCTGCTGTCGCGCTGGTACGGTTTCAGTAAGGTCTAAAAATAGATCGAATGTCAGTTTTTTTTGTCAAAATTGGGTTTTCATTAAATTATTATTCTATAACATCTTGTCTATCCTCTTTGAATATATCTTGGGAAAATTTACAAGTTTAGTGCAGAAAATTGCGATTTATAGTGGCAAGCTGAAAAGACTGTCTTTCACTTTAAGAACACGCACGGAGAGAGAGAAAAAATCGTCATTTTAATCAATGAATTATGGATGATTTGGAAAACAGATTATCAAAACCTGTAATAGGCTATGTCAAATTTCACCATGTGGTGGCATTTACCAGATCGCATCACATTTCACTAGGAACATATACAATTGAAGAGATCCACACATTGATCGAATTCGTCGTCTTCCAGGGCATATCCTTTGCCAAGCCGGTCTCTGGACATTCTGTATCATCTTCCCAATCATTTTCGAAAAAATAATTTACTATGTTCGTTACATTATTGCTGTCATTAAAGTTTAAATTGAGCAAACGCGCTATCTCAGAATCCATGGCTTGCACCGTAACCATTGCGGATTGTGTACACTGTGCACGCGAAGTCGCCAGCCAATGAGAAGGGCTGTAGCAGGCCGTTGCTAAGAAGAAAACTGTTTTTTTTTTTACATGAGAAAGTTTTGTTTTAACGCTCTCTATTGGCTTACTGCTCTAATGACGTTGTGGAGAGTTATGAAACCGAAAGTGGGAAATCTAAGTTTGACAACGATACCAAACTTAGCAGCGAGCGAAGTTTTTTAGGCGTGTTTTCTGACTCTTTTTGCGCGATTTTGCTGCATCCACTCACAAAAATATTTTTTATATATATTTACGGTAGGAAATTTACAAAATATCTTAATGGAACATGATCTTTACTGAATATACTAATGATTTTGGCATAAAAGAAAAATCGATCATTTTGACCCATACAATGTATTGTTGGCTGTTGCTAAAAATATACCCGTGCGACTTACGACTGGTTTTGTGGTCCAGGGTCACATTTGGTTCACATTCGATTCACATTTAATTTTTCACATTCGGTTCGAATCAATTATTTGATTCTGTTCACATTCGATTAACATTTGATTAAATTCATATTCGATTCGATTAACATTTGATTAAATTCACATTTGATTCATATAACATTTAATTCACATTAGATTCGCATTTAATTCTATTCACATTCAATTCAATTCACATTAGATTCACATTCGATTCGATTCACATTCGATTCACATTCGATTTAAATTCAATTAGCATTCTATTCACATTCAATTATTTTCACATTCGATTAAATTCAATTAGCATTCTATTCACATTCAATTATTTTCACATTCAATTAAATTCAATTAGCATTCTATTCACATTCAATTATTTTCACATTCGATTAAATTCAATTAGCATTCTATTCACATTCATTTCAATTATTTTCACATTCGATTAAATTCAATTAGCATTCGATTCACATTCATTTCAATTATTTTCACATTAGATTCAGATTCGTTTAGATTCACATTCAGTTCACATTTGGTTCGTATTCGGTTCGATTCAAATCAATTATTCGATTTGGGTCACATTCAATTCTATTCACTTTTAATTCACATTTGATTTGATTTTAATTCAGTTCACATTTGATTTACATAAATGTAAGATTTGTTTCAATTCAATTTGATTTACATTTAATTTACATTAGATTCACATTTGATTCAATTCACATTTAATTTACATTAGATTCACATTCGATTCAGATTCTATTCACATTTTATTCAATTCACAGTGGATTCACATTTGATTCACTTTCGATTTGATTCACTTTCGACTCAATTCACATTCAATTTGATTCACATTCGATTCACATTCGATTATATTCACATAAAATGTTATTCACATTTGATTCACATTCGATTCACATTCAATAAATTTCATATTTGATTCACATTCAATTCACATAATGGAAGTCAATGTATACTGTCAATTGTCTGGTTACCAACATTCATTAAAATATCTTCTTTCGTTTTCAACAAAAGAAAGATACTGGTTCAAGGTTTGGAAGAACATGAGTTTGAGTAAATGAGGTGAACTATCCCTTTAACCATTCTAACAACCAGACAGTGTACAAATGCTTTTTTTATTTTATTTAAATCAATCAGTTCTTTTATCATTTGAAATGTAATAAGCTTTATATTTTGCTTGATAAGTCCAAGTTCCACTTGGTTTCTTTCATACATTAAGTGTGACATAAGAGTCCATATTTTGAGGCCACTGCACAGAATATAAGCTGATCTGATGTATTCAGCTTGGGTAGTCTGTCTGTCATGTTCTCTGCACTGCCAAGTCTTTCCAGGTCAGTGTGGGGAGATATATGGAGGAGGACTGCCGCCCTAGAGCTTCTCTGACAGTGTGATAATTTCAGCAGAGAGTCTGTGACCAAAGCAAGTCTGAGCTGTGTTTATCCAGACCTCTGTCGCACTGCACTTCAGTCATTACATACATCATCATGAAGAGGCTCTCAGCTGGAAGCTTAGGTCTGTCCCAATGTCTCCTGTCTCTATTCTTTCTCTCCCTTGGCAGATGACAGAAGCTGGGTTCAAAGGAAACAGACTGGGCGCAGTGGAGAGCTGGGGTGGCTGGCACCAGTATACTGGGTAGAGGGAGAGGTTTACGTAACACAATCTCTCTCTCTCTCTCTCTCTCTCTCTCTCTCTCTCTCTCTCTCCTAAAACCCTTATGATTACGTTGGTCCGTGTTCCTCTGTGTTATCGTAGCAGTAACACGTGGTGTGATGCTTGAAGTACACTTGAATAAGAAAGCTGGGGAGTAGGTTTTGGCAACAGTGCTGCGACGTCTTTGTGAGGGCAGAACAAGAAGCTGGTTGATTTTCATCCCTCAGAATTTGCTTTTTTTTAAAAAAAATTTTTATTTTAATTTTTTTACTGTTTTATTGGTTTTTCAGGCAGAATTTTGCATTAGGTTCAAGTCAGTTTTATTTGTATAGCGCTTTCCACAATACATAGTTTTAAAGAGAAAGATAATTGGGGTAATTTTGTAAATAACACAATTTTTTTGAGGCAAAACAGCATTCGAAGCTAGAGAAAATTTAATTGAAATCGTATTGGTAGATGTTGGTTTTGCCAATATGCCTTAAGGTACTTGATTATTTGTTTTTGTCACTGACTTTAGAGTCTCTGGCGTTTCTGAAAATTCCCTGTGCGGCACATGCACTGCGGGTTATATTAAATTACAGGGTTGAATCACACCTAATCCTAATCACAGCACACTGGTAGTTAGGTTGATTACCAAGATGATAGAAAATAAAAATGCCTATAATTTGAATCCAATATGTGAATTTGTGCATGTCATTTTTAAAGTCCTCTTATTATGATTACAAAGCCAAATACTATTATGCTAATGTCACAACATACCTGTATGTCTTTAAAACGTATTCTTTTCATTTGGAAGTAACAATGTAATCGCAGATTTTTGTTCTGTTGCTGTACGCTACACTATTGAAACTGTAGATTCAGACCCTAAAGGATAAGCTTCACCATAAATACATAATACTAAAGTGAAAGGGAGCATGCGCTCTTTTGTATGAGTGTGTGCGTGTTCGCCTAAGGATGGGGGAGGAATGGCTTTTTCTCTGCACTAGCAGTTCTGCACACCCTCTATTACAGACCCCAAATTGAAACTGCATTCTCACTTTATCCTCCGAATGTGGCCAGATGAAAAACTGCGGTGCTGCGAATTGAGGGAAACATTTCTGTTGTGTGTGTTGGTATTGTGGTTTTTCTGCTTCCCTGCTTCTGTTTTCCGACTTCCTCGACAGAACAGTTGCATTCTGAATGACCTGCTGCAATGTGATAACCTTCAAAAGCATCTCTGTTGACACTGAAAGTGTTTCGGGGTTGAAGGAAGGAACCAAAAAATGATAAACCACCGAAAAACATAGCGGTTCATAGCGTTTGAGGGCACGAAACCAGAGTGAGCTATTTTTCACGCTGTCCCTTATATTACAGCTGCAGTCCTTTTAATGCAGTATATTTAATCTCCTTTAACATTGGATTAGTGTTCTCAGAAACAGCAACAGTAATGAGATTAAGGTTGAAGGAATGAAAGTCACTTATATCAAGGAATGGAATGAGCTACGGGGGGTTGGGACTTTTTCTTTTTTCTTTTATAATGTGAAAAAGTGAGACCTTTTCCTCTTCCTTAAATCATTGAAAGGTGAAGGGCTTCCATTAGGCGTGATGTCGTTGATGAAAGGATTTAGCATTCGAAAAAATGTGGAAGAGAGAAAGGCTCTACGAGGTACTATGTCATTTCATAGTCAGCGTCGTTTAATTGAATGTTTCTCATTGGTTTATAACAGTAGCCAATTAGATGGTTTTCATGGCAGAGTGACTCCTTATTGCTCCTTTCAGAAATGATTCTGCCTTGACCTGCATTCAAGGTTACAATGGACAGCTATAGATCCACAATATGACTGGCAGCGAAGACAAGGCCAATCACCATCGATGAAATATGTTGATATTATTATCTACAGTATCCACCTCTTTCCTGAACACAGATGTCTTGCACGACTCATATCGGAATTATCCTTTACATTTTCGGTTTTCTGTGCATTTAGTCAAAATTAGCGTATTTTTCAAGCTGAAAATGTAACGTTAAACCATATGAAAATGGTTTTAAAACGCGCATGGCTCTATAGTACAATTACTTTACAGTGACGCAATGACATCTTATTCTTATGTCAGTGCCTCACCCGTCAAAGTTTGAGTGCTTACCCTTATGGAGAAAATATATTTCCATATATTTATGATCAATATATTAAATGGTTTAAATATATTGATAAAATATATTGAATAATACATAATGAATTGTCCGCTTTTCATATATTGAAAAATATGTGTCAATATATTTACTTTGTTATGCTAATGTATATTCAGGCTATTTTCACTCAATTATTTTCCTGGTTTCAGAGACAAGCCTTAAGCCTATACTAAAATGCATGTTGCACTGACATGTTTTGTCTCAAGATGCACACCAGTATGTTTTTTTTCTAAGGCATATTTATAAAATATATGTTATACTAATATAAATTTGAACTAAGGCCTAATCCTGGCTTAATCTAAGCCCTGTCTGTGAAACCGGGTCTATGTATTTGTGCTGCGTTAATGAGGAAAGTTGTGTTGGTATTACTTAAGGGTGCATGGTGAAAACGTAATGTCTTATTGGTCAAACACAAATTAGTTGAGGTCAAAATAATCAAAATTCTGATGCAAATAGTTGCAATTATTTAAGTTCAACCAAGGTCATATTTTTTACAGTTTGTGGAAACTGATTGCCTTGAATATTGCATGTTTTACTTAAAATTGTAAATTGTTAAAGGATTAGTTTACTTTAAAAAAAAAAACTTTTGCTGATAATTTACTCACCCTCATGTCATCCAAGATGTCCATGTCTTTCTTTCTTCAGTCGAAAAGAAATTAAGGTTTTTGACGAAAAGATTCCAGGATTTTTCTCCATATAATTGACTTCGATGGAACCCAAATGGTTCAAAGTCCAAATGACAGTTTCATTGCAGCTTCAAAGGGCTTTAAACGATACCAGACGATGAATAAGGGTCTTATGTAGCGAAACGATCGGTCATTTAAAAAAGAATTACGTTTTATAAGCACAAATGCTCGCCTTGCTCTGTTCTGATGCGCGTTCGTGACGTCACGTAATACGCAATTACGCTGAAAAGGTCTTAAACAAAAAGTTTAATAATTTAAATATAAAATAACAGTCTTACTGTAGACATTAAATATAAATGAATCCTTATTAAAGCTACTTAAGTTATTCAGTCAAGATTTTCCTTTGTCGTTTGTTGTTTGATTGGTAATGACAGAGCGCACACAGAAAGCCAACTGGGGAACAGTGTCTCTTTTGCGGCTTAATGCGCTTTTAATAACTGTTTAATGTCAAACACGTCCCACAGTTTAGCACTCACTTATTTGGCTGATTTGGATCTTAAGTTTGGGCTTTTAGGGAGGAACTAAAGCGCACCGCTGTGAACGAAAGGAAGGTGCGCTGGACAGAATGCGGCAGTGGCACAATAATCGTTTTACCTCTATTATCTTGTTTTCATAATTGTTGGAAGCCAAAATCGAAATTGAAAATAAATTACGATTAATTGCACAACCTTAAATGTAGGTGCTCTTTTTACCCTGTTTTAACAATGGGTTCCAATGGAGACCAGAACAGGACAACATCCCAAAGGAAGTTAGAATCCTAGTGGCGATCATCATTTGCTCAGTAAAAGGGTGGATTTTCATAGAGAGGAAATACTCCTTTAAGTGATCGTTCACCAGAAACCGTAAAGTCTGGCGTAATTTACTCACCCTAATGTCATTCCATACCTGTATTAGTTTAAGATATTGTTTTTGTCTATTTACTGTGAAAATCAGTGGGGGCAAGACAGCTCTGGATCCCTATTATTTTCATTAAAAATGGAAAAAAACATATATTTTTCTAAATATCTTTTGTGTTCTGCAAATGAACAAAAATTATACAGGTTTTTTCCAGATTTGGAACACGAGACTAAGTAAAACATTACAGAATTTTACATTTTGGGTGATCTTTTCCTATTCCTTTCTAAAGCCATTAATAAAAAACATGTCTTATTTTGATCTGATATGACAAGCGACAGATAGGCTGGCCATTTGGTCAATACGACCTCACACGCCGCTAAGTCTTTATTCTGTAGTCCTCCAGTATTCCATATTTAATAATGCTGCTGGGTGAGAACATATTCATTCACAGAACAGAGGGTGAGAAGATGGGAGAGCAGAGGAGTGGCTCATTATTATAGAGGAAACGGAGGGTGACTTTGGCAGGGAGAAAGGTAATTTCACACCTTTCACCTCTTGACATGAAAATACAGACCAATACTCACTCAATTAAAAGAAGCGGGAGCGGGCAGAATGGAAACAACCAACAAAAAAAAACCTCATCTGGTCAAGCTGGTCAAAATAACACTCAAAGGGAATATTAAGCTCTCGAGTCAACTGTTGCAACGTTTAATTGACAAGAAAGGATGACAATAATCTGTCTATTCGCCTTATTCACCTGGCGGCCATTTTGAAAACGCAACGCCGCTGAGGGGTACACTAACCCGGAAGTTGCTCGCGACGCTGCAGCACCAGCAATGGAAACTCCAGTGTGGACCACCAATCTTTCCTGTATGCCCGACTTAACGATGCAAAATGTGAAGCAGAGTGCCAGTGACATTAAACATCCCCCGGGCTGTGTTAATTAAGGGATACACTACCTGGATCGAAGGTTTTATCCACGACATTGAACGCAAGAATGGGCGCCAATTTACCTCAGTTTCTGCGAGCTTGTAGCAGCTAGAGGTAGTAAGCTTAGCAGTGAGTGATATGGAGTTGTTGACTGTGTACTATGTAAGATTAGAATCTATACAAATCCGTAACCATCATTATTTTTATTCTTTATGAATCTATACAAATATGTGAACTTGTAATGTCACCATAGCACCTTATCATTGTCCTTGTGTAACAGGATCAGTCCCTGTCAGACCTTATAATCACTTCTCATGCTCTTTACTTTTACATAAGTTACCTGTGAGTGATTTGATTGTTTTACATGTATGTGTGTGTATGTATACGCTACTGGATGTGTATCTATCTAAATAATAAAGTACAATTGAATTACACATGGATGATTTCCTTCATAACTTTATAATTTAATACACCGGAACCAGAACAGGTATAAGAAAACATAAAAATAAAAAATTAATTGGCACTCTGGTTTGTAAAGGTAACTTTGTATATAGAAATTGGTACAGGGGAATAATGTAAAATGGCCTGCCTGTATACTGTAAGCTTGGAAAAGGAACCAGAACATCAGAAAACACCATTCTTACGTTCAATGTCGTGGATAAATCCTTCGATCCAGGTAGTGTATCCCTTAATTAACACAGCCCGGGGGATGTTTAATGTCACTGGCACTCTGCTTCACATTTTGCATCGTTAATTCGGGCAGACAGTAGGGCTGAAACGATTAGTCGACATTGTCGACAACGTCGACAATAAAAAATTGTCGACAAATTTCTTTGTTGTCGAGTAGTCGTTTGATCTCACGTGACCTAATGTAAGGGCCTGCAATATCGCTATTTGACCGCTACGATGTGACCGCAGCATAATGAACAGGCTGCGATGTCAAGATTGCAACGCTGGAGTGTGTGTGTATGTGCGCGCGCGCGAGAGAGAGAGAGAGAGGCGCGGGCGGCGCGATCGAACTGTGAGAGAGAGAGAGAGAGAGAGAGAGAGAGAGAGAGGCGCGGGCGGCGCGATCGAACTGTGAGAGAGAGAGAGAGAGAGAGAGAGAGAGAGGCGCGGGCGGCGCGATCGATCTGTGAGAGAGAGAGAGGCGCGGGCGCGATCTAACTGTGTGTGTGTGTGTGTGTGTGTGTGTGTGTGAGAGAGAGAGCCGCGATCGAACAGTGGAAACATAAAAACATACTCCGTCATTTTGTTCAAAGGACATCATTCAAACAGCAAAGTGTTAACTTATATTTGTCTACACTCGCAATAAAACACAACATTGTGCTTTTGTCACACTCTAAACTCTTGTCAAACTGTAACCTACAACTGTCACCTAACCACACACACACACACACACACTCTCTGTTTTAAAAGCAAAACATTTATCCAACCCCATTTCAAAACAGTCTGTGGGTTCCATCTTTTGGACAGTCATCATATCGTATTGGTTTTCATTTCTTGTCCTCGGAGTCGGAGCACTAATCTGTTTATTTTTAAGTTACACATTCTACATTGATTAAAAAAATAAAATCAAATGTGTTTTTATTTTATACGGAAATCAATAATTTATAATTCAGATGAGAATAAAGTTAGGGTTAATTAAAATTAAGGAAAACAAATATATTGATCTGAAATATAGCTAATTAATTTTAAATTAATTCAGGTACAATTACCAAACATATCACAAGGTCTTTTTGTAAATAAAACTATTGTCAGTGCATTACAAATAAACTGGTTCTATGCCTTTATTAATAAAACTTATTCGAAAAATACAAGGCTTAAGATATTTATGAAAATGCCTTCTGCATTTTTGTTTTACTTTTTTACTCCATTGTACCGAAACCGTACCGAGCCGTGACCTCTGTGTACCATTCCACCCCTAGTTAGAATATGTATAACTCAATGTTTTAACTAATTGAAAAAGCTGAATAATTCCAAACTTACTGATTAGTAGGCGGAATAATCGGCGATTAGTCGATTAATCGTTCTAATAATCGTTAGATTAATCGATTATCAAAATAATCGTTTGTTGCAGCCCTAGCAGACAGGAAAGATTGGTGGTCCACACTGGAGTTTCCATTGCTGGTGCTGCAGGGTCGCGAGCATACTTCCGGGTTAGTGTACCCCTCAGCGGCGTTGCGTTTTCAAAATGGCCGCCAGGTGAATAAGGCGAATAGCAGGCTATATAATTTCTTGGGTATATGAGAATATCAGCAACATAAGGATTGTTTTGTTAGGGGAATTACAGTTAAGGACCCAAGGACCAGATATGATTAATTAAGACCCGGAGTCAGAGGTGCAGTCAATTTAAGACACGGGTCAGATCATTTTTACTGAAGATAGCTTGCTCCTTGCAAGACTTACAAGGAGTACGGTTCGTTTGAGGTTATTAACATGAACCGACCCAATTGCAGAAAGCACTGCGCCTTTTTTGACAGGGTCAGATTTTTACTATGTAATTTGGGGTGATGAAATGCCTTTACATTAGGCGTGCAACGGATCGCAGTTGATCCACGGTTTCGGTTTGGAATCGGCACGCATGTGATTTACGGATTAACTGCTAAATTTAACTATCAAAGAGTGATAGTGTATCATTTCAACGTGTTTTGTCTTGCCAATTTACACATTCAAACAATTTTAAAAACAGACAAAAAGGCAAAAATCGTTACTCGCGCGTTCTATTCATCTCTGCTTGTAATTTGTGTATTTGTTCTTATTTTATTACTTACTGTTCACTTGTTTTAATAATGTTTAAACTTGATCAGTTATCAGTCATTTCGTCTTTGCAAAATCCTAATTACAATATCGTATAGATGACATTGTACCATATCGTGCTCTTAAGTTTCTTCATATTGCGTTAGTAGCTGATCAGTAAAAGAATTAAAATTGCACTACAAAAGATCTCCATAAATTGCCTGTTTTTGCTCTTGCTTGAGAATTTCTGTCCAATGAATAGATGACCTTAGCACACGTGTGGATTTGTTTACAAATTTTGGTTCACTTGCAAAAAGGACAGTGTGAAAGCGAACCACACGAAATAAAAAAAAAATCAACATTGTATTTGGTCCGGACCAAAGTAAGTGAACTAGCGGACTTTCCTGGTGTGAATACACCCTTACAGTCCCTCACTTCCGCTAAAATGGATCATAGATTTTTATGACGTCACAGCGGACTTCAGCTTCTCATCACATCTTCTGTCCAATCAAATACTCTCTAGAATGTAAAGTGTCCCGGCCCCTATGCTATAAATACCACCTGGCCAAAGTGACCATCGTTGACATGTCGCAGAGCAGTGTGGGGTTTTGCCAGGGTCGATATTGTCCACCACTTTTTGAAACAACTCATGGCACAGATGTAGGCTACCTAATACAAATAAATAAAACATCTCCAGTTAACTAGCAGGGCATTCATTCATTCACATCTATCTATCTATCTATCTATCTATCACTTTATATCGTTCTATTCATTCTATCATTTTATTTATCAATCTATCTGTTTTTTTTGTTTTATCTATCGATTTATCTATTGTTCGTTTTATCTGTCGATCTATCTTTCGATCATTCTGAAGGTCTATCATTTAAACACTACTTATCTAGTCACAAAGAATAAGCAGCCTATATAAGTTTCTATGACTTTGAAATTTGGATTGGACTTACACACAGAATCCTGCTCAGATTCATGTAAGTGGATCACAAACAACACAGTAATGCTTTTGTGATACCATATACACTTTTATTCAAGTGACCTGTAATATATATAGATCATTTATACATGAGTGTTATGACATTCATATGACATACCTTTTTTTCTTTTTGTTTTAATAAAATTATAGGGGGTGTCAGGCTTCCAATGCAGTCGTAAACCACTTGCAAACTGCTGTTTAGAGTGGAGCAACATGCATTATAAGCCATTTGAATGCTACAGTATAACAGTCCAAAAAAGTGTTATATAATATAGCAAGAACTCAGTATGTGTGTATGTTCTATGCGTAAATATAGGTCTACTTTACTCTAGGCTGTATTCATAAGCAGGTACCAAACAACACCATGTGCTATAATCATCAATCATCTTTTCCTGCCAAGCAAAACAATGTGTTCTACATTTTGGTCGACTTAGATCCCGTCAAAAGGCTTTGCCAATCTGTCCTCTGCTGAAAGATTAATATTTCATCTTTCTGCCAAGAAGAGAGAGCGTTCCTGACAACCTTCATCTACTGTAACACTTATCATTTTGTAGCAATGCTGTGATAATGGCAGCACTGAAGTGTAGCTGTTCTCACTCTCTGTCTCTTTCTCGGATAGGCAGGGAGAATTAGGTCCTCATGTAGTCATTGCAGAAAGGCAGAATGGTCATGCCACAAGTGATTATGAGCTGGTTGAGGTGGCGCATTCTGGGACCGGGGAGGCCTATGGGAAAGGGAGCCTGTGCTTATTTTGCAGGTCTACAGATGGATTGTCCCCGACATGGATAAAACAAGCTGTGTCTCCCTGCCTTAGTCACTCAATTACTGCTTATGTGTGCCTATCGCTTTCCCTACACAACACACACACACACACAGTTAGTAGCTTATTGGCATTCACACAAACTCTGCTCATAGTCTGTAACTTATTTTTCGTTATCTACCTTTCCTTTCACATCGTGTGGCATTCTTCTATTATTTCAAGAAGATACTCCAAGTTATGGTCATTATTTTATACACGCTAATCCTATTCTGCCTTCAGAGATTTGCATTTCTCAGGAACTGGCAGGATTTTATACCAGCTTATGTTTGTTAGCCTTTGTTTGATAGAGGTTGCTCGGGTTTCTCAAGTAATACAGCACTCCATTGTGAGCCAGGAGAGTCTGAAGTGTACGTATGAAATCGAAAGCTGATTGAATTGGCTTCAGAACACTGATGTTATTGTGTAACACGAGCGCATCCGTAAATAAATGTGTAGAGCTTCCTAGTGCTTTAAAATTAAATACTTACTATACTTGGGTGTTATGGCAAAGCATTCGAAAATAATCACAGATTTCTTTTTTTAAAGGCATCTGCTATATAAAATCCATTCAAAATCCTCTGCTATATGAAAGCTATAGGAAATCCGGTAGCTAAATCTAAGACATGCATTTTCGATGATCGGATCACATTTAACCACATTAAAAATCAGATGTATATTGGAGTGATGGCTTTGTGGGCAGCACTATGACAGGTAGTGCTGTTGCGCTTCAGGCGACCTGAGTTCGAATCCCAGCTTGTGGTCTTTTCTCAATTCCACCTCCCACTTTGCTTTCTGCCCTCTTCCCAATCTGATGTAAAATGCAACAATACCAAAAATAAATCTTTAAAAAAAACTCTAATGAAAATTCACCAAAAACACATTGTGGTCAGATTGTGATCACTGAAACCACATGGAGATTGTCTGGTTTTTGATAATACACTCAGCTGAAAATTGTATTTTTAAGTTCACTTATGTTCTAAAAATCCATTCAAAAAATGTGATGACGTCACATATTTTCATACTGCCAGAGGTGCTGCTTTACGGCAATTCGCTTCATGGCTTCATTTCTTGTGGCATCGGCAACGATAACACCAGCTGCTATTTGAGGTAAGGCTCTTTCGGTTAATACGACAGAAAGTCCTCCATAAGATAATGGTTCTGATTCTGCTTTAGCTGCAGGTGCCATCAAACGGGGTCTCTGGTCATAATCGGTTGCAAAACCGTTTAGCAGAATGCTAGTGTGTTCCGGCCAACAACGGCCCAACCTGTAAGAAATCGAAAGGACATAAGCACTCATTTATTCGACTTTTGGACTATAATCTATATTGAACTTGCAGAATCAGCAATAAAATCTACGTTGGTTCAACGACAAGCAGGAGAAAGAGATACATTTAGCCGTCTAGCTCCATAGACTCCCATTCATTCATTCATTCATTCATTCATTCAACCAAGATGATTCAATGGGGCTAATAGGAAGTGCCAAGGCTCTCCGTAGACCGGCTCTGGTCATACTTTCAAAAAGTAGTATCTGTGATTCTGAATGCCAGTATCCACACCAGCGCGGTGACTGACAGCACATTCTCCTCAAAACATTAGATTCATCCACGCTGTGCCGTGCCGAGGCACAACCCACGTAAAGTTGATAATTCCGCGAATAACTGCAATTGCAGATTTCGAACAGAGATGGCGACAAAGAGGAAAAGCTACGGACTGCAGCTTTAAGTGTGATGGAGACTAGAGCTGCACGATTAATCATTTAAAGATTGTGATCTCGATTCAAACACCCACGATATCTTATTCCTAAATGACAACCATTCGCTTGTCTATTATGGTGAATGTCCACTACAGCAGCAAAACTTCGCTCAGTGCTGGTCAAAATGTTAAAATCCCTCCATCTGCAAAGTATCCAATGTGTAACCAATATGATTTACATACTAAATCCAGCATAAACTCCAGCACCACCTGCATATTTTTAAACGCACAAGACATTGTTACACCAGTAGGTGTTAATTACATCATTGCACCAGTAGGTGGTGACAAGTGACTACTAAAAATATATTTGTCATTGAATAATTTACTCAAAAGATTTGTTTATAACCACTGATTGTATTGAAACAAGTAAAGTATTTATGAATCATTCCTTAAAACTGATTTTTAAAAAATTCATTTAAATTCATTAAATATATATAAATAGACTGCAGCAATTCATATTTTGCTAAATTAAATGCCATTTTGTTGTGTTGTCTGTTCAGAATAGGGGGAGAATCGTGATCTATTTGAATCATGATTTCAGTTTATCCAGAATCGTGCAGCTCTAACAGAGACACATTTGAATTAAGTTATATATGCAGTCCCACTATAAAATATCCAGATATTAACTGGATACAAAATTCATGTTAATGCTATGGGTTTGAGGGGAGCATGTGATTGCATATCTGTGTTGTTTACTGTCACAGCTTTTTTGAAAGAATTTTGGGAAATACATTGCCTCAACAGTATGCCTTACTTTTGCTGCATCATTTCAAGAGGGTTTGTTCTGAAACCCATCAGCTTTGGACATTTTGTAAATTATCTTTGGTAAATGATGTAATTCTGGGCAATACTTTTTGCAATGTTTTGAAATGTCCAGTTGACCACAGAACAAACCATTTAGGCTAGTTGCTAAAGCTGGGTGTATTACATACACAAAAGCACACATGTACACACATATCTCTCATGGATGGCCTGATCCCTTGCTTGTTTTCATGCCAAAGTGAGCAGCTAAGCCGCAGGATACTGAAAAGGAAGAGAGCATGAGAGACCTGTCTCAGGGCCTGTCAAAATGAACAGGGGTGGGTAGCCCTGTGATTATATATTCAGATATTGAGTGTGTATGTGAAAGAGAGAATGTGTCTTTATGTTGTGTAGCGGGCGCTTGGGGGAAAAGGAGAGCAAACACGCAAGTGGTTAAACCCAGAGGGTGCATTTATTTGTTGTGCAATAGTGAGGATTGAAGGAGTATTGTGCTCTTCTGCTCCTGTGGTGAGAGTGCTGGAGAAAGTGGATGGAAGCCAGACAGCAGAGAGTTGGCTTGAATGGCAGAGAGGTATGTCAAGGCTTCCAGGTTACTTCTCATTAGTCACTTTCTGTAAGAAAAAAAGGGATAAACAGACGTTAGTGAGTGTCTGGAAGATCACAAAACCCACTTGGCCTTTCTTTTATATTGCCCCAATGATGTATTGGTTGATGGCCGTCAGGTGTGTGTGTTGATTGCTGGTCAGCTGCTCTGTATATGTTTTGCCAGCAGACTGATGTTGGGATGAAGAGAGATAGCTGTCAGGTGTGTGTGTTGATTGCTGGTCAGCTGCTCTGTGTGTGTTGCCAGGGGCGACTGATGTCGGAACGATGGTAGTCCGCCACAGTGGCCATTTGTGCCTGTAAAGTCATATTAGTGCTGTGTTTAAGTTGTGCAAAGGAATTATATAGGACTCTTCCACACTACCGGTTTAAATACGGATCGGAGTCTGTTTGATCACTGTTTAAAAGACCATCCGTAATCAGTTTGAATTTCTATTCTGGTCTATGCAGATTAATGGTTGTTCGATGCTAGACAAGTGGACTATTATAGCTGTGTTGTTCACCATCAAAAATGTAAAGGTTTGTTTGGTTGTTGTAAAAGCGTTTTTTCTGTTCTCAAGTGAAGTATACGTCAAAAGGTTTTACCTTTTTGATTTTTGATTTCCACATGATTTCCACGCTTTTGTAGATTCAACACAACCGTGAAAGTGGAAAGCTGTCGTATGTGTTTGTCTGCATCCCAATTCGCCTACTTATACTACGACCTAAAAGTATGTACTCTTTTTGTGAAGAAAAAGTACATACTTTTGAGTGTGTAGCAAAAGAGTAGGCAAGCTTTGGGACATACTACTTCGTCATCTTTAACAGACAGATCTGTCACGTGCGCCGTCACCGTAAACTGCCCTGTCAATCATCTCGTCACAGTTAAAGTCCTCCATTTAGTCTAATTTAATTACCTACCGTTTCGGAGAGAAATGTAGTTGATTACATTGATTACAGTCGGGGGTCTTTCATGCGCAGACTCTCCTCGTGTTTTTGCAATTTGAATGTAATGATGCATTTAAAAGTTAATGGCTAAACGTATCTTTACAAAAGTTTACAATGCTGCTGCAGATGCAATATAATGTAGACAACATTGAATAAATAAATTTTCGTCAGGTTAGATACTGTTAATTAATCGCTCAAACCCCTTTATCTAAACCTCTCTACATAACCGCCAGACTCGTGCGTCCTCCATGTCTGTAGTTTTTTAGTAGACCATCCGGGTATCTTTAGAACACTAATTTCAATAGACTACGATTTGGGACCTACTAATTCTATTTTCGAATACTATTTAGGACAGATAGTATGCGAATTGGGACGCAGCATTTGTATAGGGTGTTTGTGAATCTGATAACAGTAATCATGTAATCAGCTTTCTATGCAAATTTCAGCAATGAACCATCAGAGTAAATTCATGTTACCTCTATGTGACCTTGCAGTTGCTAAAAGCTTTCAGCTAATTCCAGACCTAATGGAACTTAAAAGCCTCTTCTTGTGCCTTCTCTTTTTTTCCTGTGAAAACATCTTGATCTGTCCTCTGCAGAGGCTCCAAAATCCATTTACAGGTATTTCAGTGCCTGAAGAAGATTGTCATGATCACATCCATCCTAAGCTCAGGCTTATGGTCATAGCACATGGTCAAGTTGTTTATTTAAGACCATAGTTTAACAGCACAACTGTTTTTTTTTTTTTTACATTGAAAATAATACGAATATTTTTTATTATCAACTCAGCATATCATAACCATATTAGTTAATCTGCATATGTAGCTTGCCAGTGCGGCATTTCTTTTTGCAAAGGAGCTTTAAGGAGCACTGCTACCGAGATTGCTAGCAAATTGAACATTTACCTAGAAATATAGCAAAGCAATATGTCTCTTATGTGCTCAGATGGGGAACGCTGATGCCAATAATCCTCAAATTAAATTATTAATCTTAAACTGCTTAACCTGAGCAGCACTCTCTATTCCCTGTACAAAAGTGCTGCTCTCTTTAGTTATGTAATAAATATTGCCATACTCCTGCAATGCCCCTGTATAAATGTTGATCCTGCAATGCCCCTGTATAAACTGTCTTTAACCAATCTCCAGAGGCTTTAATTAGGCTAAACAGTGGGGAAATTAAACTCTAATCTACATTAAATGAACTCTCAGCAGAGTGCCTTTATTGAGATCCCAACACCTCAGTAGGGGCCAGGGCATGGAGCAGAGGGATACTGGAGTTACCACTAACAGTTTTCAGCTGTCCCAAAAATAGAGGAGCAAGCGAGTTAGGATCACTTAAAGAAGTGTGCAGTTTTTATGTAAAAAAAAAAAAACCCAAAAAAACGATCAAAGCTTAACATACTGATAAAATTATAGTCATTCATTTTTGCATTCCCATGAAAAGTAAAAAAAACTCGTCTCTGTGGTGCTTTTCAAAACATTGCTCTTTACATGTGTATATTATTTAACTAATATTTAAATATTTGATTTATTTTAAATTATCTATTCTTATTTAGTTCTAATATATAGATAATATTTATTAGACTTATGTAAATATATAATTTTTTCTATTTTGTCAAAATGCTTTTGCTCATCTTCACAGTAGTATTTTTTTTAAAAATGTTTAAAAAGAGCTATACAAATAAATTGAATTAATATACAAATGAAATGTTTTGTTCAGTAAATGTATTCAGCCCATAAATTTACATGGTAAAATGAAAATGCCACAATTTCAGATTTTAATTGCAATATTTGGAACATTCAATTAAAAGCAAGTTGAGTTGATGTAATAAGCATATTTTACTTTTACTTTACATTTTCCCACCTCCTGTCCTTTATATCCATCCCTTTTTAAGTACAAATGTAAAATTAGAATATCATATGTGTTATGCTAAAAAATAGATCATATATATGTATGTATGTATACATGTATATACATGTATGTATATGTATGTATGTATATAAATGAGGTCTCACCTCACCATGGATTTCTTTCCCATCAGTCTTTGAGCTCCTCAACCGGGAGGAGAAGCATGATGGACAGCTTAGAGGATTCCATCTGTTTCAGACTGACATCTTTTCACACAGGTGACAGGTGGTGTATCAGCACTGTGCTAGTGTGTTTGTGTGTTATTTTAGTAAATACATTGGGGGTGTTATGTAAGTTCGGCAGGGCTGTTATAATTACCATATGTCAAAAAAAGAAGGTGATGGCTATTGTTATTCGCCGCTCAACCGAGCGATACTTTGATCCTCATCCATATAATTCGTTGTTGGTGTTGTATGAGGTGATTATAAAGGATTTTGCTGATGCACAGAAGTGTGAGATGTTTCTGACAGGCCCTGTGGTAAAGGGACAGACACTGACCACAACTGCAGATTGGGTCAGAGTAATCATGCTAAGATTTTCTAGACATCGAAAAAGTGTTTTTAAATGTGTCACAAATGTATGTATGTATGTATGATTGAGTAAGAGGGAAACATGGATGCCGCTGTTGGGAGTTTGTTATTGTTTGGGTGTCAAATTGGGTTAGCAGAACAGGATTTGAGGGGGGCGTCCTGACTTTTTTTTTTTTTTTTTTTTTTTGTGAGACTTTCAGAAGGGATTAATCCTGAAGTCCCAACACATTTGAGTTCAGCTAACAAGGCCACAAGCATTTATGTTTGGCCTCAAAAGTCCCCGGCCTTTCAACAGAGCAGAAGCTGCAGCTGTGAATATCTGGATTGCAAAATAATGATGGGTTTCTTACTTCTGGATTTATTTATGAAGATGACAAAAAGAGCAGGTAATTTCATATTATATTATAATAATTAAAATTATTATTAGAAATTAAACTATTACACGTATGTATTATACATTTTAGAAAAGTAAAAAGTTTATTTTGCTGCAAAAGTAAGTTATTTTAAGTCATTAATAAAGTGCTAATTTTAAAGTTATTAATGAGCGCTAACTTCGATAGACTATTAACTTCTGACAGTATGAATTTGCTGTTAAATATCATTACATTGATACATACATTCATTACATACCAATACCTATTTCCAAAATATACAAAATGTTCTTTTTTTATTACTTTTTTTATCAATTTTTACATTACTTGTAAAAAATTATGATATAAAAAGGTACTGTTACCTGCGTTTTTTGCTCCACCTTCCATAACATTACCTGTTGGCACAGATCCCCTATAGATTTTGATATATATCCAACAAGGAGCAAAGCTGTTCTTTGCTTCTCAGGGCGCCAATCCTGAGGACAAATCTTAATTACACCACAAGCTTTTGACAGCTCTCCGCTGTGACTGGAGATCCCTACGAATCATGTCAACACTCACAAACAAGATGAGAGTGAAAGAAAAGCAGTTTATGAGAAGTTTATAAAGTCTTTTCAACTAATAATTATTTTGAATGTGTGCTGCATTTTCTGAGATCACCTGCAGACAGCGATATAGCTTACCTGGTGCGTTATCGCATTAAAAACACACACAGGAATACACTGGAGATTAAACTGATTATGTTCATCACACTTGAGCAGAATTACCGACATATCAAGCATAGGGATCTCAGTTGGGTGTAATATAATTCAGGTGTTAACTCCCAAACTATTTTACTTCTCTTTTGCTTGACTATTAATATCAGCACATTTGGCTCTGCAAGAAGCTGGCTTTTGTTAACCCTTTTGATTGTATGTTGTCAATATTGAAGTTCGAGAGACACAATGCTCTAAGTATAATAATAGTAATAAACTTTAACTTACTTTATTTCAGCTTGTTGCCAAGGCAACATTTCTTATTTTCATTTAGTTTAACCTGATGTACAAAAATAACTAAAAACTTAAATAAAAATGAAACTATATACTATAACAATTTTGTTTATATATATAGAGAGAGAGAGAGAGAGAGAAAGAGAGAATTTTGATGTTGGCACAACCCTAACATTAGTTCATGTTTTATAACTGGATTCTCTGGAAAAATAAATAATGTAACATTCCAAATATGAAACTTTATTGTTTATAATTAGTTCTCATAAGATGAGTAAAGGTTGTGAAGGTTGTGTCAATCCCATTCTTAAATGTTAATTATGTTTTTTAAACAGTTAAAATAGCCTTGGGGTCTCTCAGACCTCAATAAAGAAATGTTAATGCATTGTTTTTGACCAACAGCAGAGAACTGAGCTGCTCTCACAGCAGCTCTGTCAGAAAGCATTGAGTTCAGTTCAGATCTACATTATCCATGTTCATGTTGGCGTAACGATGTGTGAATGTAGGTGGTTAGTGATGCGCCCTGGATTCACTGAGTCATCACATGGGGGTTTTCCTGTAAAAGCTAAACCCCAGTACCACCTCCCTCTCTACCTCAGGCTAGCTTTTTATAAGAGTAATGGTGTACCATGGGAAGTCTAGTTGTGGGGTAAGTGCCTGTGTAACCACTTGCTGTTTTTGAGGTGCGTTCACAGACGGTGCTGCTGTTGTGTTGAATTCGAGCAAGCCACACATGCAAACAGACAGTGTGTTCATTTGTAAATGCGGGACCTGTAATACCCTTGAATAAAAGCATTAAAAGTTCAATGTACATGTTCTTTTTTGGTATGATCGCATCAATACACATGACAAAAGCACTGACAAGAATAAAAAAAGAAAACAATAGTGTCTATGATTAAAAAATAAGGTGGCAATAATAAATTTTTATTTAAAATACTTAAGAAAAGTAAAACGAGACCAGTTCATAATCATAAAAACTATGTAATATAGGTTAAATGATTTTTAAGAAATTATAACTCTGAATGAACAACAATTGGCAAATAGGTTATCATAATCAAATAGGCCTAAAGTACAATAAAGCACCACTTTCCGGGGCTGCAATGTAAAGAGCCTGGTGAAATGTGTACGTTGTATTTATTTATTTTTTGCTTTACTGATTTACTGGTCTCTTAAGTGGATGCAGGAAGCTGGCATTTCTCCTTCTAGGGATTTCTGTAACTTATACATATTTTGTTTCTCCCCAGGCACAGAAATCATGGATAGAAAGAGCTTTCAGCAAGAGAGAATGTGTGCACATTATTGTAAGCACCAAAGACCCCCATAGGTGAGTAACGCCACCACTGCTGTAGTCTCTGCACAAGGTGATTTAAAAAATAAATAGCAGATTTGAAAGAGAAATCATTAGTGTGGCTTTGTCCAAAACTGTTAGAGCATTTAAAGAATCACTACAGATTGCGGAAGTGAACGCCTGTGAAGAAGATTTTGTTTTGTAAATACTTCTTTTAGACTGTTTGTTTTTAAAGATGTGAAGAATTTGTTAGCTTCGCTGTAATTAAACTGGCAGAGAAATGTAAATCTCAAAGCCTCCCTAAAACTTTTAAAACATTTTGTAGATCACTTACTGACAGTCTTGACTTTCACTTAATTTCACACTCGGGTTATGTCTTCTGTCACAGGTGCTGTTGTGGCCGTCTAATTGGTCAACATGTTGGCCTGCCCCCCAGCATCTCATCCAATCAGAATGAGAAGTCAGATCGTGGGCCAAAGAATGACAGCTTGTCAGAGAAGTGGTCCATCAGCAAGCACACCCAGCTCAGTCCCACTGACGCCTTTGGAACCATTGAGTTTCAGGGAGGTGGACACTCCAACAAAGCAATGGTAGATGCATTTAGTCTCTTATTAACAATGGTTTGATGCTCAAAGTGCTCAAAATAACTCTGATAAAATATTCATGAACCTTTTAGAGCCTTTTGCAAGACATTTATTAATGTCTGTTGATCCTGCCAGATTGAGCTTCAAAATATCATCCATTTTACAGCCATAAAGTCAGTAATTCAGAGGACATTCAATAAGACTGCAGATGAAAATGTAGGGAGCAAAATTATTTTATTCATTGGAAATTGAATTAATATTGATAAGTAGACATTATGGCTGTTATTTAACACTATACAAGTGAGTGACATTATCGGAAAATGAAAGTCATTTAAGAGGAACACAAAGTTCCTACATTTTACCTACATGTTGATTTAAATCCCAGCAAGTACAGCTCGACATACCGGAATGGTTTCCACAAAAGTATTAAGCAGCATAGTTTTCAAGATTGATAATAATAATAAATGTTTCTTGAGCACTAAATCAGCATATTATAATGATTGCTAAAGGATCATGTTTGATGTTATATTTGTCTGTTATTTGATTTGTGCCATCACATGAATACATTACTTTGTAAAATATTTTCAAATAGAATACTGTTCTTTTAAATTTTAATAATATTACAGAAATTGTAATGATTTATGCAATATAAACAATACATTACAACATAATTTTCCCCCATTTTTTTAATCAAACAAATGCAGACTTGATCAGCATAACAGCCTTTTTCAGAAATAACAAACAATCTTACAGACTCCAAACTTTTGAATGGTAGTGTAAAATCTTATATGTACTGTTAAAGATTGTCTCAATAGTATGTCATAATTCCACCTTTATGTTTTGTCAGTATGTACGAGTGTCTTATGACACTAAGCCAGACTTACTGCTGCATCTGATGACGAAGGAGTGGCAACTGGAGCTTCCCAAGCTGCTCATCTCTGTTCATGGAGGACTTCAGAACTTCGAGCTGCAGCCCAAACTCAAGCAAGTCTTTGGCAAGGGTCTAATCAAGGCTGCCATGACCACTGGGGCCTGGATCTTCACTGGAGGAGTTAACACTGGTGTGTACGAGGTGTTAATGTATCTTTCAGTTTAATTAAGATTCTGAGCAATGCTAGTCAATATTATAGTCTGATACTATAAATGGCGGATGAAGACGTCTGTGTACATCTTAATGTCCATGATGCCTTGTGTGATATCTCTCACACTGAGAATATGTTATTTCCTCCATTATCTGTCTCTTCAGGAGTCATCAGGCATGTTGGTGATGCTCTGAAAGATCACGCTTCCAAATCGAGGGGGAAGATCTGTACTATTGGCATTGCCCCCTGGGGGATTGTGGAGAACCAGGAAGACCTGGTGGGCAAAGATGTAAGTGACTCGACTACAGATACATTTAATTACTAAACCTATTATAGTATAAATGTATCTGCATAGTATAGTATAGTATATATTTCTAAATGACCAGTTAGACTTAATTTGGCTTGGATCATGGCAGATTTAAAAAAATTTGCTTTCGTTAAATAATAATGAAACAGTCAAATTGATATATTCATTGGAATTATTATTCACAAAAGCAAATCTCCAGTTCACAACAGGATGGTTTTCATGTTGTCTCTGCATGTATTCTGTGTCATGTAGAATTCTATAAATAATTTGTGTGTGAGCCACTACATATATCTACTCAGTTTCACCTCAGCTTGTCGTGTGTCTCTGAGGACTGATGCACAATTGAGACACAGAGATAGAATCATTCTTTATTTATAACCACTGATTTCCATCCGCCCCTTACTCATACACAATTTTGGTTCTGTCTTTCTCTCAATCTCTCTCAAAGCCCCACTCAACCCCACCACTCTCTCTAGTCTGGTCTGGTCTGGTCGGATATCTCATGCAGTGAATGTTTTAGAGAGGATGTTTTGAAATAACAAGACACTATATGTTCACTATTTCTAGGTCACTGATCAAATAAGCTAATTTGTCGCATTGATCACGTGACTATTTGTAAAGACAGTCAGATGTCTGCACAAGGCAAAAAGGGGAGCAACTAAAAAACTAAAACAGTTTGAAATTCATGTGAATTTCTTTCTTTTTTTTCTTTACAATATTTATTTATTTATAATTTTGTATATATTCATTTTATATATTACAGTATTTATTGTTTATATATTATTTATATACTACTTGTATTCAGTTATTTATTTTTATTATATTATAAATATGCTAAATTAAACCATTTCTATTAGTGGTCTCAGATTTTTGGACCCCAAGTTGCTCACTATGTATGTTTACTGAATGCTTTATCTTCTGTCCACTGATCACTTGTTTGTCTGCTTTTTGTAACATGTCACTGTTACTATTGTGTCATTCTTCATATCCTGAACATCCCTGGACAGCGTCTTTTTACTTCATGCTGTGTGTATTGCAGGTGGTCCGGCCGTACCAGACAATGTCTAACCCTCTTAGTAAGCTTACGGTACTCAACAGCCTACACTCCCACTTCATTTTGGCTGATAATGGCACCACCGGAAAGTATGGAGCAGAAGTCAAACTGCGCAGACAGCTAGAGAAACACATCTCTCTGCAAAAGATCAACACGCGTGAGTAGTTGCGAGTAATTAAAGATGCTAATGTTCATGTGATTACTCCAAACTGCAAATTCAATGGTGCATTTAAAAAAAAATCTTGAGAGGTTATAATAGTCTTATATCCTCAGTCACTTCTTCTAGGTTTTGTTGTGCTGATCTTCAAAAACAGAGGTGATTCTCTATAGATTGCTGTCAGAAATGCCCAGATTAGTTTGTGGCTCAACGTCAAAAACGCTACACGAGCTGCAAGATTCATAGCTGACTGCACTGAGAGCACAAAGCCCTCCGCAACTGCACTCTGCCAGATAATATCCATACAGTCCATTTACTTGCATAAAGATATCAAATAAACGTCATTCAGCTGAAGGAACACATTCAGATAAAAGCTGGTATAAATGCAATAAATCACAAACACACAAGAAAAAGATGACTTTTTTTTTTTTGTGCTCATGTGGATCATTTAGGGTCATTCAAAAGCTTTTAGTATACACTGGTTTCTTTACTCCACTGGCTGGATCATGCATTCTTGGATCATACTTTCATAAGATTCCTATACCACACAGATATATGCTTGATTATAATGTTCTTTATCATTTTGAGAAATTACTGCTGCCATTATCAATGGTAAGGGTATATACTAACATCTCTTAAATTAAATTGGCGTTACGGCTTGCTTTCCTTGGACAATAATAAAGCAGCTTTAATTATGCCAGGCTAATAGCTTTGAGTTGTAGTAATATGGTGCAATCTGTATTGGGCCTAATTCACTTGAGATAGAAACCGAGTTTGAACTGAAAATAATAATAAAAAAAATACTTAATTTTGCAAGGGTTTTTTAACCAAAAGTGAATTTGTCCCAGGGTTTTTACATTTATTTCCCCCCAGCAGACATGATACCTCTCCAACATAGTGTGTCTTTATGATTTAATAATTAATTAATTTGAATGATTTTTTTATTTATTTTATTATTAAATGTATTAATTTATGGTATCATTCAATATTTTAATTTTTTTTAAATAATTTAGCCAATAAACACTTTTACATAAACACATACACTTTTCCACAGCACCAAATGAGCCATTTCATATACCTGCCATATACAGCGCAAGGTCATCAACAGGAAGTGAGCTAGAGATTGACCTCTGTCATGTGACCTGTGGACTTCCCTTTGTCATCCTATGCCTGGAGTAATAGAGGGGGCTGGGAAGTCAAAGGGACGCTCAGGCGTCATCATTCACATCAAAAATGAAACCAGCCTCACCCACGCTGATTCATCCGTAGGAAGCAGCATGTGTACGGATCACTTAAAATAATCAGCATTTAAACCGGCAACTGCTTTGACATTTAAATGGGCAAAACCTATAACATATCCAACTTGCCTTTCAGACTTCAAACATGTTTGAGCCCTGTAAGCAGAACAGATGAAACATGTTTAAGCTCATTAAATCATCCTGTGACACATTCATGGCACATATTCACACTGCGATAAGAACAGTTTATTCTGACATCACTCTCGTGACAGAAGGTTCATATATCTGAGCCATATCTCAGTCCGCAGCCACCTCTCTCGCTCTTTCTCTCTCTCTCTCTCTCTCTCTCTCTCTCTCTCTCTCTCTCTCTCTCTCTCTCTCTTTCTCTCTCTCTCTCTCTCTCTCTCTCTCTCTCTCTCTCTGTGTTTTCTGTTGCATCAGCTGTGTGATGGTGGTGTTTGCTCTTGCTTTGGGCAGAGCTCATTTCTTTATTTTATTACCTGTCCTTTCCAACACTAGAAGAACATCAATAATGCTCTGAGCTATCACCACGAGGCTCACAGAGCTACAAAGACCCTCAAACATGGAATCAAATCTCTTTGTTTTGAAAGAATTGTGGCAGGCTGCGGCCCGGCTTATGTATTCACATTCTGACAAGCACTGCAGCGGTACTGGATTAAAATGAATTACAGACCTGTGCCTGCTGTTGTTGGGCTAATGAGTAGGTCTTCTTGAGTGTTTCTCAGATGAGGGAAAGAGTAGCGTGCACGGGATGCTATGAAGATTTCCTTGCAGGATAAGATGGGATGTGAGAATCAATTTCATTGTACAGGATTAGGTGCAGTCTGATTGGAATCAGGAGGAGGAGGATGAGGGGTGTTACTGAGATGAATCAGTGTTTAATTCCTAGTTCACATGGGAAATATGCGTAAACGGTCCAATGTGAATTAGAATGTATGTTGGGAAATTGCAGACTGCTAAACAGGGATGAATACAGAAAGAATGACTTGCGGCTACTGATGGCATTGTTTATTGATATATGCTCACTGTGTTGATGCCACCCTCAAAAATATGTGCAGAAGTCCCCCAGTGCCATGTTGCTCGTGGTGTTTTTATTATTTTATATATTAATTATTATTGGGATTCTGTTATTTGATTTGTCTGTCATTTTTTAAATTCATCGACTAAATTGTTAAAACGCATACTTAGTATTTGATTTAATATTATTAATTTTGACATACATGGCCGTATCAGACACACACGCTTTACAGCAGCAAGCACGACACAAGTGTTTTTTTGCTAGTTTCAGCCTGATGCAGTTACCCTTTTCACGTCCTGCGCCATGTTGTTTAAATAACAAATGCATTTGCGCTTATTTGTGCGCCCATGACAAAAACCAAAACACACCCATTACTCATTAAGAGAATAGGGACAACTCTTTTAGACCATGCGCCGGCCGGGTGCGCAGACCATTTTTCTCGTCGTTAAACTAGTAAAAGTGGATTCGGACACGCCCTAAGTGCAATTCCGCCCTGAGCTTTAGACCATGCACTTAGATATTTAAAATAGGGCCCTTTGGGTATTACTACTGTGATCTGGGACCATAGATCCACCTCTCTGCTCCTGAAACTTTAAAATGATGAGTGCACTTGATGTATATGCCTGGTTATAATGCTCTTTTCCATCATTTCCATTAGCGTGTTAATTGTGCTAAAAATGGTGCTAAAAACTGTTTGGTGAATTCACTCCTTAGGGTTTTGAAAACATAGCCATCATTTCATTAACACATGAATTAATATTCAAATTTTTTTATTACATTTATTTACATATTTAAATTTCACCCTTCATTCAACGCTCTAGTCAGTCATGTTCACACTGATTAAAAGTCACATCAAACTATGTTGGCCAATGGTGATTCTAGCCTAGAAACCTGTTTTAGCCTTCCCTACTACTAACTGGGTCTCCAAGTGATGAGATGATGAGCTGGTCTTTTTACTTTGATGGTTTATTTCTGGATTTTGTTGCATCCTGCTCATCTCTGCGGGCTCCATCACATTAGCATAATGTAGCAGTAGCTGCTGTATTGACCAGACAGGATGGGTGCTGTGGGAGTTTTTTCCATCCGCTTTAAGGTTTATTTGATTGGAGGTTTTTTTACCCTCGTACTGGAAGCTTATGCCGTAAATGTTGTAGATTTCCACAGAATATATTTTTGACCAATTCCTTCAGTTTTGTAAAAAACAATAAAATGCATGTAGCTACTGCACTTATAATTGAAGCCTATAGGGCAAGTATAGGCTACATTACACTTTTAGGATGAGTGGGATGGATTCACTTACCAGCATTTTCTGTGCAGTTACATGAAATCTTTATGATTCCACTCACAGGAATTATAATAATAATAATTAATATAATTATCCCTGTTGAAAAGTAGTCCCATCACAAAATGACTATAGTACTGATAAAATAAAATAAAATAATAAAAAAAGGATTTAAAAAAATCTTTTCCGTAACAACAGTCCATAGTGATTAGTGGGGTGTCAAGCCACAAAAGGGAGAAATCATTTGGTCCAAATGACAATAGTTTGGGATCAGTACGATTTTTTAAAAGAAATTTTATATTTTTATTCTGATTCTGAAGAGATTTATAATGTAAAAAAAAAAATTCTTTCAAATAAATGCTGTTCACTGAATGTTCTATTCATCAAAGAATCATGAAAAAAAGCACAGCTGTTTCCAACATTGACAATAATCACAATGGTAAGAGAATTTACTAGAGTACCAAATCAGCATATTAGAATTATTTCTGAAGGATCGCGTGACACTGAAAATTCAGTTTTCTAAAGCTATATATCTTTGTGTGACAAACAAATTGACAGGCAAGTCATTATTCAACGTGTGACATGAGGGTGAGTAAATAATGATTTTTTTTATCATTTTGTGACATTTTCTGTACTTTTAACTGTAAGGACTATTATGATGTAGGGTCTAATAGACTTGTGAGTGTTTGCAGTTATTGGAGGTGTGGAAGGATAGAAAACTGATGTGTAGCCCACACAGATAGAACCAAATGAATAGTACTTTCAGTTCTTGATCATTGTTTGTTTGGCAGTTATATTCACAAAAACGCATTGTATACTCGTCTAGCTCCTGTTTTTAATCTCTTGAATAAATAAATAAACCGCATTTGTCACTGCCAGGCAGGGGACAGGACTGTTCACACAAGGTGTAAATGAAATAGATTGAGAGTAACAGAATGAACATGAGATTCATCTTCCATCTACATGCTTGGCAGGGGGGCATACAAATCAACCTGTCTCAGTAAAACCCCTCAGCCTCCTCTTCCAGAGCACAGGGGCTTGTGTTCTATTAATGCTGGGCTTGCCGTTCTCTTGTGGTGTTGCCGTAGGTCAATTGGTAAATGTGAAGAGGTTATGGAGTTCGCTGGAGGCACAGGACGTATCACTGTGGGTAAAACATGGCAGTGGGACCATCAAGTGCTTGGAGGAGGATCAGCACACAAAACCACAGTTTATGAAACTTGTTTACAATGTCTTGTGTTGTTTTGTTTGTGTTTAACTACTATAACTAAGTTATTTCTAGCTTCATCGTCATGCTTCCGAATAGATCTGAACTTAATGAGAGATAACAGACTTGATAATTATTTCTTCCTTTTGATGATAGATGAACTGCTATAGAAAATGAAGGGAGGATGAGGTTTTTGATGTTGGTAATAGAAGATCTTAGATCTCATTTGAATTGCTGTTGGGTACACATCTGACATTCTCTGATTAAATGGCAAATGACTGTCCTGAGATTAAAAAACAACTTTTCTTTCAGTTGTTTACTTTCTCTGGCCACTGATGTAGTTGGCAGCTGAAGATTTCGGCCGTTAGAACAAACACTGACAAACAAACACCCTGCCCACCCAGATTCTTTTCAGAGTCTATTTGGAATCTACTGAGGCTTGTTGGAAAGAAAAGGTTAGGTTTGAATGACATTATAATACAATAGCACAAGCAAACACTCATCGGCTTTTTTAATCTTTTAATTTTCTTATCTGATTGATATCTCTTTCTCTCTCAGATTTGTGAAAGCATGTTTTATTGCTCTTCACATCCAAATCAGAAACCACATTACTTTGGTAATGGCCAGCAGCCAAATCACCCTGTAGCCCAAGACTGTTTTCCCACTGAAGCTAAGCAGGGTTGAGCCTGGTCAGTACCTGGATGGGAGACCTCCTGAGAAAACCAGGTTGCTGCTGGAAGAGGTGTTAGTGAGGCCAGCAGGGGGCGCTCACCCTGTGGTCTGTGTGGGTCCTAACGCCCCAGTATAGTGACGGGGACACTATACTGTCAAAGAACACCGTCCTTCGGATGAGACGTTAAACCGAGGTCCTGACTCTCTGTGGTCATTAAAAATCCCAGTATGCCCTTCGAAAAAGAGTAGGGGTGTAACCCTGGCATCCTGGCCAAATTTGCCCCAGTGGCCTCTGTCCATCATGGCCTCCTAATCATCCCCATATACTGATTGGCTTCATCACTGTCTCCTCTCCACCAGTAAGCTGGTGTGTGGTGGGCGTACTGGTGCAATAGGGCTGCCGTCGCATCATCTAGGTGGATGCTGCACATTGGTGGTGGTTGAGGAGATTCTCCCTTCCATGTAAAGAGCTTTGAGGTCCCAGAAAAAGCACTATATAAATGTAACAAATTATTATTATTAGTATTACTTTCCACCAAAGATTTTCTTTTACCATCTGCTACAGTGGTTACTGTGTATCTTTGCTGAAAAAGTCCAGTATGTTATGTTTTGGTTGTTGGTTTGGTTCTGTTCTTTTTCAGTTCTCTGCCTTTGCATGTTGACTTAATTTCCTTTTGTGTGCCAGTTATTCACTAAGGAAGTACAACTGTTGCTGATTTAGTGTCCTTGTATTTAAGTCCTCAGTTACCTGTGTTCAGTTGTCCATTCTATGTTTGGTGTATTGAGGTTGTTATAGTGTTCTTAGTGTTTTCAGTTCTGTTTATAAATTCAATACTGCTGTAAATATACTTTCTCATCTCTATTGCAACAAAGTGTGACAGAAGAACGGACCCTAAAATATGGATATAACTGCTGTAAAAACAGCCCCAGCAGGAAATTTTCACGGTCCTGAAAGGGCTGTAAATTTTATTTTTCAAGGTGGCAGAGACTGTGAGGACTATGTGGAGAATTTTAACAACATCTACCAGCTTGCATCATGTAACGACCTCGCTCTGATGGAGGGTTTCAGCTGCGGGCTGGACAATGACATCAGATTACTGACGCCAAGAGGGGATATCTGCTGGACCTTGGCACAGTATATTCACATCGCCCTGTGGTTGGATGGGTCCTCTTTTACAGTGGGAGAAGCAGAAGAGGAGGCCATCCCTATTGTCCAGCCCCACCTCACACCCATCACCATGCCAGACCCAGATCCCAGCCAGTTGTCTCGCACGGACAAGATGCCAGAGCCCACCACAGACGGAGAGCCCAAGCCTGTCGTGATGAGAGAGCCAGATAATTTAGCCGACCATCACTCCACAGTGAGTCTGACCAGGTGTGTGAGCCGGTAACATCGTCAATTGCCATGGGGTTGCTTGTGGAGTACAAGGGCATGGAAGAAAGTCCCGCCTACATTCCCGCCATTAAGGGTGAGGCACAGCAGATGATTGAGGATCTGGAAGTGGATATTCCCCTTAGTCTCCCGTCTCCGCTGCATCTAGAATCACATACTCTCTTGTGTAGGTACTTATTTTGAATAAGTAATTACTTCATGATCGCTAAAAAAGTACATTCGATATAGTATGAGTGTGTGTGTAGTATGAATGTAATCTGGCCTACAGAATCATTATCATGTGACCTACCAGCGTCAGTTACGTTGCTTCACTGCCATTCAGAACTACTTGCTAATTACTATCTTACTAATTACTATCCTGTGGATAGTACAGTGTCCATTGTATGCACACTTCAGAATCTCGCTGGAAGTATTAGGTCATCCAGGTAGTTTTTGCCCGCACTCTTTAATGAGTACTGTGAATTCGGACAAACTACTATTGTCACGTACTGTTTTTCACCTACTATGCGATTTCTGATGCAGCCCAGGTCTTTCCACCCAGCACCGAGCCTGTGTCATCTTTCAGCACCATGTCATTAACGATGCTCCCGCCCAGCCTCCCTCTCCCGCCTCCTCTGCCCAAGCCAGCCAGTCATTCGGCTCCGCCTCTGCTGGCTCCCTTCAGTCCCTCGGCTCCTCTGTTGGATCCACCAAGCAACCCCGATCAGCCTTATATCTGGTCACCAGCTCCACCTTAGCAAGAGGATCCCCTGGCTCCGCCTCCAGCAGCCTAGCCCCTCACTCCATCTCTGCTGGTCAACCCATTGGCTCCACCTTGGCTCCTCCCTCCCTCGGCTTCACCTGGGATCATCATCCTTACTGCTTCAACAGGCTCCCTCATCCTTCCGGCTCCGCCTTGGTCAGATGTCGTTCTGCCTGCGCCATGGACTTCTGGCCCATAAATTGTAATTAATCCCTCCGGCTCTGCCGGGCTCCACATTGGTCCTCAGTCCTCTGGCACCCTGGCTCGACCTTGAATGTTTCGTCACTGCTGCTCCGCCTTGGTCACCTAAACCATCTGTGGCGCAGTCCTCATTGTTCTCTGCATTTGTATGTTGACTTAGTTAGTAAATAACTGGCACATACAATGAAACTAAGGCCTTGTCCACACGGACACAGGTATTTTTATAACCGTGACATTTCTTACGCGGTTCGGCCGTTCGTCCACACGGAAACGCAGTATCAGGTCACTGAAACCGAACATTTGAAAACCCCTGCCAGGGTGAGTATTTTCTGAAACGTCGGTTGCAGTGTTGTCGTGTAGACAGGAAAACTGGAGTTTTTGCGCCGCTGACGGCTTCTGATTGGCCAACGTGGCTTTACGGTTAGGGTTATATCGCCGCCTGCTGGTGTTGCATGTTCTTGACAGCACTTGATAGCGTGTTTTTGCATTTTGCATTTTTGAGTTTTTTTTTTAAACGCAGGAAGGAAAAACTCTGGTTATAAAAATACCCGTGTCCGTGTGGACAAGGCCTAAGTTAACCTGTTGCTCGTTTAGTTTCCTCGTTTACCTCTATTTTAGTCCTCAGTTTCCTTAGTTCAGTCTTTCTGCATTGTGTGTTATGTTCCATAGTGTTCTTAGCGTTTTCAGTTCTGTTAATAAATTCAGTACTGGTGTGAATATATAATTTTTCTCATCTATTGCAACCAAGTGTGACACTAGGCTTTTTAACTAGATTAATCAGCAAGAATTCCTTGGACAACCAGTAATTATCATAAATATCAGGGCTGTGCTATGAAGACTGTATATGTATTTGTTGCTGAATTAAGTTTATGTATCTCTATTCAGATAGAGATTGATGTGGGTGGGGCTAAAAAACTGAATATATTCTATTATAATTTAACATTGTTTGACTCTCTGTTTCTTTTAAATTATATTACAGTATTATTTATTATAGGCTTATGTATTCTATTATTATTTTACAAATACTATAAGAAACAGCAGGAATATTATATTAATACTAGCTGGTATTTGGTTGCTAGCATCAAAATGCCATAAACACTGTATAAATGCATATGTTCATGGTTTAAAATGCCATATAGGGAATGGTAGAACTTATGCAATATTATGAAAGAAATCAAACACTTCTGAATAGAAAATATCCTAATTTTGCCCATGGCTTTTACCTTTTTGAGAACATAAAAATTATGTCAGATGAATAATATATATCATGTCCTGTTGTAACATAAGAGCTAGTCTAGACAGAGTGGAGTGAACTGCCATGTATGTGTGTGAATTAGTGTGTGGAGGGGAATAAATAAGGGAATTCTGTAAGCCCACAAACATCATGGCAGAAGGACTCGCTGATCAATAAATATCACCTCAATAAAACCGTAAATGATACAGAGAGAAAACGAGACAGAGCGATAACAGTGGGAAGAAGAGCTGTTGAATGAAGACGTAAATCCCACTGTTTCTGATTCCTATACCAGCTGAGCAGTTGCTTTTGAAGTCAGTGTGCTGCTAAAAATAGAGATTACTTTATGTAACCGTACCCATTTTAGGCACAATGATGACAGCACACGTGGATCTGGTTTACCTCTCTGTCTGTCTCTCCCTTGCTCTTCTTTCCCTCCTTCCCTCCTTCCCTCTTTCTTTATCTCACGTTGCATAATTTAAGCAGTGAAGATCTAGCTGCAACATGCTTTTTGAATTATAGGCACAACATCATAACTTGTACTCATCAAGTTGTTGGAAAGAGTCAGCGTGCAGGAGGAGAACTGATCTGTCTATGTTCTGTTCACCTGATCTCGCACAGGTCCTCTCCCACTGCACCCACACCTGTTATTTAAACCAAGAGCGGTTAATTGCAGCTGATTAATGAATGTAGAAATTATCTGATTGTGCAGCAAGTGTGTACTTTCACAGCAAACTAAATGTTACATTTCAATGTGCACTAAAGTTGTAATAAGTTGTCCTCACAGGCTGCAGGCAAAAATGACATGACCAGCGTAGTCCAATTTTAGTGGGTTAAAAACACAGCATGTTGAGTGTAGCTTGATTCTAATGTGTGATTCTTTCAATGAATAGTTCTAAAAAGAACAAGGTAACAATTTTAATCAGTCTGAAACACTTCCCTTTATCATTAAAGCATCAGCAGTGGTAGAATTTCTTTCATTTGTAAGCAAAATGGACATTATAACTGACATGTACCCAAATTAATCATAATCAAATTACAGTAAGAATCAAATTGCTTATGAAACGGAATGGAATTATTTGGTCATCAAGTTCAGTACATATGGATGCAGCACTTGATTTCTCCAGATAAAAGTTAGAAAAAGGAAACACTTTCTCTGTGTCCCATGAGGACTATCTTCTGTTCACTATGGATGTTGAGCGTCATGTTGACAGGCACATTTGGGTTATGATGAGGAGGTCTGAAGGGATGTCTTGATCACATGAATGCAGTGATCTTGTCATTGAAACTTTGATTTCTGCACTCTCACGAATGCTTTCATAATAACTAACAGTGCAAACACAATGTAAATAAGAAATTCATTGTGCAGTGTAGATTATAACGGGAGTTTTGGCCAAAGTCCAGAACTCAGTCACTGATAAACTTGCGCTGTGTGATTGACATCTTCAGCGATTATAAAGGGAGGGCTCTTTTATCACTTTCTGTATATGATTTAATCACAATTTAAATAATAATTACAATAACCAATTTTGAGACAAAGAACCTCTGACTGTACATGAATCATTACATATCAGCAATCACTGATCACAGAATAGGCGTTAGAATTAACACGGTTACATGGTACATGTAATTTACATGTTTTGGCGTTACTGTCGGGTTCATATCTTGCAGTAAAAGTTTGTTTGCAAAGCCTGCAAAACTGTGTCTGATTCACCAAAGAATCAACAGTGAAATGTATCAAACAAATAAATCATGCTCTACTGCAGGGTTCCTCAATCTCGGTCCTGGAGGGCCGGTGTCCTGCACAGTTTAGCTCCAACCCTGATCAAACACACCTACATGTGAGTTTCTAGTGATCCTGAAGACCTTGATTAGCTTGCTCAGGTGTGTTTGATCAGGGTTGGAGCTAAACTGTGCTGGACACCAGCCCTCCAGGACCGAGATTGAGGAACCCTGCTCTACTGAGTAATTCAGATAGTTTAAAATAAATAACGACTTTCTTTGCATTAGGATCCTTTGGATGATAATGTTATTTTTAGCCCAGTGATCTTGTATCTCTCTTATCTCCATCTCTTCTCATTAATGCACCAGTGGGCTGGGCCAAAGACACGATGATGTAGAACTAGGCTTTGATCTGATTCAGAATCCAAAACAAGTCGTCTTTGTCGTCTTCTTGGTTTAAATAAAAGTTGGTTTTGGACTAACACGGAAGTTTTGAGTTCTGGAAACTTACAGGTTTAGTACAATGACCTCTTACACGTCAAAAGATCAATGAAAATTTGATTTCTCAATTCATGACTCCTCTGAAGGCATTTTTTGTTGTTTTCATGACATGTGGACTCAATAATCCTTATCTTGAGCAAAATAAGCAAACTGACATTCAGTACAACCTGTATCTTTTATTTATAATGAATACAAATGTCATTTACTTATTTTAGTTTATCAAAAGATTTAAAGCACCGTTTTTGAAGTGTGCGTACCTGCTCTAGTACGTATAAGAACGAGTCTATGATTGAATCTGGAAATAAAGCAAAATAACCAAGAAAAATGAGAAATAGTCCTCAGATCCCATGGCCGTAATTTATAGCAAAACCTCTAGCATTAATTCCATCTCAAACAGGTTCATTAAAAGAAGTTATTACTCCACCACGTGACCACTTTGTGACAATATGGTGTCGTGACTAGCTACCGGTACTTGATTTCTTCAACGATACATCGTGCTATGGTAGTGAAGCAGCGAGTTACGTCGTTGTACGGGAAACTCACCCCAGGTTTGGAATGTCATGATAGTGAATAAATGTTTACAGAATTCGCACTGTGAATTCACTGTCCCTTTAAAGTTGAAGTGTGTATTTTCTGTGCCACAAAAGGTATTTTGAAAATAATGATTGGTTTCCAAACACTCCCAGCACCCCTTTTGCCCCTTCCACTCTGCTTGTCTTCAAACTAATACGTTCCCTGTAAATAGCGTATTATTGGTAGTGCTGCCCAAAACACACAATACAGGTTAAGCCAGACGTTAAAATATCAGACTCCTCAAACTGGCTTACCTCTAGTTGTCTTTGCACATTAAACTAGTAGAGGCGAAAAATACACCCTTCACTTTTAATCTTTTTGATTGGTTTTCCTTGTAACAGCCACCCCCACGGTCGCACACATCCCCCCCCTTTTCTCACTCAGGTTTCTGCTTTCTCTGCAGGGATCGGACAGGGTGTTCCAGTGGTGGCTTTGATAGTGGAGGGGGGTCCTAATGTGATCTCTATCGTACTGGAGTACCTGAGAGACACTCCTCCAGTGCCTGTGGTGGTGTGTGACGGCAGCGGTCGGGCCTCTGACATCCTGGCCTTTGGGCACAAGTACTCAGAGGAAGGCGGGTATGTGAGGTTTATCTCTCTCCACTGTAACAGTACGATAAGACATGAATATTCATTTACATACAGATGATGATTGAACTTTAGCACAGAATAGAGCGCATAAGTAAATGACCACTTTTTTTTCTGAAGTATTTTTCCCATTAATTTTCTCCATAAGAAAGGACATAAGACATGAACCAAGCCAATGAGATATGAGATGAATCACAAATGTTACACACTTCAATTTTAGCAAAAATAAATAAATTTGGAAATGGAGATAAAGACAAGGTGTACTTGATGCGTTTGGTTTTATTGGATTTTTTTTAGCAATGAACTACTCATCTCATAAAGCACTGCAAATTATGTATTCTTCAAATGTCCATAACTGGTGGAAATCTTTTAAATATTCATGTAATATTTTTTGCAATATAGTCATTTTAATAATAGTATAATAATATAGAAAGTAGCAATTGACATAGCTATCGTATAAAATATATGTATATAAACTGTTTATTATGTTTAAAAATAATCGACACAATTAATGTGCTCATGTTTTTTTTGCCAATTTCTTTGTATAAATATATTAATGGTTACAAATTTTAATGTTATCTCATCATAGATTAATTGTGATTCAATGCACCTAACATGATTAATTGCAAATAATCTGAGAAACCTGTATCGTTTTTTACATAATACATTTTATACATACAGTTTTTCATTTACTGCAAAATATTTAAATATATACAAGGAATTCCAGTGAAGATTTATCTTCAATATTATGGGTAGTGTAGTTCTTTACAGATAATTTGAATGTTAAGCATATAATTCTTTTAAACAAAAAGTGAAGTTGAAATCACAGTGACTTGAGCTGTGGTGGGTCTTTTTTGAAAGGGTCATATTTTATCATTAAAAAACAGTTTGTCTATGGAGAAAATTAATGGGATTTTTCCTTCCGGAACCCTACTGTTGCGCTCTGTTGGAATATTTTCATTGCATAAATGAATTGCTCTGATATCACAGTGTCATCTTTCTCTCTGACTACATGTTAGAATCATAAATGAATCTCTGAGAGACCAGTTATTAGTCACCATTCAGAAGACGTTTACATACAGTCGGACACAGGCCCAGCATCTCTTCATCATTCTGATGGAGTGCATGAAGAAGAAAGAACTGGTGAGTGTGTGCAGTGTGGGTGTAAAAGTCCTAATAATTAAACCCCCCTGATCTGACAGATTTAAAGAGATTTCTCTAGAGCCTTTTTTCTGTACTTTGTATCTTTGAGTTCTTTGTATGAGAGTGAACTCGCAATAAAGCCAGGGGGTTTTTTTTCTGCCGCACATTCCTCTCCATGTCAGCATGCTGTTATTCTATCAGACAGTCAGAGATGCGTGTAAAGTGGCCCTTAAGCTTGGGGCTGATAAATGTCAGTACCTCTGCAGCCCACATGAAGTACATTTCCTCAGGTCCTGAGACCATCTCTCTTCGTATTAGCTTTTCACACAAATACACACTCTCTTTATCTCTCTGATGCACAAAGTAAAACTATTAAGTACTACCGATACTATCACCTTAAAACTTGTCATATATTTGAATTCATTGCTCCTCTGTTAAATTATTCACCAGATTGACGACTCCATAATCTGTATGACTTTTCAATTAGAGTGCACTTTCCAGTGAGCTCATTTAAAAGCTCTCAGACACTTCACATCTATCCTTCCCCTGTTAGCCATTACTTCCAGAACATCCTGAAATGCCTCAATAAAGAGTTTTAAAGAGCCATGAGAAACATATCCTACTTTTATCTCAACATGCTTCCATATTTTTTATCTATCAAGTAAAATCTATCAAGACCATGATTTGCATGCTAAATGTTTCTAGTTGTCTTTGAATGTTAATGTAGTTCAACTTAAATTTCAATGTTGTGTTTGTATATTCAGATTATGTTTTCAGTCATTAAATCATACATCCTCAAAGTGATTTTTGTGTTTGTTCTTTTATTAATAATGATTTGAATCTTCTTTTAGTCATTGTAGTGGTGTCACTCATTGTCTGTGCACGTTTCTATGTATTTGTGATTTTGTGTATGTGCAGACCATGTTATTTTTCAATTAATTCCTTGTATAACTGTTTTCAGTGTTGTTGTTGCATGCATTTCCACTGTGAAGTATGATCTGTAGATGTGTTAATCCTCATTATGAAGATGACCTTCTCAAGCATAGATATGAATCTTTGTACCCACACACCATATGACTTTTACTTAAGCCTTTGTATTTATATGCTGTATTGGCTTAAATGCAATTGTGTTCAGATCCAAAATGTTTTGTTGAAGTTGAGAGCTAGTTTTGAGTATAGCACATTGGCTTTAGTTTACATGCCACCCACTAATGTTTTATTGATGACTCAAAAGTGAGATCACATAGCCTTTGAGACACAACTAAGGGAAGCAAATAAAAAATTTTACTTAAAAGCAGAATTGTCATTAAACCAGTGTACAAGCACAAAATGCCATTGCTAATATACCAAATTAACACGCATGCATCATAATCTGTTACTTACTCACACAAACATGTACGCTTCTGCTCAGTTGGGTATCGGATGTGCTGGCGGATGAGTGCAGCATGTGTGTGTTTGTATCTAGAGAACTTTAGTCTAATGCACTCATCTCACATTCATCATACATGCACACAGTTCAGCTTAGTGCTTGATCTCCTCTTTTGCTCCCTCGTTGCTGTACTTTCCACTAAGGACAAGCCAATGGGAGAATTTCCATGCTTGATGATTGGAAAAACTGCTTACAATTTACAATTGTGATTAGGAAGCTAGGGTGAATGAGTATTAGAGGTGCCTTTGGCAGTCTTTGAAGATGGAGTAATTACCGTATCTTCGCAGTTTAATTTGAAGATGAAACAGTATCAGAGTACCCGAGTATTGCAGCTTTGTAATACCTTACTATTATACAATTTTTACTATTGCTGCAATATGGTAAACTGTATTTATGGACGACCCATTTCCGCCACATAAGAAAAAAAAATCATGCTTCGGTAAATTGTAGTTATGAAATAAAAAGTCAAAATTATAACATACTAAGTTCCCTTTCAAAGGGAATTGGCGCTGCGTCATATAACAACACTTTTTGGAACGCCTTCAGCGTCTGAAGCATGTGTGAAACTAGTCCAATCCTGATTGGCATTGCGTTGTGACATAGCGTGTGACAGGGCACTACAGAAGCTACAAAGGTAAGCCGGCACACAACAGCATCAGCTTCTGTTCTTCAGCAATGGCTCTGTGTGTGAAACTGTAATTTAATGTTGTACCCATTTGTCCATTTGTCATTGTCTCACAAAAAAAAAAAAGAAATATGGCAAGGGAAAGAGAGTACAAACAGTGTGTGCCTCCCTGCCCCACATACATCACGAGTGGGGACACACACAAATTTGTAGGAGCGCAGAATGCACAGGCAGCTCTAAAGAGGGTTGCCTGTACTCACTGTGAGCAGCATACTGCTCAGGACGCTCCACTCCCATCTGCCTTTGTTTGACAAGGTGAGCCAGGCTCGCGTTCCTCACGGTTTGGGACCCGAGGCTGCGCGGCGTCTTAAGTCATAAGGATCTCAAGTCGAGCTTGCAGAGGAGGTGGAGACTGCTTTGGCCCTTTCTCTACCTTCATCTGCAGGTTCTAGCTCTCTTATTCGGCCTTCTTCCACCCCGATCAAGAGCCCGATTCTATAGAGTCAGGGACTGAAGCCTTGCTTTCCCCCTGATTGCTCCCCCATGCTTTCAGCCTCGATTGCACTGCTCCCGGCAGTTCTAGAGAGGGTTCGCCAGGACGGGATCAGTCTACTCTTCGTAGCCCCATTCTGACCAGACAGAGTCTGGTTCTCGGAACTCATAGCGCTCCTAGCAGGCCCTCCATGGGAGATTCCAGTCAGAAGGGACCTTCTGTCACAAGCAGGGGGTTTGATATTTAACCCTTGACCCGGGCTCTGAGGATTTAGTCTGAGGTTATTGAGACCATCCGAAGCTCTAGAGCTCCCCTCCACGAGGAAACTGTACACCTTAAAGTGAAGAGTATTCACTTTATGGTGCTGAGAGCATCAGTTTGATCCAGTTAACTGCCCGGTAGCTTTAGTGCTGGATTTCCTTTAAGATCATTTCTCTGGGGGTCTTTCCTCATCTACTCTTAAGGTTAACGTGGTGGCCATAGCTGCCATCCATGCACCTTTAAGCGGTGGACCATTGGGGAGACACCACTTGGTTTTGTTTCCTTTCCTTCGTTTCCTTTCCTGCGGCTCATGCCAGGGTTCCAACTTAGCTCAAACACACACTGAGTCTGTGTCAAAGAAGTTCCTTATACTAATGGTGGCTTTCTTGCCAATAATATCCCTTAAGAGAGTGGGGGACTTACAAGCCCTGTCCGTCTCTCCTTCCTGTTTGAAGTTTGCTCCTAAGAGAGCTAAAGCCATTCTATTGTTCTCCAGGCCTTCCATACTCCACATGTGTTGGTGGATTAAGAAATGCTACACCTTGTGTGCCTGGTTACGGCTCTGGAGGCCTATGTGCATAGGTGCTCCCCATGGAGGAAGTCTGACCAGCTGTTAGTGTGTCTTTGGTCTCGCAAGAAATGGTCCCAGGCATCAAAGCACATCACCAAATGGATTGTTAAAGCAATCTCTATAGCGTATGAGGCACACAGCATGCCTTCGCCTTTGCTGATCAGGGCACACTCTGGGTTTCCCTTCAAGAGGTTTGTGATGCTGCGGGTTGGGCCTCCCCACACATATTTGTAAGATTCTATAGTCTGGACCTTCCTTCCATGCCGGGTTCTCGAGTGCTCTTTTCCTGAGTTGTGCCTGGACAGGTTTCACACCAGGGAAGGCATTAGTCACTGTGGCGGTGTGGGTATTTAGTTCCCCCAAAGTGTCTTTATATGATGCAGTGCAAGTTACCTCGAAAGGGTACGTCTCAGGTTACGAATGTTACCATTGTTCCCTGAGAACGGAACAAGATACTGCGTCCCTTTGCCACACCACCTGAAAGCTCGAAAGTGACTTGCTTCAGCCTATCAGAAGCTGACGCTGTTGGGTGCCGGCTTACATTTGTAGCTTCCCTGGTGCGCCTTCACACACTTGTCACGACGCAATGCCAATCAGGATTGGACTAGTTTCACACATGCTTCAGACGCTTCACACTAGAGGCGCTCCCCAAAGCGTCATTATACGATGCAGTGTCTCGTTCCCTTCTCAGGGAACAATGGTTACATTTGTAACCTGAGATGTTATATTTATGAGATGAAAAGTCAAAATGATGACATGCTAAGTCATAATTGACACACTTTACTAAGTCATATTTATGAGATGTCAAATTATGACATACTAAAGTTATATTTGTGACATGAAGTTAAAATTATGTCTTGCTGTCATAATTTTGACAGACCCAGTCATAATTATGAGATAAAAGTCAAATGATGACATGCTAAGTCATAATTATAAGATTAAAAAAATATATGACAAAAGGTCAGATTATGAGATCAATTGAAATTGTTACATATTACAACTTCTGTCAATTATGACTCTTTTTTTAATTTGGTGGAAATGGGCTTCTATAAATATGTATATAAATACTGTGCACATTATACAACGACTTACAGCTTGGAATTCTGTGTCCCACAATGCAATGCGGCTAACTTGATTTCCCAGTTTGATGGATAAACAAGAACTTAGTGTTAACCTCACTTTCTCCAATTTATTAATTTATACATTCTTGACAAAGTTAAGAAATTTTTACAAAATTTGATTAGAAATTTTAAATGAGTGCACTGTAAAAAAAAAAATTTGGATTAACTTAAAAAAGTAAGTTACCTGGTTGCCTTAACTTTGAGTTCTTTGAAATTAAAAATTTGAGTTAATACAACAAAAGAGATTGGTTTAATAAATAGAAACTCAAAATAGTATGTTATCTGAACTACATTAATTATCTAAGTTGATCTGACAAAATATAAAAAGTTGTGAAAACATTTTTACAGTGTGTTTTCTCTACAAGATTATATTTGGATGTCATTTGCTGAAATAAACATGCAACAATAATGTAGCATACTACTGTTTTGCTCCTTTTTTTAAAAATAATAGGCAGTATAGAGTATATACTGTGCTGTCCTTGGCAAGTTGCTAGTTTTCCATTCCACTGCAGCAACGCTGTTCCATAAATTCATCTGATTAGAAAATGCAATCCAATGTGCACCTATGAAAACAATCTGAGCTGTACAGAACAATGTGCGCTCGCTTCAAGCCAGTTATGGTCAGAAGTCTGCCAACAGACAAATATTGAGGACTTATAAACTCACTGCTGAGCTTTGCACACATATTATCTGATGTATTTGGCAGTGCAGAGATTTATTTAAATCAATCGATGAGTTGTGTAAGAATCCTTAACAGGGCATTTTTTGCCCCCAAGCTGCTAGTTGATCAGCTCTCATGCTGATCATGACATGTGCTTGAAGGCTAATGCTGATGCTACCATACATACATTCTTGTGTACAGTATATATTGCATTAAGGTGCAAATAAGCTAAATATGCCTTGAGGAACTTGCAATGATAAAACAAATTGTGTGTGCTGTAACATTTGTGAGGAACATATAAGAAAATGCTGAAATATGAGAATAACACTAAGACGACCTTGTGTTCTGTGATAATCAAGAGTGGGATAATAATGAGATCTGTAGGGAGGTGTCTTAAATCAGCCCTGTTCCTTTGCAGCACCTGAGCAGATGTTTAACCTGAACTCAACAGGACATGATTTCATAACCTCCTGCCTCTCAGTACATGACCTGACTACACCTCTCCAGATTTGGAGAGGGCAGCAGCAAACTACAATTAATTACAACCTTATTAGATTAGGGTCCTTTTAGGCATTCAGTGTTTCTGTGTGAGATTAATTGGCACTTGACACATAAAAGAAGCATTATGTCAGTCTTTTGCACTTCTCTGCGGTAGGCATACCCTCTCTCATTCAGGATTGAATTCCATTCGTAATCTCTTTCCTTTGGTGGAGGTCTTTGATCCTGTAACCAAGGGAAGGATGGTTCAATTAATCAGACTGACAGCCTCTCTGTCTATTATGCAGCCCCATTCTGTTTTCCTAGAGAATCTTCCTTGTGTTTCATGTTTCCATTGGCTCAGAGAAGAGTTAGCACTGCTAGTTTTCACTCACGCCAATGCATTTTAATCTCCTATTCTAGGAAACACCATTGTTTTAGCTCTTGCTTAATTGTGGAAAAATGTTTTTCAATGTCAAAATTTGTTCTCTCATCCCAGTTTATAATGTTAGGGTCTTCTATTACCCTGAAAGGGCTTATATTCATGTACAGCATTTTTACTTAATAGCTATTCTCACACACAAAAAAAAAAATATTGAAATATTGATTTGAGTTTAAATAGTTTTTTAATAATTTACCTGTATATTACCTTAAAGCTTAGACTAAAAAAACAAATATCCAATTACAATGTACAAAATAATTAGCAACAATATTACAGTATTAATACAGGTTTAGGTAACAAAATGAAACCCTAAACTTTACAATGCTATAAAAGTGTGCACACTTAGAGAAATAAACAGCAGGGGCTGGCTATTTTCAGACAGTTCACATTAGCAAGTAGTCTACGGCTCATAATAAACACCACTGTAACATGATCTATAACTTAAGCAAATGCTTTTAATAAACGTTTAGTTAACAAAACAACACCATGCAAGTTTTAATGCTAGTAATAGTGTGATCACAAGGGGGGAGGGAGGCATGACCATGTCCGCTGAACACACCCCCGTTTCTTGACTCTACCCCCATGTCAAAAAAGTGCCATGAAGTGAAAAGCACAGAAAAGTGAAGCGCAAAGGGAAAAAGGTATTGCGAACTCGCACTTGTCTTGAAAGAGTTACACCGCACTCACGATCATCAAGGTGCCAGACAAACAAGACTAAAAATCTCAAAAAATACATTGTCCGCACACTTAAATCCCTTAAGCGAGTTTAATCGCCAAGCTTTCGGTCAAATGACCATCCTCAGGGAAATCGCACTTGTCTGAAACGCAGAATAAAAAGAGCATTGCAAATGAATTGGTAGGTGTGACCATGGAAAATATCTGTGGCAAAATCATCAAGTAAAATAGGATCAAATTTCTTAAGCTCCTTTTACATCTGTTATTGATTTTTGGGAATTAATTATATCTTTATTTTTGAACTACATAATGTATATAATTGAACATCATTACATTGTTCTTTTAATAACTAAAATATTTGACATGTAAAAGTTGTGTCTGATATGCAGTGTTGTCGTGAGCGTCAGTGAATAGGAAATAGGAGTGTTCGACTTGAAGCGGCATATGGAGCTGTCTCGCTCTCGCTGTACTTTGTTGTCATACACCGATTGGTCTATGCAGCGGCGCTTCAAGTCGAACACCTATGGCGTGCAACAGTGCCCGCAGCCTTTTGCAGTGCCGCTGGTTGGGGAATTTTTTTTTTTTTTTCATTCATTTTTCCCATAGGGATTTTCAAATAGTCTTCGTTAAAGAGTTATAGCCATGAACTGAGCCAATCAGACAGTAGGTGAATCACAACATACAAACCTTGATTTGAAGCAAAAAAAGTAATAATTGAAAATCTGACAAAAAGACAAAGGTGCAAGACTGTACTTAACTGTTTTAGTGAGGGAAAGAACTGCAATCCCATGAAGCATTGCGAACAGCATAATCAAATTAAAAACGATAGAGAAATACAAAAATACTCATTTACACATGTTGATTATATGTATAAAAACAATATTTAATATTAAGTTTATTGCAAAATATGCATATACAAACATTTCAGTATTTTGAAAGCGTTGGGAGATTGACTGTCATTTGCAGTGCTTCATGGCAGTGGGCGGAGCTAAAGATCTATTTTGGATCATGTTGCTTTTTTGACTCTCTGATTGATGTAATTTACTGGACAGCATCATTGGTAATGTAATTTTTAACCTGAAATTCACTTTTCCAATTCCTATTATGCCCTTTTATGAACTCTTGATTTTGTTTTTGGGGTGTCCTAGAATGTGCTTTCATGCTTGATTGCTTATTTTTCACATGTTTTACATTATTACAGCACCTCTCTCCCCAGTCTGTCTTGAATGTGCAGTTTAGGTCCTGTTTTGATTAAACCCCTCCTTCTGAAATTCGAAATGTGCTGTAATTGGTTACCTGGCCCAATGTGCACCATTTAGCGCATGTTCGGGAAATGTCTCATCCCTTACCATAACAGCATGTTTCATATGCTCAGGTGTAAATGTTAAGGATGGTGTCAATTTAAAACCAATTCAAGCCTGATTCAGACTTAACAAGAGGATCATGAAGGATGGATTTCATGCACAGATTTTGCAAGCACTGATTTCACAGGATGTTTCAGAATGGTATTTTCTTTTTCAAATTTTCTTCTTCATTTAAGATACAATGTTATACACCATTTAATTATGATATTTGTCAAAACTATGGTAATACAAACAGTAATCGATTACAAAACCATGGTTCATTTTCCTAAGGGGCGCTGAAGTCTTACAAAAGCAAGAGCTTACAAAAGCTACAGTAAACACTATATCATCACTAATGTTGGCAAGCAGGCGAGCTGAGCCAAAGCTCTGCCCTTTATCTTTGTTTATATCTTATCAACAACATAAAACTTATAATTGGAACTGTATATAGAAAACACAACTACAAATAATAAGTCGTACTTACAAGTCGTGATCCACAAACAACAGATTGTCCTGACAAAAGTGGGAATTGCTCCATTTCAGGAGAAGCATTTGCGCGTATAGCCTGCATTGTACTCTTAGGTTATTGAATCTGTTCTCCATCAAATTTGCAGCACACCGATAAACGTTGGGGTTACAATGTTCAGGAAAAGTGTTTAAAATAATTTTGAACCATTCTAAGTTCATCAGCCTTAGGAAGGTTTAACAAATGAGTTGCGTATGTGGGCTGAGATTATTTAAATGAGTTACATTATAACTTGTGGTGTAGTCCAACTGAGTCCTTCATTGTAGTTATTGAAAAGTGGATTCTATTAAATAAAATATCTCCCTTTGGATTGGACAAGCTTTGTAACCTTGCAGATCTTTTTTTATGCTCATACAGCAGCATTACACTCTAAAGTTGAAAAGTGAAATAGCATAATTGGACTCCTTTAAACATGACTATTTTAAAAAATAAGCTGATAATGCTGACTGATGGCTTCAGCAGAACCAACCATGTAGCCTACAATCTCCTCGTAGTAGCCTAGGTCTGTCTTTAATGTTTATAAGTTATCGTTTAAATTGGCAACCTTTCATTGGCTGATTTTTCTGTTTGCTTTAAGATGACCAATGGTGTACGTGTGTCTGGGGCGGAACTATTAGCATGATGTGGAGGTAGTGTTTGGAGAAACTTGCTTGAAACCAGTCAGTTGAGTTTTGTCAGTGGGAATGAAGCTAAATGAAAATAGACTGATACTTCAGGGGATGACATACTGATCAGCTTATGATGATGGATGGAAAGATGGAGTCGCATCCGGCCACATGTCGAATGGGTCAGTGACTGTATGGATGAACAAATGGATGGACAGCTGACAGACCAGAGGAGACACAAACTCCTGGCACATGTGAGAAAAAGTGAGTAGTGTTGCTGTAGGATTTAAGATGATGTGAGAGCGCTGGACTGGTGGAATGGATATGTGGGTGAGGAAGGAAATTTCGCCCCTGATAAATGAAGATGAATGTTTGCCCATGGGCCTGGGTCACTGATGCATGAAGCAATCCACCGAATAGCGAGAATAGCATTCGCCAAATCTCCAATGAGCGTTAGATACAGACTTATTGTACACATCATGGTCCTTTAACATACATTCAAATTCTCTGTTTTGATACACTTTACACAATTGGTCATATTTACATTTGATTTTAATTAAAACCCATTGAAGAAGCCCTTGACCCATTAATAAAACGTGTTGTCCCAATTGGTGAAATGTCAAACCAGATATTTAGACGAGGTAGGCTATAGTTAAGATGTGAAATGAGTCTGACTACATCCAAAATTTTGCCCCCTTTTTGCAAAGGAGAAAGATCGCAAACCTGCATTTGTGCTCCTAATAACATCTCTGTAATTGAAATAAAGTGGAGAGTTAAAAATAGAGTATAAGGAGAGAAAGAGACTCCTTAGCCTTTTTCTGCTGGACATAATTTCACACCTCTCTATGTAATGATCCTTTAACAGCAGGTAGACAAGCCTCTGTGATGGACAGAGCTATTTCACTACTCACTGCAGGGTTTTTTTCTGACTGAGGCATCAGAAAAAAGAGCAGCAGGTCAGGATGCTCTCTTTGACACACCTGTAGAGAGTTGGAGCGGATTCTCCTGCGTTATCAATATGTTTCTAAATATGCGATTTCAAATTAAAAGTTTAAACCCACTCTCTGAGTTTGCATGTTTTGATGATGTCCACATATTCTTGTTCACAGTATATTAGCTTTGCTTTGCCTCCTAAAGCAAATTAAACTAATTTTAAAATATATAATGGTATATATATCTCTCAAGAGAGTTTTTAAGAAGAAAATCCCTGTATTTTCTGTCAAGTTGACATAGAGACAACTGATCATCTTTTCTTGTGTGTAGTCAGATATTTTCTGTCTTATTGGTTGAAGACAAACATTCATTTACTGTTGCTTAGAAACATTGTGTTTGGAATGTTGTTAAATGTTTAAAAATGAATTTCTCATTAATATAATGTTTATTCTGGGCAAATTTTCATTCATAAGTGCAAATGTATGAAGACAAAACCTTATTTTTCTGTTTTCAAAAGAGACTTTACTTTTCATCAATGGAATGTATGAAAATTAAAAAGGCCCAGAAATTTGTTGGAATAAAAAGGCAAGGCAAGGCACATTTATTTATATAGCACATCATGTAATCATGTAATTCAAAGTGCTTTATAGAAGAAATTAAAATAATCAAAAGAAATAAGAATAATTAAAACAGTTTAGAATAAAAAATGAAATAAAATACAGTACAGACAGTCGGACGAACAGTGACACAGTGCACATTCAGTAAATGCACAGCTAAACACGTGTTTTGAGTCTGGATTTAAATGTGACTACAGGAGCACATCTGATCTCTTCTGGAAGCTGGTTCCAGCTGCGGCTGTAGCTAAAAGTGGACTCACCATGCTAGAGTGAACCCTTGGTATTTCTAGCTGATGTGATCCTAATGATCTGAGTGATCTGTTGGGTTTATATTCAGTGAGCATATCTGCAATATATTGAGGTCCTAGGCCATTCAATGATTTATATACCAGTAATAATACTTTAAAATCAAAATAATACCTAAATGTAACTGGGAGCCAGTGTAAAGACCTGAGGACTGGTGTGATGTGTTCATATTTTCTGGTTCTGCTCAGAATCCTGGCAGCAGCGTTCTGTATGAGCTGCAACTGTCTTATGGTCTTTTTGGGAAGGCCAGTGAGGAGTCCATTACAATAATCCACCCTGCTGGTGATGAAAGCATGCACAAGTTTCTCTAAGTCTTGAGTAGAAACAAAGTATCTAATTCTTGAAATATTTTTTAGATGATAATATGCTGATTTAGTTATTGCAACGTCGTGCGTTGTTTGTCTTTTTTGACCGTTCAGCGCACCGTGTGCCGTTGAGTTTGACGGCCACATTCACGGTCTCGCATGCCTGGCAGCTTACGGATGGGATTGCTGGTCCTTCTCATCGGGGCTCCAGCTGAGGACAGATGTCGACTGCTGCATCGGAGAGAGGGCTGTTATACTTTGGAAATGATGATGCTGAGGTTCCCATTAGACTGGTGTGTTCTCATGCTGAGTCAGATTCAGACTTGACAGCCATGCTTTCCCAGGCTGCTCTGGGGGGGGAACCGGAACGCGTAAATCACCTTGCCCGCCTCTGTGCTGTTTTCCCGGATGTGCGTGAAGAACTTTGGCAGTATGGAAGTATATTGGCGCCAATATGGCAAGCCAAATATGCCTAAACCTGCAGAAAAAGTTTTTTTCTATCTCACTACCCTCTGTGGTGGGGTGGCAGTGCTATGCATAGTCAGCCTCTACCCTGCATATGATGGCCACCCTGAAACTATGGAAGGCCAAAACACTCATAATGCAGGAGGGTAGTTTTGAGCCAGGGTTGACCTGCGCATGTTGACTGAGATTAAGTCAAAGTGTTGGCCCTCGGCCAGACGATGTCCACCCTGGTGGTCCAGAAGTGCCCCCTGGCTAAACCTTGCAGAGGTGCGAGATATCGCCAAGTGTGCCTTCTCAATGCTCTCATTTCTCAAGGTGGCCTTTTTAAGTAAAAAAAAAAAAAAAAAAATCCAGGTTTACTCGTGAAAGAAGGTGGGCTACGTGGGTTATACGTAACCGAGACGTTCATATTGAATTTAGCTTAGATGAAAAACAAGGTTGTGAGGGAGTCTTTACAGTGGAAAGCACTGTATAAAGTTAATAGGTCATGTAACTTTCAAAACTATTTCATAGTTTTTGTCAACTGGAAGATTTTTTTTTTTTCAGAAAGACATTTTGTCAGCTGAACAATCGGTCTATTGTTAAACAATAAGACAATCCATTGAACACTGTACTTATGTTCGTCACAGTCTTGTTTTCATTCCTTTCAAAAATTAAACATGGCGCTAAACTGATTAAGGTATATTATACGGGACGTTCTGTAACGCATGTATGAGTTAGCAAGAGTGACCAAGGGCGGCAGAGCTCTCCAGCAACGTGACATGATCGACTGTGAGCGCGTTCAACTGTAAATGAGCAGTGATGCGATGCGGCCACTACCAATATATGAATACAGACATTTTTTCACCACCTTTTACAGAAGAAGCTTCTGAGAGAAATGCTATTAGCAACCAAAAATCTGTTGCAGATGCAGCAACCTCCAGTGATTTAATCAGTGTCATAGTGAACGCTCTGTTAGAATGTTGAGGTGCTGTTGTGTAGTCTTCAACAAAGAAGCAGCATTCTGGGCCAATGACAATTTGTTGGTGATGTGAACACCCATTAACCTAACGCTGCCTGTTATCTCCTCCACCACATTGTTGATGTGCGGCGAGTAATGAACTGCTTGAAACCATAAATCTAAAGTAAAAAATTTTTTTTATTTTTTTTATTAGCATTAATAGAGAAGTTGTTCTAGCACCAGGTTACAAGCTGTCTCACCTCTTCCTCAGGCTGAGCCCCTCAACAGAGGCGTTTATGCAGATTAAATGATTTCTCTGATATTTGGTGATGCACTCATGGTGTTATGTATGCCTGTGGATCCTTACTGCCTCAAAGCTATTGCTCCAGAGGTCTACCTGAGACAGTTACCTGCTTAAGTGCAGCTAGTTTGTTAGGGTTTGGGAAAAGACTGTGATCAATGCCGAGATGAAGTAAACATAAACAATTATTTGACAAATGAGATTTTGTTGTCTTGGTAACAAAGTGCATTAAGGATGACAAATGTAATGCCATCGTTCATGGAGCTGTAGTGTCTGAAGGTGTGTATTTGAAAGTATATAGTGGAAACTGGAAAGACGGTCTTAATGTTTATTGTGATCAGTTTCTCAAAATTCTAGAACCACTGGAGTAAATGCAATAGGGTGAAAGTCACTGAAGAGATTTTTGCACTCGGATGATGGAGGTTGATTTGAAGCATGTGGGGATATGACAGACATGGTGGATTTAAATGGTCTCTGTGATGTCTGCAAATATTACCTACACTGTAAAAATATATAAATATATATAATAATAATTCTGTAAAATACAGTAAAAAGAATGAGGATATTTACACAACAAGCTGTACATTTTAGTATTTAAAACTAATTTACAAAATTTAAAAAACCAAACAGTACATCTAATTGCCGTTTTCTGCTGATTTTCTGCAACTAAAATCTGTGACAACCACCTTAACACAGGTGGTAAAGAGTAAGCCACATGATGAAATAAATTTCATAACAAGAAGCTTTTCCACAAGCTGAGGTAAATACAAAAATATGGAACACACAAATACAAAACACTTTTATGTTAGCACACATGACACTAAAATAATGCAATAAACATTAATGTATCAACATAAGGTGTAACATAAAACTCTTAAACATTCAAATGAAAAACCATTAAATGTGAGGTGTCGTACAGAATTCTAGTAATGTCAGTTTGATGATTTTCTTTTTTTACTTCCAAAAACGATACATTTAACAGTATTTTACTGTAAAATGAAATTAAAGGTTATATCTATTTCAGTTTTTCCTCGTATATAGTAAATGAACGTACTGTTAACCAATTAACAGGTTTTTACTGTAGCATGTTTTTAGTCTGTAATAGGTAAAAATTACAATAATTTTTACAGTGTAGTTTTTCAAGTATTTGTAGAGGAATAACCTGTTTTAAAAAAGATTCTGAAGCAAATGGGTGCCTTAGTCGTTAAAACGTGCTCTGAGGCACATGGAGATGATTTAATTATCCATTATTGACTTTTTCTATTCAGCTACTACAGGCTTATTAATCACAGACATGTCCCCATAGATCAGCTGTGTACTCAATATGCATATAAAATTTTGAAAAGAACTAACAGTGTCTGAATCACTTCCCCTCTGTGTTTGAGTGATGTGTGTTGAATTTAAACAGATAGTTGTAAATATTGTCATGAATTACTCAACCTCATGTCATTCCAAACCTGTATCATTTTTTTCCCCCTTCACTTTCCTTCCAAAAATCATTCTTAGAAACATTTGTGGGTGCGTGTGTGTGTGTGTGTGTGTGTGTGTGTGTGTGTGTGTGTGTGTGTGTGTGTGTGTGTGTGTGTGTGTTTCACACAATCCACAGAAGGAAAAATGTCAATGTTTGGATAGACATGAATGTGAGTACATTGTCACTTTTGGGAGAATATCCCTTTAAGGTTGACTGGTTGGAGTCACACACATACAAAAAGAAAACACACACACACACACACACACACACACACACACACAGAGTTGGGTCACCTCCACAGTCACAGGGTCATCAATAACTGTCACTTCAGTAATTGGACGTCACTATATTCTTTGTAGAGGAGATAAAGTGCTTGTTCGATATGATCACATTCCATTTACTCTTCCAATTTCAACAGCAAAATGATTTCATAGTGCACACAGAACCACACCACACACAAGACATAAGCATATAGCACCATTAGTTTATTCATCAGTTCTGAACTATAAGACATTTTGAAGGATAATGTTCCATTATTTAAGCTCGCTGAAGTGCTCCAATTCTATATTCCACCGCCACCACCTCTCAAGCTCACGCACTCTAAATGTGCCATCATTTCATGGTTGCTTGGGGGATGAAAATGAAAACATTATTGACATTAGGCTGAACCAATCCTCCCACTTCCACAGATAAGTTCATTAGTCCATACCAGACATAGATGGAAAATGGCTACTGAAAGAAAGGTGGATTGTTCAAATGACAGGCGTTAGATTAATGGCCTGTACTCTATATGTTCTGGAATTCAGAACACACGTTGCGTGGCATATGAAGCCACAAGGTGCCCTTCATATGCAACGCTTTTGTTTACAGAACTGCAAACACTGTTCCAGTTATGGCAGTGCAGTGCATTTCTGTAAATCCCTCTAGCTATATTCTTGTCACTTCTCTTCACTATGGGGACTAAGCAGTTATCACCACGATTGGATTTGCTTTTATCATTCTATCATACTCAAACAGTTGTGATGTTCATGTGATGCCAGCAATAATGCAATATCTCTCTTTTTCAGATAACAGTGTTTCGAATGGGATCAGAGGGACACCAGGACATTGATCTGGCTATTCTAACAGCTCTTCTGAAAGGTAATATTTGTAAATTTGTGGATACTCATATGCATCTCTGGGGATCCGCTCGTATATCATTGAATTTAGCAGAGAACAAAGCAAATTAAGAGGTAAACACAAATAAAGTATAAATTCAACCAAAGCTAAAATAGTTTAGAGTAGATAATTGTTACAATGTGTCTCCCTTATTAATGTTTAAAAAAAAGAAGTAAAATTGCAATGTGCAAGTACATAACTACACCAGTAATGATTATGCCTTTTTGAAGTACAGTACATAAATACTTTATAGCAGTGGTTCATTTTGACTCAAAGACGGAGACAATATTCAAAGGCCCTCTTATATCTAAACTGATATGTAACTCTGGTACCTCTTTTGTAATAAAACAACTCGAAAATTTAATGCTGTACATCTTTATTGTTTGTGTTTTTTAATTATAAGAAAATTTAAATAATGTTACAAGATATTGGGCCGTTTGGAGGGGATTGGGTGAGGTAAGTTAACCCTTGGCCTCTATAGTAGTTAAGAAACCACTGTGTTGTAGAATGTACCACTCAGTTTTATATGATATGTAACAAGGTGCCTGCTCTGTCTCTCTATCTAACAATTGGTCAATGGATTGAAAATGTTTGAAGACCCCTGGTTTAAATAATGATTGATGGTTGTAAAAGAATGATGAAGGCCATCTGAAACATCTTTATGTAAATTCACACAGGATTGTCCTCTAGATAAGTCAATCAAAACACATGAAATCTCCCAGAAGTTGTGAAGCAGAGATCTGACTTTTTCTGATCACACACTAACTTCCCTTTTACCGCCCACCGACTTTCAGTGCCCACAATCGCCAGGTTAACAGGACATTTGCCGCTGAGAGGAGTGAGCAAAGCTCTACTGGTTATGCTTCTTAAGACCCACTTTTAAATCCCTTTCAAAAGATGGGATTCCAGTGAAGCCTTTCCTCCAAGAGCTCCATGTGTTGCTCTGAAAGCCAGCAGCATTGCTCTTGCATAATTCATAGTACTTTGCAGCGCATCTAAAGAATGATTTACTCATGCAGTTCCCAGCTCTCTCCTTTTCCCTTAATGACTGTATAAGGGACATATATCAGTTGGTACATAGTCAAAGAACAGATTATATGTTGTATTTTTGAGTTCGCACAAGCAGTTAATGCCAATTAAGTCAATTATACAAGGGTTTCAGTGTTCTGAGAGGGAACTAACTGTGACCCCCATTACATATATGTTAGTCTAGTCCAATGTTACATATTTTATTTTTCTTTATATATTTATTTTTTCAATATATTAAAGTTTTCTGTGAGAGTTGGAGCTGATAGCCTCATGGGCAGCGCTTCGACATCTAGCACAACTATGCCTCTGGCGCACCGAGTTTGATTCCTGGCTTGAGGTCCTTTGGCGATCCCGTTCCTCTCTCTCCACCCTGTGCTTTCCTGTCTGATCTCTACACTGTCCCATCCAATAAAGCCATTCAAAAAAGTTCTGTGAGATACCAATTTAGGCCATATTTATATCCCTGTAAAATCCTTTTTTTTTTTTTTTTCAAATTCCGTTTTTTTTCGTTTTAATTTTGGAAAATTAAGTTGTTTTTTTTACCCGTCACTGTTATTTTAGTCGTAAAAAGAGTGCTTTTAAAAAAATGAACGAAACGCAATATGTGGCGGCCGATGTTGATTCTGTGGCGCACCGCCTGAATTAGTCTATGTGTGGGAAACACTTCATAAAAGTCACGTGCGAATTGCTCGGCGTCGAGTTTCTTAACTTTTTCGCCGACGAAAGCTGAGCCGTGGAGAGCCGCTTCACCATGCTTTCATTGTTTTGATGCCTTCATTGGAGCTGAAATGACTGGAGGGGTTGTGTCGCCCAGATTTGCTTCCCCCGGTCTGTATTTTCCCCAGACATACGTTCTTCTCCCACACAAAAACAGAATTTCATTCCAAATATGTAAAATTCCGCATTAACACTAGATTCCGCGTTAATTGGCCAATTCCGCGATTCCGTGATCGCAGAAATTACAGGGCCCTACATGTATTTTAAAATGTATGCATCTTTTTATCTTAAATTTCTTTATAGCAAGCTAAGCGAATCATTTGATTGCTGATTTAGAGAGTGTATGATATGCTAATTACTGAAAACATGCAAATTTATATTATATCATGCTTTTATCAGTAGCTCAGTATTAGCCATGCCATTAGGGGTTACTTTTGAGGTGACATTTTTTTCTTCAGATTTGGCTAAATGGACACGCACTTGTGAATATCTGACAAATACGAAGTCTCAAGATTTATTATGATGTAGCGTGAAATTAAAGCGAGAACATAAAGCTAACCTCTGATAGAGTTCAAAGCAGCTGAAGACAGCAATTAAAGCTCATCCTCAGAGACTTAATTAAACATAATTATGTGACCAATCTCTGCTGATATAGTGCCTTCCTGTTGCTGAGGACTTGTTTCACCAGTGTCAATATAGTAACTCAATACAACATGAAATACAAAAGCATAAAGTGCCCCATATGGACACTTTCAGGTATTACAGACCTCTATGTCCGTATTTTAGGTTTAACAGCTCATTAATGGAGTCATAGGCAGGATATTTTTCTGGCACTTAACTGAGATTATGCAAATATGGTTTAATACATCGCGACACCTAGACAAGCCACGGAGGTGTCTATTTAATAGACTGTGTCTGGAAAGATTACCCTCATAAAAGTAAATGAAGAAGCACCAGGCCAGAGTAAGTAAAGACAAATGTCCTGCTGCTCAGGGGGAAGGTTTATTAGCTTGAAGCAGGAGCGGAGCAAAGTGCCAGAGACCCTGGAGAGTGATTTCCTCTGTGATTTATCTCTAGAATCAGCTTTTTAAACTGGCATAACGGTATGCATTGTAATGATGCGAGAGCCGGAAATTCCTCAGGATTCTCCACTGTGAGAAGCACTTGTAAATCAATGGGAGTTGAGAGTGTTTAAGCATTACAATGATTTTAAAGACATTTGCCTGAAAAATTGGTAATATTTAATAGGCATTTATCAGCACAATTCATCCATCATTTTATATGTTCTCGTTAGCATATTCTCAGGCCTTTTTTAAGCTGGTTTTGTTGAACTTTCCTTTAATTATGTGCCCTTTTGCTTGTCGTTTCAGGAGCCAATGCATCAGCTCCAGATCAGCTGAGCCTGGCTTTGGCCTGGAACAGAGTTGACATTGCTCGGAGCCAGATCTTCATTTACGGACAACAGTGGCCTGTAGGCAATATCTTCCCCTCACACAAACTTCATACCTCTGAGTGCTTGTAATTCGTTTAGGTATAGATACAGAGATACTTTATTGATTGCAGAGGGGACGAGAAGCACTTCTGTGTACCTCTGACTCTAATTAAACACGGTAGCTGCATTTCAAACAGATTAGAATTCATGAAATCGATTAATTGCTGTGGACCTATATGTCTGTTTTATTATGTGCTTGGGTAGTATGTGTCCTGGACTAAGCTTTATTTATGTATGGTCAGGTGGGCTCTCTAGAGCAATCTATGCTGGATGCACTGGTGCTGGACAGAGTGGACTTTGTGAAGCTGTTGATTGAGAATGGAGTGAGCATGCACCGTTTCCTGACACTGTCCAGACTTGAAGAGCTCTATAATACGGTAATGTAGCTTTCTGTTCATCAAAGAATCCTGAAAAAAATGTATCACGGTTTCCATAAAATATCAAGCAGCACTTTTTTCAAACTGTTTTCAAGCACCAAATCAGCATATATATATATATTTTTATAATTTTTGAAGGATCATATGATGCCGAAGACTGGCGCTTTGCCATCACAGGAATAAATACTATATTTTAAAACCTATTTTAATAGAAAACTGTTATTTAAAATGTGTATAATATTTCACAATATTGCTATTTTTATAGTGCTTTTAATATATATATATATATATATATATATATATATACTGTATACCGTTCAAAGGTAATTGATGTAATTGATTATTAAAGGTTAAATTTGAGTCTGTTTGTCTAAAACAGAGACATGGGCCATCCAACACCTTGTACCACCTTGTCAGAGATGTGAAAAAGGTAATAATTCACTGTGCATGCGTCTGTGTATGCGTGTGTTTCTGTATGCATGTGTGTGAGTGGATGTTAGAGAGAGTGTGTGTAATATGTAGATTAGTGTTAGATTTCTGTTGCATATTCAGCAAAGGTGTCTTTCCTGCTTCTTTGCCTAACAGAGAGAGATTGGGTGAATTAGTCGCTTATTTTGTTTCTGTCTGTGTTCTCTGCTTTTTTCACTGATTTTCAGATTATAAAACAGTCAGAACAACGGGTTTGTTGCTTCTTAGGTCGCTCGTAGTTTGTTTTTCTTTATTGCTATTTATAAGTGCATTTTCCGAGACATAATGGGGCGCATGGTTACTTTCTTTCTGCACTCTGGTGATTTGTGTGGTCTTGCAGTGACATTTATGCATATACTGCAATTTCCACTTAAAAACATAGAAAAGAATGAATGCAGGCCAGGTACCATAAAGTTTTAATTTAGTCTTCTCTTTGTATACTATACTTTGAAGGCTCAAATCTTCTGCTTGTCACTGGAGACTAACATGTTAAAATGTCTTTTGATTTCACATGAACTTACTATACTGTAGTGCAAAATGTCTTTACAAATTAAATGCAGCATCACCTATGATTCTGATCTGCCAGTTGAAGCATATTGTGGTATTTGCTGAGGTTGAAGTAATTAGCCCAGCTTAGAAGATCCATGGTGGCTCTGTGTTGATAATTACAGAACCAGAGCAGAGCCTAGTTATCATAGTCTGAGGGCTGGATGTGGGATGTAAGTTTTCTATGAGAGATTTAGCCCATACATCTAATGAAAGGAAGAGTCTTAGGACTTCATGTTCTCTTCATGTTGTTAAGTCTAACAATCAAAATCTCGACACCCTGATAAGAAGTCTCTAATTGGAAAAGCTCACTAATGTCGGCATAAACCTGAAGATGAGTTAAATCATTAAATTAACAACTGAGGAATTGCTTCTTATCACTTTCTTTGTCCCACCCATTATTAGACTCAATTCTCTCTTTATTTTACTCACTTTCTCTCTCTGTCTGACTCTCTATTGTTTATTTTTGTTTTTTGTTTTTTGTTTTGGGTGGGGTGGGGTGGGGTGGGGTGGGGTGGGGGTTGGGGGGGGGGGTAGAGAGGCTTATTGTTTTTACGGTCAGTTCAATATGGCACCAAACCCTGATTCTAGACTTGCTTGGTCTCAGTGGGATGTTTGTCCCTTTAATATGATTCTGTCTCACTGACCTTGTGTGTTCTTTCCAAGCAAGAATATCCAGGGTTCAGTTGGATCTACCTCAAGGTGAATCAGACAATCTTCTTCAATTATCTTGATTCCTTCTAGCAATATGTCAGTGTGTTTGTGGAGTGAGAGTGGATGGGTGTGTATGTAGTTGAGTACGTTTTTCGTGTCTGACTTTACCGTTTGTCATTTTCATAGCCATAACTGTTAGCATGGGTTCAGTGTTGCCATTAATAACCTTTTTGTTTACAGGGTAACCTGCCCCCTGACTACCGCATTAGCCTGATTGACATCGGATTGGTAATTGAATACCTCATGGGCGGAGCCTATCGCTGCAATTACACCAGGAAGAGATTTCGGACCCTCTATCACAACCTTTTTGGACCCAAAAGAGTATGTTATTGACCCTTAAAAAAAAATAAAATGGCATGTAGCTCTAAATCAGCATCATACCAAACTAAGATTTCAAGAACAAAGTAATATAAAGTTGCTATGTTACTAAAATATTGTCGTTATGTTATAAGAATACATTTGAGAGTAAAATAGTCATAAAAATAGGAGATTGAAAAGGTATGGGATTTAATATGTAAGATGCGGACAAGTTCCTCTCAAACTAAAACAACAAAGTCCAGGCCTGGTCCTCTGTCGTCTTGCACTGCCTTCTCTCTTGCTTTTATCCTTCCGGAGCTCCTTCATGGGACTCGAGACCGGTGTGGCTCACAGGTGATGCTCATTAGCACTCACGCCACCAGCCTCGCTCCTTTAGAGATGCACTGATTGCAATTTTCTTGGCCTAATTCCGAATTTTTTGTTCGTGTTACTTTGCCAATTCCGATTTTCTATCAAAGAACTATAATTGACAGCATATTAAAAAAAATAATATAATAATTCAAACAACTGCACAAATAAATGCATTAGAATATCATGAATAACAAACAAAGTTAAGAACTCACCAAGACTGAACTAGACACAGGGCTTAAATACACAGGCAAACAAGCTTAACAGGGGGTGTGGCTAATCAGAAACACCTGGGGAGATAATTTTTTAATAAAAAAGAAAAACTACAAAAGGACTACAAAATATTGCACAGAACAGGAATAGTCCACACAAGACAGGAATCATGACATAGCATAGCATAAATACAGATTAATGCTTACAATTACTTACAAAAGTTATTCAGTCAAGAGCAGAGAGTTATTTTCTTTGTCTTCTGTTCTTTTATTAACATGACAGACAGCAGCAGGAATATTCGACTATTTGACGGGCATTTTGGCATAATTATGTGTGTATTTGTCCGTCTAAGCGCAGTAAGCCACTAATTTTGGTACTTGCGACTCACAAGCTGCTTGAGACTGAGAGGTGACTTATGAACGCTCCACTTATATAGATCAGTCGTGTGAGCGCGAAACCTGCAGGAATTAGTCAAATGATGCACCATACAAGCAGTATTTAAACGGAGCGAATGAGGCGAGTGAGTGAGAGGCGACTGAGTGAGAGCGAGAACACGCAGCTGACGGTTTTGCCTGCACCACTGGCAACAAAATGCACCTGGGTCATGCGGAAAATCGTTGTATCTCTAATTCCCATGGCTCTTGTTCACGCCCTGTTTTCCACATATATTTAGTTGACTTGTTTATTTAAATTATCTCATATGTTTCCAACAATGTTTAAATCCAGAGAAATCAGCAATTTTACCAAAGTTACCCTCGATTTCCGGTTTTACTTCCATAGAAACCATTGAAACACCAAAGACGCTTTAATACATTATGTGTATTATTAGACAGGTGAGCAACTGTTTGGATAACTCTATCCACAGAAAACGAATCATTGTTATATAGGGTGAATTCGGGTTGATTGGGACACTTTTTCCAAGTCATTGTCCCAATCACCCTGAATTCTTCCTAGCTCAATACGGTCAGTCTTATTGTTTGAATCTCGTTTTTTTCATTTACCGTGAGTTTGTACCATACCTCAGAGACAACACTGTTTTGTTAAGTGACTAACAGCAAAAAGCTCAGAAAGAGCTTTATTTGGAGTAACAGTAAAATGAATTGCATGCCATTTAGCAACACAAGTCATCCAGCTTTTAATATAGCATAGAATGAGGCATTTATATACAGCGCTTTCATATGTACTACTGTACACCCAAAGCGCTTTACGCATCATATCAGGGGGTCTCTCCTCAACCACCACCATTGTGCAGCATCCACTTGGATGATGCGACAGCAGCCTCAATACAACGGCGCCAGTGCGCTCACCACACACCAGCTACAGGTGGAGAGTAGAGAGAGTGATAGAGCCAATTCAATAGATGGGGATTATTAGGAGGCCAAGATTGGCAAGGGCCAATGGGTGGAATCTGGCCAGGACACCGGGGTTACACCCCTACTCTTTACGAGAATTGCCATGGGATTTTTAATGACCACAGAGAGTCAGGACCTTGGTTTAACGTCTCATCCGAAGGACGGATGAATATGATATTCTAATACCGAGCTTAGGCTACTGCAGTGTGCAACAAGTGTCACATTGCAGCCACCGAGCGAGCCCACAGTGCCCACAGTTCTCAAAACTTTTATTTTTTCTCATACATTTTTTTTTAAAACAAAATTCTTAAAATATGCATATTACAAAAGTCTTTTTTATATATTGGTTTAAATTTTTAGCATCTTTGTAGTTAAGTGATGACCCATTTAAATATTGAATCACTTCTGCTATCTAAATAAAGTGTTATTGCTTTTCAAACACAAGATTATTCTCTCAGGTTCCCATTAATGAAAAAAAATTCCAATGTAATTTAATGTGTTGAGTTTCTATCAGCATGACTCACCTGGGGAAAAAGAAAATCCCATCTGAGCTACCACAGAGATGGCATATGGAACTAGCACAAACTAGATACTCGGTGCAGAGCAAATTTCCATATAGCTGCACTTCAGAGTAAATGGGCGTCAAGACAAATTCTCAGCCACTGACACCTGGATGATATCTAATTTTCTCACACATTTTTAACTCCTCTGAAGGCTCAGGCATCTAAACCACAAATCTCAGCCCTTTGACGCACAACAGATTTCAGAGAGTGCAACCTGGGTTATTGAGAGTACATGAAACATCGCTGCTCCATCATGCCAATGTCACCTGAGCATCCTATCTGTAATAGTAGTTTGCCTGTACATGATATCTGTGAGTGTGTATTCATGAATCTATACATGCACTTCAATATTGTGTGTACATTTTATCTTACATGAACATAAACACATACATATTTCTACGTATGCGGCTGTATAGGCTTGAAATAGATCAGACATCTGTGGTGCCACCAGAGATATGCTCTAAATTTATCATTGCAAAGCGTGAAGAATCCTATCTACTCATTACACATCCCATGTTTTTACATGAGCAACAGAAGGATGGTAAAATAATTTGGGAAATGCATAAATCAAATCTAACGTGTCTTGATATTTTTGTCCTATATATGTTTTTATTTTTGTGTGTGTTGTAGCCAAAAGCCCTGAAGCTGCTTGGAATGGAGGTGAGATTTATTTCTTAATTTTATGTATCCCACTGGTTTCCAATAAAATCCCCACTGAGTTTCACTGAAACGCTTTCTTTAAGCTCTCCTTTGATTTAAAGGGTTGGATTCAAGTAATAAAGATTCTCAATGAAAATGCTCCTTGTAAAGCATGTTCAGAGGTTTTTTATAATTACCTACAATTATCTTACTCTTAAGATTTTGTGTTTACTCTTACTGATAATAACCACATTTTGACTATAAATATAGCTACTTTATTGTCCTATTTTGCTCTTTATCTTATTGTTATCATTACAAAACTAGGGCAAAATAGGACAATAAAGTACCTATAAGTACCTATAACTATAATACCTAAAAATTTTATTATTATTATGTATATATTTTTTTATCTTTACCATGATAGGATGACATGCCCATTAGGCGAGGACGTCAGAAGACCACACGGAAGCGAGAAGAGGAAGTAGACATTGACCTGGATGACCCAGAAATCAATCATTTCCCTTTCCCATTCCATGAGCTGATGGTTTGGGCAGTGCTGATGAAACGTCAGAAGATGGCCCTGTTCTTCTGGCAGCATGGCGAGGAGGCCATGGCTAAAGCACTGGTTGCCTGTAAGCTCTGTAAGGCGATGGCCCACGAAGCGTCAGAAAACGACATGGTAGATGACATTTCACAGGAACTCAATCAGAACTCAAGGTATGAACGTAAAGATATGTTATGACCCGGTTACTTCAAGAATGGGTGTACACACAAGGATTTTACCTGCATGTCCTGTTTCACATTGCTGTTGAGTGTACAACTCTTGGGTGGGTACGTTTGGGGAGACCATCTGTTATGTACCAAACTGGCATCCCATCAAAGGAACAGTAGTTGGCCACAAAGACACTAAAATTCATAAAAGTCTAATGTGCACCCTTCTCTTTGTAATGGAATGTGAGACTTGCTTATCCTGCTTGCACACCTAAAACAAGCTGTTTTGTGTTGTGTAGAGAAGTTCTTGTATGATTATGTGCATATGAATGCATCTTTGGCACAGAAATATTCCGTCTTTTTTTTCATCAGGGAGTTTGGTCAGCTGGCTGTTGAGCTGCTCGATCAGTCCTATAAGCAGGATGAACAGATGGCCATGAAGCTGTTGACCTACGAGTTGAAGAACTGGAGTAATGCCACCTGTCTGCAGCTGGCAGTGGCTGCCAAGCACAGGGACTTCATCGCCCACACCTGTAGCCAGATGCTTCTCACTGACATGTGGATGGGACGTCTGCGCATGCGCAAGAACTCTGGCCTGAAGGTCAGATCTGGGAGAAAAAAGTCAGCATGAAATGGAAATTCACCTTAATGCATCTAATGGTTTTATTGTGAACACTTCATTCATGCAAATTTAAAATATATATTTTTTAACCTCGTAATTTTTAATCAAAATGTCATAAATGGTTCTTCCGGTGAAGCGATAGACTTCTCTTTGCTAGTCTTCTCCAGTCATTTAGTCTGCTTAAACCCACCCCTTTCTTACAATAGACTGCAAGCGCACATTCAGATCTGCCTCCACCCAATCAACAACTGATATAGAACCAAGTCCCAACCCTACATTTTTTTTTTCTATATTCTATTTCACTCTGACGTACATTACAATACATAGGAAATTATCTGTCGCCTCTTCTGTTTCATTGCGACTTTAAATATATTCAACAGATTACGATATTTGTGAATATGCCTGCCAAATTGAGGCTTTTTTGGGGGGTGAATCTGTTATTTTTGTTGTATTTACCATGTCCTCATCAACATGAGGCCAGCAACTTGCATGTAGCATCTTAATTAAATGCCATTTCAGTACTTTAATAGCTTTCTGAATAATCTCTAGTCTAATTATCATTCTTACTCAGTCAAGAGACACCAAAATGACAGGAATATTTATTGTCTGGAGATTTGCTAATTAAATTGGTTGGCCATGTAAAGAAATTTAATTCACAAAATTGCTTGTTTTTCATGATGGCAGAATTCAAATCTGGACATATACAATGTTTCTGGTGTCACTGCCGGTGTAAAAAGTTAAACAAGGGATATGAGCACTCAAAATGGTGCCTTGGTGGAACCATGTTGTACTCTGGACCTTTGAAGGGGACAGTTGGCATACTAGCTTTAGGGTGTGAATGGAAAACATTCTAAAACAACCAATCACATGGCAGCAGCTCAAAGAATTAGGATTGTAGACATGGTCAAGACGGTCTGCTGAAGTTCAATCTGAGCATCAGAATGGGGAAGAAAGATGATTTAAGTGACTTTTCAATTTGACATGTTTGTTGGTACCAGACACGTGGTCTGAGTATATCAGAAACTGCTTATCCACTGGGATTTTCATGCACAACCATCTCTAGGGTTTACAGAGAATGGTCAGAAAAAGAGAAAATATCCAGTGAGCAGCAGTTCTGTTGATGAAAATGCCTTGTTGATGCCAGAGGTCAGAGAAGAATAGCCAGATTGGTTTTAACTGATAGAAAGGCCGAAACTGAGGCCTTGTCTGATAAGTCTCGATTTCTGCTGGACATTCCAATGATAGGGTCAGAATTTGGAGTAAACAACATGAAAGTATGGATCCATCCTGTCTTGTATCAATGGTTCAGGCTGCTGGTGGTGTTATGGTGTGGGGGATATTTTCTTGGCAAACTTTGGGCCCCTTAGTATCAATTGAGCATTGTTTAAATACCACAGCCTACAGAGTATTGTTTCTGACCAAGTCCACCCCTTTATAACCACAGTGTACTCATCTTCTGATGGCTACTTCAGGGGGATAATGTGCCATGTCACAAAGCTCAAATCATCTCAAACTATGTTCTTGAACATGACAATGAGTTCACTGTTCTCAAATGGCCTCCATAGTCACCAGATCTCAATCCATCTTTCTGATGTGGTGGAACGAGAGTTCCCTATCGGTCAGTCGCTACAACGTAGGTCGTAGGTCACACTTAAGACCCTTTCACACAACGTGTTGATCCCGGGAAATTGCCGGCAAATTGCCAGAGTGCCGTCTGTGTGAACGCAAATTCGACCCGGGATTAAAACCGGGATCGATACCGGGTTGGGGACCTAGGAACATTTCCGGGATCAGTCCCGGAACGCGCCCTGTGTGTCATCAACAAATAAAGAACGAAAAAGTGTCTGCAAACGAAGCAGAGACCAGGGAGCTCCTTAATATCCGCGCTGAAGCTGAAATCGTTTCGGCAGCTTTGTGGAACGGTACACGCGTGTACATGTTTTCGATGCGTACGTTACATGTCTCATCCTGACGTCACGTGTCTTTACGGGATGTGCTTCATATGAGATCGCTTCAGCACTGGCTTCACGGCCGAGTCCCAAGATGGGCGTGGCATCACGGCATTCACCGGGTGGCAATCACACCGATCTGCCGCCAGACCTTCAGCCCGTGGTCAGACCCCTCGTTCCTTCGGGCAGGAGTCCCCTTGGAACAGGTGTCCAGGCATGCTGTGGTGTTCACAGATGCCTCTGCCACCAGCTGGGGTGGCACGTACAACAGGCATGTAGTGTCAGGGGTGTGAACGGACCCCAACTGCTTTGGCACATCAATTGCCTCGAGATGGTAGCAGTACATCTCACTTTGAGCCGCTTGAAAAGGCCGCTACAGGGCAGGGACGTGCTGGTCCGTACGGACAACACCACGACCGTTGCGTACATCAACCGACAAGATGGTCTACGCTCCCGTCGCATGTCGCAACTCGCCATCTCTTCCTCTGGAGTCAAAAAGCATCTGAGGTCGCTTCGAGCCATGTATGTCCCCGGCTTGCTGAGAATGGCGACTCCACCCCCAGGCGGTTCAGCTGATCTGGAGAGAGTTTGGGGAAGCTCAGGTAGAACTTTTTGCCTTCTCAGAGCTGTTTCACTCCCTGACCGAGGGAACACTCGGCACGGATGCACTGGCACACAGGCACACTTGCGCAGCAGTCCCTCCCTGGCCCATTCCTCTGAGGAAGGATCTTCTGACTCAGAGACGGAGCACCCTATGGCACCCACGTCCAGACCTCTGGAAACTCCATGTCTGGTTTCTCCCAAGGTTTTGGGAGAGAATTGGAGGTCCATGTCAAGCTCCATGTGACTTACCCCCAGAGGTACTTAACACCATCACTTCAGCACTCCTTGCAGCAAGGGTTGGAGCGAAGGCTGTCTCCCTCCACGCTCAAAGTACATGCTGCCGCTATTTCAGCTTATCACGACCACATAGATGGCAAAACAGTTGAAAAGCACGACCTGGTTGTCAGGTTCCTTAGACGATTAAATCCTCCTCGACCCCCCTCCATACCCTCTTGGGACCTTTCCCTGGTGCTTCGAGCACTCCAGGATGCTCCCTTTGAGCCTCTGCAGTCAGCAGATCTAAAGCTTCTTTCCATGAAGACTCTGCTGCTGATTGCACTGGCCTCTGTCTAGAGGGTAGGGGACCTGCAGGCATTTTCGGTCGACGAATCGTGCCTTGAGTTCGGGCCGGGTGACAACCACGTAGTACTAAGACCCCAGCCTGGCTACGTGCCCAAGGTTCCTACCACTCCCTTCAGGGACCAGGTAGTGAACCTGTAAGTGCTGCCTTTGGAGGAGGCAGACTCAGCCCTGGCTTTGCTCTGTCCCGTTCGCTCTCTGCGTATGTACGTGGACAGAACTCAAAGTGTCAGGACCTCAGACCAGCTCTTTGTCTGTTACGGAGGCCAGCAGAAGGTAAAGGCTGTCTCCAAGCAGAGGATGGCCCACTGGATAGTGGATGCCATCGCCTTGGCTTACCAACCCTACGTGGATCCCATTTGTGTATATTCTCCACGGCTGCTCCTAACGGAAGCCTGTGTCTTTCCCTAAGCCACCCATTATTTCATATGCAGTACAACCTTCGGGTTAGTCCATATGTATTTCCACATAACTCTTTGAAGAAGTGGCTTCCGCAGTGTTCTCCTTCCTAAATAGAAAGGGCACGCTTTCCCAGTGTTATCCAATATCTCACTGTATAGGTTCTCGCGGCACAACAGTGTCAGACTCATTCTGTGTAAGTATCGTCCCTAGCTTTGGTAGGGATTCCTATTGGTCAGTCATGACCTACGTTGTAGTGACTGACCGATAGGGAACGTCTCGGTTACATATGGTAACCCTCGTTCCCTGAGGGAGGGAACGGAGACGTAGGTCCTGTCGCCACATCTGCTGCCACCTGCCGGGTGGCCAGCTTATCAGGTTGGCTCCTCAGCAAAAAAATTTAAGTGCAAGTGCACCAGCTACTCATTATATACCCACGCTGCGAGGCCGTGCAGCTGATGCAAATGATTGCACTCCAATGTGAATTGGCTTGTTTTAGTTTCACACGAAGTAGATTGGCCTCTCTAGCAAGATTCCTATTGGTCAATCATGACCTACATCTCCGTTCTCTCCCTCAGGGAACGAGGGTTACCATATGTAACCGAGACGATTTGCATCATGGATGTGCAGCTGACAAATCTCAAGCAACTGCGTGATGCTATCATGTCAATATGGACCAAAATCTCTGAGGAATTCTTCCATCACCTTGTTGAATCTACACCACAACGAATTAAGGCAGTTCTGAAGGCAGAAGGGGGTCCTACCCAATACTAGCAATGTGTACCTAATAAAGTAGTCAGTGAGAGAAAAAAAAGAAAGCTTCAATCTTTAGACATAATAAAGTAGTCAGTGAGAGTAAAAAAAGAAAGCTTCAATCTTTAGACAATGTCAGACAGATGCTATATTTGTCCAGCCTGTTCTCATGAAAATGCGCCTGTATAGCACGCATTGTGTTTATCGTGCAATTTATACGTGAAAATTAGTTTTTACGTCCATATGATACGCAGTTTTCACATGCATATGATGCGCAATTTCTTGTGAGTAATACACACGCACGCACCCCACACCACTAATCCTACGCAAACGTATAATACATACGCACCCCACACCACTATTAAACCTACCCATGCGTATCATGTGCACGTAAAAACTAATTGTGGCGTATAAATTGCACGATAAACACAATGCGTGCTATACAGGCGCATTTAGTGTGATCAGGTTGCAGCATCATCCCTAATAAAAAAAGCTGTGCAGAGCTTCTCCTTGCATTTTGCTTACTTTCTGCATGGTTTATTTCTGCCTTTTGTTCAGACCTTAGTGGTGAGATTGGCGTTTCATATCTCACAGGTGCTATTGTTGCAAGAAAGAGAGAGACAGTTATTTCATCATCACAGGCATTCTGTGACTGGAGGAACTGGACTACTAAATAATGAAATGTAACCGTGGATTTTCTTTTCACCATCAAACTCTGTTTTTTTTTTGTCCACTAGGTTATCTTGGGCCTACTTCTCCCCCCTTCCATACTGAGTCTTGAGTTTAAAAATAAGGACGAGATGTCATATATGCCTCAGGATCAGGACACCTACCTGCAGGAGAAGGATGTGGATGAACCCGAGAAACAAGCTAAAGAAAAAGAGGAGGAGGACATGGAGTTCACAGTAAGATCTTACTGTGAGACGCAGTACAACTCCGTGGTGAGAGCACCCACCTTAGCCTCGTCCCTTAGCCTGTAGTCTAACACACTCGGGCACACACGCGTACACACACGTAGGCACATCTGCTCTGCTCTCTCCTCAACCTGCCACCAATTTGGCCTCTCAAATATGCTTCTGATTTATTTATTTTTTTCTCGAGTCTGTGGCTCCTCTTCTTAGAAATCCGTACCAACCCTGCCGTTTTTCTGACCTCCCCGCCCCACACCCCTCTCCCACTTCGCCCTTTCTCTTCGTTCCTCGTTGTCAAAGCGAAGACGCGTGGTTGTGGAGTTGTATCGTGTCTCCGTCTTCCTCTGTCCTTGTCTCCTCTGTTTCTTTTCTTTACGCTAGGGTCTCGTCTGAAGTACGGTACTGTGACTGAATGCTGTGTCTTTATCATTCACACATCTACAACACCATTGTGCATGTTAAAGGCTTGTTTCAATATTGCATTATGTTAGCAGCCTTGATCTGCCCTCTCCATGATGACAACCTTCACTTTTAATTTGAACCAGAAGTGCCTTCTTTCACACAAAACTGCACGAATATTGTTGTCCAATCTTCTATTGTGAACTATCAAGTGTTGCTCAAAAGCAGTGGCTCTTGAACTGTTTCAGATGGTGGACCGCATACACAGCCCTAAATCTGGGGGAAAGCAGCAACTACTTCAAAACAATTACTTACGATTTTGATTAGTGTACAAATTGTCCTTAATTTGTAATTTGTATTTTGTTCTTATTTTGTTAAAACTGCTATGTTTAGCTAATCAACCCAAATGTTTGCTATTAAAGAAGTTGGACTGAACAATTAAACTACCATTCCATATTCTGGAAACACTAAGACTTTTTATATTCACCAATGTATCATTTAATTATTTAACAGACAATCAAAAACAGAACTATTATTTTGAAATGAAATTTTAAAAGAAAATGTTAGTTGTAATTGCAAAGCCCTGTTTTCAGCAGCCATTACTCCATTCTACTAAAAGAAAAACTTTCTTATTATTAGCAGTCTAAATGTTTATGCTATTTAAAGAAGTTTTTAAATGGTACTACAGTGTCTTTTTTCAGTTGCCGAAGTATTACAAAACACTTTGAAGTCAAATTTTGGTTTTAAAAATAGCAAACACAAAAACATTTCCCTAGAAACACACCAGTCTGTTATTCTTTTGAGAACTGAAGGCTGTTCTATACACTACTGTTCTGAAAAAAGAAAGCAAACCTGATTTAAACAACACAGAGAGAGAGACGTCGATGGCCCAGAAGTACAACAAGATAAGGAGTACATTGGAGTCTCAGAGAAAGAGACGGTGCTATACTTGTGCAATCTTATCTCTTAAACTGACGACTAGAATGCATAAGCTGTTAGTGCTGCACATGGCAAACAGAGAATTTGAATAAAACAGTTTTTATATGAAATTGTCATTTGTGACATTTTAAAGTCAGTATTTTTTATCAATTTAATGCATCATAATTATCCATTTCTTTCAAAAAAAGAATAACTAATTATTAAGGACAGATAACTGTATAAGTGTTTTGATACGTTTGAATGGCAGTGTACAGTACTGTTCAGAAGTTTAAGTTTTTAAAAGAAAAAAATCAGCAAGACGGCAATAAATTGATCAAAATTTACAGCAAAGACATTTATAATGTTACAAAAGAATGTGATTTCTTTTCAGCATTAGAATGATTTCTTAAGGATCATGTGACACTGAAGACTAAAGTAATGATGCTGAAAATTCAGCTTTGCCATCACAGGAATAAATTACATTGTGAAATATATTCAAAAAGAAAACATTTTAAATTTTAATAATATTTCACAATGTTACTGTTTTTACTGTATTTTTGATTAGCTAAATGCAGCCTTGGTGAGCATAAGTAAAAATTTGACCGACCCCAGACTTTTGAAAGTAAGACACCTAAACACTTTATCAGATTAGTTTAAACACAGTCAGTTACAGTAATTGTTGGTGCTTTATGTCAATTGCATTATTTTATTTATGTAGGTCTGTTTTTTTAATCAGCCAATCAACTCATATAATCCTCCACAGTTTGAGAACCACTGCTCTAAAGAAACAGGTCAGCACAAGACACTAGTTTAGAAATGTAGTCCAAAAGTTACTACTGTAGGTTAAAACAACTGAGAAGGACTACATTTCCCAGAACGTGACTGGGTTGACCTGATCTTATATACAACACGGTATCAAAAATGGAAGTTTTGCCCCTCACTTCACTATGAATATAATATAGAAATATGAGGTTACAACACAAGATGACAATTGTATTGCAATTTATTTTAATGCTCTTCTGAAAAGTATAATTACAGTAATTTCTCTATGTTAAAACATTGAAATGCCTGTGCCAAAAAAAAAAAAGAGTCATTGCATTTAGGTTGACACTGTGTACTTTGTATGATTGTAATGCAGCAAAGTTTGACCAAACAGCTTTAACAGCAAAAAAAAAGTTGTTGCAATACAATTCTGCCATAATGTCCAAGAGTGCACCATATTTTTCCATTTACGGGACAAGCTCCCCACTCTTGGATTGAGGATGTGTCCAAATAACTCATGGCACTGGGCATTTCCATTCCCCTTTTCTTTTTTTCTCTCTCTCACACACTCTCACACTCTCTCTTTCTTTTTCCGCACGACCATTCCCAGCGGAATCATCAATGCCCAGCTCATAGTGAATATCTCACCTTCCTCGACACTCAGGATTGCTTAGCAGTGAAACAGCTGCATGCAATTCTGGGTGAGAAGTCACACTATGTAAATAGTGTGTAAAAGCAATGCTTTCTATTTTTCTCCTCTTTTTCTCCTCTATACTTTTTCCAGGCCATGCTGGGAAACGTCAGTACAGAAGCTTCACGTAAGAAACAGGTGGTGGAGGTTCAGAACCGCCATCGGCTGATTCCACTGGGTCGCAAAATTTACGAGTTTTACAACGCCCCTATCGTCAAGTTCTGGTTTCACACGGTAAAAGCCCCAGCTGTGCCCTCATTTAGTACAAAAAGACACACATATTGTTCAGTCTGTGTAGCATATCAAATCATATCAAATATATGAACATCAAAATACCTTGTTTGTGAATTCTTCAGAGAAATGTCCTCTGAAATCTTTCAGTTCAGTTCAATTCATATCAATAGATACCATATCAGGTCCAGAGGGAGAAATGTTCAAATGCAGGCAAGTAGAGATCAAAACAGCTGAGATTTATTTATTTATTTAGCCTCATCTATGTTTTAAATATAGGCCATGAATCTGACAAATCTCCAGGCTCCAGAAGATGAAAAATTCTGCTCTATGTGCCGTGACTTTTGTTATTTACTCACTCTTTTTTCTCTCATTGCTTGTTCTCTCTCTCTCTCTCTCGTGATAGTGATGTATGGTATATTATAGAACTCGAAACCAACATTAAACCTGATAGATAATTAATGCTAGACTTCTAAGTAATTTAATGCTAATAATTATTTTAAATGATATCCGTTAGCACATTCACTTTGGTAACCCTAAAATATAAAAAATGAATTAACTAAAGATACTGAAACTAAGAAAACAGAAAAACTCAAATGAAAACGAAAACTAACAATGATAGAGTGAAACCTCCACTAAGCTATACTAAAAAAAAATACAGTACCGTTGAAAGGTTTGGGGTCGGTAAGATTTGAATGTTTTTGAAAGAAGTCTCTTATGCTCATGATCGTAATGATCAGAAATACGATCAAATGATCAAAAAAGAAAATAGTAATACTGTAAAATGTTATTGCAATTTAAAATAACTTTTTTTTATTTTATATATTTTTAAATGTAATTTATTCCTGTGTTGGTAAAGCTGAATTTTCAGCAGCCATTACTCATTTGAATTACTCATTCAGAAATCATTCGAATATGTTGATTTGGTGCTCAGGGCGCATTTCTTATTATTATCAAACTATGATATATGATTTTCAGGATTCTTTGAAAAGTAGCAAGAACAGAATTTATTTGAAATAGAAATCTTACTGACCCCAAATAAATCTTTACTGTGACTTAAGATCAATTTAATGTTCCTATTTAATTTCTTTCAAAATCTTACTGATCCAAACTTTTAAACAGTATTGACAATAAAATAGAAACCAAAATAAAAAATGAGGTAAGTAAAGCTAACATAATGAAAGTCAGAATTATCATGTATTCTTTGTGAATTTAATCAACTTTATTGTTTGAGCTGAAACCGACCAAAGAGGGTTATTTTCTCTAATCAAATCGTGATGCTCTGTATTCCCACAGTTGGCCTATGTAGGGTACTTGATGCTCTTCAACTATATTGTGCTAGTGAAGATGGACCTGTGGCCCTCTCCTCAGGAGTGGATTGTCATTGCCTACATCTTCACCAATGGCATCGAGAAGATGAGAGAGGTGAGTCTTCATCAGACCTCAGTGAGAAAACAACATTGTTTCCTTCGATCCCTGAAATGTGGGAAAAGATGATTTATTATTCATAGGCAATGTCTAATAATTACATTTGCATATAATTACACAGCTGCCATTCAGTAAAAAACTTGCTGTTGAGGAGACCTCAGAATGTGCACTCTTTCAAATAAACAGTCTATTACTGCCCTCTTGTGGAAATTAATACATGCAAATACTTTAGCTTCTTGTCAGGTGGTTAATGGTTGTTTTGTAAATTTGTAAATATTCAGCTTTGTTATCCCAGGAATAAATTACATTTTATAAAATGTTCAAATAGAAAACATTTATTTTAAATTAAACAATTAAAAGTCGCAATGTTACAGTTCTTCTGTGTTTTTGGTTTACAATTGTTTAGAAAAGTTCATTTGTCCAACATGAGGGCTTTCACCGTGTTCTTCACTATTTAACTCTCTCCTGTCCCGTAGATCCTCATGTCAGAGCCGGGGAAGCTCCTGCAGAAGGTGAAAGTGTGGTTGCAGGAGTACTGGAACGTCACTGACCTCATGGCCATCCTCATCTTCTCCATCGGGATGGTGCTTCGCCTTCAAGACCCGCCCCTGATGAGCTACGGGAGGGTCATTTACTGCGTCAATATAATTTATTGGTACATACGACTGCTTGATATCTTCGGAGTGAACAAATACCTGGGTCCATACGTCATGATGATTGGCAAGATGGTGAGGGAGACTGATTCAAAATGAACTCTGACAGCAGTTTGAAACTTATGTAGATGTGTAACAGTTCCTAACACTCTTGATCTTTCTCTTTCCTTCCTTTCACCTTCTTCAATGATCCGGGGTGAACGTAGATGATTGACATGATGTATTTTGTGATCATCATGCTGGTTGTGCTGATGAGTTTCGGGGTGGCGCGGCAGGCAATTCTCAATCCCAATGAGGACCCATCCTGGATGCTGGCACGCAACATCTTCTTCATGCCATACTGGATGATCTATGGAGAGGTGTTTGCTGACCAAATCGACCGTAAGGCTGGCTTATTACTTACATTTTCCAGGGGTACATGGGTATTTTGGGTATACTCAGTTTCACACACAGCACCTCAGGGTTTATGTCTCATTAATGGTCAGCTTGTATGAACAAATATGCTGTTATCTGATAGCATAAATGTGCACACAAATATGATGAAAGCTTTGCGTTTAACAGCTGAATCTGCTATTTGTGGATCAAATTTTGTGATGTATAGTTGTGCTTGTGTATGTTCTCTAAATGGTCTCATATTCTGTAAATGGCTGCATTTATTTTGTCATGGCGCATTACAGGATGATACGGAACAGTGCTTCTGCTGTTTCAAAATGGTTTTAAGACCCAATTGTTCATAGTAAAACTGCAGAAGAAGAGCATCAGCAAAAGTCTGACTAAGAAAAACACTCTTAATATGTTTCAATGGGTTATTTACCTTTTAGAATTTGTGATCTGATATTATATCATCTATATTTTTCATCCCCAGAGTTTAGGGTGGAAAAACATAACTTTAACCGAGCCATATTTAACCCATATTTTATTTTTTTCATGATTCTGTGGGTACAGAATAAAAATTGTCTGAATTAATTTTGATGCTTTATTTTATTTTCAGCAAAGACGTGAATGTTATATTAGGGTTTGGCATTTGAATAGTTAAAGTATTTTAATATTAAAGGAAATAATATAAATGTGCAGCTAATAATATAAAAGTTTTCAGTGGAACCCCAGTTGAGAACCATTGTGTGAGAGCATGAAATTGAAAATCATATAAATGGGCATTGGAGTAAAATCTCCCCTGGGATGTATAATGTACATCTGACAGTTAAAATGTTAAAATGGTTAAAATGTTTTTTTTTTAATGTTTTTGAAAGAAGTTTCCTATGCTTACCAAGGCTGCATTTATTTGAACCAAAATACAGTAAAAACAGTAATATTGTAAATTACTATTAAAGTTTAAAATATTTTTTTTATATATATATATATATATATATTTAATATATTTTACTATGCATAATATCATGGAAAAGGTGAATTTTCAGCAGTCATTACTCAAATATTATCATTATTATCAATGTTTACAATATTGTAAATGAATATATATATATATATAGGCTATATACTGTATATATATATAGGCCTATATATATTGTACAAGTCATTACTGTAAATTTTGACCAATTGAAAGCATCCTTGATGGAAAAAAAATTATATCTTTTGAACTGTAGCATATAAATTCTAAATACATTTTTAAAAAAATATTCAAATATAACTTGAACCATGCATCAGGTTTAGTTCACTCAAAGTGAATTAAAGACAATCAAATCATAGAATCACAGTCAAAAAGATACATAAAAAGGTGAATAATTTCTTAAATGATAAATTACAAAAGTTGGAAGGAATGTGACGATAGTAGGAAAGATAACATTTAATGATTCTACCTAATTATAGGTTGTGAATAATAAAGATGTTTGACTTGTATCTTACTCCAGGGCCATCTTACTCTACTGCTGCAAAACCTGTTCTCATAATGTTGTTGTTCTTTCTTGTCAGATTCATGCTATTTCTTGTGCCTGAAATAAATCAATACACTCATAGCAATGTAGTGCCTCGGTCACGTGGATAAGCGTCTGTTTTTGTCTTCTCATTAAGTAGTGTGTGTATGTTTGTTGTTTGCTTACTTTCAATTGTTTGTTTGTTTGTGTGTGTGTGTGTGTGTGTGTGTGTGTGTGTGTGTGCGTGCGCGCGCACGCTGAGAGATTGATGGCCCAAAGACAAGAGAGCTGAAATAACGCTTTCGTTCTTTGTTTCAGATGTGAATAGTAGGAAGCTACAGCACAAAGTGAATGAAAAACTCTGGCTGGTCGAAAATTACTTTCGCACTCATGGACCTGGGCGTAGCAGTGGTCCATCCCATATAGGCAATTTCCAATATATAAATTAATTCTGCTAGATTTATCTCTGTCACCAGAGCCATTCTAATTTCACAATCATGTCATCACCTCATCTCCGTCCCCTGATGGTCATTGAGTGTATGACACCCCTGCACGGCACTGCAAGGCTAATGGACAGGTTTCCGTGGTGGGGGAAATGTTCAAGGTGCTATGACAATAATCAATTGTTTAGGTCCAATTGCAGTTTTTTAAAACCCTATCATGGAAACTTGAATCTTGTATAATGCTAAGAGTTACCATCATGAGCCTCCCACAGCCAGCTAGCACTGAATGATGTCCTATTACTATGGTAGTCCGCAAAGTCAGTGTGATTCCTTCTCATTTCACAATGTAAACTGAACTTACCAGTGGAAAATCCACTGGGTTGATATTACGTGTTATGGATATCTAATAGAGCATGAGCATCAGTGCCCATTTGCGTTTCCTCAAATAAGCTCCAAACATGTTTCTGGAAAGAGACCATCTCATATGTCTGCTATACATTCTTTAAAACAACAAAATGCATTTGCCTCCACTCATCAGTATGAAAGTTTTTTCACGTGGTTCAGTTGTCAGAGTTTTTGACAATTTGAATTTGGAATTTAACAAAAAACGAATGCGTTTTCAATATTACCTGTTACTTCAGTTCTCTCACTTTGGGCTTCTGAGTGTGATTTTAAAAATTGAAACCAGTAAATGACATACGAATAAGTATGTAAATTAATATGAACCTGACTGACTTTCTTCTCCTTGAAAGCTACAGCAACTGAACCATCCCATTTGGAAAAAACGTATGATGTATTGTCAATACATTCTAACCAACTACAAGCAACCATCAAAAAGAATGCTGTACATTTAATATCAATATATTTTAAACATTGCATATGTTTAAATATATTGGGGATGCAACTCTACATATGGAATATATTTTTAATATATTTGATTTCCACAACTTGGTGCATACAGCCTTTCCATTCAAGTTTTATCCACAACCCACTTTTGACTGGTTCTTTTATTTTGATGTTTTTGAGCATGTGTCAGAAAGGTATAGGATATTTTCTATTTTCTAAAGTGGCCTTTATTGTCATTTGTCAAAGACAAATCAAAGATTTTCTTTTCTTTTCTTTTTTGGTCAGACAGTTCATTGATTTTTGGGCAACACTCAGTTGTATGTATATTTTAACAGCTCCATGTGGTCAGAACATCACCACAGAGGATGGAGCCATCGTGACTCTCCCACCCTGCAAAACCGGAGCTTGGATAGTCCCCGCCATCATGGCCTGCTACCTGCTGGTGGCCAACATCCTTCTGGTTAATTTGCTCATTGCTGTCTTTAAGTAAGTTAAATGAATATTTATATTGTGTGTGCTTTTCTAAACAATGGGCAAACTAAACAAAAAAAACTTTGGAAACACTTTACGATGTATTTATTACACTTTATACAGTCGTTCTTTCTTTGTTCATGTTAACTAATGTAGTTAGCTAATGCTAATTAATGAACCTTATTATAAAGTGTTACCAAAACTTTCAATGGCAAAAATCCTTATATTCTTGCAATTATATTTTAACAATGATAAAAAATATATAATATAGTCTATACTATACTTCATATGGAATCCTTATTTTTTTGTCCTTGTTTTACCATTTATTTTATACGCTGCATCATGTTAATTCCATATTGTTTAAGAACATTACAATAACAGTGCTATGGCATTCTTTTACCATGTAAATAAATACCATATACCAATATTTCACATGACCAGCCTTTTGACTAATGACATAATTAAGTCAGGAAATCTGATTGTAGCTTGCAATTTTCTTTCCAGTGCTTTCCAGATTTGTTTGTACACGCATCATCACAGTCAGCCAATAGAATGTGGACGTGCCGCCTGAAGCTCAGACCAGTGAAACAATGTTGTGTGCTGCTAATATTGTCTTTCATTCTCACTCACAGTAACACATTCTTTGAAGTGAAGTCCATCTCCAACCAGGTGTGGAAGTTTCAGAGGTACCAGTTAATCATGACCTTCCATGAGCGTCCTGTCCTTCCTCCTCCTCTCATCATCTTTAGCCACATAACTATGGTCCTCAAACACCTCTGCTGTCGCTGGAGGAAGCATGATGAGGATGAGCGCGACTATGGGCTGAGTGAGTGATAATAAAATGCTGTTGCAATATGCTGAAAGCCTCAAAATGACAACAGGAGTCTTTTTGTTTTCTCAGATCATACAGCTAATGAGAGTGAAACCAACGATTCTCTTTGATTCATCTGTTGCCAAACATGATTATTTCGTAATAGCGAGACATTTCTGTGCTCAAATAACTTTCATACTGTATACTGTCATGCAAAAGTGATGCACAGTATTTGTACTGCATAATAATAAGGTATGTGTAGTATGATGCTCTGCTACAGTGTGGTGAAGACACAATTTCAAATATTTTGTTAAACAGAGAACACTTGGACTTCACTAATATAATGTGAAAAAGTCACAGTGACAAAAAAAACTCTCCCCCCACAGAGCTCTTCATTACTGAAGATGAACTGAAGAAGGTACATGACTTTGAAGAGCAGTGTATGGAGGAGTATTTCAGAGAGAAAGATGATCGCTTCAATTCCTCCAATGACGAGAGGATACGTGTGACATCTGAAAGGTTAAAACATCACAGACAACACAAAAGAATATTAACACTGTAGAATGTATTTTAAACCAGGGGTATTCAGACATTTTATGGCAAGGACCCCCAAATATGATGAGCCCCTTGCGAGGGACCCTCTTCCTGAAATATAATAGGCATATATTTTCATGTATACACATCCATACTTTGTTTTTATAATATCACTTGTAATATTTTGCTCAGTGTTGTTTTCAAAATGAATTTATTGGCTTTTATGTAGTAACTGAAGCTAAAGCCAGAGTAATGAGTAATGAGTAGAGTAATGTTAGATGCATAAACCTGAAGAGAAACATTATTAATTCAATTACGATTTATTTGGAAAAAATATTTTTTTTTTCCAAAGCAGCATTTACTAATACTTTTTAAAAATCAAATACAAATGCAAAGTTGTATTTGTTAAAATTAGGTAATCCACTAACTAACATGCACAAACAATAAACAGTGAGATTTTTACTAGCTGTCACTGTTAGCTAATGCATTAACTAATATTAACAAATGAGACCTTATTGTAAAGTGTTTCTAGAAACATATTTAATAAATATTTAAAGTTAACATGTTTACTTTGACAACCTCAATTTTTCTGCTGACCATTTAGCATCCTCTTGTGGCCCCTTCAGGGTCCTAGAACCCCAGTTTAAAAAGCTGTTTTAATTTAATTGTATGCAATAAAAAAGAACAACAAAAATATTTTTACAAATTTATTTTGTTCATTAGTAAAAATTCATTTGATTAAAAATTCTGTAAAATCAGAAAAAAGATCTGCACACAAAAATTTGCCAAAAAGCTCAAAGATTTTATTGTTCAGAAGCCACAATAAAGTGCATAGTTTGTTTTTGAATGACCAGAGGTGTATGCTTGGAAACACATGGCACTGATGAAGGGTTGAACCCGAAAACATTTTGCGCACTTTTGCACTTTTATTGTGGCCTCTGGATAATAAAATCTTGTGAGCTTTTTTGCCAATTTTTGTGTGTGGATCTTCTTTCTGCGATGGCAAATCTGAATTTTCAGCATGATTACTCCACTCTTCAGTGTCATATGATTCTGAAACAGTTGTGCTGCTTAATACATTTGCGGAAACCACAATACTTTTTTTTTTATGACTAAAACATTTATTTGAAATAGAAATGTATTTTATATCAACTTTAAAAAATTGTACTGCCCCTTTTTTAATTATGTTCTTGGTGATCAAAAGTTTAATTTCTTTTAATTGGTAGTGTATTTTCAGTGTATTTAACTAAGACAATGATGTAAAGTGTGACCAACACAACATCACTAGATGGCCTAATATTCATGCAATCATCTAATGTCTGATCACTCAGGGTAGAGAACATGGCGATGCGTCTGGAGGAGGTGAATGAGCGGGAACATTTCATGAAAGCGTCCCTGCAGACTGTGGACATCAGGCTCGCTCAGATGGAGGAGATGATCGGCCGCATTGCTGTGGCACTAGAGCGGGTTGCTGGTGTGGATCGAGGCGAAGTCAACAAAGCCCGGTCCAGGACATCATCTGACTGCACAGATACAAATTACATCCTGCGCCAGAGCAGTTTCAACAGCCAAGAAGGCAATTCCTACAGGCTACAGGAGTCTCTGGAGCAGGGTGGCGAGGAGTCCATTTCCCCTACATCTCCAACTGCTCTGGCCCCACGTGTCCGCAGTCACTCCTTCTACGTGAGCCACTCTTCCAAAGATAGGAGCGGAGCAGACCGGGGGGAAGGCTTCTTTAAAGATAGACTGTTCAGCCTCCATCGGGCCAACAGCTCACAGTCTGTGTCCTCGGGAGCAGGTCTCAAAGAGTCCAAGCCCACACCTTTGAATACTTTATCTGTGCAGCAGCAACTTCGCCCTTCTTCCTGCATAGACATCTATGTTTCTGCCTCAGAGGACATCCCGCCTACCGAGAGCTTCTTGGAGCCAGTCCGGACAGTTCCAACTCTTGCTCGAGACTCATCTCTGCATTCTGAGATCATGGAGGCGGTGCTCTCAGGGGGGCGGGACTGCAGTGGAAGGGCAGGGGGCAGCGAAAGACAGTCGGAGGGCACGGTCCTATATGAGGACAGCGCTGCCGCTGACCTATCACTCTGCTCTGCCCACCTGCTGCCAGATAACTTGCCGCCCTGGGACCTGGACCCCTCGCCGCCGCCATCAGCTGGCGTTCTGGAGCGGTCCAAGAGCAGTCGCTTCCTATCCGCAGCAGGGCCTCTGTTTCTGGATGAGCCATCGATGGTTAAGTCGCACAGTCTGATGTTCACGTCACGTGGTTACTATGGCGGCATGGGCGTGCAGGTGAAGGCAGCCGAATATACCAGCATCACAGATTGCATAGACATCCGTTGCGTCTCTACCCCTTATCCTGTCCCAGAGCGGTCTGACTCGCCTGGAGGCTCTTTCACATTCGATAAGCCTCAGGACCTGGGCGTCTCCCACCCTGAAAGAGACGCCGAGCTCAGTCACGCCGAGTCTGATCCAGAGGAACTGGCAGAGGGCTCTGCAGATACAGGTAAGGGGGGTCAAAGTAGCAGTAGCGGGGGAATGGGCGCAGACCTGGGCCTGAGCCTCGCACCAGGCCCGTTTTGCTCACCGATCTCTAGACTAGAACGTGCAAACAGCTGCTCCTCCTCGGAGGAGTCGCACTCCAACATCTACTCCCGAAAGAGCTTCTCCATAAGTGAGAGAATGGACAAGGGCCGTGGGAGCTCCAAGAATCCTTTCCAGAAGGCCAGAGCCGGGGCAAGACTGGAGGGTAAAACAGACTCGCTGTCCATGAGAAAACTGGCCAAACCCTCAGCGTTCCAAAGTTTTGACAGCAGACACAATTACACGTGATGATGTCAGACCAGTAGTGATGGCATTGTAGATCTAGTTCCTGTGTGGCTCTACCTCGTTTAAAATCCAAGGGCCAGTCCGTTAATTAGTACTGTCTGATTGAGTAATTAGCTGTACACTGGAATGTTTTATAATGGGTATCAAATTGCTGTTAATTTCCTATTATAACACTGCAATGCAAAGTCAGATTTTCTTTAGAACTCATAAATTCAGAACTTGACCACTGCCATTAGCCCAACATTAGTTCCAGTTCCCTCAAACTCGAAAGTGCTCTGAAAGTGCTATTGGGGCTATATTCATAATTAGGGGAAACTTTGATATTAAAGGCCTATTAACACCGAGATGACTGTTTGGTACGAAGGTTTGGTGCGATAAACATTTTCATTCAAATGAATGGCTGTTAATGCAGATTTTTATTTTTGGAGAGGTCGTCTAATATATTTTTCATTGCATTGTGAAGAAAACTAGTAGTCAACCAATATGATTTGTGCTTTTAGTCACATGGCCAGAGCCTCTGCTGCAGTGGTGGAAAGTAACCAATTACAAATACTTTCGTTACAGTACTTAAGTAGATTTATCCATTTTTTTTCTACTTTCCTGACTATAATTAAATTGTGTTACTTTTACTTGAGTAGATTAAAATATTCTACTGTTATCTGTTTTTAAGCAAACTACTTATTTCCTCTTACTTGAGTCATATTATTTTTCAGTACTTCTACTTGTACTCAAGTAAATTATTACTTAAGTAGCAATTGTTTTACTTAAGTACAGTTTTTTTTAGTACTCTTTCCACCACTGCTCTGCTGTTACATAAAACGATGACTTAGTGACGCCAGTAAATAGCAGAGGCAGAATCTAAATCTGGCTCACTGGTCTCTGTACTTTTATATTGGGTGTTGTTTGATAAACACCATAGCTTGAAAAAATCTGAATGGCTGTTTGAAAACATGTAAATTCTGCTTGACCTCCTTTTTGTCTCTCTGACAAGTGAGTGTCAGAAATGGAAAGTTGTGCCGAACTTATAATAACGGGGTAAACTATAAGCATTTCTATAAGTGACACCTACTATCTGAGAGGTATTTTGTGGTTTGAATGGTCAGATCTGCTTTTTTCTTTTTCCACTTTAGTCTAAACAGACAATTCTCATGTGCAAATGATACTTTAAACTTTTGTGCCGAACATTCATGTTGTTGTGAATAGGCCTTAACAAAACTTTGCAATGCAACTTACTGTTTTAGCTTAGATGGGTCACCCTTGTCACAGCATGAATCATGCTCTCTCTCTCTCCATAGACTTGAAAATATGTCCTACAGGCCTGGTAGAGTGGTGGTTTCATTCCAAAACGACTGAAACCAACGACTGAACGACTGAAACCAAAAGACTGTGACAAGGTTTTTAACACTGATGTTCTGTCATTTCAAACCCACACAGAAGATTAGTCGAACATAGGCATACTGTATCTTCCATAAGATGTTGAATGTAGAATATAATTAGTTTTATTATGAAAAGATTAACCTTCTTGGACCCTTGATTTACTTTTAGGCCCTTGTTGGGTGTATACAACTGCATTCAAAAGGCTTTATAACCATGCTGTGGTTAGTAACGTTATATGAGGTGTCTGAAAACAGCATAAGTTTGTGCATAATTTATAATAAAAAAAATAAAAAAACAGATTACGTACATATTAAAGCACTAAATGATCATGTTTAGTCATTTGTAGTCTGTATTGTTCCAAATATATCACAAAAGGGTGCCCATTTGAACCTATTTAAAAAAGAGTAACCAGTTGAACTCTACACTAACAGCATGTTTGGTATGGAATGCTAGTATGCTGCTCAGTGCACTGTACTGTATACTGCATACTCTTGTAGTATGTGGAAAAAGTAAACAGTATATGATGATAAATGTTTTAAACAGTAGTATGCTACATTGTTGTCACCTAACATGATTTATATATGATAACATATATTGCTGTGGCAACACACTGCACATGAAAGGTCAAGCATATTGTATTGTCGGCTGCAGTATTCCTGCAGTGTTTTCAGATTGATAACTGCACATTTGGCACATGTAGCAGGTCATCTAATTATTTCCATTCATATGTGCTGCTGTGGTAATAGTAGTATGATAGTATGCCATTCCAAACATACTTTTAGACTGTTGCAAGTGTTAAAATGCATAGAGAACCTTTCCAAAAAGGATTTAAAAGCAAAAAGTCTGATTGTCTTTATATAAGTGCGTTATTTTACACAGAAAAGGTACTATATGTTGACTTGCTATGCAAGATGCCACAGAGAGTCAGTCGGTCAGTAAGAAGTGTTATGCACTTTAAAGCAGGAATTCTTTATGCACACCAATCTCATTACTAATCAACCGGATTGAGTTAATATGTTAACATGCTGGAAGGACATAATGAAGACTAGTACATAATATTATCTTTTTTTCAGCAAGTTATATACCTTTGACAATTCTCTTCCTATTTTATGCTTAATGGTGTGTATATATAATTTTATTGACTTGATGTATCATAGTGGGAATTCAGAAGGATATAAGGAGATCTGGACAGACTCCGTTTTTAACAATTAATATAATTCAGATAAATCAATCAGTCACTTTAAATAAAGTAGAACATGTACTGCTCTACAATGTTTACTGTTTTAAATGGCTGTTTAACTTATATCAAATGAAACAGTGCAGTTTAAAGCAATACAGAAATGACATTTGTATCTCTGGCGTTAATTATATTCAGTATAGTCACTTTTTAGTAAATTAATTATTCCATTTCAGCATCACTCATTGGATGTATTTTATTTGCCTTACTGATGTGCAATACTGCTAAGAGATTTAAAAACATTATTACAGTCACGGTGTTCTGAGATGTAAAAATGTACATTTGGTATTAGAGCTTGTATGTGAACCAAAAACATAAAATACTAAATGGCATTATTTTTTGTGCATAGCAGTAATTCTAATCACTGTGGTTTTCAAATAACCAATAATTTTCAAATCAATATTAGTATGACATTCAATATGTTTATCAGATTTGCTTCATTTTATATGATTTTAAACATTGTTTCTTATTTGGGCCTGCTCTCCTTCAATCCCTCCATACTAGGTGATTATACTGCAAAGAGCGTTAAAACAGGTCAAACGAATGCATGAACAATACACGGGCCCTTAAAACATGTCCATGCTCTATTACTTAGGGTAATGTCATTTAACAAACCCTCTTGTTGGACTGGTTCCAGCAAAAGAAGACAGAGAGGGCATTTGATCTAAGTTACCGAATGCAAGTTTCTCTCACTATCCTCGGTTTCGCTCTCTTGTTTGGGATAGAAGAGTGAGCATATGTATGACACTTGTTTTTTCACATGTAAATGTTCTGTATATGATCTGTAAATCTTTCTGTGGATGAAAAAAAAATTAGTTTAATATAATAGGATTTTAAGAGAACGTCTCTGTGTCTGATAGAAGACATTACACTATGACAACCTACCCAGTGTGCCAAAATTACATGATGACTTATAACTTTATGTACAGTATTTTCTTAATATTTTCCTATACTGTAGCATAAAAGGTTGTGAATTGTATACCACTTTTAGTCAAGTTTCTCCTCCCGCCACTACTTTTTAAACTTATTGGTAAGCACTTCTCTGCTAACAAGTCCAAGCACATGTTTTCTGCAATAATGCTGTAGTTTGAACGGAAAGGTCTCAGTTTACTTATAGTGTCTTTAAAATGCATGTTGTTCTTCCAAATGATACGAGCTGAATGAGAGATATGAGAGAACAGAGAGCAGGGATCTGAGGACTCTTGTCCTACTGTAGAAGGCTAAGTATTTGGATGCAAATACAAATGTGTATACTGTATTCCTCAATGTGAATAAGATGTTTGGCATGTATTAACAAATAAAAGAATATATATAATTCAATACATCATTGTGGTTCATTTTGTTAGGGGCAATCATTAAGGTCAGTGTGATGGATTATGAAAAAGTTACATTAGGCTATTTCAAGAGAATGGCATCTGATTCATTATTTCATTATGATTGTTGAAATTTATTAATAAATAAATAAATAAAAAACATACTGTAGGCTACCTGAAATGTCATATTCTGATCAATTTCATACATTTTAAAGATTTTTTATTTTGATTTTTTAACAACTTTATAACTTTATAATATATATATAATACATATTTTATCATGTAAATTGTAAGTGATCATGTTGAAAAAGATTCATCCAAGTTTTGATTTGTAGCATATATGTATTTTATTTAGTCTAAATCAGTAGCCTAGTCTATTAAGTCCCATGTCTAAAGGATTTATTTGCCTTTTGCCTGTTTTCTAGAAAGCTCCTTTAAGTGTGCTATGGTAGTTTTTAACATCCTGGAATCCCAAAGAACAGATCCTGAGTTCGGAGTGCTGTTCTGCTTAAGCACAAGCATGACTCTGCATTCGAGCGGAAGTGTTGCTTGCACTGTCATTTCTGCATCGTAGGGAGGCGTTCAAGTTCACTTCTAGTTCAGGGTACATTCTGTTCCACAAAAACAGACACGTGTGTGGGGCTGGATAGAGCGAAATAACAACATCAACGTGACCCATCTCGTACTGACAGGCGTTGTTAGAAACGATATGGTTTATTAGACGTGTTAATGTTGTAGGCCAATACATGCGTCGTCTTTTAAACAGTAGGCTAAAACAAAATGAACAACACAGCCAAACACCTGCAATGATGAAATCTCAATCTTACGACTGACACTACACCTAGAAAAGTAGACTATGTCAAGAGCCCATAACCAAGTATTGTTAATGTGTTATGGTTCTAAATGTTTCGAAATAGGCTATTGCCTTTCTAATAGGAAAGTCTAACTATTTAGATAATCACAGACATATTCTTACTATGTTACATTCTAAGGGGTTGTTAAGATTGTTGATAACCTCATATTGTCCTTTTATTGTAAATATGCTTTTTGGTCATAATAATCAGCTCATGCCGTTCATGTCTATATGGACAAACTCTTGAAATATAGGGTCGTTTGCGTTGTTCCCATAATTTCCTAGAACTGTCTCTCAGAGTGAACCTCTACGAGTTCGGAGACGGAGATTACTCTGAAAAGAGTCGTGTTACGTTTGCTCTCATTGGCTAATTTCTCCTTGTCCAATGGCCCTTCACGAGGGCCCGCCTCAAAAGTTATTTTACTTATAGGCCAAAATCATTCATGTGTTGCACAAATCATCAAATGCACGCTTTATTTAAGGAAAGCGACTGTTGAAATTGAAACGTGTTAGTGTCGTGTGTAGCTATCGAACAATTGCTCAATTCTACCCTGCACCCAATTTCCATGAAGGCTGAGAGATAAAAAAGAATGCATTTCATGTCAAACGCTGATAGGGGTGCCGAAAATTGTTCGAAGAAATATATTTATTGCTGTGGTTGTGACCTAGTGAGCCAGAGTTCATTTGAACATTCATCGTTTGAACACTATATCATATCCACTGATAAACAGTTCAGAATACAGTTGATATGTACATTCCACCCGGAAAGAGTGATATTATTTTCAATTAATAGAGTAAAGAGAGAGAGAGAAAGAGTGTGTGAGAGAGAGAGAGAGTGTAATTAATAAATTATAATATATGAAAAAATATGTCATTTATTAAATATAATATATAAAATATGCTATTTTATAGGCCTATATATTGTAAAATATAATATTCTTTATATGTTACAATGTTTAAAGTTCAACAGAAATCTACTTTTAAAATCCCCTTTAAAACTGAAAAAGCACTTATTTGGTGCAGTGGCCCATACACTAATATCTCTATCTATCTTTATTACATGGTTTATTTACTGATTTTATACCTGTTGTGTATTTTTTCCACTGCACGGTGCCTGCTGAACAACGTGATACAACGTGAAACTGACTCACATTGGGTTTAACTGTAACTAACTAAATGTCAGGTAGACAAATGCTAAGTCTGGTAAATGCAAACGTCTACTACTTTTTTTTTAGAAACAGTGTTCTCAACTGTATCAACCAGTGCACCCTCTGCTGATTCTGAAGGAGGCACGCCATGCTACTACTGTTCCTGTTATGTTAGCACGCCCTCCGTCTCATACTCTGAACACTATTGGATCCACGACTCTTCAATCTCATGCTGCCTAGGTGATTCCTGGTAGTGCATTCAGAGCGTCGCTCTTGGACCCTAAGGCTTATGTCCAATCAGCTGCGAGCTTTATGATGACACCTTGGGATTCCGCGAAGTAGTTTCTTGCAGATAGGAACAGAACAGCAAACAGCGGCACAGAGTTGACGCACTTGTGAGGGAAGAAGAGAGTAGCCTACGCAAAGTTTCCACGCTTTTGTTCTTTAAATAATATTGAGAATAGACACCTGGATGCTTCGTGTGCGTGTAGACGCAAGAAGCGACACAAGCTTTTTCCTTTATCCTTCGCCGGGAACATTATTTCATCCCAGTCACATTGGGAAAAACACGTGTAGGCGTGAAGCCACATTTACTGGAGTCGTCTGTACCCCGATGCCCATATGATGAGCATCCACACTGCGCCCTGAGTTTTGTGTTGAAGTATTTGAGGCACTGGTGACTTCTACAGTTACAGCACGGTTTGGTTAACTACAATGACGGACGTTGAAATTGCAGCAAGGTCCTTGGAGCCGGTCTCAAACGGATCGAGCTCTGACCGCACAGACAAGCTATCCTGCGAGGAGGGACCTGAGGAAAGTCAAGAGAGTCGGACTCTGTTAATGGTCGCAATGATTCTGCTGGACCTAAATCAGTGTAACCCGAGCGGAATCAGCACCAAGCGTATGGTGGACTGTGATGCGGAGAATCAAACGGGAGTAAAGGAAAACCGGGAGAAATGCAGACAGAACGCGAGCAGGGTGAAAAGGACACGGAACCGTGACAGACTGCATGTATCAGCTGAGAAGAGACACTGTTGTCCCTATGCTGGCTGTGGTAAAATATACGGCAAATCGTCCCATCTCAAGGCGCACTTCAGAGTACACACCGGTATGAAATGAGCACGGTTGAATTAATTTTGTGCTTATATGTACACAATGACTTAACTAATGTCAGTAACTCGATACCGACTGTTTGTTTTGCTGGAACGCCGTCTGTTATTACGCCCCACGCTCGCGTGTTCTCGGGAACAGTTTCAGGAACTGCCACTCATGTAACAGTGGGTGTAACCGCAGGCGGAGCGCTCAAGGGTGCACATGAGGGTGGAACAGTACACAATGTTTCTAACCAAAATGAGAGCAAACATGTTGCTTACCCCACATTGTTACGCAGGTCACGGTGTGATCATAAATTGCGTAATCGTGTGGCGGGAAAATGCTAGAAATAGTCTAACATATTGTCATTTAAGGCTTGCTAATTTGCAATCTAACGATTCGGTTTATTATGGCGAATATGTTCTGTTCTATTGAATTCTATTCTAGTAGTCGTGGTCATTAGTCCTTGATGGTCCACACACATACATCAATGCGACACTCACTAACCCCATATAGACCTTGTGTAGCCCAGCCCATTTTCAGCCTTTTTTCCTTTTCTTCCTGTTTGTATTTTCCTTAACATGAAAGTAAGATCGTCCGGATAAATAATTAACCGCTAGTTTTACAATCTTCCCGGTCTTAACATTTGTTATGACATCTTCATGATAACTTTCGTTAGTAAATCGATGACTTCACCAGCGTATTACTCTTCGACAGCGATGCCATAGAAATATACAGAACTACCGCAATAACGGAAGTTCAAACACACAATTCTAAAGATGGCTGCACGATTGTTTCTCTGGCGCATAAGGTCTATAACCCATAGATATGTATACGTAGAAGACATTCGACCGCTCCGGACACGTCGGCGCACCCGCCATCTTGGAACGGTCAGCATGTCGTCACTCACAGTAAGAATCAATGATGCTACAACATTGCGCAGCTTCTGGTTGTGAAGCCGCCGATATTTAAATTCCTGAAGAAATCGGACAACCTTTCACAGGTGAGAATGTGTTGGTTTGTGTTTTTATTTGAATGAACTCAATATTGCAGGGATTTACTATTGTACTTGTTTATAGTTTTACTTTTACTATGGTAACTTTTTTAATGTCGTGTTAGTCGACGCCTTTGTCTTGTTGTATTGTGTTAGTTTAGCAAAATCATCTGCTAACGTCAATTGCAGATAGATTCATTCATTCATACATGCGTCTAACTACAGTTGCAGACGCCAAGTCAACTTGCTCTCGAATGTCCACGAACAGGCTTTGACCGCTCCAATATGACAGACTCTTACAGCCGCAAAATGAGGCATCTATGAGCTTATGCTATAACTTAATGACGTCATGTACACGCCTTCTGATTTCACAGTTGTAAACATCCGGCACGTGGTGCTGCGTTGTAGCCAAGCGCAGCAACTCCCACCCAATAGATGCGTTTACATCCAGTGCAAAACGTCGATAACTAAATAAAAAATCAGCGAATTCTTACAGCTCATCGACGGAAGTTTAAAACGTTTTCTCCAGTTTAACACAACAAGATACGCACATCTAACAAGTCACCAATAAATCTCTGTTTATTAGGTTTTGTTATAGCCTATCTAGATAAGTTGTATTATCAGTAGGGCCTTACATTTCTCCTGTGTGTGTGTTCTTAGGTGAGAGGCCCTTTCAGTGTACCTGGTCAGGCTGCACCAAGAAATTCTCCCGGTCAGATGAACTGACACGACACTTTCGTACACACACAGGGGAGAAGCGTTTCATGTGTCCGCTCTGTGACAAATGCTTCATGCGAAGCGATCACCTCACCAAGCACGCCCGCAGACACGCTGGCTTTCACCCCGATATGCTTCAGGGTCCCGCCGGACGAAGACGACACTCTTCAACATCCACATCGTCCACTGGCTCCAGTGATCACATGTCTGCTGGTGTTTGAGCAACTGCGTGACCCCCACATTTTGGATGTCTCTCTTACCCGACACACCCAATTCAGGTCTTAGAGCCTTTATTAATGACTAATGACATCTATGACCTATATATCTGATATAAAATCTATCTATTATATAATAATGATATCTATTAACTGATTATAAAAAATATCATCAGGTGGAGTCATACAATACATCATAATGGAGTCTTACAAAATATGCCTGCAGGAGTACTCCAAGACAAAGACTGAAAATGGGATTTCTCAATGGAATGGAGAGAAACTATAAATTTTTGGCTGAAACAATGTAATAAAGTCCCAAGGGTTATTTCAAACGAGTAAGGATATTTACAGTATAATGTAATCTACATAAATTACAGATATTTACATTATATCACAAAGATGGGACTGATGGAGCCAGGTGATTTATTTCACACCTACTGTGACAGGGAAATGAACAGATTTTGTGTGAAGATATATTATGTGAAACAGACACATTTCAATGATCAGGTTGAAGTGTCAAAATTTTCAGTTGTCCAGTATAGAAGTGAATATGTTTTAAAATAATCGCTGTGAATATTTTTAGTTCTTGGTGGTATTTAGGGGGACAGTGGTTGACTTTAGTGTTGAAGACAGTTTTTGAATGATATTAAAACGTATGGGTACTGGGTACTTGACACCATGTTAAGTTGCCATGTTGTCAACACAATCACACTTTTGTTTTAAGCAATGATAAGTCATTATTTGCATTTTCTAATCAGTTATGCAAACACTATCAACTTGCTATTTTTCAAACTTTGACATTGTTTTTGATCAGCCTTCATAAGTGAGGCCAGCCAACAGAGTTTCAATCATTAATAGTTTACCATCGCCATCTCCAGGCGTGTTATATTATAACACGAGGCAAGACCTGTGCCTTTAATCTCCAAATATTGCACAGCTGAACCATACAGAACTGAGATTGTATCATTTCTCTCACTACCTTTAGTTTTATTATTAGCCTATAGTATTTACTTTCAGTCAATGAACCTGAGTAACATATTATTTTATTAGTTTTATTGATGGGGTTTTCATTTTCAGATTCATATTTAGCTGTTGAAATACTTGAAATAATAAGTAATGCTATTTGAATGTTGATTTAGTTTGAATCTGCCGTGATGATCAGCCATTTAAAAGACAAGCACAAACAGAATTTTGAATGTGAATAATGTTAAATCTTTATTCAAGTTGTATTGATTTATATTTTATGTTATGATAACTGATCGACAAATATTAAGCTTTTTATCATCACAGAATATCTGTGCTAATTTATTTTCCAGATGTTCAATATGTTTAATTGGTTGTGAGCTTGAATTCAAGAAGCAGGTCATTTGAAACACAATCATTGTAAAAATGCTCAACCTGTGCCTTCTGTTTTGAGGTTTAGTACTCTTTAACTTAGATCGCAGAATGTAATTAGCAAACTATAGAGAAATACTTTGCTGTTGTTTACAAAAGTCTTTTTCAGTTGCATAGTGTGAATCCTAATGTTGTGGTGTGTTTATCTGCATCTTACAGACTTCGAGCCACTATCCTATCATTGTGCATATATATTCTGTATTTTTACATCACTATCATTTGTACATATATATTCTGTATTTTTACATCATTATTGCAACATTCATCGTTCATTACCTGTAAATTATGTGTAAAGAGGATAACTAATTAAAACAAAGAAGTGTAATTCAGGTCTGCTTTTATTGATATCACTGAAACCAATAACAACATTGTTAGTACATAAATGGACTTTCTCACATAATTAACATATTTATAACATAAAAACACAGCTTTTGTCCAACAAATGCTCACCTTTGATTATGCTAGAATTGAATACATCAGGTCATTACACGGTTTTAAAATTCACTAAAAAGTGAATATGAGCAGTTCAAATTAAAGCAATTTGCATTTTGAGATACAACTTGATCAATACAATATGTAGAGTGCAAAGACAACACAAAATTGTGTCAAAGCTGAATTGAAGGGTACAATCTTTAAAATATTTAATGTGTAGACTAACAGTGCAGGTTCATCATTGACAGCTTGAATAATTTTTAATACCTGTAATAATAATAATGGATGTTAAGATAGACCAGGGAATTTTATCATTTTAGCAACATTAACATTCGTAGTTTATTTCCAAAGATCAGCAGAAAACAGTACTTTTAAACAGCCCACAATGTCTCAAAAAGTAACCATTTCCATGAAATGCAGTGATCGTATGAAAATTGACACAGGGTAAAATAACTGATTCCAACAAGGAGCATAAACATACTTTGGTGCCTTCGAGTTTGTTATATCTTAGCATCTACCTGAATAAAACAATGCTTACTGTAAGAAAGCTTACAGGTGCTTTAACTATCTAACAAGTTTGGACATTCTGTTTAAACAGAACAGAAAATGTCATAACAGATTAAATCATACCCAGTGATTTCTGACCTTTGCAAAACTGCTTTGAGAGACACAAAAGGTCTTCATGTAATAATTTTGATCTTTTTTGATCTGTAGTGAGAGGTACTGTGAAAAGAACAACAGTCCAGATCTTGACCGATCAGATCAAATTCTCAAAGAAGAATATTGCCTTTCCTTTCATGACCAGCGTAGTTTCAAACATGATTCAATTAAATACACGTATGTGACATACCAAGAGTAAACAAAACAAAGTGTGATGCCCTGGTGCATGCCAGACAAGGCTACTGTTAGCGCTGCAGTACGAATGCACCAACATGCAAAATGTTCAACAAAAAACAAACCCAATTTTAGCCTCAATAGCAGCCATGAACAATAAACATCCAAACAGATTCGTATGGAAATCAAATCTTACCCTAACGACAACGTTAATGCAATGAGTGCAACATGAAAGCAGATATTTCTGTGGATAAGCTATTTCAAACTCTCTGTAACATCAAGTTGTTGTGTTTAAATCACAATTAAAGCCGTTTTAAAGCTTTATTTGTTCTACTTTCACTTTTACAGTACAACGCAATGCAGACTAGGAGGTGAAAGTGAGCAGACTCTCCTAGCGTATTAGCAAAACAGTGCATATCCTGCCATAGGAGGAAGCAACCAATAATAGTCATGTTAATAATCATATGTTAGAGTAAATGTGTGTTTGTGTGAGTAAGCACATGTAATGCGTTTTTGTGTATGTGTGTGTGTTCACATTTTCCTGTACACCATGTTTATCGTAATGTTTACTGTACTGTACATTTCCCACTGTAATATTGATTAGATGTTTTATCTGAGGTCATATATGAATGGGAATAAGGGATGGAAAAGAGAAAGGGGGAGCACGAGGAGGAGAAAAGATTTTACTGGATTTGACAAGCAGTGGAGGAGGTGGCTTGGCAGCACATGCAGGTGGAGTTGACGGATTTGGGCGGTATGAGGTCCAGGTCTTCATCATCAGGGATCTCATCCAGCCTGTATCCATCTTTCAGTAGCTGGATGTTCAGATCCTGGTTTATCTGCTGCAGGAAGCAACGAACAGCATGTCAGGCCGTGCTGCATAACCGTCACTAATTAAATCATAGTAATTCATTTGATTTTCCTGGAAGCAGTTATTTGATAGATTAATACGACAACAGGGTTGGTTCAATAGCTTGATTGGTACATTTATTGGCTTAATGAATCAATGACACGTATAACAACATGAATATGACAATGGTGACCTTTAAAGGAAAACAGGGAGAGATGAAAGGGAATTTAGTGCATAAAAGATTGTGAGTGACTTTTGAGAAAGAAATCCACAGTCATGATACTTGTGGTATGGGGCTTAATACATTAACCAGAGTTCATAGGTACCTGTTCCCATAGAGACCTCACCTCGGCTGAAGAGTATCCTGATGAGGAATATCTAGACATGTCAAAGTCGTCATCGCTGCAAAGGCAAGTGAAAACAGTGAGTTTGAAGCCTGTGGCAAATGGGGATGTAAATAAGTAAGTGGAGTATGTGTGAAGAGCTTACCTGTCTGTGTCTAGAGCAACTAAAGGTTTCTCATCTGGGCTCTGGTCTAAAGAAGAGTAGCCTTTATTGGGAACCACTAACCTGGTTTGAGAAAGAAATACAGAGTTAGCAATCTGTTTTTGGATTAACTTAAAAGACAGACAACGTTCATGTTGAAAACAGTGATTATTTTCTCTGGTTATTGTACCTTGTTCTGGCCATCACATTATTTTTCTTGGGTTGTTGATTGACAGGGCTTCCAGCATTGCCATTTTTCAGCGAACCTTTCCTAACCAGCTCTCTCTGTTTGTCTATACAGAGAAAAAATTATGTAAGACACATTTATAATTTCATCATGTCATATAATAATACAGAATTGCACAAAACATTCCATTGGCATTTGGCAGCATAGACAAACCTATCTTCATATGGAGAGGAGAAGGTTTATAGTTCAGGGTGGCAGGTTCATTCTCCCTGGTATCTGAGTCTGCCTCTGACGTGGTCGATGATGCTGGATCCTGGTGAACAAGACAGAATTGTCAGGACTGTCTAGTTTTATTGATTAAGTCCATTTTATGAGATGTCTGTTCTTCAGAGCTTTTCTCTGTTCATTTCCATCAATGTGAATGAGTAAAGCATCACTTTATGTCTGCTGTATGATTTATGTCAGCTCATAGTAAAACAGTAAAACACACCCTGGGATTGATGTGAAAGGAAACACAACATTTGCAGAAGCAAAAGGTGGAATTTGCCAAATTCAAAATAAGGAACGGATAAAGAATTGTGACCGATTTTAATATTACAAAAGCCTAAATCTACTAAACCTGGAAAAACATAGGCACAGTACAAGACATTTTGGTACATTGATCAAAAAAACTTTACATATTGTATGTACATATATAATATAATATACACCAGACCACTGGGTCATGACAAAAAACTGGGTCGCAGAGGAGTTGCATTTCCAGACTACCTTAAATATTGGTTTACTCGCACCGAGTAAAACATGGTTTGAGCCAATCACAATATATTTCGTGTGTTGAGCACAGAGAGCATGAAATAATTGAATTTCAACAGAAATTTTGAAAACAACACTTTTTCAATTAATTCTATGTCACAATACTTTTGCATATTATTAGATCTAAGGCAGTTCATGTGAATAATTTTTTTAACTTCTGATCTTAAGGACATGTTATTTACATCTGTATATAAACAGTTTGGGTTTTGTGTTGGGTGTCCACTTAATGACCAATGTAAAATCTGGGTTCTGAAGCAAAACCAAATGAGAACCATTGATCTAGAACTAACCAGAGGAACACGAGCATCTGCTGTATGTGTCATTGGTTAAATATGGGCCATCCAGATATCTCTTCGAACAGAGCTGGTTATTTTCCTGAGAATTATTGATGAATTTGGGATGGGTGGGAGGGGTATGACATTATTCAGGTACCATAGCACGTATTCTGCATGATGATGCAAAAGGATGTGAAGGCCTCTATGAGATTGAAGAAACATCACGCAGTATTTAACATTTTTACAAATAAATGATACAGACAGCGTTACGATGGAAGTACGAAGACATAGAAGAACAACTCGAGTTGAAGTTATAAAATAAAATGAAGCTGATGTTGTTTTCGATGCAGGGAGACACAAACAGTCTCAGTGCGCAGCATCATCATAGTAGCATCCTTACATTTGCAAGCAAAAATTCACATCAGACACAGAAGGGACTATCATCGATCTCTCGTAATATAAGATATTTACCTTTTTTTTAAGAAGTAACGGTCTGTGATGACACAACATGAGACTAATGAAATAATCCACGGGTCGTTAGTTCACGTTAAGCTACAATTCGCCAATCAAAATGCTATTAAAACCGTATACTGACAACATTTGTGCTTTAATCGGCTGTTAAAGAGTCAATCTGGTTTCACTTACAAAAGGCTGCATCTCTGCTTCAGTCGGCACTTGAAATCTGTCAATTTCTTCCATCATCTTGGCGGCGGGGTGTCTGAGCCTTTTTTTTTTTTTTTGTGAGCGTCTGTGGCGGATTTCTGCGGATATACCGCAAACTAATTGGTTAAAAATGAAATTTCACAACTGTGTCGTCGGATATTTGTCAGCCCCAAGAATATCCCCGACTCTCCTTCATCCCAGCGATCGCTCGTTAGCCAGCAGTGACCGAGTGGCGACTTAACCACCCACTTCCGGGAGAAACGAGTCTCGAGACGCGAGCAGCACCACGGATTCCGCCCCACTCAACGCCATCGAGCGATGTCTGCTCCACCCAAGACTAGCATCAGACACAGACATTGTGTATGCATTGTCTGTGGGTGTTTGGATAACCTCGAAATGGCAAGATTTTGGGTGGGACGATGTTTTTGTAGTCTATGTCGAACCTGTAATCAGGGATGTCGAATGGGGATTAGAATGAAATGTATGCATGCAAAAAAATGTATCACTTATAAACGGGATCTGCAGTGTCCCCATTTGTGTTTTTACAGTGTTGAAAAGAAGTGGGCTGCTAACCATAACCATACACCTGTCCAATACAGGCACAAAGCAAGTGACTTCAGGACCCTGGACAGCTTCTGGATATTAACCTTAATAAAAACTGCCTGACTCTACGAGGCCAGTATGAGAGCAATCTGAAAAATAAGTAATGTCTAGTCTGATATTTTCTCTTTTGTTTTTTCCTCACCTGTTTTCTAACCATTAATTCCAACCCGATCCAATATAACAGACTACTTTTAATCACGCATTGACTAGAAATTAAAATAATCTAAATGTTAACAAAATTAGCTCAAAATAGAAGTAAAACTTTATAATGTCCATAAACCGTATACGGTTTAGGCCGCTATTCCCTGCTATTTTAGATATGCTGAACTGCTAGCATATTTCCAATGATATTCCTGCCTATAGTCGTATATGTGTTTGCCAGTAGATGACGCTAATCAACAAGGCATTACAACAAGGTCATACTGAGGATTATTTCAGAAATTAGTCACAGTACTAACCAGGCAAAGCTGTATGAAAAGAATCATTCCGCTTGCTGTGACATTGATGTCGAACTCCTTATCAATTAACATTGTAAGATGCACATTTTATGTTGCTTCTTCTGCAGAAGTGTTACTAATCTTATAGAATTAAATGTACATTTTAAATACATTCCTGCATTTAGCATTTTACAACAATACTTTAAAAACTATAATCACGATAAATGGAATAATGGCGTTCCCTAATGGCTAAAGTATATAAAATGGCATAATTGATTGCAATTGTATTATAGGCCTACTGTAGGTTGGGGGAAAATGCAATAATTGATGAATGAATATTACAAACACCATTGTAAAAAGAAAATGAATAATGGATGCTATTGTGAGATAATTTTTTGGATTTCAATATCTCTTTGATAACCTCTAAGGAGTTAAGAGCTGTAATAGCCCATGTGAAACCCCATATCAGCTGTTATAAGATTCTCTGTATAAAAATAAAAAAAAAGCTTTGCAGTCAGATTTACTACAAATAAACATGTATGCTTGCTCTTATCCATGTCATTTGTCACATAAAGACACCATTTAATTCAGGGGCAAATGTATCATGTATGTTTGTTTCATATAGGTTATGCAACCATGACATCACAGATGGCAATGTAGATTATGGTTCATTAGTAATCTGGGTTTAAATAAATATATATATTTATTTATGAAAGTCCAGTCATGTGTCCATAGCAAACAAAACATGGAGAGTTGAGCAACTCAAAGTAATTATTTTGAATTGGTAATACAACAAAAGCACAATGTCTCAACTTTGCTTTAAATCTTTAAATCATGACATTTAAGCTTGTACATTCATATAGAAGCTGCAGTTATGTCAAACTATTTCCAGTGAAGATAAGCCAAAATCTGATCTAAAAAAAAACAAAAAACACTTTGTAATATTTTATCATCACTTACCATAAATAGAATGTTGCTGTCAGACATATAGATTTTAACAGACAATATCTGACATTATCTTTAGTCAGTTACAATGATGAATTTGAAATAGGGCATATTAACACCAGCGTATAAGGTTGATATTGCACAAAGTTGCATCTTTGAGGGTATTACTGTATTTGTTATAATCATGGTCAATTTTACCATTGACCTTTCACATGGCTGAGCTCTTTAAGGGTTGCCAAGGCCACGGTTTACTTTTACAGTCTTTTCAACTGCTTACACAAAAAATCTTTACTTGTCACACAATTTCTGAAACCTGACACTCAAACACCAGAACCACACACCAAATCTGCAAAACCATACACTAATTCTCAGCCTTCGACTCAGTTTTCAATTTCATAAAACACTTTTTGCAAACCACAACACAGAAATCTAAAATCTAACAGGAAGAATCTTGATTTCCATTTTCAAACACAACCTATCAAAATGCCACAGTAATTCATCAGAGCCTCTAAAGGTTTTGGAAAAAAAGAGGCAAAGTTTTGAAAATGTGTAAGCAGTTGAAAAAAACTGTAAACTGTTCCTGAGGGTTCATTGGGCTAGTTTTGTTACACAGTCCTGACAACCCTGGCTCTTATGCCCTTCTGGAGTCTCATAAGCTGTATGAGATGTAAAGCTAGAGAGACTTTGAGATGGAAAACCTTCCTTAACGCCAGGAGATACATTTCTGGCAACATAAACATGCTCAAATTAAACTTAATATTAGTATTTCTCTCTCCTCACCCCCTAACAGTTTCTCTATCTCATACTTCTGCTACTCTCTTTAACACAATAATTGCCCCATTTTCTTGGTAATTTATGTATTTTTGATGAGAGATTTGAACTGGAACTGGAGATTAGCAGTCCACACAGCCCTTTGCTGAAAATTAAGCCCATTTTGTTAGTTCTGTTTGGGCAAGAGAACAGGGAACTGATCTAAGACCAGCACAAAGAGACTAGATGTCCAGTGAAGAGCAATAAATACACTAACAGATGGACTGTGTCCAAGCACTGTAAAATAGATAAGAGGCTTTGTTGTCTTTACGTAATGATCCTCCAGTTGCAAATCACCAACACACAAACAAGTGCAAGACTTATATACACACAAGCAAACACAGATATATAGGGGAAAAGTTGGTGCTAAATACATTTAAAATTTTGTGCATGATCTATAACTTTTGTTTCATCCTTAATTTCAGACAAAGAAACAAATGACCAGAGAGTCTCTGACATTTTATTTTAGTATAAAACATGTTAAAATCGTGAAATGCATTACATGCATCTCAACACAAGCTCTGCATTCATAAAAATATGTTAGTCTTTCACCAATTGACAATAGCGTGATTTTTGACAGATTTACCATAGAGTAAGTGAAGAGAATTGTACAAATACAAATTGTAAAAAGATGCAACAAGGTAAAACCACAAGTGAATCAATTTAGATGTTTGATGGGTAACTTTGCTGAACAATGATACATTTCCTATTCCTAACAATTGTGGTTTTCCAAAAATGAATGTAGAGCACATGCACAATTTACATGTTCATTTCACATTAAGCGTGCCAATCAGAAATGCCCTGAGCCCTGTGACGAAAAGCGCACTTCTGGACCTTAAATATAGGGAAGAAGGGGGCTCAACCATAAAAAATTCTTCAAGCCCCAGTGAATTTAAGCAGCAATCCTGTATTCATGTTTTTCAGTTTCACGCTGCAGTTAATAAGTATTTTTTCTCAGTTGTCCGTGGCTCCTGAGTCTCTGCCAGCACCGGAGCCCTTTCCGGACGGGAGGGAATTTTGCAGGCCTTGTAGAGTATAACAAAGAGAATGAGAATAAGCACAGCTACTACTGAGTTACACACAATGGCCACTATGGCAGCTGGGGACAGCCCAGCTCTTAGTTCTGTCTCCATGGTGAGTTGACCTCAGGGATCTGATGTTCAAGAATAGGGAAGACACGTGAAATCACAGTTCATCTCAATGGGTTACTGTGTTTCAATTTCGGCTGGCATTTTACACGATTCTTGAAAGAGCCAACAACACCATCTTCAGTGAGTAAGAGTGATCAACTGATCAAAGGTTTGCATCTCTGGAAAGGCAGACTGTCTTGTTTTTTGTTAGCCAGATCCCTAAGGAAACATCCTTAGCCTCTGAATGAGAGAAAAACAGAGAAAACAACATTTACTTAATGTAACAATGTATAATCAAGTTTTTTGTTTAAATCTATCAATTTACTCACTAATAAAAAAAAAACATACATACAGTGGGATCCAAAGGCCATGAGACCACCAATGAAAAGGTTTTGCATTCTTTTCTAAATTAACAAGTTTTCAAAATCCTGAAACTTAAATTTAGAAATTGTAATTCAAGTTTAAACAATAATAAAAAGTAAGTAAAACTATACTACAAACAAAAGGAACAATGTGACAAAACATGACTTTTGATCAAATGTGCTACCATGTAAAAAAAAAAAAAAAAAAAAAAAAAACATTTTCTTGCACAGACACATTTAAAAGTACATGTATCTAAACCAAGATGGTTCATCATGTTGAATCTGTTTAATTTTAACCTCATCTCCAGTTGTTCTCTCTACCCCCTAGGTCAGTTCCCTTTTCAGAGCTCAAATTACCATTAGGTCAGATTATATAGACAATCCAGAGCAATTCCACTCACATCAAACTCAAGTTAAGAGCCCCGGCTTGAAATGAGACAACACATGGGCAAGACTGATGAACATCAAACTCTCTGTTTGAGTAACAAGGGCACTTAGGGCACAATATCATTTTACTTTCAATATATTTTAAAGTGCCTCCCCAGATACAAATACCCTCCCCTCTCCAATCCTATCACAGCTCTATATGCATATTCTGTTGAATAATGCAGACCTGGCTGATACTAGTGCTTCTTTAAACACTATTTGCATACAAACCAGATCATTCTGTAGAGAGGACATAATATCTAACTTCTCCTACTGAAAAAAGAGTCCCACTGATGTTATATATACACTGTAAAACCTGATGAGTTAGTTCAACTCAAACTGTTTGAGGAAACCGATTGCCTTAAATCATTTAAGTTTATTAACTCAAACAATTTAATCATAAAAAAATATTTCATTTGTGTCCAAGTAGCTCAATAACTTATTGTTAAGATAACTTGGGTAAATAAAGTTAATAGTACAAATTCCATTCAGTTAAAATAACTTAAATCTATGAAGTACACTGTAAACCCAAATAAGTTGGCAGAACTTAAAACACTTTTATTAGTATAAACTTAGTTAGCTTTAAAAAGCTAAACTGCTAACGTAGTAAATGCTAACATTATTAGCAATAGTATGTTATACAGAAACACTTGCTGTATGAGCGCAGCAATATAAAGGGATTATTTGCTCTCAAATCAAGCTGCATGCACCACTTGTCACCATGATGGTAACTATCCTAAAACCAACATTAACAGAAATTCTTCTAAATTAGCATAACAAAACATTAATCGCTACTAAATCTCACACATAACATTAATCTTACACAAAAAAAAAAACATACACTTAATTTTAGCATTTACTCTCCCTTTCGAGTGCCATCAGCAAAGCATGCTGGGAAATAGACATCCCAGCTGTTTCAGTTAAACTTAAGTTCATCTAAATTAAAATAATTTCATAAAACTCAAAACAATGAAACAGTTCAGTTTACTTAAAATATATCAGTTCTGTGAACTTGAAAGAAAAAGAAAGTGCTAAATACTCATAAAAGTTAATTTGACTGAACTAATTTGTTTAATTTAAGTTTGTCCTACTCAAACCAATTAATTATTTTGAGCGTTAGGGTTTACAGTGTAGGTCTGAAAATGTAAACTGCACTATAACGTACATACTGTGTATTCTGTAGTTAAGCTTCGCTGAGCTAGTCAGAATCAGTGACATTCTGATCAATAATAAGCTGAAAGCAATTGATGAGCCACAGTCTAGCATGAACATAGAGATCTGATTTAGGCTATACTGCTGCCTTCCTGGTTCATACATGGATATTTGATTACAAACAATACTAGGGCATGAATGTATTTGCTTGTTTAATATTTACTTGATTGTTTCTTATTTTGCTTTGTTTTATAGGACTACAAATAAATAATAACAAAACGGCATAATTTTCTGTGCAATCCTACATGACAAGGAGTTGGACTGGATGGATGCTAATTTTTACACCATCTAAACGCCTCCAATTGTATTGATGAGATGACAGTTATGTCAAATGAGAGGTGAAAAGTTAACATAAAGAGCTAAAATAAAACCTCCCACAAATACAAGTGTGATTGCTCTTTTTGTCAGTTTGCTTTGAAATGCAAAGAAAGAAAGACGCATGAAACGTATCTTATTTTGCTGACCTTATTGTGGGCAGTATGCATATATGCCTCTGTGCTTCGGTTCCAGATGAAACAACATGTTTGCATGGACAGGATATTTGAGCATATCTATTTGAGGAACACTGCAAAGAAGTTGCCAAGTGTTTACAGCAATACAGTGCAGCGTGAGACAACTCATGATGATGTCAATTTAATATACTTCTATTATAGGTCTACTCAAATAGTGATATGGTCCTCAAGGTAAATAGTTTAAATTATTGTTGTTTTCTTCTCAAAAATAGGATGTTAATTAATAAAAAATATATATGGAAAATTATTCATATTTAGGTTAGCCTATATAAAAACCATTCAAGCTGACATCCAGCCTTTCAAAAACAAAATTATCATGTAGGCTACCAGCGTTATAAAGAACTAATTGAAGTACTAGTTTGAGAAAAACAGCCCAACCCCCCTAAATGAAACATGAGGGGAACAATGAAACACTTGTCTGTCCAACACTATGTGGAAGCACAACAGCTGACTGAATACTAAATACAGCAGATAAGATTCAAATGAGTAAGAAAATGGTTAGGCTATCCAAGACTTTTTGTACAACAACATTTGTACATAAGCAATAAACATTATGAAAGGATACACTTGCCTGTTTATGAGAAGATGGTGCTCCATTCAAAACAATGCGATGCAACCCGTCTGGCGCCGCGCTGCAGTTTCTCGTTTCATCCCGGTCGTAAATTCTGCTGTTATGGCGATGCTGCTTTTGCAAAGTGAACTTACCCGCATCTTTTACACTGGCATTGCCAAGTAGCCTTCTAATGCGGACCAATTATAAGAACCAAGTAAAATGAGCTGATGGTCCGATGTACAGTAAGATCAAAAAGTTTTCGCTTAACAAGAGACGTCTAAACCAGACGGGTCCGTGTCTGACCGCGTTCAGCATCCAGGGAATCAGGTTGCTCTGAAGCGTCAGCTGCTCGGAGATCTCATCAGTCATTTACTTACGCAATGTTTACTTTTCGAGTGTAGCTAATATGCAGATGAAGTGGCATTATTCACAGCAGGTTAGAGCTCAGTCTCCCTACAGTCATGACTGCATGTGCCTTGTAGGCGTGGTTGTCATTGTGTTGTTGTCCTGAGAACGAAAATAAACGTTAAACTCCGTTAACCAATGACAACGCGAGAGATCCCAGGTGACGTGAATGTCCCTGCTGTCCGGACTCGGAGGGCAGGCTCGGGTGGAGTCGGGAGGGAACCGCTTCGTGTTTAAAGATAAATCATTTTTACCAGCTTTTAAAATGTACACGTGTAGCCTATATTTAAAGCTGTAACCAAATATTCAGTAGATCTATTCCCCATAGGCATAGACATTCTAACTTTTTTAACAGACATATGGCTGTTGATTCAACTTAATTATTATGCATGACTAATTAAAAACAACAACAACAACATGTTAAAAGGATAAAAATACAAAAGCGGTTTTCCTGAAATTGTTCCATATATATATATATAGATTCTATATAATCTGCTAAAATGTATTTAATTAATGAATAAAATAATTATTTTAACGTTTTATTTTATGTAGGCTAATTGTATTTCATTGAATGGCCCCCTAGACAGTTTGGGGATCTCAAAGTGGGTCCCGGGCCCCAGTTTAGAACCATGGTCTATAATATGGGGGACTAATAGCCTCAATGTAAATTGAGGAATTAGTCACTGAAAAAGAACAAGGAATCTAATCAGACCTAATCAGATGTGCGTACCCCTTTCAATGCCGGTGGTCACAGTCCTGTGTGTTATTGCTGTTTTGGGTGCTCCTTTATAAATGCAATTCAATATAAAAGTAATTTGTACTGAAGAATGCAGTTTAGAGAAACTGTTAAATGATTCCTTTATGGTTTACCAATAACGAGTCAGGAGTCCCCGTGGAGGCATTAGGAGTACTGCAGAGAGAAAAGCTTCACCAGAATGTCTAAGATATCGAAGCAAAGAGTTTCCATATCTCTAATTAGAATTTTTATGCCTTGTAGAAAACCAGGAATGAGAACTAATAATGAAGATTTATTTTTACACCTCACGTCACAAAACAGCCAACAGGCAATCCTTGTTCCCCATCCTCTTTTTGGATTTCAGAATTCCAATAAGCATGTGGAGCAAAACCAGGTAACATACAGAAGCATCCATCTAATCACATTAATGAGTGTAACACTCAAAAACTAAACTTATCTGTTTTCCTTAACAGCCGCAGTTTTATTTTTCCACTGGAAATCACTTAACATTATCATTAAATAATAAAAAAATATTTTTTTTCATTTAAACCCACAGATCCCTGATCATCCATGTGCTGTTTTACATGATATTGTTGTTGCATGTCAGCAGGTCATGATTATCATACTTTCCTCCTACACTTGAGTGGGAAGCGATCATAGATAGCCTCACCTCCTTTGGCCAAATGATCTACTGTTCTCTGAGGTACTGCAATCTTTAAAATACCATATCTGACATTCATATCTGCTGCATTCATCATGTTTGACATATGCCTTCCTTAAACTCTCAGTTGCTATCAGAAGATGCCTTCAATCAGCTAATTGGAGTTTATTTTGGCAAGCATTTGGCAGTTTGTATTGAATCAGTGTGGGAGAGTGGGTAAGGAAAAAAATGATGGAAGAAGTTGATCCCTTGTTGAACCATAATTTATTTATTTAATGTTTTCTTGGTGGGTTGTTTTTTTTGGAATTAAAATAAGGTCAGCATCCTTGGTCTGTCTTAATTGTTCATCATGACCTTCAATGAGCAAAAAGAAAAAGGAAATATCATTAATTAATCTAATGCAAATCTCTCAAAATTTCTTTGGGTCATTTTTAAAGCTCAGAGATTTGTTAATCATAATGGCTTTAGACAGAGGATAGTTCAGCCAAAAATGAAAATGTTGTCATAATTTACTCAAACAGCACGCTCACAAGTTTCTTTCTTCTGTCAAACAAAAAAGAAGATACTTGGAAGAATGTCAGTAACCAGACAGTTGACCATAGCCATTGACTTCCATTGTAGGAAAAAAAAATACTAGAAGTCCGCATTACCGCCGGCGCCAACTGTCTGGTTACTGACATTCTTCTAAATATAATCTTTTGTGTTTAACATGAGAAAGAAACTCATAGAGGTTTAAAACAACTTTAGGGTACGTAGCTAAAATGATGACAGAATGCATTTTTTGGGTGAACTGTCCCTTTAAAGAACTGTAGGCTATTAAATCGGACACAGTGTTGTGAATACATTATTTTTGCAAAAGAATTAGACTATAGTGTACCTTGTCGATCCAGTCATTGAAAGAGGACACACGGGTGAAAACAGTAGGCTTCCTCACTGTGTTACAGCCAAAACCAGAAACGAAGCTGGCAATACCGTGCACCTCCCAGATGCCGCCAGTGTTCTTACAGTTCAGAGGACCGCCAGAGTCACCCTACAAGTTCACAAAAAAAGAAACTTAGCTTACTAACTAACTAATTGTTTTGTCTTCACACACAAAATTATTGAGCATTTTTTATCATACAAAAATTAGTCCAGGTATTTGATTTACTTTTTTACGTAAGACTGAGTTTTTTGGTGATATTTCTGCGGGTAATTAGGCCTAGGCTACTTTGTTCCGCCAGTAGAAGTGGCGGTGACTTCTGTCTAGATTCGGATGGGACTATATTTTTCTAAAAGACGTTTGAGTTACAATTCTTATCACTCGACGTCTACGATTTCATGTAGGCTATAGACTCGGACAGGACTAACATCAGTTTGCCAAAAAACAATTTGCTCCGGAAATTTGTTGTGTGAGAAAACACAGACTTGACACATTCGGACGCGATTAAAATCGCCTAGCCTAACCTGTGTGTGAAAGACGAATTCCCTGGAAAACAAGTCCCGTAGGCTAATAGTGAGTCATAAATTCATTCAACTGATTCGTTTAAACACTGAATCACTCAGTAACAAAACAACACGCGGTTGCTTTTGTGGCTTCGTTTGGAATTATATTTGTCCCGGTCAAAAGACACTGGACACCTATAAATGAAACTTTCTCCATCCCAGTAAAACCAATGCAACCTGTATGTTCCATTTTTGTTCAATAATATTTTTTCTTTATAATTTTGTATTTTGAGAGAATTTGATGTTACTTATTAATATTTATGCAATATTCATGGTCCATTTTTGCCATTGAAAAATAAAATATATTTCTAATTTTTAAAAGATATTTATTCAATTATTGCAGTTTTTCAGATTAATAGAGAGACCAGGGGCCTAATTTATCAAACTTTTCGTAGGATTTGCGTCAGAAGTGGCATACGGATGAAACAGGATGTGCGTACGCACAGAAATATTCGGATTTATAAAACCGTGCGCACGCAGATCCTACGCAGTTTTCCCTTAATAAATCACAATCAATTCTAAATGTAGCGCCACTTTTGCGGCTTCATGTCACGCCCATAGTTGCCCATAAATAGTCTGTGAAATTAACGCCCACAAGTTAATATTCATCGATTGCGAAATCATGGCAGACACAGAGAGGAAACCCAAGAAACGTAACTTCACTCAATGTGAAGTAGAAATTTTCGTTGGCGAGGTGGAAAAGAGGAGTAAAATGTTGTTTGGACCCACAGTGTGGGTTTTACTAATGCCAAAAAGACACTTGAGTTGCAAAAGGTTGCAGACGCCGTTAATGCTGCACACATCCTCGGACCGTGGCCGAAATAAAAAATAAATGGTCGGACATCAAAATCGATGCAAAAAAGTGTCTAGCGCTCCATCGCCAGAGTGAGTCTGGAGCTCGTCACGAGTAAGCCACTCGACCTCGTTTGTCAGCAAGTCTTCTTCCAGTCTGAAGATGCGTTCACTCGAATCCTTCCATTGTGCGTCATTACACATTGTGATGGCATCATGGCATTTTATTACAATCCATTTGATTGCATCTGACATATTTCACTTTTCTTTTTGCAAATATGTGTTAATTTGCATTTCTGTTGTAATCTTCGTTTGGTTTTGTTTGTTTTACACTGTAGATCGATCAAACGGGTGCGTGTAGGCTGTTAATTGTAAGACTTGCTTTGTGAAGTCGTCATGTTATTTATGAGAGGCAGTATTGTAATTTCTTTTACACAACGGTCTACACTTTCACACACTTTCACCTGTTTCTTCCATCTGCCGACGGTGTCGCCATTTCTCATTTCACGCGTTTCTGTGCGTACGCCTGGGTCAGAGTTTGCGTGAAGGACCGCACATTTTCCCGTCAAGTTAGCTTTTCATAAATATCAATTATTACGTAGAGATCGGCGTACGCCTTCTTTTGTGTGTACGCAACGTTTATACATCAGGCCCCTGGCCTTTTAAATCCAATTTTTAAAGTCAGATTAGCGCCATCTGTTGAGAGAAAATAAAATAAAACATGTAATTTTATGGTGTATACTATCCACTAGATGCCTGTATAGCTCTCTATGGAGAGGCTTGTGGATTCTCTAGTTGTTTTTGGACAAAATTACTTAGTTTTAAGATGTGGATTTGAATGTATTTCAAATAATACTTTTAGCCATGGTTTATAAACATTATTTTTTTTTTTTTTAATTGATGTGAAGTCTACACATTTTTGCATTATTACTACAGTCAAACCTGAATACAGAGAAAGCATTTTGTTACAGGTAACATTACAATTCAATAAAAAAAAATAAAAAAAATTTATTTTATAACAGCTTATTATTATTTATATTATTATTATTATTATTATTATTTTTAAACATAATATTAATTTATTATTATTTTTAAACAAATTATCATTTTAATAATTTTAATAATAATTATATATATATATATATATTCATTGTTGAGCACTTTTTTCTGCATCGTGGCCGATTTGTAGATTGTACACACAAAAATTCTCTGAATTTTTGTGTTTTTGTCAATTTTCCATTCATTTTCTATGGTTGGTCATAGCACAAGAAGTGTGACTATTTTTTTACGACCACTTAGCCTGCTCGGATCATGACCTAAAAAATTTTTGTGTTCACATACCTAATGCCATAAGTCACCAAGTTTAGTAACATTCCGATGAAGTTGTGATTTTTAAAATTTCAAAACAAAATTTTTTTCGGTCAGAAATGACCGAAGAGCACCTGAGGGTTAAAAGCTAGTAGATATCTCACAAATGAATTGGCACAAGATTAGAGCTGCACAATGGATAAATTGAGAATCACGATTTAATGATGCGATCAAGTCCTCCTGGGAAGTTCGTACGTACGAGGTGGGAAGTCGTGTTTACGACGGCAGGTCCGTTCAAGTCACTTTCATCGGAGTAAGATGGCGGAGTACTTTCTCAATTAATTACACAAAAATACAGTAAGGTTCTTAAACTCTTGTTTTAGAAAATGAAGAACAAAAAAATGTGCATCAGATGTAGCTACTTTGTTTTTTGTTTTTTAATTAATTTATGATGCCACTGCCAACTTTATCGTTGCATTTTTATATTATAATGCCATCATATTATGTGCAGGCAATTTAGCGCTGTAAATAGAAAAGTCTGACAAAATCACAACATAATATCAGACCCCGTCTACTGAGAGCCTGGCCACTCCCTATTAAGCCCTATTGTACTGAATTTTGGTTGTAGTTCCACTGGGGGCGATTGTCCATGAGTGCAAAATGAATGGGAATCGATGGAGCTAGGCGGCTAAATTTGTCTCTTTCACTCGATTGCCGTTGAGAAATCTCAGATTTGATTGTAGGTTTTGCAAGTTCAACATGGGTTATAGGTTGAAAGTTGAATGAACGAGTACTTATGTCCTATCGATTTCTTACAGGTTGAGTTGTTGTTGCCCATAACACGCTAGCATTTTGCTAATTAACGCTGATTGGTCAGTGAAGGACTGATTACGACCAGAGAGACCGCTTGATGGTATCGTGGCATCTGAAGCGGGACCAGAATGTTAAAGCGGACTTAACTCTTTCTAGCACATGTATTTTCCTGTGTCAGCTGTGTTGTCATGGCTCGAGAAAGTGCAGAGCGCGAAAGCACCAAAGTGACTTGCCGAGGATTGCCGTAAAGCATTATCTCTGGTCGTACGATGTGTATGACGTCATTGACATTTAAAAATACTTTTTAAAGCAAATAAGTGACTCTAAAAAATCGAACACTAAGCAATCTTTGCATCTCCTTTCGAATACAACATTCAAATTACTAGACAAAAAATTATATCCTGAGAAAAGTGGATTTTGAGGGGTATTGCTCCATAGACCTCCATTCATTTTGCACTCGTCCTGTGAGCGCACTCATATGGAACCAGAGTGGAACTGCAACCAGTTCAGAAGCTGGAAGTTTATAGAGAGTGGAAGTTCTCCACTTATTAGACATTCTCTAATAATATTTAAGTATTGTGGTATTCCCATGTTTCTCAGTGACACGCCCACAACTCGTAAAGATCGGGGCTTAGAGAAGATCCCAAGCTCCCCACTGGTATTTACGACATTGTGGTGGCGTTCAAGTGCATTCAACTCGTAAATACGATCTACGAGAACGCACCATAAATTTTTTTTTTTTCAAATAGAGATCGCGATTCTCCCACGATTCTGAACCGACAACTATGTTAACTGCTGCAGTCTATTTAAAGCTGCAGAACGTAACTTTTTTGGGTTAAAAATTATCCAAAATAATTTTTTTGAGCAAGTACATAACTAGCCAGTGTTCAAAACAATCTGCTTGCCATAGCTCGATTCAAAATGGTAAGCTTGTAATAATGTTTTTAATTTCAGTGGTACTGGTGGATTTCCATGGGAAATTCAATCATGTATTTGCTTCATTACGTCTGTACACATAAAGAAGGTGTCTCGGCTAGTAGGCTATGTTGCGTTTGAGGATGTTGGAGGTGGAGATTTAGGCCTATAGCCTTTTCTCACAGCACTTGATATAATTGAACTTTTCAATTTGATGGAATTCAGAAAGGTTCAAACGACAATGACCAGTGACATCTTTAAATGTAAAAGACCTCGGAGTGGCTACAGAAAAAAAGAAACTGCAACCGGGCCCATGCGAAAACAAGGATCGTAAGGGCTTTTGAAAGGTGGCGTGAACTCCGTGTTTTGAAGGGGTTCAAAACGAACACAGAGACGGCTATTTTTTTTTCTGCTGGACAGCTAAGATATTTCATGGTTCAATTATGTAACAGTTTGCTTAATTCATACAGTTATGGAGTACTGAACTACAGTTAGCCCTAATACACATTAAATGTATTCACGCAATGCTGATGTTGTTAACATTAACAATTTGAGAACAAAGTATAATTTGCACGGTTTGATGCAATATAAGCGTTAGATTTAATCAGCGCGATTTACTGCAATACTTTTTTCCCCTTAGCTGGTCAGAACAAAAGTGGATGTTACTTGTTCAGAAGACATTTTCCAGTGAAAATTCTTATGTTGGTCATACTTTCAAAAAGTAGAATCTGTGATTCCAAATGCCAGTATCCACACCAGCGCGGTGACTGACAGCACATTCTCCACAAAATATTGGATTCATCCATGCTGTGCTGTGCCGAGGCACAACCCACGTAAAGTTGATAGTTCCGCGAATAACTGCAATTGCAGATTTCGAACAGAGATGGCAACAAAGCTACGGACTGCAGCTTTAAATGTTAAATTAATCTGAGTGAATGTTTTTTTTTTAAATTGGTTTGATTGAATGATTCAATGACTCACGCATCAATAGGCCTATTGTATCATTATTGGATGAATCCTTATTTTTAATGACTCTCTTGAATGATTCTATGACAAAAAAATGAGTCATTTTTTGAGTCATTTGTAGCTATGTGGTGGCGTAACAATAGATAAAATCGTTATTTGAAGTTACTTGGTGATATCCCTCGATATTGATCAAACCAGTGTCATAACTATAAACTTTTTTCCCAGTAGGCCTGCTTCTGTGATAAATAAATATTGTAATACAGAAATAACGATATTGCGATGTTGAAAAGGCCGTTTGTGAAGCTGTTTCATTCACAACTGCTCTACCTGGGTCAGCGCCAGCACCAACGCAAATTTGAATGTTCCAATGTGATTTCTTTTTTGGTAAAAGTTTAATAGACACAGGTGAATCGTTGTCATCTCGGAATGAGATCGCAATTAATCGTGCAGCTCTACACAAGATACTTGCTATTGAACACAGACTGAATAACTTTACTCACATTGCAGCCAGCGACAACACCGTCTCCACCAGCGCAGACCATAGATTCCTTGACGGTGGAGCCCCACCAGTCAGACCTGGAGCAGGTAGCGTGATCCACAGCGGGCATCAGTGCTTGCTGCAGTTTCTCAGGAAGAGGGCCTCCAGCTGGGACACAACCAAAGTATGTTTATTAATACTGGTCTGTACAGATTACCTTACCTCACATAAACACTAAAACATGGCAAGGGTTGTTTTACAGGGTCAGGTTTGTTTTATAGGAATATTCAAACAATTCAGTTATTATTAAATGCGTGTAGGCTTTGTCAGGTCTTGTGTGCACAGTGCATACAAGCACTTACTGGAGAGTCTTCCCCAGCCTGTAACGTAGCAGGCGTAGTTGTTTGGGAGGATGGAGCCAGCAGGAGGAATGCAGCCCAGATGAACAGTGTCACTCAGTGTCACAGGCTGGGACAACTTGATCAGGGCAATGTCGTTTCTGAATGAGCACACAGTCACAAGTGAGAGCTGTTGTTTACTTGCTGTGTTGTTGATGTGCACAGTCAATGTCATAAAATAAACCCGACAAGGTGATCGAGACCGGGATGTGAAGCCATATATGATTTGATGACTGTACTGTATATAAATATAAACTGATTTGAGTTTTACCTAATCATTTTATAATTCACTTTATTTATCAACGCTGAAGTAAGCTATTTTCTTTTAATGTGTGAGTCTTCCGATTCATTCAACACTAACCTAACTATAAGAATATTAAAGTGCAGTATTCACTGCTCAAACCAATGTGTTTATGATTAATAAATAAAAATATGTAAAACCGTTTGCCATATTATGCAACATCATTTTAAAATAAAGTGGATAGAATTATTTAGAATTTTTTTTTACCTGTCATTTTAAAACCGGTCAGTTTTACAGTATAGTGGTCGATATACAAAAATACTTGCTCTAATAACCTAACTGAGTATTTCAGTGAGTTTAAAATCTGTGAATTCGATCAACGTATTGAATAGACATGCTTCTATTTCCTTTCTTTCTATTCCTTAAAATAAAATATGACAGAATTTACGTCAAGATCTACAAAGTATAATACTTACCCAAGAGACACAGACATGGAGTTCCATTTCTCATGTACAATGATCTTCTGAGCACTGATGGTCATTGAGCCGTCCTCATATACGGACAGGTCATGCTTACCAACATGCACCCTGTAGTTGCGCCCAGAACTACAGGAGAGAAAATGCATGATGGTTAAAATCCAGTTGAAAGCTATTGAATTCCTTATGTTCAAAACATTTAACACACTTGAAAAGGAATTGGATACTGTACTGACCAAAGATTAATATATTAGATGAACACTGGATTGGACTCTTATACCTGATGCAGTGAGCAGCAGTCATCACCCAGTTTTCGGCAATGATAGATCCACCACAAGTGTGATACCATGAGCTACCGCTCTGATACTGCAGAGAGATCTAATCATGGGAAACATAATTAAGCATAGTACTATTATGTTAAACATACAAATATAATTTAGATACTGTTAAAACAGTAGACCTTTGTACTAGCAATGCCAAAATCATGGGTTTGATTCCCAGGGAATGCATGAACTGATAAAATGTAAGCCTTGAATGTTGTAAATTACTTTATAATGTAAATGAAATATAATGAAAGAGAGGGAACAGATGCAAAGTCAAACTGTGGAAAGTAAATCTGAGGCAGAAAGGGTGGCTATTTGTGAGACGGAGATAGTAACGAGAGGAAATAAAGGCAGACAAAATGGTGCTACACACCTGCCAGGGCCAGCTGTGGGCTCTGGCTTCCTCTCCATTGACCACACGAGTGATTTGAGGCTCAATGGGTGGTTTTCCACACCCAAAGGCTGCAGTAGAAATTCAGAATAAAACCTTTACAATGACATCTGTAATCATTATGTTGCAGGATACTAAGTCTAAGTCTCCTGAACACTTCTTTTCAGGGCCAGTTGCATAAACCTCTAAGACTAGTCTTACAAGTTAGACATCAAAGTTGTTTCTTTTAGACTGTTCATAGCTTTTTTTAAATCAGTCACATAAAAACGTAGATTGGCCTAATTTGATACCGAAAAAAGTAAGACTGACTGCCCCTGACTAACTGCTGATGGGTCATACTAGAACTTAAGACACTGTCTTAACGTAATGGCTATGTTTATGCAACCGGCCACAGGTGTGCAGAGTCAGACTTCTTACCGCTAGCGATGAGCACTGATGCTAGGATGAGGGCGAACATGTTGACTCCGGTCAGCTGCCCGACCACTGGCATTGCACACTTTTAAACCCTCTTTATTAGTGATGTCACATTGGCCACACAAAATTATGAAATAAGTGCTGCATGAATCATTTCACCAGTTTTGCCTGGAAAAGCCTATCAGTTTCTGAACAGCTGCTTTCCATGAATCCATTCACATGGCCTTCATGCATAAACCTCTGTCTTGACTCACAGAGGTTCACTTAACCCTTGTGCTGTGTTGAACACCCTGTAACACCTTTTGTGTTCCCAGTCAAAAATAACCAGCCTTTTAAAAATTGCTTGTAAATTGCTTGCTATGTTATATTATCACCAAATATTGGATGCAATCTTTTTGTCAACTTGTTTTCTTTCAATTAGCACAGGTTTTGAATTTCTATTTGGAACTGGTTGATCATAGGCACCTCAATTTTTGAGCGAAAAAAAAAAATCCTTATTTGTGGATACATTTCGTCAATATTCAACAAAATATGGAAAAAATTTGTACTGTTTATCAAACTACTGTGTTTTAATGTTTAACTAGTAAATTTATTTTGAAATGCTTTTATTTTGTACATAATGGAACAGTCACATTTGTGGTGTTCCCGGTCAGAAAAATATTGAAAAGGCCTTGGATGTGCATGCGTGGACATACACACTCGTGGTACTGCACACAGACACACACACACACATACACACGTTCATGTACTGTAAACAAACAAACTATTTTGAGTGTACAGGCTTTCTTTTTCACAGGGATGACCTTTATCCTCAGATCAATGAGTTTTCAATGAATTTTGAAGCTGACTATACAATCAGTCAGCTTCAAAAATAAATACAAAACCTGTCCTTATTGAAAAAAAGCAAGTTGAAAAAAAGATTGAATCCAATATTTTGTGATAATATAGCATAAGAGATTATTAGCAATTTTTTTTATAGGTTGGTAATTTTTGACCGGGAACACAACGTGTGAATTTGTGCCATTTTGTGCTAGATTTAAAAAAAAAAGTGTTTAACTTCCTGGTTAAACATAAAAGCCCACTAGTTTGATAAATTGTACAAAATATTCTTACATTTTATTAAATATTGCCAAAATGACCAAAAAAATACTGGGGTTTTTTGTGTTTTTTTGGCTTGAAAACAGGTCCATAAGCTCAGATCAACAAGAATGTGAAGGTGGTGGTAGTGGGGGGAAATGAGGGAAGTAGTTATACCCTGACTGAGTAAAGTCAGTAAGTTTTAGTATAATGCGATAACGTTAACTAGCCTTTTTGGGGGAAAAGAAAATCCTCTCCAGGTCAAAATGACCCAAACACAACCTGAGGTAAACTAATGTATATTTATTAGCATGCAGTCTTCAGCATACAATTTAGCATTTACATTTACATTAGAAAGAGAGCATAATTTGGAAGGAAATAGGTTTTTAGTTTACATTTGCTGTGATATTTGATCAACTTGTCAAGTCAGTGCATGAGTGTGAGTTTCCTGAACTGTCTTTTTTTCTGGGCAATGTTTGAAATGTTTATAAAGATTAATAAAAATGTATGTAATAAATTAAAAACTGGGGCAATTCGCTAGCTAGTATATAAACAATATCGTTAAAAAGAATTTGGGGTCCGTTATATTATTGTTTCTTGTGCTCTATTGTCTCTTATGCTCACTAAGCTGCATTTATTTTATCAAAGTAAAAACAGTACTGTCAAATATTATTTTACAATTTTTATTTTAATATGATTTTAAAAAAGATATTTATTCCTGTGATGGCAAAGCTGAATTTTCAGCATCATCACTCTCTTTACTGTCACATGATCCTTCAGATATCATTCCAATATCCTGATTTGGTACATAAGAAACATTTCTTATTATTATCAATATTGAAAACAGTTGTGCTGCTTAATATTTTTGTGGAAACCTTGATAAAAAATGTTTTCAGGATTCTGTGATGGATAAGAAAGTTCAAAAGAGCAGCACTGCTATGAAATATATTTTTTGTAACATTATAAATATCTTTACTGTCGATTATGATCATTTAATGCATCCTTGCTAATAAAACTATTATTATTTTTGTATTACTGACCCCAATCTTTTGAACTGTAGTGTAAATTAATCTCTATTTTCCCCAAGTTGTAACATATGTTGCTAACCCCCTCTTAGCCGATATGAACAATGTTACATTTAAATGGTATAACCTGTGGTCAAGTTTGAAAGTGTTCAGCACAGCAGATGGTAAGTTCTCAGGGAAACAAGGTTAGTAGCAGGATTGACCTGTTTCTGTATCCATTTAATTTTTGGGGTAAGACAATTCAGCAAATAATATCGCACCTTTGAACCCACTGAGCACTCCTCAGACTTTATATGCTGTGTATTTATGTACTTTGTATGACATGAAAGTAAGAGGGTTTGATGGTTCCTCTGTCATTGTCAGACTGAAAGTCATCATATCATAAAAACGCATTTGGGCCAACAAATCTATTTAAATAATTGAAATTTTTACATTTATAAAATAGCAACATTTTATGTAAAGTTCACTTTAAAGAAAATCTATATTCATTGTGATAACATGGCAAATGTGCCATGATTTAGTGGAAGATTGCTATCATCTACTGGAAAACAAACACTTAAAATTAAAATAACATGCCAATTTAAAGCCAGACGGCAGAAGAGGATTTGTCACGAACTACTCTGAGACAAGAAGGTTGAGGATCCAAATGCAGTTTATTAAAAGGGTTGTCCACAATCGCAGTCCAAATCCAAGCAAGGGTCATAGCTACACAAGCAAACAATAGCCGCGTTTCCAAATTGTAATTGCGAATTGAAAAATACGCCCAATGGAAACACGTCCATTTCACAAAAACTCCCATTTATCGCAAGAAAGTTTTTACGCTCGCATGAGGTGGTTTTTCAGGCAATTCGAAAAATAAATATTTTGCAATTTCCATGGAAACAGTTTTTGCGCATTACAGGTCTCCTGACGCGGTATGTTTGGACCGAATACGAGACAGTTCTTTATTAAAATTCATAAAAGACAAAAGAATTACATGAATACTGGATTCTAAACCTCAAAGAAATGCACAATAAAGACCTCGAAGCAGATATGACAACACCTCATATGTGCCACTCTCAACCTGTCTTTTGAAAAGCATATTTCATATGTTACAAAAACAGCCTTTTTCCACCTTAGAAACATTGCTAAACTACGTAATATGCTATCAGTCTCTGATGCAGAAAAGTTAGCTCATGCATTCATGACCTCGAGACTATTATTGTAATGCTTTATTAGCTGGTTGTCCTGCATCCTCAATAAACAAGCTACAGTTAGTCCAAAATGCAGCCGCTAGAGTTCTTACTAGATCAAGAAAATATGATCATATAACACCGATTTTATCATCACTTCATTGGTTACCTATAAAGTTCCGTATTAATTACAAGGTATTGCTACTGACCTATAAAGCCCTAAATGGTTTAGCTCCAGTCTATTTAACGGACCTTCTATCGCCCTATAATCCATCGCGCTCTTTAAGATCACTAAATTCGAGGCTTCTGGTCATACCTAGGATATCCAGATCCACCAAAGGAGGGAGAGCATTTTCACATTTTAGCTCCGAAGCTCTGGAATAGCCTTTCTGATATTGTTCGTTGCTCAGACTCGCTCTCCCAGTTTAAAACTAGACTAAAGACGCATCTCTTCAGCCAGGCATTCATATAAAATTTTAAAACTTACAGTTACTGTAAATCCGGCCACTAGTTCATAAAAGCCAGAGGAGAACTGGCCCCCGACTGAGCCTGGGTTCTCCCAAGGTTTTTTTTTCTCCATTGGGTTACTTGGAGTTTCAGGACACCACTGGGTCACTTGATGGAGTTTTTCGGTTCCTTGCCACTGTTGCCTTTGGCTTGCTCAGTTGGGGATATTCAAATTAATTAACCAATCATTAATAACATTGATCAGCCCTTCCAAACTTGGATGTCTTTTTTTATTTTATTGTTTTCCACTAATAAACAAACATTGTTATGTTGTTTTGATTGATACTGTGAAGCTGCTTTGATACAATCTGTATTGTGAAAAGTGCTATATAAATATACTTGACTTGACTTGACTCTCAAGTAGGCCTATAAGGGTCTTTCCTTAGGCTACCATTAATGCTTTGATACGCTCCTTTGATTAATAATAATTTAAACGTCAACCAACATCGCTTTTAGAGCACCTTATATTTAGAGCATTATATTTCATCATATATATTTATGTCATACATCAGTAAATGTGAGAAAGAACAAAATCATGTACGCACGTGTTGTGAATATAGGCGGAAAGTTTTCCAATTATTATTACTGTAAAATGACCAGAATGACTTTACCGGTAAATTACAGTTGAGATCATGTGTGAACACTGAACAGCATATTTATGTGACCAGTAATTACCCAGTAAAGACTGTGTGAAAGGGGCTTTTGTTCGGAGAAACAACATCATTTGATTAAAAAAAAAGTTTATTGTGGTTAATTGCTCCCCTAAATGATCTCAAATGCTTTAAAATGGCAACAAAACAGTGAAACACACAGAAGAAAATAGCATCTACTGTTAAAACGGATTAAAGAATAGTCAGAATGGCAAAGATTCACTTCCAGAAAGATCAGCGGTTAAACCTAAATACCTTAAGCTGTTACAGTCAGTAAACCATTGATCAATATCAGCAAGAAGCCCCGTAAAGCACCATTGTTAAAAAAAAATGGCACGTGCAGAATTATTTCAAATTTTCCAAGGAAAACATTGATTGGCCCAAAGAGAAATGGTGTAACATTCTGTGGACTGATGAGAGTAAAAGTATTATTTTGGGGTCTTGTGGTCATTGACAGAATGTCATGCGACCTCCCTGAAGTCAAGCCACTGTACAATGTGAAAACGGTTAAGCATGTTGCCACAAAAATCCTGGCATTGGGATGTTTTTTATACTATGGTGTTGGACCTATTTATTATACTAGGGATCATGATTAGTTTGAAAACATCAAAATACTTACAAAATACTTAAACATCAAAATAATTATGTTGCCATATATGCCGAAGAGAAAATGCCCCTGAAATGGTGTTTCAACAATACAAGTAAACTAGCAACATCTTGGTTCCAGACAAAAAGTATTGAGGTAATTGAGTGGCCACTGTCTAGCTCAATCACCTGACCTCACATTAAAAACATTAAAAACGCTGTTTCTGGAGCAAAACCTAACAGGAACTATGTAATGCAGTTTGTTCATAGGTTGAAATACCTGTTTCTAGGTGCAGTTGGTATATGCAATTATGCACAGCTGTTATCAAAAACAATGGTTATGCAACTAAATAATCTTTAAAAATGAAGTTGTTGTGTTTTTTTTAAATGAAAACTTTTTTTTTAATCTTAAAAGTTTGAAGTTGTAAATTTGAAGAGAAAAGTGTTGAGACTGCTTTTGTTGTTGTTTTTTTGACAGATTAATATTCCTTCTCTTTGCTTCCTGAAATTAATGCAAACTCGATAACATTTATTAATGCTTTGATTTGGATTTGAATGTGTAATGTTTCCATTGCGTTTGAAATATGGAAATGGAAGATATTAAAAAATATTTGCACTTTATTCACTTTTATTAACACGCTGTTATTTCTTTGATCATAAATCTCAAACTCAGGAAGCCCTGAAGAAAACTAATCATCGAGATGATTAAATCATTTAGATGACAGGATAGCAATGAAGTCTGTCAAAGAGAAAATGACAAGGAGATCATGAGTCTCTGATTGCTTTTGTTGCGTCACCCTACTGCTGATCAGGTTAAGGCTTTTGTTTTGTTATCTCAAGTTATCTGTAACTTAATGTTGTATGTTGGCATGATATTGTACTTTTAGTCTGTTTAACCTAAGTATCAGAATGTACAAATTTGGAGTTTAGCAGTGAAAATTAGCAGTTTAAAAGCTTTGAATTTATAAACATTATATTTGTGTCTGTATGAAAGTATTATTTCTTCCTATTCCTGTGTATAAATAGATCTTTAATAGTTTTTACTTTAGATTATGTTCTTATGACTATGTCTCTCTTAGATGGCAGAAAAGAAGGCTGGTATGAAAGACTGCCATTACACTGCCAAAATCACTTTTAACAGTGATATAGGGCCTACATAAAATGAAACAAAATTCATATTTCATCTTTATCAAGAGGAATAAAATAAACCAGCAGACAAACGTTTAATTTGTCAACTCTGAACAGTGGCACACTAATGTGGCAAAGTCCAGTTTGCTTTAGATTTAGCCCATCCCAGCCTGTCATGTGTTTATAAGACGGTCTTGTATTGTTAGAATCTCATTGTCTGTCTGTTCTACTTGTTCTTGTTAGTGTGTCATATATTTTTAAGAGCAAGAATATTAACAGCCAAAGTCATGTCTAAGCCTGTACAGGATTCAGTGTATAAAGTGCCAGGTAAGCCTTTCTATGCTCTACTATAGTCTCATCTCACTCAGTGTGTAATGTAATCATCATCTTTTTAGGCCTTTATTTAATGTTTTGCCCCATGGATGCGCATTGTTTTTTGTCAAGCCATAATTGTTGTTGTTATAAATTATTCTAAGATAAGCTAATTTAAACTTATAGCCTAGACAACACCAAGTGTTGTCTGATCGTTTTTAAGAGATCAATGGATTTTTTATTTATTTAAATGTGCATTGTCTATAGGCTAAGCTAACTAATTCTCTTCTTGTTCCTGTTGCCATTTGGTCAAAAGGGTTGCATAAATAAATTGTTCCAAACCAGCATTCATTCAACAATAGTTTTTTTTTTTTTTTAAGACAGGGCTAAAATGGAAATATTACTTTGAGTCTATGAAATCCTGTACTTTGAAAGCTAGTGAGGTTCTAAAGTAAATGAGGTATATCATTGTGGTTGGTGGGTTAGGGGATATTTAAGGAAACGCACACAGAAGAGACAATCAAAAGCAGTTTGAGTTTTGCTACACTTTATTTCTTTACGTTCTCTATCTTAATTCATTTCATTCAGTTTATGATTAAAGTAAGATACAATTGTTCTTTATTAGCTCTGATGTCCTCCAGAACTCTGTGCAGTCTAATCATCCACCACATTTTCTGTGTCACAGCTCTCATGATTTGTTATGGTGTGATTTCTTCTCAGCTAACAAAAAACGGCCATCTGCCAGTGGTCTAGAGTTCATTGGTCCTCTTGTGAGCTCTGTAGAGGAGACCCCAGACCCCATCAGTACAGTTATCAAGGGACAAATTCCCTCCTGGGTCACTGGCAGCTTCCTTAGGAATGGACCTGGAAAATTTGAGTTTGGTGAAAGCAAGTAAGAGGGCAACATATTGCTATAATCACAGCAAGATTAATTTATTTTTATCTGCTTGCTTTCTTTGCTTATTTGGCTTCATCTCTTCCTCCTCAGATTCACCCACTGGTTTGACGGCATGGCCTTGATGCATCGTTTCCACATTAAAGATGGTCAGGTGACCTACAGCAGCCGTTTTTTGCTCAGTGACTCTTATGTACAGAACGCAGAGAACAACCGAATTGTGGTGTCTGAATTTGGCACCCTGGCAACACCTGACCCATGCAAGAACTTCTTCGCTCGGTTCTTTTCACGTTTTCAGATTCCAAGTAAGCATCAGTTGGAGGTGAAAGTGACATGCGTACCTGATCAGAAATTTAGACAGAATACTGAATTAATCAGCCCTATAAAGATAAGATCAAAACACACAAGTACAGTACTTGACAAATTTAATGCAATTACTACAAATCCTTTATATGAAACCTTTCCAATCATCAGTTGTGTTTGATTAACAGAGTCGACTGATAATGCAATAGTGAGCTTTGTTAAGTACAATGGAGATTTTTACGTAAGCACAGAAACCAACTTCATGCGCAGAATCGACCCTGTGAGCCTGGAAACCAAAGAGAAGGTATATATGACAATGTTTCACGGATACAAAAATTAAATGAAATAGCCACTTATCTGTATGTGATTTTGTTTTTTAAAAGGTGGATTGGTCGAAATATATTGCAATTAATGCAGCTACAGCTCATCCACATTATGACAGTGAAGGAGCGACTTACAACTTGGGAAATTCATTCAATCAAAAAGGTGGGATTCAGATATTATAAACCCTTAATGGCTCCTTTTTGTAAAAATTTTCAGACCAAACTGAATTGCAAAAATAATGACCGCTTTAAACTGAATCTCTTTTCCCATCTGCCAATAGTCAAACAAATATTATCTTCCCCATACACATGAGCCAATGTTTTGACAGCACCACAGAGCCACACTTTTAAGGAAATCAACATAGAAATGGCTTATACATTTTTCTTTATTATTCTAGGATATAAGAAAATATTTTAACACAAAAAAAGGCACTTCACCTTCTATTTTGTTTCTCAAAGGCTTCTTCTACCATATCCTCCGAGTACCACCAGGTGAAGGAAAGAACGATATTGCTGATCTGTCTGGTGCTGAGATTCTTTGCTCTATTCCTGCTTCTAACCCCAGAAAACCATCATACTACCACAGTTTTGGTAAAATAAAATTTAGTTAATCTAATCTGCCTTTTGGCTTCTTTATCCATATATAATCGTATGAGAATTTTCACATCTATTTACATAGGGTTGGAAATGTGGGCCACACGTTTGTACGTGGAGATTGTCAAGTATATTATAATCTCCTGCAACAAACAGATGGAAAGCTTTTTTTTTTTTTTCTCTTTGTTTGTTAATATTTTTTTACCCAACTGTTTGCAGTCTTGTCAGAGAATTACATAGTCTTCATTGAGCAGGCGATCCAGCTAGACCTGCTTAAAATTGCTGGAAAGAGCATTAATAAAGTCATGTCCTGGAACCCGGATCTAGACACCATCTTCCATGTGGCAGACAGACGCACTGGCCAGGCAAGGCCATAACAAAACGAGTCTATAACAATATCATACTGACATCTAATTGTGGGCACTGTGTGTTTCTGCCGCTTCATCTCTGTTTTCATCCCTGCAGCTCATCAAGACAAAATACTACAGCAGTGCCATGTTCACCTTGCACCAGATTAATGCATATGAGGATAATGGATATTTGATTATGGACATGTGCTGTGGAGATGATGGCAATGTGATGGCTGAATACACGATGGAGAACCTTCGTCAGGCATCTGGGGAAGAACTTGACAAAGTAATACCCTCACAATCCAGTGCATGACAAATTGTGATAATGTTGACCTCTCTTTCAGTTTCATCAAAAAGTAACTTTAATGCAACATGTATCTATTGGCTTTTCCAGTTCTTCAATTCATTGGGTACAATCTTACCACGGCGATATGTACTGCCTCTGGACGTTATGGAAGAGGAGCCCAATGACCACAACCTCATCAATTTGCCGTACACCACTGCCTCTGCTGTGAAGACTGTAACTGGGGTAAGTGAACAAGATGTGGAGGGGGGGGTCTGGAAAAAAATATATTAATAGATATCAATCAAAGTAATTTCTCTTTGGTAATAATAGGTGTTCCTCACTCATGAAGATCTCTACAATGATGACCTGTTGCAGTACGGTGGTCTGGAGTTTCCACAGATAAACTACACTTACTACAATGCTCGTCCTTATCGCTATTTCTACGCCTGTGGCTTTGGACACCTGTTTGGTGACTCTTTGCTTAAGATGGATCTAGAAGGAAAGAAGCTAAAGGTACCGTCTTAAATGAAAATATTAAACATGAAACATGAAACATATTAAACTTAAATGAAACATACTGCTTTGTTGTAGGTGTGGCGCCATGTTGGTTTGTTCCCATCAGAACCAGTGTTTGTTCCAGCACCGGATGCTAAAGATGAGGATGATGGTGTGGTCATGTCTGTGGTCATTACACCAAGAGAGGTGAGTTTCATGGTGTCATCATACCCTTGTTGTCTAGCTCCATTGGTTATTAGGGGCCAAGCCCAAAGGGGCTGTAGGAACTATTGGAATTGTTGATTTTCTTTATTATTATTCCTCCCGAATGGGAGTCTATGGCCGCCCTTTGAACCGTAAGTAGGAAAATTATGAAAATTGGCACACTTGTAGTGATGGTAATGAATAGAAATCTGACCAACTCTATAGCGCCAAAAATACACATTTGAAACGGTTATAACTTTTGAATCTTTTGATCTAGAAAAATTAAACTTGTACATTGATTCCTTTCATCATGCTGATCACATTAAACATCTTACATTAAGACTTCACCCATTACAGTAGTGGCAATTTTTGCTACGGATGATCTTTAGACATAGCTCCACAAACATGACAAAACTGATTTTTTTATTTTATTCATCATTGTCCAAAAGTTGTGATGTCATGAACTTAAAGATATCGACCAAAAATTGGTTCAGAGGCTGTATGTTGGCCAAACTTTGATCAATCGATCAAAGTGGGAACAGCACCACCTACAAGTCATGAGATAAGAAAAACTACTATTTTTGCTAATAACTTTTCAACAGTTTGTCAGAAAATCGTGATGTCTATGGATTCTTTGTATCACGCTGAATCCGTGCATACCGATTGTGCTACGATCGGACAACCCATCGGTCCGCCATTTTTTGCTATATATTTTAAACGATTTGACATATAGGCACAAAATTAGGTAGGGATCATCGACAGCATGTCCTGAAGGTACCTGGGAAGATTGAACACAGTGCCACCTAGTATTGAAAAAACACTTAAAAAAAACTTTTGTAAACATTGTCCAAATATTGTCGTTTCGTTTCCTGGCTTATGCCGATTCTGACGATGTGTCATTTGTAATTTTCCATGAATGTAAAGGTCCGCCTGTAACTGTTCATGAAAGTTCATGAAAAAAATTTAATCAGATTATCTTTGGACCAAACCACACAGAAATGAGTGGATTTTTGACATTCACTACCATTCCTGAGAAATATCTCTCCAAAGTTGACTGTGCCTGTGTGTGTTGTCTTATGTTTGTTAGCTTAGCATGTTAACTGGTTATTTCTTTCTAATGTGGCTCTTCAGCTATCAGGTTAACCATAAGCTATGTTAACATTAAGTTAGTTTAGCATGATGAACATGCCAAGTACTACTTTGGTGTGCTCATTCGCACACTGAAAGCTTTCCTCGGCTGCCTGGTGAATCAACGTCAACTGTGTAGCGCAATCTGTAATGCCACAAGGCCTGAACTTTTAGGCCGTGGGTTCGAATCCTATGTTGCACATGCCCAGACCACAAGAGGCACTGTGGCCTGAAATGGTGCAAGAAGCTGCATCTGTTCAAGACATTGCTTCTTTCTGAGAAAGATCTAATCTGAACTTAATAAATATAACATGTGGTGCATTTATATACGAAATCTTAATTTTTTGTTAATTTTCACTACTACACCTCGGCAGCCAGGTGAATGCATGTCTTCTGAATGGCGCCTGGTGATAGGCAATGAAGATTTTTGGGGGTTTGAATCCCATATGGTGAAACGTCTGAAATTGTATGATTTGCCAAGTACATTCAAGAATGTTTGGCTCTCTATTGAAGCTGTTGTTTTCTGTCATTAAAAAATAACAAATAATAGTCTGCCATCTTTGTGATAGATTATGCTAATAATTTCCCAACAAATGTTTGTTTAAATTTGTGTTAACTATTTGACCATTTTGCCACTGTTCTGACAAAACATATATTTTTAAGAATTTACAGATGTCAACATCTTAGGATGGTATCAGTAATAACCTTTCTGACTTTCTGACAAAAAATTTAAATGGTTTTGTATTTTTACTGCATACCACCCTTCATGAAAACTATAGGACATTTCAAAACTTTAAAAGTAACTTTACAACCCAAAGTATTTTAAGCTCATTGAGCCATTGGAAGGTCCTGCCCCCGTGATGGCTGCTGGCAGCTATATTTTAGTATTTAGTTTCCTTTTTGACAAATGCTCTGGAGAGGTAAGTGGCTGTAATTTTGTAGAAGATTTTAGTCATGCTTCTTTACATATCAGAGTTCACTCTAAGATTTCTTTTATGACAGGCCTGATAATGTTATGTAACTCTCTTTAGAAAAAGAGCGGTTTCCTCCTTGTCCTTGATGCCAAGACCTTCACAGAGCTTGGACGAGCAGAAGTTCCAGTGGACATCCCATATGGCACTCATGGACTCTTCAATGAGATGAGCTAAAATAGAAAATCAACAACTTAAGTCAACTCATAAGAGTGGAACTATTCTGAAATGTGTGAGACCTGCAAGAACTTACATGTGCAGTATAATGAGACAGCCATGTAATCTGTATATTTATATATAATTAATATTTTTTATTATTTGTTTATTATGTGTATTCTGTGTATTTGTATCTGACATTAAATACTTTGAAAAAGCTGACACGGTATATTTGCTATATTATAAAATTAATTCATGCATCAGGACCATTAAAAAAGTGAAGGTGTAAATGTGTTTTAAAATAATTAAAAAACGAAAAGAAGTGGTATCCAGTTACAAATTAAAGTTATACACTTTGCATTAATTAAAATGAACCAAAAAGCTGAATACTGACGGAGGAGAAGCTCTTTCGCATTTATTAAAACCTATAGGTTAATTGAGTGAAATCATTAGATTTGATTTGTTTCTATTATGACAAATCTTCAATTTAAATAATATGGCAATTAAATATGTAAATATGCATGTGTGCAAGACAAGTCATAGAATGTACTTTTCAGATAAATCCTTTTTACTGGGATTCTGCTTGGTCTGTCATCATCGGTTATTCAATATTGTCAAAATCAAATTGTAAATAGAATAGTTGATTTATTTTACTTTAAATACACTGTAAAAAACACATTTATGATTTCTGACGATTTCAAAGCTGAATTGTCAACATCATTACTCCATTCTTCAGTGTCACATGATCCTTCAGAAATCATTCTAATATGGTGATTATAGTGTTCAGGAAATATTTAATATTACCATCAATATTGAAAACAGTTGTGCTGTGGAAACATTGATAAATTTTTTTCAGGATTCTTTGATAAATATATAAAGTTATAATAATGTACTTAAGTATAACCTGTGGTCAAGTTTGAATGTGTGTCATTGAATGTGTGTCTGCACAGCAGATGGCAAGTTTTCAGGGAAACAAGGTTAGCAGCCAGATTGACCCGTGTCTGCATTCTTTTTGTTTTTTGGGGTCAGACAATTCAGCGAAAGGATATCACACCTTTGAACACACTGAACACTCCTCAGAATTTATATGCGGTGTATTTATAGGCTAAAAGTAAGATGGTTGTCCGACAGAAAGTCATCATTTAAACACATTTAGGCCCCAGCTTGTGTTTTATGACAACTCTCTAATGAATCAAAATGAGCATGTCTTCCCTTTTTTATGCATTTTTTTAATTTTTATGTAAAAGAGAATTTTCTCTAAACACATTACCATTACAATCAAGTTTGTTTTACGTTAAGATGTAGATCTTAAATGCAATTACACAAATATATCTGATTTCGACTGAAAACTGAATGTGACACCTGAATATAATACACATACAAACACTGAGTTTATCTGTCGCCCAGAAACAAAACAGATGCAGCAGGATGGTCATGTATGGCTTGTACGTTAGGATTAAAAAATAAAACATAAATTTAAACGGTTTTTCACACTACCCTTAACTACTTGGTTACTGACGTAACCTCAGTTCCCTGAGATGAAGGAACGAAATATTGCGTAAGCTAGCTTTTCCCTAAACCCCTTTTCTCAAGAATACTGAAACAAAAATTTTAAAACGCAGTGTAGCTGCACAGCAGACACAAATGAGCGTGAGAGCGGTCATTGGCTGTGCTGCAGCAACTGGTCGAACCTATGGAGAGGCAGCTCAGACACTCGAACCAATCAGGGCATTACGCGCCCTGACACGTCAGAGCCCGCCAGAATGGGTGTCCGAGTCCATAAAGGGACCAGGCCTCGCCTAGGGAGCCCAGGTTTAATCGACTGAAGCGATACCTAAACACAGCACAGTAGCACGGCGGGTTATCATTCAACCTTCTCGAATGTACAGCGGGCGGCTGGGCCAGTCGTGGGCCAGCGCATCCCTGCTCTTTGAAAAAAATGTCTGGCGGTGAGCGTTGCCTTCTGAGGCGAAGAAGTCGACCTCTGCCTTGCCGAAGGTGCTCCATATCAGCTGAACTGTCTGTGGGTGAAGAGACCATTCCCATGAGGGACATTGTCTCTGGATAACATATCCGCACCCTGGTTCAGAATGTCTGGCATGCGCCGCCCTCAGGCAGCTCAGGTTGTGTTGAGCCCATATAATGATGCTCTTGGCCATGATATGCAGGTTGTTTGATCTGAGCCTACCCTGGCGATTTATGTATGATACCACTGCCATGTTGTCCATTCGGACCAGGACGTGGTAGTCCTTTAAGTACGGGAGAAATGCACTCAGGGCTAGTGCGACTGCTTCCATCTCTAGACAGTTTATTTGCAGGCACCTCTCTATGTTTGACCAAAGGCCAGAGGCGGGCCTGCCCTCGTACAGGGCTCCCAAACCTAAGTTGGAGGCGTCTGTCGAGATCACTTTTCTCCTCGAAATCACACCCAAACTCACACCAGACTGATACCAGTCTGCCACCTTCAAGGGAGCCAGGGCTTTGATGCAGCCGTAGGTCGCTCTGATTCGTAATTGGCCAGATCACCACACGTGAGAACACGCGAGCGCGCAGTGTTTTGAGGCGCGCTTTCATTTGTATAGAGTCTATTATTATGCCCAGGAAAGAAAGACCTAGGCATTCTAGATGGCTGAGGAGCCAGGATCTGTGCATTCGACTGGCTATTATCAGCCAATCGTCGAGGTAATTTAACACTCGTACTCCCCGCTGTCTGAGGGGAGGGCCATACACTTCGTAAATGTACAATGTGCCAAAGATAGGCCGAACGGCAGTACTGTGTATTGGTAAGCCTGCCCCTTGAAGGTGAATCTTAGGAATGGCCTGTGATGGGGCGAGATCTGGATGTTAAAGTAAGCATCCTTCTGATCCACTGAGAAAAACCAATCCCCTGGGCAAATGTGCGTGAGTATTTGTTTGGTTTCAGCATCCTGAACGGGCAATTCATGAGTGCTTTGTTCAGGTGTCTGAGGTCTAGGATGGGTCTGAGACCACCATCCTTCTTTGGGACGAGGAAGTAACGACTGTAAAAGCCTGACTTGCTTTTTGAAAGGGGGACTGGCTCTACACCTCCCTCTTTGAACAGTTTCGACACTTCGGAGCGGAGAACGTGAGCCACGCCCCTCTCTACCATCGTCATGACCACGGCTGAAAAGTGCGGGGGTCTGCGAGCGAACTGTAGCGAGTAGCCTTGTTTTATTATGTTCAACACCCATTCTGATATACCGGGGATAGCCTCCCAGGCCTTGGCCCGCATAGCTAAGGGTTGAATGGAGACTGGAGGCGGGCCCCTGTGACATAGGGACCCGGCCGTCCAGCTGTTCTGTGTATTTCGCGTTGCCTGAACAGTGCTCATGTGTAGGGGTGCGTGCATTACCGCGGGCGCCGCCTTTATCTTATCTACCGCTAAAATACAGTGAGGAACTAATACTACGGGGACAATTTTTATGTGTAGTGGCAGGCATGTCAATGTGGGCACGCTTTCTACATTTATTAACTCTGTCGCTGCGTGTGGGGAGAGAGTTGACGACTCGTTGGTCGTGTTATGTGTAGGTGCGCGCATTTTACTATGGGCGCGTGAACTACACTCATTAAACATCCCACCTGAACTGAGGGGGAGCTTGAAACCTTGTTTGCAGTGCTTATGTGTAGACGAGCGTACTTCGTAGTGGGCACTTGATCTACATTCGCAGCGTGAGCTGGGGGGCACAGTTACTGTGGAAAAAACTACCCCCGTTCACACTGATCCGCAAAACAACTAGAAATGCTGTATTATGCATGCCAGGCAAGTTTGTCGATGTAACTTTGAAAAGAAAGACTGCACATAAAAATTCAAGCACGCATGCTAAACACATATTCGCATGCCATCACTGCTTTCACATATTCGCGCTTTTTGATATGTACACTGAGACGATAATGGTATCGTTAAAGTCTGCGTTTTCAGGACCCTAAAACAGCATTGTAAATGAGAAAAAAAGTTTTCCGTTTTTAGTTGAAAATGGTATGGTGTAAACAGCCCCTTAGTAGCGGGGTTATGACTGCTTATATGGTAACCCTGTATTGCTGTGATAAACTTGTACAGTGTGAAACGGTGTTATAATCTTACGACTAGATAAGCAACCAACAAATAATAGCGTGCACCCCTATTCACATGCTTTGGACAACATAGTTAGACGGCAATATGCGTTTGTCCAATCAGTGACACTGACACTGCAAATAAGGATGTTAGCAGGGTTTAGGAATGTACAGTGTGAAACGTACATGATTAAATATGATTAATTGTTAACCGCGGGTACATTTTGATTTCCATTAAATATGATCCATTTACCCTGGATTTAGGTTATATATTTCAAGTATGAAAAGTGTGTTATTCTTATATAGCCTATAAACATCAAACTCAGAATTCAACCTCACAGGAACTGTTACAAGTTGCCCTCTTCTTATTCAAAGGATAATGATATGAATTTTCTCCTTAAAAGCCCCACTAAAAACGCATTATTTGCATATCTTTACCTTAATGTTATATGTTGCCATGTGTAAGGAAGAGGTAGGCCGAATGGATTTCATAAGCGGGTCTTTATTAAAGGATATGAGCATAAAATTCAAACAATAGTTACATTTCATAGTCATGTCACAGGCTTTGGTTAAAAAACACAGGCAAAACAATCCAATGGCAGACAAATCCAAAACAGAAATCCAGAAAGAGCGAAAACCAAATGGTCATAACAGTAATCAACAACAATTGCAGGGAATAATGCATGGAAGTATGGCAGTGGAACTGGCAATATGGCAGTGGGAACACATAGCTTAAATACTGGATGACCGGAAATAACAAGATAGGAACTGATGTGAAAGTGATTGGATGTTAGACCATAATGTTATCATTTCCATCTGTTTCCCCTTAATAAAAGAATGTTTACATTCAGAATATTATTTCAAAAGCTTTATCTTTGAACTTATAAACATTAGATTATTGAGTTATATTTGTTTCTAGGAAAGCATTATTTCTTTCTATTCCAAATAGTTTTATTAATTTTTACAAAGAATAAATTAATATATTCTACAAATGTATGACTATACACTCACCTAAAGGATTATTAGGAACACCTGTTCAATTTCTCATTATTGCAATTATCTAATCAACCAATCACATGGCAGTTGCTTCAATGCATTTAGGGGTGTGGTCCTGATCAAGACAATCTCCTGAACTCCAAACTGAATGTCAGAATGGGAAAGAAAGGTGATTTAAGCAATTTTGAGCGTGGCATGGTTGTTGGTGCCAGACGGGCCGGTCTGAGTATTTAACACTCTGCTCAGTTACTGGGATTGTCACTTCCAGCAGGATAATGCACCATGTCACAAAGCTCGAATCATTTCAAATTGGTTTCTTGAACATGACAATGAGTTCACTGTACTAAAATGGCCCTCACAGTCACCAGATCTCAACCCAATAGAGCATCTTTGGGATGTGGTGGAACGGGAGCTTCGTGCCCTGGATGTGCATCCCACAAATCTCCATCAACTGCAAGATGCTATCCGATCAATATGGACCAACATTCCTAAAGAATGCTTTCAGCACCTTTGTTGAATAAATGCCACGTAGAATTAAAAGGCTAAAGGGGGTCAAACACAGTATTAGTATGGTGTTCCTAATAATCCTTTAGGTGAGTGTATATGGCTCTTTAGGTGGTAGAAAAGAGGGTTGGTATTAAAAATTACAGCCATTACAGTCACTTTTACAGTGATAACCATAAAAAGCTCTGATCAATGATTTGGTTTCATAAAGATAATTTAACATAGCTCAAGCCCAGTCACACAGGTAAATTATGCTTAGAAACTAACCTGGTCCAGGCAGGCTAACTGTCAGTTACACAGTTCCTCTAACACTGACCAACAGTAACACAATTACCATTGATACTCTTGCATACCATTTTTTTACATTATTAACAACTATCAATACAAAACCAAATAAACAATATACAGAAAATCAACTTAAATAAGGCTATAGTGATAAATTATACAGTATAGACCTACAAATGTGTTCAATTATATTGTAAAAAAAATGTTTATCTATAGATATATAGATATATATCCCTTTTAAAAGCAGAAGTTAAAATCACAAAATTTAAAATTTAAATAAATACCAACAAGAGCACAGACTTTATATATATATATATATATATATATATATATATATATATATATATATATATTATTGTGTCTGTCAATTCAAAACACATTTAACACAATTATACAAATGGACATTTCCTTTGAAGACAATATTTTGCCACAATAATTATTCCTACTTTCTTTTCCTTTATTTTGTTTCTTTTTGTGATAATACCCACCAACAACATAAAAAACACAATTAGAACAATAACCAATAAGTAGTTAGACACTTTAACATATGAAAAAACATTCACATATGTCAAACTCTTATAATGACATAATTCCTAATAAGTAATTCAAGTAATACTATTTAAACATCAAATAACAATAATAATAATAATAATAATAAACAAGTAAACAAATAAAATAACAAATAAGTAAATTCAAAGGGAGGGAGGGTTATATAAAAAAGGTAATTAATGCAATATGTATGCCTTTATTTTATAGAATATTCTTTGATTTAGGGGTGCCCATATTTTCAAAATGTATTATTTTGCTCTTAATTTCATGTTATCCTCTCCATATAGTGTACTTTAGAAACTAGAGTTAAATCTAACCAATCATTTAACTGGGGATTCTTGCTTTCTCCAAAATGTTATTGCTGTAAAAGCTGTAATTCTCAGTATTCTAAATAAGTATAACTCATCTTTAATAAGTAGCAAAGGTCCTATAGGCTACCTAAAACCATATTTATCTTTATTATATTTGGTTTCTTTAAAATTTCTTCCCTGAATTAGCCTATACTTCTGTCCAAAAAAATACCATTATTATTTTACAAGTAGCCTAGCTTTATAAATGGTTATACTTAGAAGATATTTCCAGTGTTATAAAATATTGTATAGTCTATTAATAATATTAATTCATTTTCCAAGCAAAATATTCTAGTCCGAATTATTGCGCTCCTATTTGGCGTGCAGCAGCGCTTGATTAAAGGTACAGTATGTAATAATTTTGTAATAAAATATCCAAAAACCACTTGCACAGTGTGATATATTTCCTCCAGTTGTGTACTTACTTCAAAAAGATTTTTTATTTGAGAGAAATTCCCATTTTAAATAAGTGGCCGTCCCTGAAAAAAATGTTGCCTGTCAATGACGCAATATCCGCGCTATCCAAAGTTTCCGCTCGTACTGCCATAGCCATGACGTAACCATGGCGACAGACGTGGACAACTGCACAGTGCGTAACGTTTAACGGCACGCTGTTCTTGTTTCGTTCAAACATTATACATACATATAGACCATGGCAAGCAGACTTTGGGACAAAAAAGGAGAACTAAATTGAGGATCAGTATCGGCGTGGCGTTTTCGAGATGCAGAGAGCTCCTCAACTATTTTGTGTCATATAATCGCATAGGCTTAACATCTCAATTATGATTGCGATATGATTAATCGTCCAGCACTAGTGCATGGTGTCATCTTTTTTTTCACAGATTCACGTTTTTATTGATTACACAAAGACCATTTTCAAAAACTTGCACTTTGAATCTCGTTTTCAAAAGTTTGCGTTTTCAGTCACCCAAAACGCTGTTGTGTAGCCTAAACAAACTGCCTTTTTTATTTTATTTTGACCTTCTTTAGTTTAAAACTGTGTCGTGTAAACAGCCCCCAGCTTTTATAAATGTTCCTTAGAAGAAGAAAAAAACCATATGGTGTGCATCTTGAGACAAATCAATGGATGGCACTGCCACTGATGTATTTCTAAGATATGTCAGTTCGAGTTGCTTTCAGTTAAAAAAACAGCTCAAGCTTGCATTTGATTTAAGTCTTGTCTGTAAAACCGAGAGTTAAATGTGGCAACTGAACAATAGCACACTCTGTTGCTTTGGCTCTGTACAAGGTCCAGTTCACTTTAGATTTAGCCCATCCCACCCTGTCATGTGATTATGGGACAGTCTTTTATTGTCAGAATCTCATTGTTTGTTCCACCTCTTCTTTTGAGTGTTTCATGTTATGAAGATCAAGAATCTTAACAGCCTAAGTCATGTCTAAGCCTGCACAGGATCCAGAGTATAACGTGCCAGGTAAGCCTTTCTGTGCTCTACTAGTATAGTCTCATCTCAGTGTGTTACGTAATCATCATCTCTCAGGCCTTTATTTAATGTTTTTCCACATGGATGTGCATTGTATTTTATCAAGCCATAACTTTTGTTGTTAGAAATTACACTAACATAGATAGCAAGATATTTTATATCTGTTGTCTGATCTATGATTAGAGAGAAATTGAAATCAACAATCAGTTATGTGCATTGCCCATAGGCTAAGCTAGCTAAGGATTTTATTGTTTCTGAAAATAAACTGGTGCATTCATTCTTTTATTGTGGCAAACCAGTAGTCATTGAAGACTTTATTTTTTTTTAAGACAGGGCTCTAAAACTGAACTATTCCTTCAAATCTATGAAATCCTATACTTTGAAAGCTAGTAAGGTTCTAAAGTAAATGAGGTATATCATCGTGGTTGGTGGGTTAGGGGATATTAAAGGAAACGCACACAGAAGAGACAATCAAAAGCAATTTGAGTTTTGCAACACTTTATTTCTTTACGTTCTCTATCTTAATTAATTTCATTCAGTTTATGATTAAAGTAAGATACAATTGTTCTTTATTAGCTCTGATGTCCTCCAGAACTCTGTGCAGTCTAATCATCCACCACATTGTCTGTGTCACAGCTCTCATGATTTGTTATGGTGTGATTTCTTCTCAGCTAACAAAAAACGGCCATCTGCCAGTGGTCTAGAGTTCATTGGTCCTCTTGTGAGCTCTGTAGAGGAGACCCCAGACCCCATCAGTACAGTTATCAAGGGACAAATTCCCTCCTGGGTCACTGGCAGCTTCCTTAGGAATGGACCTGGAAAATTTGAGTTTGGTGAAAGCAAGTAAGAGGGCAACATATTGCTATAATCACAGCAAGATTAATTTATTTTTATCTGCTTGCTTTCTTTGCTTATTTGGCTTCATCTCTTCCTCCTCAGATTCACCCACTGGTTTGACGGCATGGCCTTGATGCATCGTTTCCACATTAAAGATGGTCAGGTGACCTACAGCAGCCGTTTTTTGCTCAGTGACTCTTATGTACAGAACGCAGAGAACAACCGAATTGTGGTGTCTGAATTTGGCACCCTGGCAACACCTGACCCATGCAAGAACTTCTTCGCTCGGTTCTTTTCACGTTTTCAGATTCCAAGTAAGCATCAGTTGGAGGTGAAAGTGACATGCGTACCTGATCAGAAATTTAGACAGAATACTGAATTAATCAGCCCATCTATAAAGATAAGATCAAAACGCACAAGTACAGTACTTGACAAATTTAATGCAATTACTACAAATCCTTTATATGAAACCTTTCCAATCATCAGTTGTGTTTGATTAACAGAGGCAACTGATAATGCAGGAGTGAGCTTTGTTAAGTACAATGGAGATTTTTACGTAAGCACGGAGACCAACTTCATGCGCAGAATCGACCCTGTGAGCCTGGAAACCAAAGAGAAGGTATATATGACAATGTTTCACAGATACAAAAATTAAATGAGATAACATGGACAGTGTTTTGCGAAAATGTGATTTCTCTTATCTCTATGTGATTTTGGTTTTGAAAGGTGGATTGGTCCAAATATATTGCAATTAATGCAGCTACAGCTCATCCACATTATGACAGGGAAGGAGCGACTTACAACTTGGGAAACTCATATGACCGTAAAGGTGGGATGGCTCATTTATGACACAATTAAACTCTAACGTCTCCCGTCAGTTTTCCAGCATCCCTCCACCAATCCCAACTCCTCACTCTTAACTGTTGCCTATTTCAACCAGGGATGGGGGGAGTACTCTGGGTTCGGGCCAAAATCTGAGCCTCTGGGCCCTCCCCTTGGACAGCACACCAAATATGTATACTCTTTATCATATCGGCTTATGTAAGTGTGAAATATTTCAAACCAAAAGACTCCTCCCATCTGCCAATAGTCAAACACATATTCCCACCCCCAAACACATGGGCCAATGTTTTGAAAGCACCACAAAGCCACATCTTTTGGAAAAATTTAAAAAAATAATAAAAATGTATATATAAGAAAATATTTTAACAGCAAAAAAGGCACTTCACCTTCTATTTTGTTTCTCAAAGGCTTCTTCTACCATATCCTCCGAGTACCACCTGGTGAAGGAAAGAACGATATTGCTGATCTGTCTGGTGCTGAGATTCTTTGCTCTATTCCTGCTTCTAACCCCAGAAAACCATCATACTACCACAGTTTTGGTAAATTTGCCTGCCATATTAGCATTTTTAGATCATCTGATCTGCCTTTCTGCTTCTTCATCCATCTGTAATATTATAATAATTATTTTGCATCTATTTACATAGGGTTGGAAATATGGGCCACACCTTTGTTCCTGGAAATTGTCCAGTATCCACCAACAAGCAGATGAAAAATAATGCCTTTTCCCCTGTTTTCTATGTTTGTTCTTTTATTTTGCACTACTGTTTGCAGTCATGTCGGAGAATTACATAGTCTTCATTGAGCAGCCGATCCAACTAGACCTGCTGAAATTCATGCTGTACAGAGTTGCTGGAAAGAGCTTTAATAAAGTCATGTCCTGGAACCCGGATCTAGACACCATCTTCCATGTGGCAGACAGACGCACTGGCCAGGCAAGGCAGAGTCTATAACAATATCATACTGACATCTAATTGTGGGCACTGTGTGTTTCTGCCGCTTCATCTCTGTTTTCATCCCTGCAGCTCATCAAGACAAAATACTACAGCAGTGCCATGTTCACCTTGCACCAGATTAATGCATATGAGGATAATGGATATTTGATTATGGACATGTGCTGTGGAGATGATGGCAGTGTGATTGGTGACTTCACGATGGAGAACCTTCGTCAGGAATCCGGGGAAGAACTTGACAAGGTAATACCTGTAGAATCCAATACATGTCAAACATCGACAATATTGACCTCTTTTTCAGCTACATAAAAAGTAACTTTATTGCAACATGTATCTATTGGCTTTTCCAGTTCTTCAATTCATTGTGTACAAACTTACCACGGCGATATGTACTGCCTCTGGACGTTATGGAAGAGGAGCCCAATGACCACAACCTCATCAATTTGCCGTACACCACTGCCTCTGCTGTGAAGACTGTAACTGGGGTAAGTGAACAAGTGGAGGGGGGGAATAATATATTAATAGATATCAATCAAAGTAATTTCTCTTTGGTAATAATAGGTGTTCCTCACTCATGAAGATCTCTACAATGATGACCTGTTGCAGTACGGTGGTCTGGAGTTTCCACAGATAAACTATACTTACTACAATGCTCGTCCTTATCGCTATTTCTACGCCTGTGGCTTTGGACACCTGTTTGGTGACTCTTTGCTTAAGATGGATCTAGAAGGAAAGAAGCTAAAGGTACCGTCTTAAATGAAAATATTAAACATGAAACATGAAACATATTAAACTTAAATGAAACATACTGCTTTGTTGTAGGTGTGGCGCCATGTTGGTTTGTTCCCATCAGAACCAGTGTTTGTTCCAGCACCTGATGCTAAAGATGAGGATGATGGTGTGGTCATGTCTGTGGTCATTACACCAAGAGAGGTGAGTTTCATGGTGTCATCATACACTTGTTGTCTAGCTCCATTGGCTTTCTCATGTGACTTATTAATATTAAGACTTTAGTATTTAGTTTCCATGTTCTAAGCAGGGCGTCCACACCAGACTCGTGCAAAATTCAGATTTTCAGAATTGGCATTGGATTCAATTCATGAATTGGAATTTGAATTGAATTGACTCCGCCCCACAGGAATTTGAATTGGAATGACAGGAGGTGGAATTAAATTCATGGCTTCCGCTCCGCTTCGCGTCGTGACCACATTACCACCTCGGGTGTGCATTATTTTTCTAATAATTTTTCAAGAATTGAATTGGAATTAAGGAGTCATTCTCAATTCAGTTCTGAATTGTGCACAAGCCTGCTACACACTTTCCCTTTTGGCAGAGTCTGAGTCCTGCAGGTATTTAAAAATCCAAGCAATTCTTGCCACTTGCCATTCTCAAGTAAAGGATTTGGAAGTTGACTGGTGCTCTTATATGCTAATTGGATTAATTAGGTGGCTTTTACAAGATGGAGATCTAAAAAAAAAAAAAAAAAAAAAAACATTTTGCGCATGTTAATTTTTTCTGATTCACATGTACGCACATTTGAGAAATGATCTTAGATCAAATGATATGAAATATCACATTTGATCAGCCCTGGCCCCCTGGAGAGCAATGGGGCTGAAATTTTAGTCATACATAAGATACATCATTTGGTCAAAATTCAATCAAAGAATTCAGTTGTGACAGATGTGATATTGTCTTGTAACTTCCTTTAGAAAAAGAGCAGTTTCCTCCTTGTCCTTGATGCCAAGACCTTCACAGAGCTTGGACGAGCAGAAGTTCCAGTGGACATCCCATATGGCACTCATGGACTCTTCAATGAGATGAGCTAAAATAGAAAATCACCAGCTCAAATCAACTCATAAGAGTGAAACCATTCAACAAACTATTCTGCATCTTTTTTTAAAGAGTTTTTTTTATCCTTTGAAATATCTTTGTATTTTATCAAATATCTTTGTATTTTATCAGTTCTTGATTATGGATGTACAATTTATCTCTCTGCTTCGAGAACATTATTAAAAAAGTTGGATTTAATTCAATATCAGGCTTTGAGACTCTGTTGTAGTGCTTTTAAAACACCCCCTATAGCAGCATTACAAGTAGAAATTAATGAAATGCTATTGAATATTAGAAGAAATCAGATTATTCAGCATTAACGGGTAAACTTAAAAGGGCATAAGGAAAATCACCCGACCCAGAAGGTGTTACAACCTTGTCAAGAAAAGAAAAGAAAAGACAACAGATTAAGAGCTTTGGTTGGATAATAGGAGATGCAGTCAATGAGATCGGGATAGGGGATATAATGTTAAGCCCCACTGTGCCATTATCCAGTGTCCCACCTGGCTATTAGGTGAGTTAGGGTAGATATGCATCTTTTAGAGTGGAAAAAAAGAAAGTATAGACAAGATACAGGTTATTAGATATTTAGAGGAACATTAATCTATGTTTATTAAGATATACACTGATGCAAAAACAGATAATAGAGTAGGAGCTGCGTTCAGAATGAAATGTTATGTTAAATAAAAGAGTTAGTAATAATTTACCAGTGTTTACAGGAGAATTGTTTGACATTCTTTTAGCCCTTGAGTGGGTAGAAAACAATAAGCCAAGCAAAGTGTTAATAGGTCAGATTCAAGTAGTGCGCTAACCAGTTTCAAAAACATGCAGTCATAAGTAAGACAGGACATTATGTTGGAAATAGCCCAAACTGTTTACAGATTTAATACAGTAGGAGTACTAGTGACATTTATCTGGATTCCAGCCAATATAGGAGTAGTTGGAAATGAATTGGCAGACAAATATGCTAAAAGAAAAAAACCTATCTAAAAAAAACAGGTAAACATGGCAGTAAATTATAGTAAGGCGGAAGTTGAGTAAGGAGTGGAATATGGAAACAAAAGCAAGAATGTTCTACAGTAGGAGTAATGAGAGAAAATAATAGAAATAAAAAAGAAGAGGACATTATTTCGAGAATGAGATTTGGGTGTACTGGATTAAAAAGTAGGCTATCCTTAAAATAATAGGTAAACATGAACCTGGGTTGTGTCGTGTGAGCAGTGTAATAGAACATGTAATTTTTTAATTGTCCTAGGTACGAGCAGGAAAGGATGATTCTGAAAGATAGGCTAAGTAGAGAAAAAATTAGATTCGAAATGAAGGAAATATTACAACTGAATTCAGGGCATGTGGGGTAGCCTATAGAGCAGAGCAATATTTAGTTTTTTGGAGAAAAAAAACTGGGCTTATTAGAAGGAAATAGAGTTTAGTTATTGTTAAAATTGTGTTTATAATGATGGGAATAATAATGCATTATTATTAATAGTTTTATTTACTTATTTTATGTATTTATTTATTTTGTAGCGGTTAATGTAGGCTATTCTGATCCACACTCCATTTCAGAAGGTGGCGGTAATGCACACTAAAAAGTTGTTTGCCAACCACCATTAAAATTCAGAAGAAAAAGAAGAAGAAGAAGAAGAAGAAGAAGAAGAAGAAGAAGAAGAAGAAGAAGAAGAAGTGATCTCCAAATCAATAGGTGGCGCTCTTGCTACACGGAAGTGCTGACTCTTCATCACTCAACAAACGGGAATAGGAGAAATAGAAATTTGCTGGCAAAAACTGACAACTGTTTGCTTTAACTCAATTGTTAAATTTGTTAAACCTATAAAAAATAAAAAAAACTGGAGCGATACAGTAGTTCATTTGTAAGTGACATTACATTGTCAGTGATTTATCGTTACTAGTACGGCCTCAATAATGCATTTATGGGCTTCAAACATAGACTTGTGTTTAGACTGCCAAAGAGCTCAAAACTGATCTTCAAACTGTTGGTAAGTTTGAATTTACTTCATGTACTATTATTTAACACTTATATTTTCAGTTTGTGATACAGCAAGTGTTTTGTTGTGTTTTGGTCAATTGTATATTTTAAAATAGGGGGTTATCTTATATTTATGTGTATTAAACTATACCTTGAGCAGTAAGCACAGATCTTTACAGGTGAGGTGTGGCTCTGTAAGGCCATTGTGCTTCATGTTATGATAAATGGTTTTATTGTCTTTATCTTATGTCAGTAACTGTCAGGGTCAAATATGCCCTTGTTCCGGCAACTTGAGCCCACACTGGAGAGGGAAGGTCAGAAGAAGAAAAAATACAAGAATGAATGGGTTGATGATGAGGACAAACCTTCCACACTGATTGGCCTTTGTCTTCAAAGCCTAGCTGAGAACATGAAGGATATGTGGGTGAAAGATTATACCCAAAAATACATGGACCAGTATTTCTTCAGATACGTCATGGGTCCTTTCAGCTCATTACGTGAGTATTAAAAAGACTTGTGCATGTGTAGATATGTGTGAGTGAGTATTTATCTTATCTGTGTGTTTCTCTTTCAGCTGGTGAGTTGTTGAAAGAGCTGTTGTGCATCCTGTCCTCGCGTAATTTGTTGACACGTCCGGCGCTGCACCTCCTTCTCCTCCCGCAGCTGAGCTGTCTGTCCCTCTCATCGGCATGCAGCCTTGTCAATGCCAACCTCTGCTCTCTCATCCAGATACGCTGCCAGGTTAAACACACACACCCACCCCTTCATACTTGGGTATATTTCATTTTTGCACACGGTTTGCGCAAACAAACAGATGTGGCTGTAAGGCTTTAGTGAACTTTAAAGTCACCTTTATCAGACAGCAAATACCAGATACGCCAATTAGTTTCTGAATTTCCATTGGTGATCAGTGCCGGCAAAGCAGCAAAAGAATAGTGTTTTTAAGTTTTAGGTAAGCTTTGATAAATAATATACTGTTGTTGTTTTCAGTCAGTTGCACACAAAATCTGTCACAGTCATTGTGCAGTGGAAGCCATCCCTTCCCTGCTAATTTATTAAATATGTGCAAGGAGGATAAAAAAATTCAGTATGCAAATATTAAAATAACATCACTGTTGGTTACATTTTGAAAGCTGAACAATCTATCATACATTACTGGGATATTTTTCAACTTTAATGATTAAATGTGACAAAGCAGATATATCATTTTTATATATAACAATTAAAAATAAAAATTGTAAATAATCAAATCCTATATGATAGTAATATAATAAATATATATATAATATTAATTTGTAAGATTTAAAAAAAATATTTTTAAAGAAGTATCTTATGCTCTCCAAAGTCAAAAATAGAGTAAAACAGGAATTTTGTGAAATATTACAGTTTAAAATATTACTCCAGTCTACAGTGTCACGTGATCCTTCAGAAATAATTTTAATATTTGGTGCTCAAGAAACATTTCCTCTTATTATTAATATTGAAATATTGAAAACTGTTATGCTTGATATTTTGTGAAAATCATGATGCATTCTTTTTTGGATTATTTGATGAATAGAAAGTTTTAAAGAACAGCATTTACTTTTTTTGTAAACAATGTAAAAGTTTTTACTGTCACTTTCGATTAATTTAATGCATCTTTGCTTAAAGCAACATCATGGAACTTTTCCTCTTCGGTCACCCTACTGGTTGGAAACGAAACTGACTGTCCATTACCGCTGTCGTAAATAATTTAGCCCACCGTCACACGCACGCTCGCTGTTTATCCAGCACCTGTTTTAAAATGAACGATGTCCACAGACAAGGTAGAGTATGTTACATGATTTCATGAAAGTATGATGTATTGCGACATCAGAAATGAAGAAAAACGAAATAATGACTATTGTAACGCTTGACGTAAAGCAAGTCAAATTTGTAGTTTTCTTATGTCTCATTCGGACTACAGAAACGCGACCCGATCTGGCAAACTTGCATAGTGGGGTTATAGCAGATATAGGACCGCAAAGCGAATCCAGAAGTGCCTTTTACCCTCTTACGACTTCCTGAACCACTGATAAGATTTTGGAAACATTATTTTAAGGTAAAAAATAGTGTTGCTTTAATAAAAAAAAATCTAACTGACCCCAAACTTTTGAATAGCAGTGTATATATTTTAATTAACATGTTTGGGGGATGTTAGTAAAATGCTGCCTTGCAAACACTGTAAAAAACATACAAACAAATTGTGAATGTTGTTAGTCTTGCCTGACAATACATGCAAAGCTCTTACAATTATTTTTTTCACTCATTTGTCTCTGTCTTGCACAGAATCTTCAGTCTCTGGATCTTAGTGGCGCACAGAATATACCTGCATCAGTGCTGTGTGAGCTCCTAGGCAGCCAACGTCGTCTCCGTTTCCTCTCCTTGGCTGGAACTCTATGTGATCAGAGAGTGATTACAGTGGTTTGCCGCCAATGCTCCGAGCTGAAACACCTGGACGTGTCACGGTGCCTTCACCTCACCCCTGCAGGCCTTCTGCCTCTGGCCTACCAAGAACCCCTTGTCATGAATGCAAACACCTTCAGCAGTCTGCTTGCGTTGGATATCGGTTTAGCAGAAAATGAGAGAGATGCAGTAGCTGCAGTTGCATTCCTCCTGCTTAGCTTGTCTGGTCTTCAGAGGTTGGCAGTGGAGGGACTGGGACAGGCTTGTGTTATCATACAGAACAGACAGTTTGAGGTGACAGAGGAGTTCACTAGTCGCGAAGGTGTGCCACATCTTAAAGACATGTGGGCGAAGCGGACACAGGAAGACCACTTTAAAGATAGCAGTTTACTGAGCGTAGATGGAGAGAAGAGTTTAACTTTGGAAGGAAAAATAGATGAATTATCATCAATAGAGGAGAGTCACATGGATGCTAGTGATACTACAGAGATAAATGAATGGACAGGGACTTCAGGAGAGGGTTATAAAAAAGATGGAGGTAAAAGTAGGGATTGTAATGGAAGGGATAGTGTGACAACATCTCTCAAGGATGTACAAGGACTGTCTCTGGATACTTTGGAGGCAGTAGGGAAGATCTGCCCTGACCTGCATGTCCTGTCTTTGGACTGTCTCCAGAGTAATGCTCATCATAATGCTGACAACTTCGAACAGGCAACCATTTTAGCCAGAGGACTCGGTAGGTTTTCTGGACAGCTACACTGCCTTTCTCTACAGTTTGCTGGTCTTCTGTCTGATTTGGTTCCAGCCCTGAGAGCCTCAGGCTCACACCTGCTCTCGCTCACCTTGGAAGGGATCAGAGCTGATGGACATACTCCTCTTGTGGAGCTCATCCATGCCTGTCCCAGACTCAACTCTCTCACTGTTCATTTAGACCCACCCAGCACTAATTTGAATGGAGATGATGATGAGGAGGAGGAGGGTGAAGACGAAGGCCTTCTTTCTAATCTACCATGCCTTCCACACCTCCAATCTTTAACACTAAAGTAAGTCAAATGTTGTCATTCTTGCTAAACTTCATGCTGATGCTCTTTTCCCTTTAAATCAAATGTGCTATATACCACTTTCCATTCAGTGTTCTTTTTTCCCAACAGTTTTTCATTGGATGAATGGCAAGTGAAGCCTGCATTGTGTTGGAGGTCTCTGAAGGGAGTGCTGTGGGCACTACTTAGGGGTGCTTCACTCCTTCGGAAGCTCTCGCTAATTGCTGTTCCTTGTCGACTGGACCCTGTATTTAGACTTGTCCTAAACCATCCGGCCAAACCCCTCGGTGCCGTAGACAGTCCCCCACTGCACTGCCTAAGATCTGTTAGTCTGAACCGCTCAGATATCACTATGGAGACTGTAGTACATATTGTAAACACTTGTAGGCGCTTGTCCCATTTGGATTTGAGTGGCTGCTGGGCAATGACTTTAAACAATATCACAAAGTTACAATGCAAAACCAAAAGGAGGCGCCATACACTGCAAATAACATGGACATGAGCTGGGGAAAGAAAAGGCCATGCTGAGATTGAAAAATAGTTGTAGGCCTACCTGTCAGTATGATTTTTTTTTTATTCTATAAAACCGGGATATTCTAGGAAATATATGTATGAATATAATATGCATTTAATACAGATATACATATACATAATGCACATCATTCATCAAAGATGCAAGGATAAATTGTTAGATACAATGAAATAAAATTACCATTCTGTGTTCATAATTAGATTTATAAATTGTCTTGTCCATAATCTATCCATATAAGCCCATTGTAGCCTTTGAGTTTTAAAATTGTTTACCACAATCTGTATTTTTGAACCAATATAATTTTTTTTGTTTTGTTTTTTAAAAGATGAACTAGATTATTCATTACATGCTTTGTCAAGTTTTTAAAAAGTGTCATGCACTTTGTTATATTTGAATACTTCTGTTTTTGTGCAAATATCCTAGGATAAGAACAAGGAAATATATATATATATTATAAAAAATATAAAACGTTTCTGTTTTTTCATAATCCTTTGATGTTGCTGGGAAATGTGTAATAAAATGCAATAAAATATTTTTTCATATATTATGTACTCATATGTATAAATTTGTGTTGTGTTTATATTTATCCACGTTGTACCTTGAAATTATATGGCTGCTTATAAACGCTGCTTTGCTTTCAGTCTGTGCACTTTTTTCTTGATGTGCTACTTTTCAATACACATGTGACAGGAAGAGCGACTCCTTCACAATTATAGAATAAGTTCATTGGACAATAAACTAGCGCCAACGCTGTCCTACAGCAAATCAGTTTACGAGCGTCACGTAACGTCGTTCATATTTATGAGCCCAACGTTCTACGTAGGCTATTCGTAAATTCGCTGGCGGGAGGAAGACAAGACTGTGCGTATTAGCTAAAGTTTGAATTGTTATTTACATTCAGGATAGTTATGTTTCGAATACTCAACTGTATTGTAGCAGTCTGTCCAGATATGGGAATAGGGAAAAATGGAAATCTACCCTGGCATCCAATAAGACTAAGGTGAGCGAGAAGCCGCTCGTTTTTGTTGCTAAATCTCCATGTTCTGTTATATTGATACACTATTATAAAAAGTGTTGGTTGTTTTCCAGGGCCACGTGTTATGAGTTTCGTATTTTGCAACAGCTAATAGTTGTTATGAGTTTGCTGTGATGTATATAAGTCGATGTTGTGACATGTTTTCAAAATGACTAACGTTATTCACAAATTAATTAAATGAAAACATCTTACAGAATCATTATTATCTAACGTTAGATGAAATCGAAGATTTTATGATTTCACAGGTCTTGAGTTAGAGCTTGAACTTTGTCCTGCATGAAAAAAAAAAAACACCTGACATGTCCAACCTTTTACACAAAGCAAGCCTCAAAATATATCCCAACCATTAGCTTTGATTCTTCTTTCTTATATTTTTAGTAATGAATTCAAGCATTTTCAGAAGATGACCATGACCCCTTCAGTTGAGGGTAATACAATGCTTTCACATTTGTCATTCCTCTTATTGTGTTATTTATTTCATATTTTGTTTGTTTGTTCTGAAATTAGTCAAATCTTTAACCGAATCTCTGTATTGTTGTCTTTTCCATTCACTCTGTGTGTCATTTGACAGGTAAAAAGAATGTGGTCATCATGGGCAGAAAGACTTGGTTCTCTATTCCTGCACAAAACAGACCCCTAAAGAACAGGATCAACATAGTTCTCAGCAGAGAGCTCAAGTAATCTAAATGCTTGCACTTTATTTCACCATACAGTAGACTGCTACCACTTATAAGTTTAAAATGTTTCGTATTTTCTATCACTCATTGCACAGGACAGCCCCAGAGGGAGCTCACTACCTTGCTTCAGACTTGAGTTCAGCTCTCCATCTGTTAGACAGCTCTGAGGTCGAAAAACAAGTGGACCAGGTTTGGATAATTGGCGGCAGTGCTCTGTACAAGGTTGGTACAGGACTGATTCCCTACACCAAACACTGATCCCTTAACTGTTGAGTCACTGTAATCTTAACCAATCAAATTATCTGCAGGGTGGGATTTTTGGTGAAGTGGTGTGGGTGGGTGGGGGGAATCGTGCTTCCTAATTCTTTTTCATTTACTTCTTATATTTCTATTTTTGATTTCCTCCAATTTCATTAAATGTATTTATACTTGTGGAATGTAATGTAATATGATATTCCCTGATGTTGGGGAAAAATTGGCTGTTTATCCGGCTATACAGTATGCATGCGACAACATACATTAAACACCCAACTATACTTTGTTATATCTCAGTTATAACTAGAGTGTAGTTCAGATCTCTGTATAATCAGTTGTTATGGAAACGGCCTCAAGGCAAAATGCACAATAGACTCTCTTCCTTCATACTCCTTCCTCTTCATTCTGTTAATATCTTGTACAATGTAATCATCATACACTGTTTGTGAATGTTGTGCTGTGTTCTTTAGGAGGTGATGGAGCGCTCTGGTCCCAGGCGTCTTTTTGTAACACGGGTCCTCAAGCAGTTTGACTGTGACACATTTATACCTGATATTAAAATGGACAATTACAACCTCCTGTCTGAGTGAGTGCTTATACAGTTGTTTGAATGCTTACATTGAGGTCTATAATATTTTTTAGCCAATCACCTAAGCTGTAAATGCCATGTGATTGCTTTGAAGTCTTTGATTAGCAACTAATCTGTTGGTGTACTGTATATGCTGTGATGTCATGGACAGCAGGCAAGGAAAAATACACCGAACCCTACTATTCAAGAGTTTGGGGTCCGTAAGGATTTTTTTTTTTTTATAAAGAAAAATTAATACTTTTAGTCAGCAAGGATGCATTAAATTGATTAAAAAAAATTATGGTAAAGACATTTACAATGATTTATGTTTCAAATTAATGTTATTCTTTTAATCTTTCTATTAATCATAGAATCCTGTAAAAATGTATCGCAGTTACTACAAAATTGTTAAAGCAGCAAACAGTTTTCAACATTAATAATAACTTTAAATGTTTCTTGAGTACGCATCACAGGTATAAATTATATTATAAAACGTATTCAAGTAGAAAATGGTTATTATTTTAACTGTATTTTTGAGCAAAAAATGCTGTCTTAAGCATAAAAGACTTCTTTCAAAAACATTTTTAAAAATCATACTGACCCCAAACTTTTGTATGGCTTTTAAGAGTATGGCACTTTTTCTTGCTTACCGGCATTACTCTGAATGCGAGTCCCACCTCAGAACGCGATTTGAACTGAGGTGGACCAACGCACACACACGCTGGTTTTTCTTCTTCGAACACTGTTGCAAACTATTTGTGTCATAATGATTTGTAGGAGTGATATTAAATTTCTAGTTGTGTTAAACTTCAAAAAGGCCATTTGCTAATGCTAAAACGGCACAGTCTGAAACCCTTTCATATTAAGTACAACCAGTTTTTATACATATGTTTAGGAGTATTTGTCTTGTCATGTCCTTGAATAAAGTAGATAGATTTATTGGCACTGGAACAGACATGCTGTATTGTGTATCCAGAGAGAATAGTGAAGAGAGTTGCATCAATGAGGAGAAAAAGCTCTCTTGTTATGTAAAAATGGCATCTAGCATCAAAGGTGGATTGCATCAAATGTCACGTCTCTCAGGCTCACAGTAAGCATTTAAAGAGAAGTTAAAATCCACACAGGATGTTGATCGCTGTCACTTCATCTGATAAAGAGCAAAATGGATTTTGTTATGTGTGTTCTCAAATTCATTTTGATTATTATCAGCAGTTAATTGAAAGTTAACAAGAATCGGTTACACTTTATTTTAAGGTGTCATTGTTACAGTGTAATTATATATTTAAGTATGTACTTACTATAGGGTTAGGGAAGGATTAGGATTTGGTTGAGGGTTAGTTGCATGTAATTATGCATAATTTACTGGTAATACTATGGTAAATACATGTAACATTTGTAACAAGGACACTGTAAAATAAAGTGTTACCCAAGAATCTATACCATCCAAGTAGATGAAAGTTGAGTAGGCCTATTTATGAAAATTCAATCTGTATTTATGAAAATTCAAAAATTGTTATGTTGTGTTGTTCATGTTATGTAATTGTGTTGTGTCTGTATTATGTTTTGTTTTAAAGGTTTTCTTTCCTTATGTTCTTAGTTGCAATGCATGTTTGTAAAATCAGTCCTGACTTAAAAAGTTGGAAATGTCTTATTGCTCCTTCTGTTTGTTTTTTCTTGTTTCCTTCTGGTCAGATTCCCAGGTGTACCCACTGGCTTACAGGATGAGAATGGTGTTCAGTATGTGTTTGAAGTTTATGAGAGTACCAACCACTAAGAAGAAAATCTTTTAAGTAGGAGACGTGGACTCTGACATGTTGCATGATGTAGTAGTTTTCATTTCAATTATGCTTGTAATTTCCTGACCCCTTCACCCCATCTTCTCTCTATCACTTCATATCTCATGTCCACTTTCCTTATTAATTAAAATATCAAAAGGCCAAAATATGTTGTGATTCCAGGACAATTAAAAGATATGATGTTACTTCCATGATTGTTCTTTGAAATTCTATGTGTGGGCTTTTGCAGTTGTATAAAGTAAAAAGTAGACGAAAGAGGGTGGGTAAAGGGGGGTAAAATCAGCCAGATTCAATCTCCCATGAGCACAATAGCTCAACATGTTGCATAGGGGCTAAGTCTGCTGATTTGTGGCCTTTTCTTAATGATTTATATAGGGTTGGAGAATGAATCTGAAGCACCTGGTTTTGGACAACAATAATTTATTAGTATGGTGTAGGGCATGGTTTCTCAAATCCAGTCCTGTAGGCCCCTGCAGAGTTTAGTCCAACCCTAATCAAACACACCTGAACAAGCTAGTCAAGGGCTGAGTACTAATTCAAAGGCAGCATTCTTCGAAGGACTCAGACTTCAAAGGCAGTCCTTCGATGGCCGCTAAGGTCTGACTATTAAATGGGACACTCTAGCCTACGGAAAACTGTTCTTGTCTCCTAGCAACTGACAACTGCCGTTGAAGAGCGGCAGTAACGTTTACTGGACCTAAGTTATATCCAACTGCCTTGAACATCTAAATGTTCACTTTTGTCCATTTGTGTACATAATAAGGTGTGTAAACTATGTAAAATCGCTTCTTTGTAAGATATAAGTCAGTAATTGAGCTTCTTTATATAGGGGTGAATTCAGGTTGTTTGGGACACACACTTGCCATTGGAAAAGTGTCCCAATCAACCTGAATTTACCCCTACATATTTTTGTTTGGTATCATTCGATACATTCGATTATTCAAGTAGAACCCAATGCTTAAATTTAAAAGTACAATCAGGCAATTTCTCTAACAAAAAATCCTGTCGTCACCGGCGCGTAATGAATTCTGGGGTACGCAAGGCCGTGAATGGTCAATGTGTTGTATCCTTCATTTCCCGTGAAACAAAGGGCACATTTCGAGGCCGCATTTGAAGGAGCCTTCGTCACACAATGGTGACGCAATCAGTCTTCGAATTGCGGCCTTTCAACTATGCAGCCTTGGAATTAGGACACAGCAAAGGTCTTCAGTTACTAGAAAATTGCAGGTAAGTGAGTTTGATCATGGTTTGAGCTAAACTCTGCAGAACAGTAGTCCTTCAGGGCTGGATTTGAAGAACCCTGTTGTTGGGCCTCCTTTTTGCGGCCAATACAGCAGCGATTCATCTTGGGAATGACAGATACAAGTCATTCACAGTGGCCAGAGGGATTTTGAGTCATTCTTCTTGCAAAACAGTGGCCAGGTCACTTTGGGATGCTGGTGGAGGAACGTGTTTTCCTCCACCAGCATGTGGCTTAAAAATATTTAGATATGGCGATTGTGCAGGCCATGGGAGATGTTCAACTTCATTTTCATGTTCATCAAACCGTTGTGTCACAGGTCTTGCTGTGTGTATTGGTGCATCATCATGCTGATACACGGCACCACCTTCAGGGTACAATGTTTGAACCATTAGGTGCACGTGGTCCTCCAGAATGGTTCAGTAGTCCTTGGCACTGTGCCCATCAAGCAGGGTAGGGAATACCATGATATTGCATCCCAAACCATCACCGCCCACCCCCAGGCTTCACACTGGGCATGCAACAGTCCAGATGTTAAGCCTCTTTGGGGCTTCTCCACACCGTAACTCCCATGGATGTGGGAAAGACAGTTAAGGTAGACACATCAGAGAACAATACATGTTTCACATTATCCACAGCCCAAGATTTGCACTGTTGGCACCATTGAAACCGACATTTGGCATTGGCGTGAGTGATCAAAGGTTTGGCTATAGCAGCATGTCCGACCATGAATATTGATCCTGTGGAGCTCATGTCGAACAGTGTTGGTTAAAATAGGAGAGTGGATGTGTGAATTTAATTGAATCCTGCAGTGAGTTGGGCAGTTGTGGTTTTATGTTTTTTGGATACAATTCGGGTCAATACCTGGACATTCCTTTCAGACAGTTTCCTCTTGGTCGACAATTACTCCTGCTGGATGTGGATAATGTGCATTGTGATAATACTGTAATATTGCAACTCCATATGGTAGAGAGTTTGTCTGTTGTGCTAAAAACAAAGTTGTTTAATAAAATTTGCTCAAGGACTGTAGGTCAGCCTCTTGAGAAGCTCTATGATTCAGCTTATTATAACAATTTGTTAAGGCTGGCTAATAATATAATCTCTGACCCACATAACATCCTGCAAAATGAGTTTGTTTTATTACCATCAAACCAGAGGTACGGGGTTCCAAAATTGAACAAAGTGAGGCTGAAGCACTCTTTTGTGCATCAGGCTATCTTAGAGTTGAATAAGACACTTAATCAAAAGTCAACAGTATAAGCAAAGGTGTTGTAGTGTTGTAATTGTATAAGCGTAGATTAGGACTATAAGGTGTAATGTAACGTTTAAGGAAGTGTTATGTATAATGTGTTTGATTTTTTGGTGAGTGTAAATTGTATTGTGTGGATCAAGTGTATGTCAATGTTTATTTTATGTTAATTTGTAAACATAGATAATATCATGCAAGAAAATTTTTCAGACTTGTCTGGCAAAGTATTATATCATATCTTTACCCTGTATATCATAGCTCTCGATACACCACAAAGACTGGCTGTGCTGGTCACAGATGAGTCAGAAAGACGCAAACCAAATATTTGTCCTCTGATATGTCTCACATTATGTTGTGTGAATTGCTATATTTTATGTACAGATGTGCTATTGCTCTGCTAGTTCAACCTTTACACTCTGCTCTTACTGATGGAATGTAAAATCAGTGAAGATTGGCCACCAAATATTCTTTTATCTGTATCAGGTTTTGTTTCTGGGTTATAATTTCAGATATTCAGAAATCAATATATCTAAATTTGATAGTAATAAATTGTCTTTTCCACATCTGCTATCCACTTAATTATTCTTCATCTTGCCAACTGCAAAAGACAACCTGCTCATCTCCATATCCAATAGCAACTGAAGTGTCTGCTATTACGCCAGTCTGAAGATCTGACTGCTTCATGAATATGCATGTTGTGTTTCATCCTCGGACTGGCTGATTGACAAAGGTTGTCATATAGTTCAGAGAAGGGTCACAATACTAAAGCTTTTAGGCTCACCCACAAACACCTTCATGACCCCTATTTTAAAAAGCCAAATGCTGCAATCAGGCACAACCTTTTTAAGCTGATTGTTTTTGATATGTCAGCCTAATGTACTACGAATGTTTACGGCCAGGCTGAAATAAACCTGACTGGAATTCCAATTACCAGCACATGCACCTTAAGTAGCACTTAGATATATTTTCAGGGTACAAACAGTATCTAGAGACTTGACAAGGGTTTGCACTTCATTAGCTTATGCAAGTGAGTTGCCGTTTAGATTAAAAGGTAAAAGAGAGCAGTTGGAGGGCTGTTTAAGACGTGCCATTTGTGTCTTTATTTCTTTAATTTGTGTCTAGTTTTTTATTATCAAATGAAACTTTAAATTTGAATCCGTTAGGAGTCTTATTATTGGCCCTTCAGTGCCATCATTGCAGTTTTATAAATAGTGACGGCATCACTCAAACGGATCAATACACTCCTCAGGAGGTAAACTGCTGCCTCAAAGGCGAGACAGTTGTGTCATAATGATGTAATTGCACAATATATAGGTGCCATCATTGTGCGATCATGTTGACATCAGAGTTAGGAACAACTGAGGGTCTGCGTACAACCTCTGCATACGAGTTCAATAACTCCTTCGCAATGTGAGAATAATGGAGCTATCACTTACTGACGCTGGAAGTGCTGGGACTGGCGTCACCTTGCTCTATAAGCTTGACTGTCCTCCTGATACACAGGGACTTGGTCTGTGGTGAGCTTGGTAGCTTGAGCACAGGCACTTGTTCTCTTTCTCTCTCCAGTATCTGTGCCACTCTTTGATTCACCTTCAGGAAGTGCACATCTCCACATGTTCATCTCCCACTTCAAGCTCCAGCTTTAGTCTCACCCCTGGATTACTCGTCTATTTACAAAGATGACATGCCACAGGAACAAGCTATTGAAAATCTAGAGCAGCGACTGGTTTATCAGAGGTAAGGACATCATTTAATCTCCTTTAAAAAATGTGCATACTTTTTTATATAAAATACAAAACTTTACCTTTTTAATGCTGTATAATGACATTTTTATGTGTTAATAGGTTAATATGAAGGATTTGTGATGCTGTTGATTTTGCGGTATGATGTGAGTGGATATAGCTTTTTTTATTAGTGTTGACCTTGGATCTGTTCTATAAAAATAAGAGTGAAAATAGTTCACAAGAAATAGCCTCTCTAGATGAAAAATAATACAGATGATTTTCAGAAACAATGGACATATATGTGTGTGTGTGTGTGTGTATATATATATATATATATATATATATATATATATATATATATATATATATACACATATATGTGTGTGTGTAAAAACAACTATGTCCATTGTTTCTGAAAATCATCTCTATTATCATATATGTATATATATATATATATATATATATATATATATATATATATATATATATATATGGAGCATTTCAAGTTCAAGCAACTTTTTTATATATAAAATGATTAAGCAAAAAATATTTATGTACACTTATATTAACTGAAGTTCACACATTAAGTACAAATTATTGGGTATAACATTTAATTTATTTTAAAACAATCTTACATTATAGTACAAATGTAGTTTAAATTAAATATAAATAAATCAGCTTTAAATGCATAATGCAAATACTTAATTTCCAAATTAATAAAAAAAAAATCCAAAGTAAATGGAGTACTGTTTGCTGCTTTCACTGTTTAGCATATGAATCTATACTATGGACATGGAAATGTATCTTTATATCAGCTGAGGAAGCTCATAATTTATTCTCCTGGCAAACCTCGAAAGCACATTACCCTCATTAATCAAGACACACACAAAACTATTCTTATCCACTTATCAGTTGATGTCACAGAGAGTGCGTTTTCATTTTCCCTGCCAGGTGTTTTGAGAGGGACAAATTCAGACCACCATTTGCGAGGAGAATTAAGCATTGCGTGATCTGGCATGAATCACAGATGCACACAGGTGCGTGGAGAGGTCTGTTTGGTGCTCCACTTCAGCACTGCTGCTGCAACAATCACCACCCTCATCTGTTTTGGGCCTCATTTGCTCCATGCTTTTTAGCACGAGGCAGCAACAGAGGGAGAGAGGCCTGTCATTAAAAATTCTCTCTGTTCCCAAGGGCGATTGAAGACTAGGGGAATGGCACACAAAGCTGTGGTTTTAAATGCCAGCCCGGGGAGCTGTAGGAATTAGCAGCTTGAACCGAGATGTCCTGCAGGCATCAGGCAGTGTGCTTGTACCAGACCAATCAGGACTTTAGCCTGTCTGTACAACTTGATTTCAAAAGCCAAACTGTCAGGACAAAGTGGTTTATTAGCATAATAAACATGACACGCAAAGAAGGAAAAAGATGAGGAGGCTCTTGTTCGGGAAAGGCAGACATAATTAAGGCTATTAAAGTTAGGTATAAAGGTATTATAATCCGCATGTGTGTTTTTTAAAAGAAAACATTTATCCACGGTGCTGACGCACTCTCTAATCTAGCATTTGTCACATTCAGCCTTCACTGCAAAGAAAAGCTACCATGAGAGCATCAGCCCAGGTTTTCATCCTTTTCATTTTGTTGGAGGACACGAAAAGATTAATTTCCTTACTCATCTTACCTCAACTCCAGTGAATTCACATTTATAAACCTGAGTGAGGCAGTCTCGCGCTCGCTGTTTGTTAAATAAAGAGTGCACTGCAACTGCACTTTGAGTTGAGAGAACAAGGCCACATGCACAATAGACTTTATAAAGGAATGTCTTCGTTCAATGTGGCATATACAGATTGCCTCAAGCTATTGAATTTCAACCTACTGACAAAAACACTGCTATTGCTCTTATAAAAACAGACTGTGCATGTCTGATGCAGGCTTAAAGGGATAGTTCAACCAAAAATAAAAATAAACTGTCATCATTTACTCACCCTCAAGTTGTTCCAAACCTGTATGAATTACTTTCTTTTGTTGAATACAAAAGAAGATATTTTAAAGAATGTCGGTAAACAAACAGTTGATGGGCCCCGTTGACCTCCATAGTATTTTTTTATTTTTTATTTTTTTATTTTTTATTATGGAAGTAAATGGGGCCAGTGCTCGAAGTGGGGCGGTACTCACCAGTACCGGAACTTCTACATTTTACTCTTAAGCATACTGCACTTTTTCTTGCACACCGCTACTTCTTGCTTGTAGCCGGTAGGCTACTCGACCACTGACAGAAAAAGCGTGACGGCCGTTTGACCCCTTAATCACACTGAACACATCTGCAGCGCGTCACGGCTGCGAAATGGCTACCGGAGCGGATCGCAGCCACCGCAAGCGTGAGCGGCGCGTATTTTTTCGGCTTGCATGTGCATTCACAGCGCAAGCAGGAGCGTCGCGTGATCAGCAATGAAGCGGGGGTTTCGGCGCCGAGTCTATTTTTGTTGCGCTACTCACGCTCATTTAAAGTGAAATCACACTTTTGATGTAGAAACTAAATATGATTTCACACAAAATGTGCCCCAAATGCACAGAATTTGCATGTCTAGTGTCAGGGCCGGCCCGAGGCATAAGCGAACTAAGCGGCTGCTAATCGAGTCGAAAAATGGAAAAATAAAAATGTTTTAGATGACTTAAACAAGTGACATAAATGAATGAATGAATGAATGAGTGAATGAATAATTCAAGACAAGAAAATTCTGATTACATGATCATTATACCTGCTTACAACTGTTGCTGTGTCTGCCAGCATGCGCATAATCTAGACACCTCGAGCGTGCATAAACAATTCGTGCGCAACTGCGCATAGTCACGGTATTGTTAACCCATGTAACAAAAAAGGACGTATCGCTCTGGTGCCGAAAATAGAAAGAAGAAAAGGACAATGGAGGAGAAAAAAAGAGCCATATAAAAGTATGTTTGCATGATTATTTACGGTATGTTTTGTGCAGCAATTGATCCATTCCTGATCTACGGCAAGCCCCGAGGGGAAAAACACATTGCATACACACATATACAACGAGCGCCAGTACATCATTACCCGTATTATAGTAACAGACTTTGTTTGATTCTGTCATGTACAATCCAACAAAGTCTGTTACAATATAAAAAAAAAAAGATTTTGAGGACAGTTACACTGTATTGAGACAGTTGGGAAATAATAATATTTTTACAGTTTTCAACAATAATTGTCATTGTTGAACCCTTGCTCTTGTTTCTGATTTCTCAGTTTTATCATTATTTTAGCAAATCATTTATTTGATATGTTTTGAGACAGTTTGTTTTAAGAAGTTTCAAAGAGTTAGTAAAAGAGTAAAGTAAAAGTTAAAACTTTTTTTTATTTAAGTAGGCTATCTATCTTTTATCAAGTATTTATTTTGTATTAATACATAACCTCAATTTATTAATTTAAAATGTATCATTATTGTGTAATATTTGTGTCAATAATCGTCAAGCACAGGTGACTCCTCGTAGTGGGAGGGGGCCCCCAAATCAAATTATGCTTTGGACCCCCAAAAGGCTCGGGCCGGCTCTGTCTAGTGTGTTTTAACAAGAACTGGAGTAGGCTACATCAGAAAAGAAAATGAAGACTCAAAAATATTTATAGAAGATTTAGCCTACCCATTTAACCTTGCTTTTATTATTCAGTTTGAGTAAAAGTATATGTTTTATAAATAAATAAAAATTAACAAACTAGTCAGAATATACAGTATAAGCTTTCTTTTAATTTATGTAATAGCCTACACAGGTACATGCCCAATTCAAACCCGAGTGCAATTTTTTTATGTTTGCTAGCTGTCTTGTAAACATTTCAAAGTATGACTGAAAAGACAAGATCAGAGTTGTTTTCTTGGCTGTTTTTGTTGTTTACCATTAACATGCAATTGTTGTATACCTCCCATCTTAAACTTCAAGAATCATGTTCATTAATGACCAACTTCTAAAAAGAAAATGTTCAGTTGTCTTTATAAAGAAATGTGCAGACAATTTATTGTAATTTATTAACAACATAAATGTATTTAAACAAGTCGTGTGTGTCCGTGCCTGCGTGCGTACCAGCAATATCTCCAGGTTTTGTTTTTCAAAATGTAAAATGTCATGATTTGCTAATTGAGTACAGGCACCTTTTTTCCCCCACTCAAGCACTGAATGGGGCTCATCAACTATTTGGTTTCCATTATTTTTCAAAATATCTTCAGTTTTGTGTTCAGCAGAAAAAAAAATCCTACAGGTTTGGACCAACTTGAGAGTGAGTAAATTATTTCCCTTTAATCCATCACATATACTTCACATGCTAATTTAAAAGTACACAAAAGTACTGTAGAAATGTATCTTATTTAACAGCATAATAATTTCAAACAATCTCTGTCCTTTTCTTTTTAAAAAGCAGAAATCAAGGTTACAGCAATACACTTAGTGAGGTTCACAATATAATTTCGGGAGGAGTGAGCCCATCTAATCTTTCAATTAACTTCAGGAGCATAAGCAAGCAGCCGCTCACTTTGCTCTGGCATCAGCTGTTTCGGCATCCCTCCACCAACATAATTTAGGCATCTTGCTACCATACTCATCATCCAAGCATTAATAGTCCCACTAGGGGGTATATCTAAGCTCGAGTTGAAGCTGCTTCCTCAAGCCCCTCCACTGCGGACAGCAAACCAAATACGCTTCACCCTATTAGTTTAAAGATTATATGGGCAAAAGAACTCGTGAAGAAGTTAATGGGGCTGGCTTTTAGAAGATTTATAAAAAACACTTACTTTGAACTGTAAAGTTGTTCTCATCATTTTAATGACATTTAGTGTTTTAAGTGTTATGTTGTCATGGCAATGAAATAAAATATAATAGAACTCTGGCTGAGTACATATTTGCCCTATTCACTTGTGATTGTTAGTGTCTCACTGTAAACCAGATTTTTGCTTTGTAAAGAAAAGGAGGCACAGGTTGGAATTATTGTTTCTGTTTATCAACATGATGTTAAAAGCGCAGTCGATTGAGCTTAACTTGTATTAAACAAAGACTATGTTGCATAATTGCAGGTTAGGAACAAATATATTCTGCAAAAATTAAAAGAATATAAAAGAAAGAGTAATTCATATTATGTAACGGGGATTAGATAACTAATTCAGTTTTCTTATGTCTTCTTGTCAAGTACCACCTATGCCACCTACCTAGTCATCATAACAAACATACCCGATAAATGGCGAGAGACACTAGATTAGAACAGGAAACCTCTCTAGCATATTCTTCTGAGGCGAAGAGGGAGAGAACATTTCAATGTCAAAGAGACATCAGGTTTGCTTTGATGCGAATTAATTGGATAAAAAGCAGACACTTAAGTGAAAACCTTGAAAAACTCTTCTTATGAAAAAGTATGCTCTCCTTCTCTTCCCTGACAGAAGTCAATAAAGAAATCAGCTTCTATGACCCACTGAGCCAACCCAACATTTGCCTCTCAAGGGTCACACCACACCATAATCATGGAGGACTCAACAGAGGTGCGCACGGGTGGAAACTCTTTGCTGAAAGCAGTGTATCTGTGCCGCCTGAGGTTGACGCGCCTGCTGCTGGAAGGAGGGGCTTACATTAATGAAAGCAATGAGAGGGGAGAAACTCCACTGATGGTGGCCTGCAAAAGTCACCATGCCGATGCTCAGAGTGTGCCAAAACCCAAGATCATCAGGTGGGTCTCCTGTAAGTTGATTAGCTGAATGTACAATGCAATTTAATATTAGTGTTTTTTAAAGTACATAAAAATGCAGGTCATACACACAGTGACTCTTGAATGATATGCATATTTTTTAATTCTAAAATGAACATTGATATTTGTAAAAAAAAAAAAAAAAAAAATTAGACAAGGCTGAAGTACTTTGACATAATTGTTTAGTTTTTTTGTTTTTGTTTTTTTAAATATTCTAATAAAACTGCTTCTCCACAGACCCTCATTAATATTTGACCATTTTATAATACAAGATCATAGAAATAATCCCCAAAAATCATATTTAAAAAAGAAAAGAAAAAGAAAGTTTTACCTTTGAAGATACATTTCAAAAGTAAATTTTAAATAATACCTTTATTCAGCAAGGAGTGGGGAAAAGACTGGAGTAATTCCTGCTGATAATTCAGTTTTGCCATCACATGAATAAATTATATTTTAAAAGATAAATAGAAAACAGTTATTCTAAATTGTAAAAACATTTCACAAAATTACTATTTGTGTGTATTTTTGATCAAATAAATCTAGCTTCGGTGAGCACTGGACTTCTTTCAAAAACATCTTACTGACCCTACATTTTTTGGATAGTAGTGTTTTTGGGACTTTTTTTTTTGGACAAGATGTGTAAACTTTTTACTTGATGGTAACACCACATGAGTCACTGAATCCAATGATGAAAATGACATAAAAGTTTTTTAAAAATCACATGAGTATATCAATAATAATTTATATCTTGGTACATGTGTTTTATACTAAATTTTCACTTCAATTTAGTATTTACAAGATTTTATTTTATTGTGGACACTCTGATTGACTCTCAATGATCCCTTCCTCTATGAGCTCACTCTAATGAATCAATCTTCTTCTCAACAGGTATCTTCTTGAAAATGGTGCAGACCTCAATATTCAGGATAAGTCTGGTAAGACAGCCCTAATGCATGCCTGCATAGAGCGGGCGGGCGATGAGGTGTTGTCGCTTCTGCTCTCCAGTGGAGCTGACCCTAGTTTACAGGACCACAATGGTTCCTCTGCTCTGGTCTATGCAGTTAATGCTGGAGACAAGGATGCACTGAAAGTACTACTGGACGCCTGCAAAGCCAAGGGAAAAGAAGTCATCATCATTACAACAGACAAACTACCCTCTGGAAGACAAATGACCAAGCAGTATCTGAACGTACCACCACCTCCAAATCTTGAGGACCGGCTGCACTGTGCCTCTGCGTCATGTATGTGCCCCTCTGAAATTAATCTTTTTACCCCGCATATCTCACCTGCCACCAACAACCAATCTGAGACCCTGGGATCCACTCCAACACTTCCCACATCCAAGCCAGAATCACCAACTCAAGATTCAAGCCCTCTGCAAGCGGCTAGTGTGGTGAAGTTGCTGCATCTACAGAGGCTTAACTCAGAGCCCTGGCTGAAGATCCCTCCTTCTCTGCTCCTACAGCAAAGCAAGTCCTCATCCTTGACCGAGGAGCTTCTAGATATCACTCCCGAAGAGGAGCTCTCTTTTGGGTACAATGGTTGCAGACCTCTACCGAGAGCGACGGTAGCTCGGCACCAAAGCATTGACGTCAAAGACTCTACTGGTCTGCTTAGAGCCTTTGAGACAACATCTGATGGTGAAAGAGAACTAACAAAAGAACAGAAATGGCTCAGTAGAAAAATGTCCTACGATGGTGAGTTGCTACCGCAGTCTTCCTCACATCAGAACCTCAAGCAGGCATCTATCTCAGACACTGCTCCTGTGGACCGAGACCCAGACTGTCTTCCCAACCTGGCTGTTTCAAGCCTGCGCAATGTGTTTCGTCGCCGCAACTTCGGAATGGACCACTACAGTTCTGACTCTCAGTTGCCTCAATTTGGGAGCCAACCCTCTGAAGACCTTGGGAAGACTGGAGGAGGAGGAACAGGGGGGATGGAGAAACGCAAGCTTGTGACTAGCCGCTCCTCCACTCTCTCTGGATCCAGAGAGTCTCTGGAGAGTGTCATTCAGAGGAGGAGCCCGGCGATGCTGGAGCGGAGGGGATCTGGAGCCCTACTCCTAGACCATATCTCACAAACCCGCCCTGGTTATCTGCCACCTCTTAATCCACATGCGCCCATTCCAGATATCAAAGTCAACACCAGTGTTGGTGTCAACAGTGGAAGCAAGCCTGTGGCAGGAACCTCACCAATTGTTCCTGGATTGAGGCATTTTGTCCCCATTGCCCCGAGCCATCCCAGAGATCTCAAGAACAAGAAGAGTCTGTTAAGACGACACTCCATGCAAACTGAGCAGATCAAGCAGCTGGTCAATTTTGAGGAAATCTTTGGTCAGTAAACATCACAGAGGAAAGTTGTGGTAAATGTAGAAATTTCATTTGTCAAAGTCTGAGATCTGAAATACATTTTAAATATGAATCATAATAAACATAGACCACACCCTAAAATGCACTTTCCAGACTGGACAGTGGTAATATGTTTATTTTGACTATTGTAAACTTTACTGCACTTTACTGCTGTTCTTTGTACTCTCACTCATTAGTGCACTGAATCAGAATACTGAAACGTTGCTGCTGTTTAATGTACTGCTGTCTCTTTAAACTGGATTTATGCCTGCAATGTCTTTGTATTTACAACAGATAATATATTGTGACTTGTTGACTAAATAAATGCAGCATAAAAGAATACTTTCAGTTTCTTCTGTATATATACAGTATATAAAATTAAGCATTGTATAATAGCATTCCGTATCATTGGACATATGAAGAGCTAATTTACTGCATTAATAAATTAAACAGAAACAATGTAACAGATAACAACACTTTCGCGTTCTTCCATATTTCATTGTTTTACTCTACTGTTCAAATATTTGGAGTCAGTAACATATATTAATGATTTCTTTCTTTTTTTAAATGAATAAATGCTGTTCTTTTTCACTTTCTATTCATCAAAGAATGCTGAAAAATTTATCATAATTTCCACACAAAAAAAATTTATTCAGCAGTTTCCACGTGTGAAATGTTACTTGAGCACCAAATCAGCATATTAGAAAGATTTCTGAAGGATCATGTGACACTGAAGACTGGAGTAAATATAACTGCAAGCAGTGATTTGCGGGGCCAAGCACCCCCGGGGTGTCCAACCCCCGGCCATGTTTGACATATTTGGATTTAATTTGGAAACTTATTCAACTTTGCAAAATTCCCATTGTTAAACAGATTTTCTGACAAACTGTTCAAAAGTTAATAGCCAAAATAGCTATTTTTCATATCTCATGACCCATAGGTGGCATTGTTCCCAACTTTGGCATTTTCCCTCAGACTATGCTTCCGATGGAACGTACCAATTTTCGTTTAGATTGATCAAACTTTGGCCAAAATACAGCCTGTGAAATAATTTTGGGTCAACTTCATTAACTTTGCGACATCATAACTTTTGCATAAATTCATAACATAAATTCTGTTCAGTCATTTCCATGTGGCTCAGACCAAATATCATTTGAATAAATGTTTGGACAAAATTGGACAAATTTTGAAGGAGTTGCAGCAAAAAAACTGAGTACAGTACTTTTCAAAATGGCCACTACTAAAATGGGCAGAGTCTTAATGTACGATATTGATTGCGATCACCATAATGAGAGGATTCAGGTGTACTCAGATTCATTTTTCCAAAGGGTTCAAAAGTTATAACCATTTCAATGTTTAATTTTTTAACTGGTGGTGGTGGTGGCGTTATAGAGTTGGTCCTAGAGACTCAAAAATTGCTACAATTACTATTCATTACAATCACTACAATACATTTTATATTAAAGTAGAAAACATTTATTTTTCACTGTAATAATATTTTACAATAGTAAAAAAAAATTAAAACATTTTAAAAAATCCCCAAACTTTTGAATTGTAGTGCATATTAATCATAAGGATAAGAATTTGTTTCCCATACTTTTATTATTCATTTGTAATGACAAACTGTAACTATACAAAATGTAGCATTTTTGTCTTTCCCTTTGTACATTAATGTGTTAAGCATGACCCAACCAATAGAATTCATGTTTAAACCTTAAATGTAAGACTCAGATACAGTGTCCATAGGATGTATTTAAATGTTACAGTACATGTTGTATATTGTGTTTAGCTGTTATCCTTTGCAAAGTCAATAGCTGATTCCATCTAAAGTTGCGAATTTAACTTATGCGCACAATTGTAATAAAGCATAAAACATCTGCGAATAAAGCAGCGTTTCCATCCCATGTGTTCAAGAGACCAAAATGGTCACTTCCTGTAAAATTGGAGCAGAATATCTGTAGCAAATATGGAAGTTGCTGCAATTGGGTCTCTTTTTGCTACATTGTAAATGACTTGCATCTCAGAGCGTGCAGACGAACCACTGTCATGTTATCTTGTGTTCGGATGCCTGGTGTTTGGGAATGCAATCATGTGAGATGCTTCTGGTGGGGGAATTAAACCAAATCATTCTGATGACAGACTTTGGCTCATGCCTTTCAGAATGAGCCAACCAGCATTTGAGATGCTGTGCAATGAAATTGGCCAGTCCTGGTTAGTCCAGTTATCCAATCACATCATTGGCCAGTCCTGGTTAGTCCAGTTATCCAATCACATCCTCTGCTGAGTTAAAGTCACATGAGTTTTTTGTTGCACATCAAGGGATTTATTCTGTAAAAGTGTTTCTATCATAGTTTCTGAGCATGTCTTCTTATCGGATAAAAAATGTATCCGCCTCAATTGACAGCATGTTTGACAGCATGTTCTAGGAGTAGCCAGGTAGTCCCTTAAACTGTTTGAACTGTGATTCTAACAGATCATAGTAGATCCTGGTTTTGTTAAAGTTTTGCCTGTAGGGCAACAGATCTTCTACATTAAGAACATCATCCTTGCCTGTCCATACAGTCAGGCTGTACCTTAGAGAGAGAGAGAGAGAGAGAGAGAGAGAGAGAGAGAGAGAGAGAGAGAGAGAGAGAGAGAGAGAGAGAGAAGACAAGAAGATGTTAAACAGAATCTCATTAAGGCTGACATTAAGGCAAAGCTCAATCATCTTCACCAGTGAATAAAAATGTATGAATGGTGCTTTTAATTTGGCATCTTAATATGAAAGTGACAATTAACATTGTGCTTTTAAGGAACTTGTTTTTTTTCCACACAAAGAACTATGCTTTTTCACAGAATTAATAATGACCTTACTTCCCCTTAACTTGTTCTGAGTGACTGAAATCACCCTCAAAATCTAACTTAAGAGAAGGAGAAGAGTGGTGAAGAGCACTATCTCTGTAGAGGAGACTGAAACCTTCCCTTCACATCGTGTAATATCTCAACACCGTCCTTCAGATAAAGCAATGAGTTTCTATTCCAGTCACAAACCAGTGTAATAGACGAACCAGAACCAAATTATCCAGCAAGAAATTACAAAGCATTAGGATGAACTTCATTGTGTCCTTGCTTATATAATAAGAATCAATCTCCGAGGTAATAGAAAGACTCCTTCACACAGATGTGTGGCATAATAGCATCTATAACAGTAAATCTGGACATACATTTAAATAGACTGATTAATTTCTCACCGGTCTGAACGCTCTAAAAGCCACTGGAACTGTGGGAAGGACACAGGAATGAGAGCTGCACGGACTGGAAATGTGACCTGTTGCTTTAGGGATCTGCATAATTCTTCCATCTGATGAACCATCTCCCAGCTATACCCTATTTAACAGAACAACACAAAAACAGAAAGCAAATACTAATCAAGGTCTGAATTATAATTAAAACAATCATAAGGAAGTCAAAGCAAAATGCTGGGAGCAAAAAGTAAAGAAAGTCTGTGAGATTTTTTCATGTTTTTGAAAGAAGTCTATTTTGCTTACTATTGCTGCATTTATTTGATCAAAAATACAGTTAAAATATTATTACAATACTAAAAAAAAAACTGTTTTCTATTTTATTATCTTTTAAAATGTAATTTATTCCCCTGATAGCAAAGCTGCAATTTCAGCATCATTACTCCAGTCTTAAGTCACATGGTCCTTCAGAAATCTTTCTAATATGCTGATCTGGTGCTCAGGTAAAATTTCTAATTATTATCATTAAAACCAGTTGTGCTGCTTAATATTTTTGTGTAACCCTGGTTTCAGGCATTTTTTCAGGCTTCTTTGATGAACACAAAGTTCAAAAGAACAGCATTTATTTGATTTGGAAATTATTTGATATTATAAATGCTTTTACTGTCACTTTTGATCAATTTACTGCATCATTTCTGAATATAGCCTAAGTCTTACTTTCTTCAAAAAACAAAACAAACATCTTACTGACCTTTGAGCGGTAGAGTATATACAGCACATACAGGTGAAACTCAAAAAATTTGAATATTGTGCAAAAGTTCATGTATTTCAGTAATTCAAATTAAAAGGTGAAACTACACTCACCGGCCACTTTATTAGGTACCCCATGCTAGTAACGGGTTGGACCCCCTTTTGCCTTCAGAACTGCCTCAATTCTTCGCGGCATAGATTCAACAAGGTGCTGGAAGCATTCCTCAGGGAGTTTGGTCCATATTGACATGATGGCATCACACAGTTGCCGCAGATTTGTCGGCTGCACATCCATGATGCGAATCTCCCGTTCCACCACATCCCAAAGATGCTCTATTGGATTGAGATCTGGTGACTGTGGAGGCCATTTGAGTACAGCGAACTCATTGTCATGTTCAAGAAACCAGTCTGAGATGATTCCAGCTTTATGACATGGCGCATTATCCTGCTGAAAGTAGCCATCAGAAGTTGGGTACATTGTGGTCATTAAGGGATGGACATGGTCAGCAACAATACTCAGGTAGGCTGTGGCGTTGCAACGATGCTCAATTGGTACCAAGGGGCCCAAAGAGTGCCAAGAAAATATTCCCCACACCATGACACCACCACCACCAGCCTGAACCGTTGATACAAGGCAGGATGGATCCATGCTTTCATGTTGTAGACGCCAAATTCTGACCCTACCATCCGAATGTCGCAGCAGAAATCGAGACTCATCAGACCAGGCAACGTTTTTCCAATCTTCTATTGTCCAATTTCGATGAGCTTGTGCAAATTGTAGCCTCAGTTTCCTGTTCTTAGCTGAAAGGAGTGGCACCCGGTGTGGTCTTCTGCTGCTGTAGCCCATCTGCCTCAAAGTTCGACGTACTGTGCGTTCAGAGATGCTCTTCTGCCCACCTTGGTTGTAACGGGTGGTTATTTGAGTCACTGTTGCCCTTCTATCAGCTCGAACCAGTCTGGCCATTCTCCTCTGACCTCTGGCATCAACAAGGCATTTCCGCCCACAGAACTGCCGCTCACTGGATGTTTTTTCTTTTTCGGACCATTCTCTGTAAACCCTAGAGATGGTTGTGCGTGAAAATCCCAGTAGATTAGCAGTTTCTGAAATACTCAGACCAGCCCTTCTGGCACCAACAATCATGCCACGTTCAAAGTCACTCAAATCACCTTTCTTCCCCATACTGATGCTCGGTTTGAACTGCAGGAGATTGTCTTGACCATGTCTACATGCCTAAATGCACTGAGTTGCCGCCATGTGATTGGCTGCTTAGAAATTAAGTGTTAAGGAGCAGTTGGACAGGTGTACCTAATAAAGTGGCCGGTGAGTGTATATTTAGTGTATATATAGCTATATACAGATGCATGATTATTCTTTACAGACATTTCTGTATCTAAAATCCTTTTTTTTATTGATTTCATGTAATATTTTAATTTTCTGAGATATTGAATTTGGGGTTTTCATAAACTGTAAGCCATAATCTTCAAAATTATAACTTTTGAACGATATTCAAATTTTTCGAGTTTCACCTGTAGCCTATATAGCACATGATTGTCACTAAAAACAAAACTTAAGCACTTTTCACCTCATTGTATAACAATCTTCTTACCACGATTGTCTACATCTACATCCCATCCAGTGGTCCAACCCAAAGAGAGAACATCATTTTCTGATCTTTGAGCCACTTCCTGTAGAAAAACATGAGGGTCCAAAGGGGTGGCTTTGCCACCAGGGCCAGGAAGAACATCAGCATTGATCCACACGGGTCCCAGCAGCTGATCTCGGACCTCTTCGAGTAGAATCATGGATTGGGATACAGCTGCGAGACTGTGAATAAAAATGACAAGTTGATCTGCCACTCATTCATAAGCAGCAAGGTCATTGTGGGAGAAATCAATCCAAACAAGCACTATGACTACTGTCAAAATTAGCAGTATCAAATTCTAAGATTAAAAAAACTGTGCTGTTTAAAAAAAGGAAAGATCACCTTTTGAAATCCAATTTTATGCCTTTGCCTGATTTCACAACTTCTTTAAGCCAGTCCTGCAGAGTTATATCACTGTCATTGTCAGGCGGATGAGCCATAATGGGTTCTTTTGGATCTTGACTCCTGAGAAGAACATCTGCTTCAATCATCTGTGCTGATCCTCAAAAAAGAACAAAGGCAAGAGTAGGAAAACATTATCATAACATGCATTATTTCTCAAACTCGATCATGACGTGGTCAAGAAGCCTACGGGTAAAGTAGTGCAGGAGTAAAATATATGCTTCTTCATACTCTGTAATACTCACCTCCAAGAGCCTCAATGAGTTTGCTCTTGCTGTTTACGGCATGATACCACTCAATATCAGCAGCATCTTTTCTTTCTATCATCCCCTTGTTGAGGAAATATTCCAGTGTGTGTTCACTCATTGATCCTGCGACTATTCAACATAACCAAGTTTAGTACTAGTGAATTTACACAGATTATTATTTATTTATTTTTAATTTGGACCAATGCAGTTACATTATCTGAATAGACAGCCAAAAAGTTATCTTTCTTACCTTTGGAGTTTGACAGTGTCTGTAATTTGAGGTAGTAAACGTACAAAGATGCGATAACTGTGGCACATAAGATAAAACGGTACCATTTATGTCTAACTAAACCCATGTGTTGTTATAAATAATATATTTTTTGCGAACATAATATTTACATTACATTGCGACCATAGACAGATAAAGAAATGGACCATAGATTTCAACGGAGAAAAGTGAACTTTTATTGTCTATGTATTAGAAGCACTCACTTCCTGATGGCTGAGCGTACTGCGCAGGCTCAAACTGAGTTTGACGACGTAGATGTGACGTGGCAACCTGTCTGACAGTTGTAAGTCTTCTAGTAGCTGTGCCGAGAGAAATCTGAATAATTCCCTTCTAAATCTCGCAGAGACGGAGAGCGTGAGTATTAGCTGTCCATGAGCTAGCAGCAGGATCAACTTTATGACTCTCCCTTTACTTTATCAGACTTATGCCTCCACGTCCCCCCGATTGCCTGCGAGCTTCTCCTCCTGTCTATTCCGGCTGATGGATTACCATAGTGGATTCAGTGGATTATTACAGTGTAGCATAAAGCATTATGGGATATGTATTTATTCAGCCCTGTACTCATGTACAAGTCTTTGCTCTGTACTCTGTCCTCTGAAAGCTTGCCGCTTTCACTACGTCTTTCCGCTTTCTTTTACTGTCTATGCTTTACACGTCGAAATGTAGTACAGTACCAGTCAAAGGTTAGGTTATTATTATCAATTAATAAATTAATAATAAAAATAAAAATAATAATAATGAAGATATGTTTTAAATACATGTAATTTACTGTCAAATCTAGCAACATATTTTAGAAATAAAAAATGTAAATACTGATAATATAATTTTAACTTGTGGCAAAATATAGTCAAAATTGGTGATTTTTTTATTTATTTTTGTAAATAAATGTATACACAGGCACGTTTAATCTACAAACAATAATTGTAAGCATTGTCATAAGGCTAATTTAAAAGCATACATTCAATCAGTTTTGTCAAAAAATTCACTACAAAATTTTCACTTTTGTTTTGCTGTTCGAGACAAAAATTTAAGATTGGTAGCAGTTTTTGTTAACAATGTCATTCAGTTCAGATTTTTTGTTTGTTGGCTCTTGATGCATGGATGGGTAGGATTTATTTTTCTAATCCATTTAGATGTGCAATGCATTATGGATCTTATCAACTTTTTTTGTTTTGAGTTTGTGGTTAGAATTGTGGGTCATTTTGGTTCTGTTATCCTAGGTTATTCTGGGTTACCTGCTGTCCTAGTTTATCCTAAGTAATAGTATGCCTACATAATATGAAGATAATACAGGCATTTTTATTGAAAAAATACAACATGAAACTTCTTTTTTCATTCTTTTAAACAACTTTATTGTTAGGTTTAGTTTCTCTCATTTTGGTGGATTTGGAGGTCTGCTCATCATCAGTTGCAGGGCTGTCAGGGACAGTGAGGTGTTGTGATCCATGGCTGTCTACAGAGCAACTACTGTCACCTTCTCTGCTCCATTCAGTCTCCTCAGAAGCCTCTGTTTTTGGGTTACTGTCTTTGTGTGAGGGTTCCAGCTCCTCTAGCTGCATCTGAAGACGTTTTTCCAAGTCTTCAGTGTTTCGTGCCAACATGTAGCTCACCTTCCTCTGATGTGCCAAGGCCTCTTCTTTGTCATTTAACTGAAGGAGGAAGACAACTAAAAAGTAGTAAACTCAAAATGTAATGTGAGGCAATATATATATATATATATATAAAATAGTATACTGACCAGATCAAGCAGCATATGCAGTGTTTCATTTGAATCGGCTGTTATCTTTTCTTCGCTTGTTGTGGGCAGACATTTTTTCAGTCTTTCACCTACACTGAGAGACCCTCCCTTCCCTTTAAAAAAAAGTAAATAAATAAAAAATTACTGAAAATAAAAAGAATCGGAATCCCATTGTAAAATTACAGCATTGTGCCAAATGACACTGCAATTACCTGAATAGTAATATTAATAAAAAGAAAAGTAAAAAATAACAAAAGCATATTACAAATTTTTAAACTGAATAAAAAAGAAAACTGAACATAATAATAAAAAAAGAGCTAATTCAAAATATTCATAAAAACTACAATAATATATACTTTGGCTTTCACTTGAGCAAAAAAAAGCAGCACATTTTACAATACCATTTGATTGGTGATTTGACATTTTACTGACATTAAATCTTAGGTAAGACTTCTGTGGACATCTTTAATGAAGGTGAAATACGTTGCACTGCATGATTTGGCACCATCCTCAGGTTTTAGTTATAAAACTGAGCAGCCCTTTACCCCTCTCATGTCTTTGGTAATGCAGCTGGTGTCTGTCTGTCTCAGCCTGTCGGAGCACGTTCTCGCCGACTCTCCTGAGCTGTTGCTCAAAGGCGATACGGAAAGCATCCATCATTACGTAAGCCTCCTCCTTCCTCTTCTGCTGCTCCTCCAGCTAATGCAGACAAATGCACTGTGTTACAAGACCTCAAAGACAAATGAGCAAAGTCAGCCCTGTAATGGTTTTAATACATGCATTGGCTGAATAGGAGGGTTAATTTACAAGGTAATGGAAAAGAAGTATTGACAAATAGAAGACGAGTACCTCTTGCTTGAGCTGGAGAACCTGTTTGCGACTTGCAGCAGCACTTCTAGCACAAGAGCATGGCTTGCCCCCATTAGAGTTACACTGGCATGCCCCATACACTGCCAACTTAACAACAAGATAAGAGGACAGAGAGCTGTTTACTACAGAACAGAGCTATTTAACACAAACAATTCACCAACATTACCTCCAGAGCTGAACCGTCTGTTCTGAGGCTGCAGGAAGGCTGGGTCCTCTGGAAGTCCCTTCTTTCCTTAGTACTAAGCATGGACAGGAGCTCCAGACATTTTTGGCTCAGAGCTAAGACAAAAACACATAAATATGTACTGGGAACAAACCAGTTATTGGGTCATCAAATAAAAGTAGGAAATATGATGTGACTTACATGCATTCTCGGTCCTTTGCTCCTGGTGCGCTTTCATTTTCTCCTCTAGTGCTTTCTTTAGGGCTTCATTTTCTGCCAACACCCTGAGGTGGTATTTACATGAACCAGTGAGATGTGGGCATTTTTTATAGTTCCTTAATGCATATTTAAAGTCTTAATGGATACATTATTAAAAACTATTTTATATCAAAATAAAGCAAAATGGGCTGCAGATGGCATTCCACATTGACTATAAAGTCGCAATGAAATCAGTGTTGCCAAGTCTGCGGTTTTCCCGTGGAATTGGGATACTTTTACACTGTTGCCGGGGTTTTCTTTTTAGTCTGCAGGTCCCCCTGAAACTCAATTTTTCACTCCCCAAACATTTATGGGGAAACCCAATTGGAACGATTGGACTAGTTTTGGCCGTTATTTGGTGGGTTTTGAATAACAATTGGGCTGGTTTTGTCACACAGACCTTGCAACCTAGAAGGAAATGGAAGTAGCAGCAAATCTTTTCTCCTTTATTGTGACGTATATCAGAGGGTAACAGATTATTGGGGGGAAAAAACTTAGAATGGGGACTTGGTTCTATCCATTAGTTATTGACTGGATTTTGAAGTGTGGGCATTGCCCTCAAAAGTAGAGACAGATGGGCAGGACACAAGCTTGCAGGGGTTTAAGTGCACTAAATATTTGGAGAAGTCCTACATTATGTCACCAAAAAGAAGTCGGAAGGCCCAGTTAGACATTTTGATGAAACATTGCAAGGTCAAAAAATTAAACATGGATGAATTGTTCATAACACCTATAACATGCATTTACAAAATAACTGATCTTTTAGCATGGGTATACCTCTCATACTTTAAACTCCATGAGTTTTCCACATTCTTGAACTGCACCTGGTTGAAGGTGATCTCCCACTGCAGTGCATTAACCTCCTGTGTGGTAACAATTTCACAGAAATGATGCCCTATTTTCAGGAATATGGTTAAAAAAAAAAGATGTAGTTGTTTGAGTAGGACACCTTTTCTAGGGCCTTGTTCCTCTCTTCACTCTTCTGAAGCAATATTTTAGTATGACAAGTAGCTTTGTCCAAGATTGCCTTCGAGGACAAAATGTAGCACACTTCATAAATGACTTAGGCTAATAAATTAAATTTAAATAACGATATTAATTATCATAATATTTTTAATTACCTGTCCTTGCAAGATCCTAAGAGCCTCATGTTTCCCCTCCAGGTGGCGATGAGTGACCTCCAGTTCGGTGCGTAACAGCTCCACTTCCTGGTATAGAGTGAAGAGATTTGCATACACCTGAGACATGTTCATGTAAAGATAAATATTTTCTTTACTCCATTAAAAAAACTCATAAAGGAGCCACTTTTCTGTGACACTAATGTGTGAGACATGGCAAATTATTGTGTTTGATCTTTTATTATATTTATTGCACTCATTAGTGCAAATTTGTGAGTTTACCTCTGTGACCTCCTGTAGTCTTCTCTGCAGCTCTTCACTTGTGTCCTCAGAGGAGCTTTCTACAAAAGAATGTTGTTACATTAAGAAAATAAGATACTTTTGTTTTTTGCATGTCGGCACATGGTTTTCTAGGATTGCCAACACATCATATCCTGGTAGTAGTGTGCTTCTCAAATGACTATTGTTGAATATTTGTTTAAGTAGCCTACAGAATTGCTCAAGGGAGTACACAGTCAACTCCCTGATAAGAAATAGCAGGTTTTAACTTTACCAAACACCACGAATCAACAGAGCATGCAAATAATAACCCCTACAGAGTTTGGAGTATATTACTAGGAAATCATCCTCTTTGTAAAGCTTTTAAACATAACTCACTTATTATGTGGTTCATACAGTAGCTATAGATTAGTCTGCTGCGTGTCCATGAAAGAATCAAAGAGGTTTGACAGGTTTAAATTACTGGACTGGAAAGTCCAGGATACTAACCGGACTGTCTTTTCTCCCGCTGTGTAACTCGTTCAGCTTCCAGTTCTTCCCTAAAAACAGCATACATAGTTCTGCATGATGTCCAGGAGAATGGTCCATTGCTTCTCTCGCTGCCCCCTTTGATTGGCCGTGACTGGGACAAGAAGTCCAGAAACCTCCCCCTGCTCTTTATTTGTGGGAGATGGTCATGATGTCCTCTGGATCTGGCCCCCATGCCATCACCCAGATCCCCGTCTGTCATGTCATCTTCTGTGAGGCATTGAGGGCATGAATCCTCACCCTGCATCACAACAAACTAAGAAGAAAAAAAATAATGAGTGCATTAGACACAAAACGAAGTATATCAAGCATGAGTAGCCTACTACGTAGCCTATATTTAAATGCATTAAAAGTGACATCTATTTAAATAATGTTTGATAGTCAAAACAGCAGACATGGAAATGTTAACTCGAGCTGTAAACTTACTTACGTAAAACTAAACTTTTAGCATTCGTTGAGTGTAGAGGAAGAATACCCATTACTAACCTGTCCGTGTTGAGATTTTTGTATTTCGCCGACAAGAACAACGGCGAAATTCCACATCAGTCTTTCCGCTTGCTTTGACGAAGTGAAACTTCTGTAAAGGGGCGTGTCTGTCTAGACAGGTGCTTCATTACAAAAGTACGTACTGTAGATCAAGAAATATCGCTGTATAGCAGGGGGTTTCAAGCTTTACAGTGCCAGGGCTAAGTCAATAACAATAACAACTTTCATAAAATCATTCATAAACACTAGCCTACAAGTATTATCATGACTTTCCTCTTTTGCGTTTCCATTTGGACGATTCTGCAACCCAACACATGAAATAAAAATAAGAAAAAGAGGAGCAACTGCAGAGATGAGGTTGTTTCTTTTAACTATGATAAAATAATACAATTGAAAATAAAGCTATAAGGTTAATCACAAAAAATGAAACATTGAAACATTTTTTAAATGTCATTTTAAAACATATATATAACACATACCATGGACTCCCTGCATCCCCACAGACCCCAGCTTTACAGTAACTAATATGGATTCAGAGATTTTTTCAATAAATAAATAAACAAAAACAGCCATCAAAGTTGCAAACATTGATTTATTATAGTCACCTCCTTGACTGAAGAATAGATTATCTACTTCTTAGTCCCTAGAGCACTGTTAGACCGTGACAACATTAAACTTAAATTATGGCTGTAAATTGTCTCCATTTGATTTTTTTTAGAGATACTTTCAAAAAACCAGCTGAAACAATGTACAAAACAGGTACATTTCAATAAGTAAGAACATATGAACAATTTTCAACATCAACATCAACATACTGTGTTGAAGCACAAATATCTACAAATAATTACCATCTTAAAAAACAAAAACAAACAATCTAAATGTTCAACAATTGCATCAGGCCAGCAAGCGATATTAAATAAGTCCATAACTTGTGATCAGTCAATCACTGTCAAAGTCTTCAATTAAGAGGTCTTCCTCATCCAAAAGGGCTTCAGAGCTTGCAGGCTGGGGCTGACTGGCAGAAAGTTCTCCAGGAGGATCCTGGCTATTTGACAAGTTGGACTCAGTTGTGGCATTCCCTGGTGTAGTACCTGGTTCAAGGTGCTGAGCAGCAGAAGATTCTTCATTTTCACTGTCAGCATCTAAAATGCCTGGGTCTTTGTCACCAAGTGCTTCAAGTCTCGACCTGCAAATAAAGCCATTTATTAAACCCTTTCAATAATATTTTAGACATTTCAAATGCAACAACACTTTTTTGTTTACCTTACCTTCCAGGAACCCTCTTTTGCGAAAGATGGCCAACATTCTGGATAAAGGCTATTTGAGCTGATATGACAAAGATAAAAAATATATTAAATCCCTTATAGAAAATGGAAAAAAAGTATGAAGAGAAATGCCCAACAATTTGAAAAAACCTTGCATGCTGGAGGAGGCAGGAAAATAATAAACATATTTAACCATTATGCTATGCAGTCTGATTCAATTTAAACATTTAATTGTATATTTGTATATTTAACAGATGCTAAGGTCCCATGTTCACCTTGATTTCTCATTGGGTTGGTGAGCTTTGCGAGGTAAGGCACCAGTTCTGTCAGGAGGCTCACAGGGGTAAGGCAGAAATTTAAGAAGAGCGACTGTGCGGTCAGGTAATTCTCTCGATACTATCACAAAATTAAAAGTTAAAATATATAAACACATTTAATAAAATCAACAATTCTTTAAAATGATGAATAATGTAAATGCACCAAAGTAAATAAAGAAATATACCGTCTTATTTATGTGAAGCCAATGCGGTTTATGAAGAGGCCGGAAACCGGCAGTGGACTGGCAGTTGGCTTTTGCTCGAGAAGAGTTTGAGTGCATAAGACCTCTAGTTGCCACTGATGAGCCGTATTCCAACATAGTCGACCTTGACTGTGAAAAGAGGAACACCAGAACAACAAAACAAAGTTGTTGAAAAAGATACTACATGATGATAGTCCTCTGGGATCAAATGTGCAGTACAATCAGAGTAACTCGACATATTTTTGTTATGGAAGTGACAGCATTTGCACTCACACTCCACTCTGCTGTCAGGAAGTCAGCATCAGAGAGGTACTCGCTGGCCCGTGCTATATCCTCCACATCCGAAAAGAAGTCAGGGTAGTTCTGATGCAGGTAAAGGTTGAAGAATTCACCTGACATATGAGAACGCTCAATGACAAGCTGAGGAAAATATTATAATCAAAAGATTGTTAGAACATTAAAGCAATTTAAAAAAAAAATTGTAACGTAATATATATTAATATTTACTTCTGGATCAACAAGCAATTTGTCCCTCTGATGATCTGTTAAATGTGGAGGCAGTTTATGTGCTTGAGAGCTGTCATAGCTTTCACCTAAAAATCACATGCCATCCATTTGTATAAATACGAATGACTTTACATGCAGTTCATCATGTACATTATAACACAGACATCATAGAATATCATTTCAGCAAGAAAGTTTCAAAAATGGGATTGAAATGGACTAACGTTTGCAGTAGAGGATTTTCCCTAAAGCTCTGAAAAGGAAGAGTGAAGCATCTTTCCCTCCAATAGCTGGGCTTTCAACCTGCATGTCTGTTGATTTTGAAGACTTGTTCCTCCCCTTTGCCCTTACAGCAGGTTTTGCGAAAGAGGACTTGCCTTTCTTAGAAGCCCAGAGTCTCCTCTCTAGACTATTGTCTGAGAATTTAAATGAATCATTGCATAATTAAAAAAATAATAATATTTATATTATACCATAATAACATATTATATAAAGCTATTGGTCAGTAAAGCTTTACTCACCAGTAAATGAAGAAAACTGCAAACTGTTGATGGCACTGCGAATATCTCCTGAGCTTCCTGAGCAGAGAAGATCTAGAGCAGCTTTATCAGGAACAGAGATCCTGCCGGAACTCTGCAAAGAGCAATTAGATAAGAAAGTGCCGAGAGAACAACGGGGGATCTCAGAGTCATAAATATCTGCTAAGCAGGCATATATATATATATATATATATATATATATATATATATATATATATATATATATATATATATGTATGTATATAGAAAAACAACCACACAACCTACCTTTCCCACTTCAATGGTCACAATACGGCTTAGGACCTTCATCATACTAGTGGGGGCCACAGGGTTAAAACTGAAAGAGAAATAATTAACTAAACAGATCCCAGGACAGGATACTTTTACATTTCAAGTCTTATTGAAGGTTCAGAGTAAATAATATTTTACCTGACGACCTTGGGTTTGAATACTTGTAAGTAAAGATTTGATGAAACAGAAAAAAAAAATGTGTACCTTATGTTGTGAATTTCGAGTTCATGCAGAACATCCTTGAAGAGATGCCTGGAGTTCTTGTCCCCGCTGAGGCTATCGGACACAATCAGGACCAATGGACACCGGCCAGTTTTAATAAACTGCCTGAAAGATCAAGCAAAAAGCAAGGACAATTGCATGCAAGACACCAGTGACATCTTGCCATTAAAATACTTCAAAATATAGTACTTGTGCCCACCTGAGTATATCATGCAAGCACACTGGTTGCCTATAGAACTGGTTTGGGAACTCCTGAAAAAAAGAAAAGAACCAATGAGAAATTGTCATTCAGCCTCTATTTTTTTTTTTTTTTTTTTTTTGCTCATTTAATGATTCTTGTGAAAGTAAAATTTGTTGTTTTTACTTGCTAAGTGCTTTCTATTTTCTAAAATTTATTTTAGCTTTATGCCTGCATTTTATGTGCACAAACAAACAAAGCTAAATATTCAACATCATAGTAATATGTTTGAAGAGCAGTTCTGTGCAGCACCTCTATGAGAATTATTTTCCTGTCTTCAGTGAGTTTCTCTCCACTCATTTGTAGACGGTTGTATTTGTTGGCTCTTAGCAGGAACTCTTGGAATAACCCTGTTTGTGAGCTGCCATGGAAACTGTTAAACCTTGAATCTGTTGGAATAAAAAGGTCATATGAACAAGCTAGCAAAAACAGAGCTACAACTATCTATAAATTATTCTGCTATATATTAAAAATAGGTTTGCTAAATAATTCCCGTTCACCAGACATGATGCATGGTTTCGCTACATGTACTCTAATCATTACTAGTAAGAAGAAAAGACTCCTGACCTGGATCAAAGCTTTGTGTGAACAAATCTTCCATTTTGTACTGAGAGGTGGTGGAGGGATTTGACCATTCTTGAATATGAAAACCCAAATCCTTGGCAAGAACTTGAACAGTAGCTGTCTTCCCACATCCTGAGGGGCCAGTGAGCAACAGAATGGCGCCACCCTGTGGAGATATAACAACAAATACAACATAAAAAACATGAAATTGAACATAAAATAATATGAAATATATCCAAATGATTACAACATACATCAGACAACATGCAAGTCATACTTTTCAGACCTTTTTTGATTTGTCCAAATGAACTCTCAACCAGCTTTCAACTTCTTCGACTTTCTTTTTGTGGACTGCCAATTCAGCCTATCAGAGAGAAAGAAGCATTTTAAGCAATAATGCTTGTAAATTGAGATAAAAACAATATGAAATGGTTAACTAGCAGATAAACATGTATTCTCAGAGTGAAATAGTTTGTGTGACCTAGACTAGTTAAACTTAGAGTAAAATACAACTGAACTAGTTATATTAAGTTTAGCTTTACTTCAAACACACAGCTAGGTGTGTAAACTGCAGAAAGGTAGATTTCCAAAATCTGCACTGAGCACCCCTGAGATGCACAATTTCTGTACCTGTGATTGGGGTGCATGCAGATCCACCCAGGGCTCATCCTGGTCTAGTTTATATGCTTCACTTGACACACTGATCTGGTTGTTGGACACATGAGGATCTACTTTCCTCTTCCTCGATTTTTTCTCTGTTTGGTCTCCAGTTGATGGCCACCTGGTAGTTTTGCTTTCCCCTGAGAGTGGCCCCTTTTTATTCACTCCTCCCAAAAGGTCACCAAATGATGGCTCAACCCAGTTTTTGATCTTAACAGGAAATAACAACAGAACACATAATACACATCAGTATCATCAGTAGGTTTAGAGCATCAACAGCCATTCTCAGTGTGCAGATTAAAATCTGAAGAACGTATGTAATTTAAAACATTCAGCTATTAATAATCAAGATATCAAGAACTTTCATAGAGGATACATACTTTTCCAGAGGACTGCTTTCCTCCCAGAGACAGCTTTGACATCATCAATTCTGACGTCCCATTGAGTTACTCCATGCAAAATTGCGCTGGGATGAAAATCAAATAATTCACATAATATGTAAAACTGCATGATGATGTGATTTACCTATGTAGGCTTAGATCAGAAAAATAGCGTGGTAAATGTTGACTTTAAGCTATCTATAAACTCAGACAAGGGGAGCAGAAAGCACTCTTCAATAGACAAATTGCTTCATGCTACCAGTGGAAGCTTTCATATAAAACAGGTTTTTAGAAACAATATCATACTTCTAATCTCTTATTTAATAAAAACTTTGTCGGGCATTTTGACCAAACCTACTAACGTTAGTCAAGTTCAGAAAGTTCGCTTCTGACCGTTAGCTTAATATTACGAATGCTAGCAATCATTGTCAAGTTATCGGGCCAAACAACAGAATCGTAGCTAACACACTGTTTAGACAGCACATTTCAAACTCACCCTGGTAACTTCTAAAGATGATTTTTGTAGTATAACAACGCTGACTATTTGCTGTTGCAAGTAACAAGTAACATCGCGCTAACTATCCCTTTAAAGCTGTGGAGAACCGCCCCTCCACTGGCGCACGATGATTGCGTCATCAACTACGCTCCAAAATTTTGAACACGTTTTTATGTTGATCTGTGTTATCCACATAAGAAGATATGATCAACGCATTAACTGAATATCACATGTTTTTGTTTGCTTATTGACACTGGATATCCGGTTGATATTTGTGTAAAACGATTTGTGGTATTAATTAAATTTTTCCTCGTGTGATACCTTGCAATGAGAATCATGAAGAGACCAAACATTCTTCTCACAGGTAACGTTAACTGTTAGTCTGCCTTATTTCTCTTGGTAATTATACAAAAGTATAGACATATGTTATAAATAAACGAATGCGCGACTGCAAGTTGTGTGTTTTTAAAACGACATGCTGATGATGTTTTAGAGTGTTCCCTGTCATTCAAACGTAGTTCGGATGTATTTAGTGGGTATAAAAAAATAACGTACTAATAAAATGTAAACATTGCTATGCTTCCTCGTGAATTGACAGGAACCCCTGGTGTAGGAAAGACCACTCTAGGCAAAGAGTTGGCTCAGAGAACAGGACTAACCTATGTCAATGTTGGGGATTTGGCACAGGAGGGTAAGTTGCTGTTCATTGCAGTCAAATTTTGTCGTTCATATTTTGTGGATTTTAATTTTACTTTGCAACTTTTTTGCTAGTTTCTACATGTTTATTATCTATTCAGGTCAGTTGTTCGATGGATTTGATGAAGAATACCAATGCCCCATATTGGATGAGGACAGGGTATGTACTACTGTAATTGGCATGTTGTAGTTTAGTAGTCCCCGTTTATTTTGATGATTTGTAATTCACAGAATTTGTTTAACTCAGTCTTGAACAAAATGCATTTTATTACGTTCTATTAAATCGATGTAAGGTATTCAGCTGGTTATTGAAACCACGCTGATCACCATTCAAAAGCAAATCCAACATGCTGCAAATAATATACCAATGTAAAGATAATTTTAATATTCTAGGTTGTGGATGAACTGGAGGACAAAATGGGAGATGGAGGCATTATAATTGACTACCATGGCTGTGATTTCTTTCCTGAACGCTGGTTTCACATTGTTTTTGTACTCCGCACAGACAACACCAATCTCTACAATCGTCTTGAAAGCAGGTTTGTGTTTATTACAGTGGATTACAATAACATTTATAGCATGTAATACTTTAATTTGGGGCACTTTTGACTACTTGAAATCTTGAAAATAGATTGGGATAGGATTGAGCAAAACAGGGGAAATTCTGTAAGGCAAGGAAACATTTTTAACATTTCAACACTATAAATGAGTAAAAGCATTTTGAATCATCCTAATGGGCAGAAAAGTTCCCCTATTAAAGAATCACCCATATAGCATATTCAGTCTTTGTAATTAAGATGCCCAATGTTTAGTTGAGAACTCTGTTTAAATACTGTGTGGCTGTATGCTTCCTGTTGCAGTGATTTAGCTTCATGTCTTTCATATTCAGAGGCTACATAGGAAAGAAGCTCCAGGACAATGTGCAGTGTGAGATCTTCCAGACTATCTTTGAGGAAGCCATGGAAGCCTACAAGGAGGAGATAGTCCACCAGCTCCCCAGTAATACTCCTGAGGACCTGGAGAGGAATCTGGATCAAATTGTTCAGTGGATTGAACAATGGATGAAAGACAACAATTGACATGGGACATTATATGTGAAAGGCTCAAGCACTTTTGAGTTAATGTCAAAGTAGATAAACATCACATTTCATAGTTATTGTGGCCCCAGACGTGTGGTTCTATTCACTAAGCACTAAAAATTTGTGAGGCTGTTAATAATTACTCTATTTGAAATAAGTTAAACACAATTCCAAAATGAATGGAATAAATAAATATTTTTATATTGGGTAACTTTATTTGTCTGGGTCTGCCTTGATAAATCAGCAAAGATTAATTAAAATTCTTTGATAAATGATCTATTATTGTTTAGCTGCCACCAACTACCAGCAACATTTTACATCTGTTAGTAATTGGTAGGATCAACTCTAATTCACAAAAAATAATGCTAAATTGCATGGGTGTTTCTCTTCAAAAGATAAGGTTCATAAATACATATTAAGTTTGTACTTAACATAATTAGATTAAATTGGGTAATTTTTATTATTTTTATAAAACTGAGAAAGGAATCTAGCCAAGTGTTGTTTACAGCAGGAAAAATTCATTCATGATGTATTAGAGTCTGTTTTATTCCTTTCAAATGGCCATTTCTATTTTTGTTATATTTTTTCTTTTTCTTATATACCCTTCTTGATGTACTGTCAACAATCAAACCAACTACTTCTAAAATTGCTAAAAATTCTTTCTTGGATCACCCAGTCCATCTGGCATATTTTCAAGTGCAGGATTAATAATAAAAAAGTAATTATAAAACAGAAGAATGGGGAAAAAAGATTTCTGTTGCTTCAGTCCGTATATCTAGACTATAAAGCTTTGGTCCAGTGCTGTTGCAATAGATGGCTGAAGGTTTTTATGTTGCAACTTGGTTTTCAGTGATTGTATCAGTAAATTGTAGTAAAAAAAAAAAAAAAAAATTAAATGACTGCAGAACAATTTACTAATTAAATTATAATTGGAGTAAAGCAGTCACATTAATTAAATTCAGTGAGTAGTGAACAGTGAGTAAATTCACAAGGAATGTGACATTTCTGGCTGTTGTGTTTTGCCTAATCAACTACAGTATGTTTAGCAAGATGTTTAAGTTCATTCCAAAATAAAATAAAAATTAAGCTGTTTTTATGAATTCTTTCATTTTTATAAGTAGCCATAGTGACTGTTGTCATTAATGACCTTTTGTGCACCGTGCCATTCTGCAAAAAACCCTCACAATATCTGTCGATAGGTCAGCCTTTTTTTCCCCTTTTTTTTCATTTGTGTGTGTACATAGATAATTTCACCTAATGTTTTCTTGCCAAACTGGTTTCTATTGTGACATCATACATTGAGACTGGACAAGTCACGTGATCGATCCCCCTTCACCTGTAGCACCACTGGCGGAAGACAGGTGAAAGTATCGATACCAGGTATGAGACCGATGTTTTTCTTAAATATGTATTTTAGACAAAAATATGTAGCTTGTAGTCTCATATTTAATGTAGACAATTATATTCACTCGCAGTACGAAATTAGTGTATTCCTTATGCTTATTTGGATGACTTTAGAGCTGAGGTGTAGCCTGTGCGTTCGTTCCGTTTCATTTCTTTCCTGTTCTTTGTTGACTAGCAGGTTTCAAACCTCGTAAAGATCATGCAAATGTTCTATCGTAATTTTTTGCTACATTTTTTATTTCTCGACATTTGAGCCCCATTCGCCCGTGTGTAACGTACACTTGTCTATCTTTATTCCAGGGAGCTTTGTGACGGAAAAAACACGGTTTTAAATTCACCCCGTGAGGCAATGTAACTACACTACCGAGGTAAGACAGTCAATGATTTCAGGGTTTTGTAGTAGCCAATGCAGTGTTTTTTAGTTTATTTTTTTATGTAGGGATGAACGATATATTTGTGCAAATTTGTAACTGTAAAATGTAGATAATTTACATATACTTTTTAAACATTTTAAAACGATTGATTTGAAGTTTTAGTGTGTTATAAATTTATTTATTTATTATTCGTTCATTTTGACCATTTATTGGTTTTAAAACATATGACATATTACCTTATTAGTCTCAGCTAGATATTTAATATCGTTGAATCCTTACTTTTATGTTTGTAAAAGATGATGTCAGTATGTGACTCCAGGCATTATATATATATATGTTAATCAACTTTCTGATCCTCAGTTCAGTCAGCTGTTTGGATCACCCACATGTCAGCTGGAAACGGGTCAGCGTCCCACTTTGATCGGGTCAGAGATATGCCTCACTACGATCAGGTGCCCATCGGCTCACTACCGTGGGGTCAGCAAGTTCCTTATCCTCATGGTTGTGAAGTGGCAGAATCAAGCTATGACAGTTTACCACCACCTCCACTCCCTGAAAACCCTCCTGTTGGCCCAGATTTCTACCCGAGTGATGTTGAAGACCAGGTGGATGATGCTATGGACATCAAACCCATCCGACGCTTTATTCCTGACTCTGTGAAGAATTTCTTCAGAGCCAGTGGCAACCAAGGCAGCAAGAAATGGACCTTTCCTCCACCACCACCTGATGTGAATACCACCTCCGAAGGCGTCCCGTGCTCCCCTCCACCGTCACCTACAGCCCCCAGCTCTTACCTAGACCCTTTTGGAGGGTCTGGAGGTAGCTACAATTCAAGGAAGGAGCAGGCGATGTTATTAGGGGAGCCACTAGAATCGGTTTCTGGACGCTCTTTGCAGACGGCTATGACTTATAGTGAGAAGGTGGAGGACTACAATCTGCGCTACGCGTACATGAAGTCCTGGGCAGGACTTTTGCGTATTTTGGGATGCGTGGAGTTGCTTTTGGGGGCTGCTGTTTTTGCTTGCGTCTGTGCATACGTGCACAAGGATAATGAGTGGTTTAATATGTTTGGTTATTCGATGCATCAGATGTATGGGGGAGCGTATGGAGGATCATCAATGGGTGGGATGTATGGAGGAACTGGGATTTCATACTCGGGACCCTTGACTCCTTTTGTCATCGTGGTGGCTGGGGTGGCCTGGGTAGTGACTGTCATTCTAGTAGTGTTAGGAATGACCATGTATTATCGTACCATTCTACTCGACTCCAGCTGGTGGCCAATCACGGAGTGTGTCATAAACTTGTCATTAGGATTGCTCTACATGATAGGTGCAATTGTGTATGTGCGAGACACAGTCCGTGGAGGTCTCTGCTATTATCCACACTTCAACGCTGGGCCCAATGCGGGGTTTTGCCGAACGGAGGCTGGGCAGAACGCTGCCATCATCTTTCTCTTTTTCAACATGCTGTTGTATTTTGTGGGAGCAGGCGTGTGTCTAAAGCTGTGGAGACATGAAGCTGCAAGGATGCGCAGAGAAAGACTGGGACAAGATGTAAATTTAAAATCATTTGTTCTTTGAAATATATATATATATATATATATATATATTTTATTTTTTTAATAACAGAAACTGAACTAATAAAGTTTAATTTACTTGCTTTTCTGTTCTTATTTGTATTTAGATGAAATCAGCAGCACTACCACTTAATATGGTAAGGAGTTGAATTTTAAAGAACAATTTTTAGATTTTAAAAACTGCTGTTGTAATCTGCCATTTTTAATCTCAGATTGACGCTGGGTCAAGCGTCTCTGTGCCCATCCGAACTGCGCCAGTAATGACCAATCCAGATTCATTTGATGGCGCACCGGTCCCTCCAGTTATGATGGAACCAGAGATATTAAGGGGTCATATCCCTGCTGGCCACATCCCCAAACCTGTGGTCATTGCAGATTATGTGGCGTGAGTTTCAAAGAATACTTATCCTAAGAAATATTAATGAATTCAAGATATTTTATACAATATATATATACTGCAAACTGTTTGGAAACTAGCACACATATTTAGTAATGGTTACAGTTGCCATATGTGTTTTTTTATTTTTTATCCATCACCCCTTTTGTAATGATTATATCTGATATGACTATACCTGATATGTTCTGTCTTTTTTTCTCCTCACAGGAAATATCCCACAATCCGCTCTGACGAGGAGAGGGAGCGATACAAGGCTGTGTTTAATGACCAGTATGCAGAGTATAAAGAGATTCATGCTGAGGTTCAGGTCTTAACGCAGAAGTTTGATGAAATGGATAATCTGATGAGGAATCTACCACAACAGCCGTCCAGCCAAATGGTAGCTAATCGTTTAAACAGCATTTTGCAAATTCTTACAATTATTATACACAAACATTTGCAAACTTTCATAATTATTATACACTCATATTGAGTAAATGCATGGAATATTTGTACTTTTAAAAATTGATTTGTCATACCACATGACAATTCAAATGAATTAGTGAATGCACAAAGATGATTTAAAAATGATGAAAAACTGGTCACTGATCACTGTAGCCAAAGAAAATTCTGTTATACATTCTATATAACCCAAAATCTTGATGTTGATTTATTAAACTTGTTTTTTTCTCCCATAGGAACAAGAGAGAATCAAAAGCGTTATTCAAGAGTATAAGAGAAAAAAGACTGTAAGTATTATTTAACTTTTTCTACTTCTATCGTTTTAAAAATGATAAACAGAATAAATTGTAGGTATTTTCCTTTTTCCCCAAAAAAGGTTAATTATGATCCATTTTAAACCCTTCATCATCTGCCTGTTGCCTTTCTACATTCTTTAGTCATTGCAAAAGAATGACGGTATCAACTGTTAGAGTTCCACAAACAGCTGAAACTGAAAAACTGGAAATGTTAGGGAGACGTAAATGGAGCTATTGACATGTCTACATACTTCCTGTCTGTGTGAGAGTGCTCAGCAATTTTTTTTGTACTTACTTTCCCTGTTTCTGGTTTTAGGATCCAACATACCTGGAGAAAAAAGAGAGATGTGAATATCTGAAGAACAAACTTGCTCACATAAAGCAGAAAATTCAGGAGTATGACAAAGTCATGGACTGGAATGATGGTTACAGCTAAACAGAACTCCAATATACTTTCAAAGTTTATCATGAACTTCACAGAGGTTACCAGAAAAGAAGTGACTGTCAGAAACAAAACTGTCCATGATTATATCTTCAGGAATTTACAGTGTTTGGCTTGGTCTCGGTTGGTATTGAAATAATTTCATATTGAATTCAATAGAGCAAAGATGCATAATGAAGGACATCTACAACTTAAAGCACAGCGAACAGTTACATGAATCCATCGAATGCAAGTTACTATGTTACTGACATGTCATGTGGAGCAACATTTAAATTGCAATCATATATATATATATATATATATATATATATATATATATATATATAATTTTAGAAGTAGGAAATCACTGGAATCGTTGAGCTTCCTGCTGTTAATTGGAGAATATAATGTAAATAGCCCTTAAAGTGGTATTTGTTGAACTATCAATAACTCTGTAATGATGAATTGCTTGGTATATTTGTAGTTTTTTTTATAGTTTATTAATAGTTTCACTTTTGTGTATTTTATACAGACGTGTGTGTGTTTTATGTCAATTTTTTATCATCTTATGTGTCAGTTTACCTTCAAATGTCAGCATTTTTAAACTGATTGTGAAAGTATACATAAAAATAAATAGGCCTGCTTCCACATTACAATGGCAAAGGTTTCCTTTTTGACAAAATAGTGAACTAAAATAGTTTATACACAGGGTAATGTACCACCTCTCATTTGTTTGTTTACAGTAGACAACATGGCTCAAAGCCTTATCTTTATAGGGCTGCAGTAGAGGAATCAATGCTTTTACTGGCTTGACAACTCTAAAGGTGTCAGGTTAAAAGCTGCAGTGGACTCCTGGAAGAAAGGGTGCTTTACATTTTTGTCTACACCTTATGTCTCATAAATACTGAATATGGAGTGTAATAATCCAGAACAATGGTCTAGAATAATTATGTTTAAACGTTGATGTTTTTATGGTAATTGAAACCATAATTACATTATACTTTAATGTAGACTCGGACAATAAGCAAAGCAGTTAAAACCAACAACTGTTTATTTCAAATTAAAGGAGTGCATTCCAGATTTACAGGTTTATGGGCAGTCAAAAATCCAGTTGGTGTTCTACATCACTTTCAACTCGTGCATATGACGTGGAAGATTTGTTTTCAAATTGAAGCAGGAACTCCCTGAATATGATGATTCTTAAATTTCAAGCATTTTATTAGCCTACTTAATTACTGCAATTATATTTGACAAATGTGGTATACTTAGCCTTTATATCTCTGCCACCCTAATCCCAAATATGATCAATTTTATTAAATACATGTATATATTGTATGGTATAAAGTCTGGTATAAAGACAGTATAAACAGTTATTTATCATAAATATGGTTATTATTTAAAAAAAAAAAAAAAATGTGGAAAATATTTTCTAAATTTCTATTAAGTTACATTACTTCAACATTTGTTTTTTAATATATATACTGTAAATGTAAATTGTCAAATCTATTTTAATGTAATTTATTTTTTTAATCTTATTTTATCTATGTATTTATTTGTCAATTTGATTACAGTTTTTCTCTAAACATTTCCAGTGACCCTCTAGCACTTCCTTGTGGCCCACTGGGGGTCCTCGGACTAAAGCAATATAAGCATGTCCTAAAGCATTATAGACCTAAATCCCATCTTTGTTGTTTAAAGACTACTAGTTATGTGAGACATGTTTTCTAACATAAAGTACCATGTAGGTTGTGAAAGTCAATATGCAAATGAAACGGGCTCGTCTTGCATCTGTCACACGTTGAGGGCGTGGCTACACCTGTGCGTTCAGTGATGTGTTGTTGTTAGAGATTGCTGGTCAATTAAACTCTCAGCGGGCGTTTCCTGGAGGTGGAAGCGCGTTCAGCTCCGAGAAATAAAGAGCGTCTGTAAAGAGCGAGGAAGAGTTATACAAATATTTTCCAGCGTTGACTGCTTTCGAAAGGAAGAGGGTGAGTTTCCTCGATACGATTAATTTATGTACTCATCATATCTATTTTGTTTGTTAAATAGCCGCAGTTGACTTGTAGAACTAGTTAAATGTGTTTTACTGATACAATTCTGCACAATTATGTTGCGCGGTAGTAATTTTTAGAAATGTACATAGTTGTACTCTCGAAAGCGTCTATCATGTTATTTGTGTTTTTTGGCAAGCACGGGTTCCCCCTCTTTTTTGTTGTTTTTTTATTATTTTTTTAAGTTGTTGTTGTTGTTGTTGTTGGGTTACAAAACTCCAGGTGCCAGGTAGGCTATTCAGGTTTTTTTTTTCTTCGAATCTGCATTTAATCATACAGCAGTTACTGACGATAGGAAGTGCTTTTACAAACTTTGCTTAGTCTGTAACTGAATATTTATTGGTCATTGGATCTCAAACGTAATTATAATATTCTTATATTTCTTTGATACAAATTAAAGAATTAAAAAAAATCTGCTACTAATCCCTACACTCTGTGAATTAATTAAAAATGCAGTGATAGAAAGAAGGTGCTACTACACGATCAGGGTGTGAGGTCGAGGTGAATGTTATTTCACCAAGTACAACCTGGACCAACATCTTTTTTGAGAGAGTCACAGTCTGTCACAGTCACAGAGTCACAAGTACACAACCAGTATGACAAACTCTCTGTGTTGATATCAAAGCCAAAGGGATTCATGGTTTCAACAAGAACACTTTTTCCAAAGATCCAAACATGACTGGAAAAACATTTGGGACAGTAATTTTTTCTGTAAGTGGACTGGCAGATTTACAGCCTGATTCTTGTAGGTTAGGCTATGTCTTGTAAATATTTATAAAATTACAAAAACCTGAGTTGAATGGATATAGAGTCTTGAATATGTTATGGTGATCAGTGACTGACTAGTATCAATTAGGGGTGTAACAATATATTGTTTCACAATATATCACAATACAAAAATGCAACAATATTTATTGTGGATTGTGGCAATCTGTAATTCTGGATGGGGCATTGTTCAACCAAAATGAAAATTACTGTGTGAGAAAAAAATCAAGATTAAAGAGTTTTAGTGTCAATACTATGTTACACTATATATAATGTATAATAATGCAATGGGGGGAATATTTGTGTGTCCTGATAATGCCAAATGTCTCGTTACAGTAAAAATTGGCCTACATTATTTTAAATGTATCTAGTCAGTGAAAGTGCAAGCATATTCGTCTAAAATAATTCTGTATTTTCAGCTTCAGAATCATGATTTGTTTTTTATTCTGGTGTCGCCATTGTCCTGTGCAGTGGGTTATCAGCACCAAGTCTAAGCCTATTTGTTTTCACCCCCATTGTAAAACCAAATTTAGCATTTTAATCAACAGTAAAAAAAATGTGTTAACCTTTTACCATATGTCTTGGAGTATCGCAATAATATTGTATCGTGAGTTCAGTATCAAGATATCTTTCGGATCATGACACAAGGGTATCGTTTCACCCCTAGTATCAGTTGTATTGACATGTGTCTGTCATTAACACTTGGGTTAATTAATTGACCTTGCTTTCTTGCAGTGTCACCTCTGTGTCCAAGGAAAACTTCTGTTGGCTTCTATCTCACTCAGATCTCCCTGTGAAGTTTTTCCAGGGAGCTGACATCATGCCGAGAAAATCAAGTCGCCCTCCCCCATATGGCGGCAGACAGTAAGTTGTATTTTAGAGAGTTTGTAATCATCAATTTTCAGTAGAGACAAGTTTTCTTCAATGACTACTTACTGATGGTATTATTAACTGATTGTTAATAATAAAAAAAAACAGATCATATGTTTCCTTTTACTTATCCATGTTGTTTATACGCCTATGTTTCCTTTTACTTATCCATGTTGTTTATACGTTGTTTCGCTTTATCCTTTCAGTCACCACAGAACCTCCCGTCGCACCCATTCTTACCACCCTGATGAAATGCTTCACTTTTACCGCTGGACATCACCCCCAGGTGTGATGAAGATTTTGTGCATCATCATAATCATTATGTGTGTGGCTATGTTTGCCTGCGTGGCCTCCACACTTGCATGGGACTATGATGCAAGCAACATGGGGCTTGATGGTATTGGCTCTGTCAGTGGAGGGTATGGCGGTGGATATGGAGGAGGTTATGGTGGGGGTGTCGGAGGCTTTGGAGGAGGAGGTAGCAGTGGGGGTCTCGGAGGCTATGGAGGAGGCACGTACATGGATCCAAAATCAGGCAAGGGCTTCATCATCGCAATTGCGGCAATCACCTTTATCACTGTGCTCATCATCTTCATCCTGGTGGTGTCGAGGCAGAACACTGCACAGTCTCCCTCATTCTATCTGGCCTCCATCATCATTTGTGCCATCCTGGCTGTACTCATGCTCATTGCTAGCATCGTGTACCTGGTCGCTATAAACCCCACTTCTCAGACATCTGGATCCATGATGTATAGCCAGATATTGCAGCTGTGTGCACAATACCAGAACCAAAATCAGGCCTCTGGGATCTTCCTCAATCAATATTTATACCACTACTGTGTAGTGGAGCCTGAAGAGGTGAGCATGGGCAGTCTTCATAATCTAGTATTTGTTCAGTTCAGGTTGTTTTTTTATCAGACACAACTTAATTCCTTTCTAAGTTGTGAGTCAGCTTTTTCGGTTATGCAAATATAGAATATATCTGCCACATTGTCCTCTATTTTGGGATCTAATTTTTGGTGCTACTTAAAGTGTTATTTCTTCCTCTTCTCTACAAGGCTATTGCTGTTGTTCTTGGATTTTTGGTGGTGGTTGGGTTGATCATCCTACTTGTGTTTGCGGTGAAGACCCGAGGGCAGATGAGGAGATACGGCAGGGACCGCGTTCTGTGGTATGATGTGAAGACCATCACCGATGGCCTCACTTCTCAAGGCATTGGGGAATGGGTAAGAAAGTTTAATTTGTTCACCTGTTGTGTTCATTTTAGTTTGTGATTTTAATATTTCAGTACAACACATGGATTCATGAGGTCATGAAATGTAATACTTTTTGTTGGACTTGGGGTTGTACTACTGCTATATATAGACCAGAATGCTTCTTGATGCTTTTTGTCTTGTTTTCAAGAGTTGCTATGTGGTGCCTATAATTGCTCCACCATTTTAGGAGAATTGTTGGTCTACACTAGAGCATTGATATTTAAGACTCTTCCAAGAAGAGAAGTTTCAGAGGAAGACACAAAGATGTCTAGTTTCTGGGTGTGTCCTCTTATGCACTTTCACTTGATGGAAAGCATGATTATGATCCAAAATGTCATGATGAAATGCATGGAAAACTTAACGGTGACTTAAAAGTCTATGAATTGGTAGGTGGCAATTGTTTAAAAAAAAAATTATTAGGTCACTTCATTGGCTTTGTTCTTACGCAATTCATTGTGTGAGCAGTGGTAGTTTCGTCCTTTATGTCATGATGGTATTTGTAGTAAGTAGTGGAACCGGTTCTGCCTGCATTTTAATGTTTGTCCAGACTGTTTACCATACCAAAAGGCTGACTGCATTGGGGAAACAGAGACGCTGAAGTAAAAGAGGCATGCAGCAAAACGCTTAAATGAGTTACAGACTACCAAATGATGGGTGAAAATATTTTGAGATGGCAAATGTTGTCATGCTGGCTTTTATGCGTGGCGTATTATAAAAAATGGCACATTAAGCTGTAACAAAGTTAAATATAAAAATATTTTTGTGGCAATGTTTTTGCCTAAAGTAAAGTTTCTTTAAAAATGTCCAGATATGAACTCAGTCTTTCCTTGTTTTTCTTCAGGTTAATAATGTGTCTGGAGATCCAGAGGCTTTTGTCAATGACCCCAATGACCAAATCGGTGTTGCACAGCCAATGGTTTACAGCCAGAAACCAATTTACCTTCCAAGGTAGGAATATATATATATATTTTTTTTTTCACACAAACCTCTGACTGAATCATCATCCGACTGTGATACTGTAGACTCTGGCACTAACCCTCCCCCTCCACACATTAGCCACTTACAGTGGCCATTCCCTATTCTTCTCACACTCACTTGTGTAGTACTGACTGATATGGAACGAGGGTTACCATGCATAACCGACGTTAATGTGTAATGTTGCTGTTTGAGCATAAACAACGTCTGTAAAGTTACAACGGTTAAAGTTCTAAGCAAAGGAAGAAGTTTGCTTTTAAAGAAATAATTTAAGGACTACAACAAACGGCTAGTAGGGGCTACACGACATTCCTCCCGGGTTAGTGACATCACTAACCCTAACATTTACATAAACCCCGCCCTCAGGAACATGCAACAAAGGGGGTGAGTCCATGAGAAGAGTTGTTGTAGTCGATTACATTTGTGAGTGCTCGAGCTGCCGCGTCCGTATTTTCACATGCAATATAGTACGTAACACAAATAGCATGTCACACTCTTAGAAGAAAAGGTTCTAAATAGAAACTTAAAAGGTTCTATAGGCACTACATATTTGGAACCCCTAAAAGGTTCTATACAGAACCCTTTTAAGGGTTCAATAAAAATAACCCTTTAGGGTTCTTTGTAACCAGGAAAAAGGTTCTGAATGGAACCTTTTTAGGGGTTCATTCATTATCACTTGTTTTGTCCTTTCTGAATTAAATATTTCATATTATTGACAAACATCAAGACCCTAAAATGTATTTATGCATGCATGTGAATGATCACAAAATTCAAGATATGGGGGTTAGAAAATGTATATATTTATATAATTTTATGTAGTTAATCAATATCACAAGAAGAGTGCCATTTCAGTTGTTCTCCTCCAAAAATCAGCATGATTAAAATGTGATATTTAGTTACTACAACAGATAAATAAACAATAATTGAATTACAACTACAAAATGTTGCAGAATAATGTAATATATGAATGAATAATAGCCTATAAAGAACCTTTGTGCCAAAAGGGTTCTTTTCATTATAGAACCTTTTTAGCATAAAAGGTTCTTTGGAGTTGAGTAAAGAACCCTATGGCTCTATATAGAACCCCAATGAACCCTGTGCACACTGTAGGCATCTTACAACTGTTCCCACACAAGCAATTTTGTAGATTATCATGACTGAATATGCAAATTCGAGATAGTTATCTTCACATCAGCAAGATAAATTCATCAACTAACGTCATGTTGCATTCTACATGATGCCACTTTTTCTTAAAACTCTCCATTGTCAGACTCCAGTTTAAACATAAAAGGCAGAACAGTTTATGACATTTCAGTGCATGTTTATGTGAGGTAATCAGATCTGCTAACACAAGAGCTCATGAAGCTCCGCCCTCTGTGCCGGGAGCAGCAGCTCATTTGCATTTAAGGGGACACACACGAAACCACGTGTTTTTACTGACCCTCAAAAGGGGACAATTTTAACATACTGTAAAAAATCATCTGTGGGGTATTTTGAGCTAAAACTTCACATACACACTCTGGGGACAACAGATACTTATTTTTACATATTGTAAAAAGGGGCATTATACCACCCCTTTAATAGTGGTCAATTGTTATAATGACAATATCGTAATGCAAATGTATGCAATTTAATGATAGCAAAAAAAAATTTACACAGTCACATGTTGTAGGCAAAATGACCATCTCTGTTAAATAAGCAAAGCGAGCACAGACAATGATTGGCCTAGGTCAGTTTAGCCTGTCACTAGACTAGATGCCACAGACCAAAGGAATCCAGGAAATCTTGTCCCTGTATGAATGGGTCCTGATGTGTTTTGTTTTTCATGAACATGAATAACCAGTTCCACCACTGTGAACTGACTAAAATTATAGAAAGCTTTTTTACTCTGTTGGTTGCAATGAAAATTGTAACATCACACCCAAGTTATTAACAAAAGTTCTATTAATATTATTATTATTTTTTATTATTATTTATTTTTTCCCCGGTAGTGGTTCTGACTTGACCAGCTCTTTGAGTGGACTGAAGGGCAATCTAAGAGACTATGACACTGGAGAGTCTGGATATGAGCTGGCCACTGATCATGAAACGTGAGAGAATCTTAAAGTTATAGTTGGTACAGTAGTATTGGAGCATGTACTTTTTTAATTTTTTTATATATATTCTGCATTTGTGACTATGTAATCAGTATTACTCTTGTCCCATGTTCCCCTCTACCTCTATTCCATGCTGTCATGCTCTCAGTGAGTATCCTCCCATCATTAATGAGCAGGAGAGGCTTGAGTACAAGAGAGAGTTTGACAGAGATCACATGGAGTATAAGCGTCTTCAGGCCGAGCTAGATGATATTAATCAGGGCTTGGCAGATGCAGATCGAGAGCTGGACAGATTACAGGAAGGCAGCCCACAGTTCCTGGTATGTGATCTATAAAAGCGAAAACAGTTCTTCTAAAGTTTGGATCTCTTTCATTCTTCTGACTATTATTATGCAGATTGAAGGTTATGAGTGGCAAGTCTTATAGTATAATGTCACTTAAACTCTATTTTTCATAGTATTTTCTCTTCCACCTTTAAAAACAACTTAAAATTGAAAATGATCTCTATCTATTCTGATATTATTATTATTATTAGTAGTAGTAGTAGTAGTAAAACATGTTACATTCTCATATATATATTACTCCTGCTTTTATTCCCTACAAAAGGATGCCATGGATCAATACAACAGGCTCAAAAGTTTGAAGAAGGTAAAATCTTCATAATCTTTCATAAAATTGCAGATTACAATATTTATAGAATAATTGCATGATTTGTCACAGCTGTTAAAATAACTGGTTTATAATGAAGTTGCAGATAATAATTACGATAGAAGTGTATTGGTGTTAATATAAATGCTGACCTGTTACCTTTCTCACAGTCTGAAGACTATCAGATGAAAAAGAAAAGGTGTAGACTGCTAAAGAGAAAACTCTCGCTCATCAAAAGAAGGGTCAGTGACTATGACCACAGACAATAAAAACCTGACACTGGAAACTCAGCAAGGCACATTATGTCACGTGATGGTTTTGCTTTGGGACTTTATCTGTATTTCTGTATTAAAAATCTGTATCATTGTATTATTATCAAGAACATTTATGGCTGCTGTTTTATATAGACAGGGTTTTGCCTTTGAGCCAAACTAAATTTGATAAGAAATATTGTGGTTTCTATGAAGTATTTTAAAAAACAAATGTAAAGCTAGATGATGTTGACTCTTAACCTTTTATCTTTTTGCTGTAGTAATTTTAGTCAAGCCAAGCTAAATGTATCTTAAATATGAGCAAGACTATGACCACTTTTTGTTGTAGGTTTAGGGATCTCCAAGCAATTCTAATACAAGTTGTTTGTTATAATGTTTATAATGATTAATCTGTCACCAGAACAGCAATATTCCCTGTTGTTGTACATACCTATAGGGAATGGGTGTGAATTCAATTACAATTATATAATTAGCCTCTTTCAGACTATTATATAAAATTATATAGGTAATTCATTGTTGAGCAATTTTAATGTGGCAGACAATGATGTTGAATGCAACCTACAGTACTTTTTTTGTTGTTGTATTTGTGTTTGAAAAGTAAAACGATTCAATTTCAGAATGTCTTTTGTATTGATTTCAGCTAATAAAATTAAAGGGGGCAACTAAAAGCTAATCATAACAATCAAACCTACGTTTTATGGATCTATATGTGGTACACGTAGGACCTCACACAACTCGGAACTAGTGTTCGCATTTTGTACCGGGGGACATAACAAATCGACGTACAAGGGTTGCACGAAAGTAAATACCGTGAAGTTGTTTTCATAGTTCACTGCTACATATGTCGCCGTTAATACAAAAATCCAATTTTTAGACATTTAGCTCTATTTGCTGTTACACGGTACATTTAGAAAATCTATACAACGTAAGAGAGAGTTTCAGAAGAATAGTTCTGACAACATTCCCTCCAAAGAAAGCTGACAGTCTGTAAAATTCTACAGCATGGATGAAGAACCAGAGAGAACAAAACGCTGGGAAGGAGGATACGAACGAACATGGTGAGAGACCTTGAAAGTGCTTTATGCGGGGAAACTATGGCTTAATATCTTTAAGACTGTCACCCAGTGTTCTTTATTAGAGTGCATGAGAGCACAAATATTCTGTAATGACCGATTGACTCGTGTCTCTGTCAGGGAGGTGCTGAAGGAGGATGAGTCTGGATCTCTCAAAGCTACTGTGGAGGACATTCTTTTCCAGGCAAAGAGGAAAAGGTGCAGCTCTCAAATGCAGAATATAAACATCAGTTTTAGAGCTGATTGTATCTTGGTTTGATTACTCACTTACAGTCTGTCTATCAAATTGCAGAGTGTTTGAGAGTCATGGACAAGTTCGGCTTGGGATGGTAAGCTGCAATTTACTGTTCTCCATAGTTATGGCACTATTTTATTTAGTTATTTATCTTTGTTTACTGATCAGCAACTAATCATAAAACCCACATAAAATTCCTCCAAACCCAGATGCGACACCTTTTTGTGATCATTGACTCATCTAGATCAATGGAAGATCAAGACCTTAAGCCCAACAGGCTGACCTCCACCCTGAAGGTTAGTAACACTGCATCTATAGTGAAGTATGGAAGGCTAACATATGAAATCTGTCAAAATTGCTCTTTTACATTCTTCAGCTGATGGAGTATTTTGTGGAGGAATACTTTGACCAGAATCCAATCAGTCAGGTAATGCACTTGACTTGACTGTGTATCTGTCTGTGAGTTTTCACAGAGTGTGCAGCTTCTTTTAACTGTACCGTATCGTCACAGATAGGGATCATTGCCACCAAGAACAAGAGGGCGGAGAAGCTCACTGATCTTGCAGGTTGATACATTAGTATTATGTTTGCTTGTTTTGAGAAGTGTTCTTTATCATCATCAGTTCACATTATTTTACTCTTACTAGGGAACCCTAAGAAGCATATAGCAGCTCTGAAGAAAGCTGTGGACTCCACATGTGTTGGAGAACCGTCCCTCTACAACTCTCTCAACGTGGCTATGCAGACTCTGAAGTAAGGCACATGTCAGCAGAGAGGCGTTCAGTGCACTCAGCAGTTATGTTTCCATCCAAAGTTGCACATTTAAAACTACACTATGTAACTTTTGGCTCTATAGCAGTTGATAAACAAAACATACATCTTGTGGACGAACATTGTAGCCGAAGCTACTTCTCTTTATGTATATGACGAGTCACGCAAGTACTGAGCTATTGTGCAGCGGTTGTCGTCCCACCTTGTCTAAAATAATCAGAAGAATATAAACACTTATTAAAGGTAGTCATTCAAGCAGGATAAGACAAAACGAAGATAGAATCATGATGTTCTCGCTTATTATATATATTATTTTTTTTACATTTTGAACAAAAAAAAGTTACATAGTGTACCTTTAACTAATGCACAAAATTGGAAAATCGCATAAAACATTTGTGAATTAAGCACTGTTTCCAGTCCTGTGTTCAAGAGTACAAAATCGTAAATTAGTGCAAAATATTTGTATAATTTTTTCATACATCTTAAATGACGAAACGCAATAAATTTTGTCATGTTATATTGCATTCGGATGTGTTTGGGAACACAATCGTGAAAGCGGGGTTCTGGGAGGTCATTATACCTAACCATTTTGATGATAGACTCATTTCATTTCAGAATGACTTATTATGATCATCCACTGTTGAGGCAAAGACACGCATCGAAGGATTTATTCTGTAATTGTGTTTCCATCATAGTTTATGCTCATGTCTTCAGTATTGGATAAGAAAGTGATTCACCTCAATTGAGAGCATACTTTTTTATGATTATTTTTATAATTTATTTATGCACATCCTGGTGTATCCATCTACCTGTTTTTTTTGTGCAATATACCTTATATGTTGTTTACAGTTTAGTTGCAGAACTGGATTTGTACCCACAGCTGTAGCTTGAAAGTTGTACAAACACATTGTCTTGATCATCTACATGTCCCTTTACCACAATAATATCTTATATCTCTATTTTCATGCAGACACATGCCTGCTCATACAAGCAAAGAGATCCTGGTTATTTTCAGCAGTCTCACTACCTGTGACCCAGCTAACATCTATGAGCTTATCAAAGTGAGTTTGAATGAATTTAATGGCTGCTTACTGTAATGGTTTGTAAGATTTGTTGAATGTGTTTTAATATATCAACAGACTCTGACTGGTTTGAAAATCAGAGTGTCTGTGATCGGCCTGTCGGCAGAGGTTCGAGTGTGTACTATTCTCACAAGAGAAACCGGAGGTTGGTAGTCTGACTTTTATATACAGTTACAGGTTTTCATTTGTCTAGTTTTTTTTATGTATTTATGTATTATTTTGCTTTGCCCAACAGGAACATACAATGTGATACTGGACGAGAGTCATTTTAAAGAGCTTCTGATGCAGCACGTGAAGCCTCCTCCTGCCAGCTCCTCCTCAGAGTGCTCCCTCATTCGCATGGGTAATCACTGTCACTTTAAATCACCAGATTTAAATGATTTAAACATGCTGAAATGTCTTACACTGAGTTGAAATTATAAGTCTTATTGCTTGTAGCTGAAAGCGTAATCAAATGAGCAAAGGTACATTACAAATTTCAGCAGAACATTCACAAAATTCTACACATTTATTATTTTATTTTGTTTATATTAGTCTTCACTGCACTTTAATGTAAAGCTTTTCTAGGAAATAATGTATCAGCGTAAGCTACAACATATAAGTTGTATTCTTTTACAATATCTTTAATGCACATATAAATTTGCTTAGGTTTCCCCCAGCATGTCATAGCCTCCATGTCTGATCAGGATGCCAAACCCTCGTTCAGCATGTCGTGAGTAAAGATTAAAGATGATAATTTTTTTTTTATCATGTTACATTTATTCTACCATAGTCTAATAGTACTGTATATGCTATAAATTCGATTTAATGTTTAAAAGTTTGGGGTCAGTACGTTTTTTTTAAATGTTTTTGAAAGAAGTCTTTGATGCTCACCAAATATGCATGTATTTGATCAAAAATACAGTGAAAGCACAAAGGCCTGGTTCCATAGACAGGGCTTAGATTAGGCCTTAGTTCAATCGGGCATTTAAGTAGTTTTTATAAATGTGCCTAAGAAAAAAACACCACTTGTGTGAATCTTGAGACAAAACAATGGCACTGACATATCAGATATTTTAGTCTGGGACTATGCATTTTAGTCTGGGACTATGCATTTTAGTCTGGGACTAGGCTTAAGCCTTATCTGTGAAACCAGGGGTAAATTTTACAATTCAAAACAACTTTTATATTTCAATAAATTTTAAAATATAATTTATTCCTGTAATGGCAAAGCTGAATCAGTAGCCATTACTCCAGTCTTCAGTGTCACATGTTCCTTCAGAAATCATTCTAATTTGCTGATTTGGTGTTTAATTTTTCAGATTGTATGTATAATTATATAATTACAATTTGAAATCTAATTTATTGTGTAATATTTTAGGCACCTAGACAGCACTGGTGAGCCAGTCCTCAGTCTCGGCGGCTACTACTGCCCACAGTGCAGAGCTAAATACACTGAGCTGCCAGTGGAGTGTAAAGTGTGTGGTGGGTCTCTGCATGTCCCTGTTCTTCAGTCTTTACAGTAATCTTCAGAGCATCGATGTGTTCAGTTCTCAGTCTGTCTTCTCTCTGGTGCAGGTCTGACTTTAGTTTCCGCTCCACACTTGGCCCGTTCCTTCCACCACCTCTTCCCCCTGGAGGCCTTCCAGGAGACCCCACTGGAGGAGTATGAGGGAGAGAGGTGAGCTCCGCACTCACTGTGATCGTTCTGTCTCGTTTCAGCCTGTTTCATAGCGTTAATCTATGTCTTTTCAGGTTCTGTGAAGCTTGCCAAGGAGAGTTGAAGGACAAAAGTGTAGGTTTTTCCATTTCAAATATTTTTTATGTGACCATTGAGGCCTGGTTCCACAGACAGGGTTTAGATTAAGCCAGGATTAGGCCTTAGATTAAACCAGGATTAGGCCTTAGTTCAATTAAACGTGCCTTAGAAAAACACATTACTTGCGTGAATCTTGAGACAAAACAATGGCACTGGCATATTTTATGATATTTCAGTAGAAGTTGTTTTCAGTTAAAACATCTTAAACATGCATTTTAGCCTGGGATTAAAATAACATTCCACCTGATTGTTTTCTCCTCCCTGCAGGTGTTTACTTGTCTAGCATGTAAAAAAGTGTTCTGTGTGGAGTGTGATCTCTTCATACATGACACACTGCACTCCTGTCCCGGCTGCATGCAGACTGACGGGATGTCCTGATGCCAGATGGCTCGACTACAAGACATCTCTGTGAACTTAAGTACAAATAGAAACTGAGAGATGAAGGAAGTCATCAGCCACAGAATTGGACTCTCACTGATTGTCAGTTTTGAGGGTTAAGGTAATGAAAGCCAACAATAGTCAGTTCTTTGGCATCATGTTACTTTGGTTTTTTGTTTACATGCATCAAGCTGTAACTGTGTGTAGGGGCGCCCCCTATGGGGAAAAGAGTCTTACTGGACCAAATGAAATAACTGAGAAAACTTTTTTGTGCTGTTTTCCAGTGTCCTATTTTGTATTACAAATACAGTTGTGTCTGTATTTTGTACCTTATGTGCCATGTTAATGTACTTGCCTGTGCTCATTAATTTGAGCAAACCTGTACAGGACCAGTTTATACTCTGTTTAAACTAATTAAAACTTTTCAAACCTTTATAGTTTTTTATTTGCTTTGGTACTATTTTCACAAGGTGTACATTTTCAAAACTCTTCGTACAAAACTCTAAACGGATCACACTTGTAATACAACTAGTCTTTCTTTCAAACCTGATCCCTTGCTTTCATTAGTCATACACTTTTCAGTCCACAGTATCATTGTTTCAAAACACATGATTATTCTAATATGGAATGAGAACCTTTGGTTTAATCACCGAAACACAACATTAATTTAGTATTTTTGAAAGGAAATAATATATATGTTTTTCAACAAATCATCCTTGTTGATGAAATAAAGTAACACAGGCTTCAGATGCCACATTAGAAAATATTTACATTACCTAACAAACATAACAAATACATAATGTTTGTAATGGTATCTATTCCGTTTGTTAAAAGGTGTGATGAAGTATGACACCGCCACAAGGTTTTGTGCTAGAACATAACATGCTGCCAATACAGTACATGTTCTCACTGTGCCAAATTACTAAATCCTGTTGTTGACTAGTTGACCTTTATAAGGTTGAGTTACTCTAATGCGACAGTCTCTACCATGGTAATCTGTTTACAGTATTACAATGGCATACTGTAATGTAAAATGCTGTATTTGATGCCATCTGTCTCCCTTCAGATTGACTGTTTCCTCTCCCTTGTGCTCTGTTCACAAATTGCAAATATGTCACAGACACACACACACAACATCATAGTTATCTAAGATAAATCGCTTATAACGTAAAAATAATTAATTGCATTTGGTTATGTCTATTGAAAATTGCAAGTAGAAAGTAACTACAGTTGTACCAAATGATTAATTGACCAAATGAAGAATACTTTGTAATTTGATGTATTGTACTAACATAATTGAAACCATGCTGAAATGTTTGAAAAAAGTGTTTCTGAAAAAAACTTGTATGATCTGTTGATATTAGTACGAATAGTTATAAAAATGTAACGTGAAATTTGCGCCAAAGCAAATAAAAAAAAACCGAAAACAACAGAGACTTGCTTGGCTTATTTTTGCAAACTGTATGAATGATTGCTGGTATATACATTTGAAGTGTTGGAGCATAACATTATGCTTTCAAGAATTAAAACAGGTCATTACAAGGACAAAACTATTAATGACAAAATAAAAGATATAACAAAGGTAATACAATCCAATACGCTTTTAATTTCAATACTACAGTTTGAGGACCGACGAATAAGAACTGGTACAGCTATTCAAAAATATTTACCCAGTATTCAGAAAATTCAGAATCACACACTTTAGCACACCCGAAATTCTTATCAGAATTCTTACATCATAAAAAAATGTATACACCCAAGACATTTACAGTACAAGTGCTTCACAATTCTGTATTCTTGTGCTGGTCATAGTATCTGTGCAGCCAGGCCTTCAGTAGTGGGAGGTTCTTGTCCATCCAGCGAATGTTCTCTTCTATGTTCTCCACGGCCTGATGAATACACCTCAGTTCTGCTCCAGTTTCAGCCCGCAAGGAACTGAAGAAACTACGAATCTGACGGAGTAGAGAAACGCTCTTAATGTCATACAATAGTTTTTTGATCACAAACTGAAGAAAGCTCCTAATTAGTTCAATAAAGAGTAATACCTACCTCAGCTAGCATTTCTCTGGTGGAATACTGGTTAGTCACTCCTACTACCATGTGTGCTATGGAGTGTGAGCCGAGATCAAACCTATAAACAAACGTTTGAAGTCATGAAAGGGCTATATACCACTATTATATAGTGGACAATTTACCACTAGTTTGTGCCTCACTTCTTAATCAGGGAGTCCCAGTTGGCTTGTAAAAAGTCCCATGCGTGTTTATAGGCTTTAGGATTTTTACTGACTGAGGTTACGACATACGGCAGATCCTGAGTCTTCATCACCTCTCCCATCAGACTCTGCTCCATCATCCTGACAGAAAGAAAAAGATGACATTAGTGGTTTGTACTTCTTTTCTTAAGCTGATGTGTATATATATAAATGCCTTACCATTTTAACTTGTGATCGAGAGGGCTGGTCGTGAGGGCCATCTTGATCCTGCTCTTGATCGAGACGTACATGGACTCCTTGTACTTCTCAAACAGGAACTCCCAGCCATCTTCAGTCCGGGCGCCAACAGAAAACACAGCCATAGTAACGTCATTGGGAAGACTAGAGGACGGAAGGACGGACAAAAAAAATAAAATGTCCAAAGTTTTCTTAATGGTAAGAGTGTAAATTGTTTCAGAAGGGGAAAGACAAAGATGGCCTCTGACCTCATGTTCCCATCTGAGGCCCTCCACTTGTTGAAGAGCTGGGTGGCGGCGCTGACACAGGGAGGATGACCCCGCACACAGCCGAACAGGAGGAGGTAGCTCCGCATCATCCTCTGAGACACAGAGCCGTCATCCGTCCACGACTGCCGGTCTATGAGCTTCCTGAACAGCTGCAGTATGTAGCCCTGGACCACAGAGAGAGAACCAACATCTGTTACACGCACACATGTACAGCATGGAGAGTTCGTTTTCATTACTCATTTCATACGCAATGGTAATTTGAAGTGCTTTACTTAAGCATGATAAATAGAGTTAACAAAAAAAACAAGCAAAAAAAATTATATATTTTTTAAAAATCACATTATCAGATTGGCACTCACACTCACATCTTTTCACTTGAACTGCTTTCAACATTGATCATAATAAGAAATGTTTTTTCAGCACCTTTAAAGCATATCTGAATGATTTCTGGAGGATCATGTGACAGTAATGATGCTGGAAATTCAACTTTGTCTTTTTGATCAAATAAATGTAGATTTGGTGAGCATAACAGATTATTTCAAAAACATTAGAAAATCCTTCCGACCTCTAAACTTTCGATTTTACAGCACTGAGATTGTACTAAATGACATCCAGTTAAAAGGATAGTTCACCCAAAAAAAAGAAGATATTTTAAAGAATGTCAGTAACAGTTGACTTCCATAGTATATTTGTGTTCAACAGAAGAAAGAAACTCATGCAGGTTTGGAACAACTTGAGGGTAAATGAGTAAATGATGAAAGAATGTTTATTTTTGGGTGAACTATTCTTTAATTAAATGAATCATGAAATGTCAAATGAATTATAACTGATTCTCAGAATTGCTGAGGGTTAGAAGCTGATTTCGAGCCTGAATCATAAATGAATCCACAAGCCTGAAGATCAAATATAAATGACCGCTCACGGACCTTCATCTGGTTTTCCAGCTCCACCATGTCTCTTTTCTCCATCAGTTTGTACAGAGGCACAAGCTCACTGAAGCCCTGTGTCACTGGCATAATCTCAGTTTCTTTGCTTAGATACAGGGTCAGGTCTAAAGCCTTATCCAGAGGAAGCTGACCAACACTGTCCAAAACACAAGATGTTTAAATCAACCAGGGCATGATAAATAGCCCACACTTTTATTTTTACAGTACTTTTGAACTACTTGTTTGACTCTTGATATGGATATGATGTAGATGAGGAGGACTGACCTGACCAGCTGGAAGGCGTTGTTGATGAGGCTGGCCCGGTCGTTGCTGCTGAGCGCTGTGTGATTGTGTTTGAGCAGCCTGATGAGGTCATCCCAGCCAGAGCCCTCATAGTGCACAATGTAATATCCACTCATGTCCACATTAAACTTGATCCAGTCCACCTCCTCCGGCAGATACAGCACGTCTATGACGACATACACAACAATCTGTCAGAATTCAGTGCTATACTCATAAAAATAAAGCTTCCAAAAAGGTTTTTTTCTGACAGTGATCCCATTCAAGAACCATTCTGGATTCCACAAAGAGCCTTTCAGTGAAGAACCATTTTTTTCCTTGGTGTGACTAACTTTTTAATAATCTGAAGAACTTTTTTACCACTATAAAAGAACCTTTTGTGCAAAGGAAAGGTTACATGAATGTTTTAGGTTCTTCATTGAACCATAGATGCCAATAAAGAACATTTATTTTTTACCTTTATAATTAAATTATTATGAAACAATATATTATATAACATTACTAAAAATGAATAATATTGTCAAATGTTTTTCCAACAAATACCTGTTTTTGTCTTAAGCAGGAAGCGGTGAACTGTCGTTGAGCCACTGGTAATGTAAGTCAATGGAACGTGCCACAGGAAGCTGTAAACAGCAAAAGATCAGGAACTAAAGATTAAGCCAAACTTACAATCAAGTGTAAAAAATAAATAAAAAGAAAAGAAAATGAAGAGTCCGAAAACAATTCAACTTCCTGTGAAAAAGCAAATGGAAGTTTTCATTTTCAATGAGTTTTCATGATTTGTGGTAACATGAGTGTCAGTGACAGTTGAGAAAAATGTTACAATGCAAATTAGTACAGATCCAATGTGTCTCCTGTGAGATACTGTTGTCGAATATCCTTCCTAAAGGAGACATTTGTGTAACTGTGAGTGATTTCACTTTGTAAATGATTTATCTCTGCCCACATACAGGGATATTATTTTTAAAAATTATGTGTGGAAAACCGTGTCAAAAATAGTCAACATTCTGAGTGACTTGGGATTCATGCATTGATAATCATTCATCTTGTTCATGATATGATGTATTATTCACTGCGGTCCCAGTGTTTTTTCAGCAAGTAATCTGCTTGCTTGTCAAGAGAATGACGTCTTATTTTGACCTGCAATACATCTCAATTGTGATCACATTTTCAAAAATATAATCCCTAAATAAATCATAAAAATATCAGTCAGTTTAAACAGACTTAAAAACAGAGAGAAAAACAATGTAGATACTTGCTAATAACCTGGATGTTTGTGAGAGGTCGTCACTCTTGAGGTAACGCTCTTGACTTAGTCTGACTTCACGACCTTTGACCTCCACTGTAATGAGTGGAAAGCCCTCCTGCAATGTCCATGTCTCCATCATAGCCTTAACATCCAGCTCATCCTCAGAGTGCCATTTCTAAGAGATACAATACCACAGAAATACATCACAACACCAGTTAAAAACAGTGCATAAAGTGTTTAGATTAATGATGTGACCAATCAACTCACAGAAGCTCCAGACTGTAAAACTGAGCGCCGGCAAGACTCTTCACCCTTCAGCCTGCCCTCGTCCAGACCATCAGAGTCACAAACCTATAACAGAGACATTGAAAACCTCACAACACATCCTAAGACATTTTGATCTTGTACTTTGAAGGTGTGCTTGAACTCTATCAAGTCTATTCCTGATTGCTTGTATTCTCATTGAAATTACTGGGTTTTGCACGTGAAAATTTGCTGAACAACAGTTAATGTGACTGTTGCATTTGCATTACACGTGCAACTTTTACTCACATTGGTCAGACTTTCCCACAAGTTACTATTGACTGTGTTCTGGTAACTGTAGCGTTTCAGGTATCTCACGATCCCCAGTTTAAAGTCCTCCGGGGTCAGAAACTCTCTCAGCATGTTCAGAATACAAGCCCCCTGAAATGACATTCACAACTGTAACATGTTTTAAAAAGCTTGAAAAACAAGAAAGGTTTCACTGGTTTTATAATGCACCTTGTCATAGGAAACATCATCAAACATTTCCTGTATCTGAGCAGGGTTCTCCACCGGTGTGGACACAGGGTGAGAGGAGCTTAAGGAGTCTACCTCCATAGCCTCAAAACACTTCCCCAGGAAATAATCCTCCTGTTGCACAAACATGATTGGGGTTCATTTGAACACAAATCTTCATCCAACTCTTGCTGAGTGCTTTTAAAATGGTCATTATGGAAATAAAAAGCCAAGAATTCAAATGAAAAAGATAACAGTCCTTCAGCAAGGGGCCAACTATTTTACAAAAACTTACAACTTGCAGTTCAGGATTGGTGATGTTAACAGACACAAACTCCATGAACTTGGCAAATCCTTCGTTCAGCCACAGATCATTCCACCACTCCATGGTCACCAGGTTACCAAACCACTGACAAGAAGGCATTCACTGATTAACCACAGCAATAGGTCACTTACTAGAATCATTACTATAAAGGCCCGTTCACACCAAAAGTGATAACTATAAAAATAACGATAAAGACAGTTGTGAAAATCATTTTGAATTTAAAAGAATAGCAGAGGCCACACCACAACTATAACGATAACTGCATCGAGAAACGATATCATTGGTATCACTTTCAGAACAATTTTTTTTCCCAGCTGATAAACATTAAAACCATTGTCAGACAATCAAAATCTATCCTACTTTAAAGAGGTCGTTTAAAGGGCCAGACGATAAAACCGAACCACGTGCTTAGAATAAATAGAACAATATCATCCGGTGTGAACAGGCCTTTTTACGCACGCACACACACACACAAACCAGTTAATTAATGTCATAAGTCCACCTGATGGGCCAGCTCGTGAGCAATAATCATTGTGATGCCCAGTTTGTCAGAAGCAGAAGACTTGTGGGGGTCGAAAAGAAGGCCTGATTCCCGATAGGTGGTCAGACCCCAATTCTCCATTGCTCCAGACTGGAAGTCTGGGATAGCAGCAAGATCTACGGAGTATATTATATAAACGCTGAAACTAGAAATCTCTAATTTGCATGTTAAGCAGTAGACAAGAATGTGCAGCTAACCCTGTTTGGGTAGAGGGTAAGGAATGTCAAAGTAGTCATCATAGAAGTCAAGCAGCTTCACTGCAGCGTCCAGAGCAAACTCTGCCTGGTCGATCTTCTCTGGCACAGCATACACTGAAATCTAAATTCACATCATATAAATGGTATTAGCAGGATTGGAAAAAGTGATAAATGATGGAGGTGGGATCTTACATTACATCAGGGCTTTGTCATTAACTCAGTGGTCATAATGATCTGAGACGGATTATCTTCTAACCTGGACTCCATGCTGGCTGGTCTTGCTGATAGAGAGAAAGTCGGAGACAATGAAGGCCACCAGGTATGTGCTCATCTTTACACTCACATCAAACTGGTCCTCAAACAGGCCGCCTGGCAGCTCTAATGTTCTCAGCTGGAGTAAAGAAAAAAAAGAAAGAAGAGTACGCTTACGAGTCTTCCCCTGGCAGATTCATGTTCATGTTGCAGTATGATTTATTCAAGCTTTATAGACTAGAAGAATTGATCAACAGACATTACAGCACCTTAGGCATGTTTGAGAGGGCAATATGCTTTGCTTCTCTGCGAATCCGCACGGTAAAATTTGCTTTGAAGGCAGGTTCATCAAAACAGGGAAAGGCTGCTCGGGCACTAGTCGGCTCAAACTGTGTGGAAGCTACAACCCTGAGAATGTGAATGACACAACAACAGATTATTATTTCAAAATAAATAAATAAATACAAATAAAATAAGGGGGTGGGTTGAGGTGTTTATAAAAGATTTCTCACCTGACGTCTCCCTTGATGGTGCGGTATGTGCTTTTGTAAAATCCATGAAAGCTCTCAGAAAGGTTAGCAGCAAACTCCAGTTCAATTGAATATACTTGGCCTCTCTTTAGCAGGGCATTATCAGATATAAGTGCAATCTGCTGGAAGTATGGGTACTCTAGCACCTTTAAGGGCTGTTGCTGACTCATATCTGAACTTAGTAACCTTGCATTGAAGATATGAAGATCCTTGCTGTGCAGTATTACAGACTTGGTGTCTTGATGCACCTCAATTTGGATCTGTACCAATCCAGTGAAGTCTAAACTTGTGAGGTTGGGGTGGATAAGGAGATGGTAATGAAGGGGAGATACTGTGTCTGGAAGTCTCATTTTGTCCCATGGGAATGGTTCTCCATTGCTTGATGTGGGGAATATAGTGGGCTGTTGAGTGACTGCAGCCCAAAGGTGAATGATGGGCAGGGCTATGAGATTCACAAGCAGAGCAAAGCGACTCATGTCTTGTAGTACTTGGAGGTTCTGTAAAAGGTAAAGGTAAAAATGTATTATAAAAGACAATGATCATAAAAAACAAGCCAATGAGCTCAACAAAAAGACGGAGTTATGGTTTCTGTTTAAAACTTCTCTAAATCTTTGGTACTTTTACGCGGTGCTTATATGGTGTTTCTTGTAAATTTACAAAAGAACGGACACGGCGAATGCAGTCACTTAGCAGTTGGTGTGATATAATCCTTTTAAAAATTCGTTGTAAATGTAACGATATTCTGCATTCGGTGATGAGCTTAATTTGTGAAACTGAAACGACATTGCATTTGCATGCTACACACATAACCCATCGTCATAACACAAGAACGGTATTGTCATGTGCAAGAGATAAAGTTCAAGTATCTTTATATCACAGAATACTTACGATTACGACCTACGCTTTTCAGGGTAAAATCCTCGATCTGTTAAAAAATAAACCAGCTATGGTTTAGCTGAGTACATCGAATCAATGAATGTGAAAGTGAAAATACAATTCTTCAACATTTGCATCATGGGAAGCAGTTTTTTATTTTAATTAAAGGCTCTGCACTAACTGAGTAACACTATGATTAAAGATGTAAAATTAAGGTAACACACACACACACATAAAAAATAAAAAAACACATACAACGAGTAGCTTATGTTAAATTGCATAAAGTGGTAACCATGCGCACGCATGTTGCCAGATCCTCTGCCTCAGTTCCCCAGTCTGTGGAACTGAACCTCCAACAGATGATGTTAGATGCTCAGAGTTTGAAACAAACAAACCAAAGTATTAGATAAAAAAAAAAATAATAATAATAATAATAAAAAAGCATGTATGCAGTTTAGAAAACCAGCATAATGGGACCTTGAGCACCAGTTCTTAGTTTTTACATGTGTTTTAGTAATAGTGGGGGAAATATATATACTGTATATTTGTGTGTGTGTGTGGTGGTGGTCATAAAGTGTGACTGTCAATGCTTATAAACTCAGTGTGCATTCATAGATCTATGACTTAAACATCGTTTTTACAGTTGTTCCAGGAGATAAAGTCCGATGTGACATTTCACACAAAAAAACATTAATGAGTAAACTTTATGGTTCAGTTAAACCCCTCTTATCAGGAATAAGGATTTTGGAATGACAGTTAGAAGGACAAAACAATTTCATCCATATGATCTTGACAGTAATTTCACACCCACTATCTCACCACTCTCGTCACAGGCTTTATTAGAGGAGAATAGAGCTGGTTGACCATTCAGAAGGTGCATTTAGGGCTCTGACATACAGACATTATGCTTAAGAAGGTGTTGTTGGGTCTCTTTGCAGGAACAGTGTTTTTTACTATAGGGATTCTGCTGGGACACTTCGCCATTGACAAGGGCAGTTCGGTGCCAGAGTGGGTCCGGGATGCATCTCGTGATGTGGATGAAAGTATCATTGAGAAATTGCTTGCAGAACTGGACACCAATGAAATTAAAGAAAACCTCAGGTAAAGCATTTATTCTGAAGCACACAAGAACGAGATTCTAAAACCATTAAACGGCCAGCTTTATAGAACATCAATCTGTATGGAGTTGTTTGTTTCAGCTGATTTACGAAATGACTTTTGTGTTGTTTCTCCAAAGGGAGCTGACTAAGGTTCCCCACATGGCCACCACCCCTGGAGATGAAGCAACCGTAGAGTTTATGCTGAAGAGATGGAAGGACCCCAAAACAGGCTTGGACAATGCATGGAGAGAGGACTACAAGGTGTATCTGTCATTCCCTGATAAAACAAACCCCAACAAAGTCTCTGTTGGTAAGACAGCATATATCTAGTCCTATTCAAAGTGTAACATTTTTAGTTACCCTTTTAATACCTTCCAGTTTGAGACATTTTTCTGATTTGCTTTCAACACAATGAGTGAGATCAAAATCATATATTATCCAAAAATGTTAAACGATGTATAGGAAACTTAAGAACAAACTCTGTTTTACTTAGTTGATCCAGAAAACCAAGTCCTGTTTGCAGCAAGAGAGAGAGAGAAAGCATACAAACCAGAACAGGACGACCCAGAGGTGGTCCAGCCGTACGCAGCATATTCCCCTGCAGGAAATGTCAAGGTGTGCAGCCTTCACCACCTTAATATACTTCACAGTTCATGAACACTTACATCTTATTCTTTAAATAAATATCTAGTTTACTGACATTATCCATCCATTTGATTTGTAAAGCAGTAGAATACACTATCGTTCAAAAGTTTGGGGTCAGTAAAATCTTTTTTTGAAAGATATTAATACTTTTGTTTAGCAAGGTCAAGGACACATGGAATTGATCACTAGTGACAGTAAAGACATTTATAACGTCAAATAAATGCTGTTCTTTTGATCTCTCTATTTAAAGAAAAACTTTATTATGGTTTCTACAAAAGTATTGAAGTATGAAGAGTTTCAACATTGATAATGAGAAATGCTTGTTGAGCAGCATATCAGCATGATTTCGGAAGGATCATGTGACACTGAAGAGTAATGGCATCACATGAATAAATTACATTTTAAACTGTAATATTTCCCAATATATTTTTTTGATCAAATAAATGCAGCCTTGGTAAGAAAAAGAGACTTCTTTCAAAAACATTACAAATCTTGCAGGCACCACAATTTTGAAAGGCAGTTTACATTTAATACATTTATAATTATATTCCTTTTTTATTTTCAATTAATAATTCATTTTCCTTGTCTCTGATCAGTTTTCCCATTTTGTTTTATTTTTTAAAGCGCCTCCTCTGATGGAGATGTTATGGTGAAATAAAGTCGATTATCTTATGACATAATGACACAGCATAACTCAAGACATATCTGAGCAAGAGAAGACAACGATTGATTGCGTCTTTATTGCACTTGATTGTTTTAGAAACAAAACCGTAATGACCTTTGTGGCTATCGCACACATGTCACTGTGGTAAAGTCATCTATACTGATAGCTATTTGTTTTTTCCTTTCACTGTCCCACTATATTGACTATTTAAACAAGTTTATTGTAAGCATATCTTACTATCACCATAACTTTATCAAAACTTTATATGATTGTGTAATTGTAAATATTATGGAGGGGAAATTTATGTCTGAATCAAATTGTGATATGGTCCAATATATTGACTCATCTGTCTTTTATATGCAGGGAAAACTTGTCTATGCAAACCAAGGTAAAATGAGTGACTTCGAGTTGTTAAACAGAACACTGGATCTGAGGGGAACCATCGCCATCACCAGATACGGAGGAGAAGGGAGATCGAAAAAAGTGAGAAAACACTAGTCAAAAACATCAGAAAAGGAAAATGCAGTATTATATATCGGTTTAGAAGACTGTTAGTAGTTTCATCACCTTGAATGCATGCAACATGTTTACTCTCCGGTGACATGAATATGACAGGCTATAAATGCAGCCAAGTTCGGCATTGTTGGGGTGCTGGTCTATACTGAGCCATATGACATTAATGATGGCCTGGTGTCGGAAAGTGAAACCTACCCTCACTCCTGGTATCTGCCACCCTCTGGCGTCGAGCGAGGCTCATACAACATTGACTTTGGAGACTTGTTAACACCTTACCTTGCTGCAAAAGGTAACTGGTAATTTTTTACATGGAAACACATATTACGTAAATTACATAAACAACAACACATGCAATTTATTTCATTTGTAGATGATACATACAGAAGACCAAAAGAAGAAATAACAGGTATTCCACCAATTCCAGCACAGCCAATAGGGTTTGAAGATGCTGAAAGAGTAATCTGGTAAGCGTAACTGTTTAAATGTACTTTTTATTTCTTTAGTTACTCACTTTTTAGAATGTTTCCTTCTGACTGAATTATCTGTGACAGTGAGCTTGATGGGGACGATGCCCCTATTGAATGGCAAGGCTCACTTAAATGTACATACAAACTTGGTGGGCCAGGGTTCAAACCCACGTCTCCCTTTAACAACAGGTAAATGCTGCATATCTGTGTCCAATATATACAGTATCTTGCAATGCTTGAACAAGTATGTTGGAAGGATAGAATGTAGGATAGAATGAAAATAATGTTTTGTTTTGTCTGTCAGCAATGTACACATGGACATTTATAACACTGAGAGGCTGGAATATTCAGCGAATGTCATGGGAATAATCAGAGGCAGTGTGGAGCCAGGTAAGTTATATTTGTCATAGTGTTAAAAAGCACAAAATACCCGTTGTTCTAATATACACATTCCCTAGAAATTATTTGGACGCCCAAGTCACACTTAAAATGTCTGAAATCTTTCTTGACGCTGAAGACTGGAATGATGATGCTGAAAATTCAGCTTTGCGATCACAGGAATAAATTGCATTTGCAAACTGTATTTTTGTATGCGTGTTGTTCAGACAGGTATGTGATCTATGGGAACCACAGGGACAGCTGGGTGCACGGAGCCATCGACCCCAGCAGCGGCACAGCAGTGATGCTAGAGATCTCCAGAGTCCTGGGGAAGATGGTGAAGGAAGGTGAGGCCTAATGACATCCAGACAACTGAATCTAACATCAAATGTGACTAGGGCTGGTTGTAGTGACCCAAATGAAGTACTTTGCTATGAGACAAGGTGGTCTAGGTATAATGAAAGCAACAGTAAGTTGCAATACAGAGGAAAAATATAACATATAGTGCATATAGTATGATTGATCAAATTCTAGTGTTAGTTACAAGCAAAGAAAATCAAACAGTAATTCCCTATACTCGAAAGGGAGATGGAGACCTCGGCGGTCCATTATCTTTGGCAGTTGGGGAGCTGAGGAATTTGGTCTTATTGGATCTGCAGAATTCACAGAGGTTTGTTAATAAAGACATTAGTAGGATTGTTTGACTGGAAGGAGAGCATGAAAGATGTGACCATTTTGGTGTTGAAAGCATTGTCCATCCTCAGGAGTACTTCAGTAAGCTGAGTGAACGTACTGTGGCGTACATCAACGTGGACATCTCAGTGTTTGGTACGAGTTGATGGTTTTCCTCTTTCAATATTTTCAATATTAATTTCATCCCGTGTTCCACTTGCTGAAATGCTTGATGTCCACCACAGCTAATGCCACTCTCAGAGCTTCTGCTTCTCCAGCAGCACAGAGTGTGCTTTTTACAGCCTCCAAACAGGTGAGGAACAAGCCTCGTATCTACCCTTCCCTGAAGAGTGACTTTCATGTCTTTCATAAGACTTTTATGAGTCATGTGCTTTCAGGTTAATGCACCTGGAACAACCACATCAGTCTATGAGAACTGGATAAAATATTTCAACAGAACCAGTCCAAATGATGGGGTTATACCAAAGTACGCTCTTATTATTCCACAATACTGCCTCATGGTTCGCAAGGGGATCATAGCACCATGACTGGTAAAGTAATAATTCTCAATATTGTCAATTGTATTTGCAGTGTGGGCTTCTTGACAGGAGCAGGAAGTGATTACGCTGCTTTTATGCACTACCTTGGAGTAACTTCTATGGACATTTCCTATTATTATGACCGGGTAAGTGGTCAGCGCTAACGCAATCAACCACTTGGCATTAAAAAAAGTTGAGTAATAATAACAACACATTCTTGATCACTTTGCAGAGTAAAACAAGAGCGCGCATCTACCCAGCCTACCACACGGCCTATGACACCTTTGACTATGCATCTACGTTCATTGATCCAGGTGAAATGAATACTAAGGCTTTCAAACGAGACGATATACTAATTACTACACTGTAAAAAAAAAAAGTTGGATTAACTTAAAAAAAGTAAGTTACCTGGTTGCCTTAAAATTGAGTTCATTGAAATTAAAAATTTGAGTTAATACAACAAAGGAGATTGGTTTAATAAATAGAAACTCAAAATATTATGTTATCTTAACTACATTAATTATCTAAGTTGATTTGACAAAATATAAAAAGTTGTGATAAATCATCAAAATTCATTTTTACAGTGTATGAACCCTCTTTTAATACTAAAACATATTTATCAGCCTGTCCTCGTCTGTTCTATTTTAAGTTCAAATGACTTTCCCTTATGCAGGTTTCACAAGTCACCAGGCAGTAGCCAGGACAGCAGGGAATGTGCTGGTGCGATTGGCTGACAGTCTTCTGTTGCCTTTTAACTGCAGTGACTATGCAGAAAGTCTGGAGTCGTACCTCAGTCAGGCGGTCACAGCCTTTGAGCAAAAACTTGCGGCTAAAGGAATCTCTATGGGTGAGCTAACAAGATTCAAACTGCTTTGGATGAGGGAAATGCTTCCTTTTTCCTAATCGTAACTGAATTTGGTCAACCTAAAAGTTAATACAAGGTGAGAGCGATGGAAGTTATGTAAGTGTCAAAGTGGCAATGAGCACTTTTATCCCATCCCAGAATCCTTGAAGAAAGCTGTGCAGTTATTCCGAGAGACAGCCACCAAACTGGAACGTTTGATCAGGGATTCAGATCTCGCAAAAGAAACGTAAGTTAAGCCTGTAAAGCATGACATAGGAAATAATAGTTAATATGGAACCGTTTATTTTTACCTTTAGGCAAAATTTATGTATAAAACAAGTTTGCAAATGCGTTTTATGTTGAGTATGAAATTTTATAAATCACGTTTTTATGGCTCATATAGGAGAATATGGAGCTCATACTTGAGGAAAAAACAGGCCCAACCAAAAAGTAGACTACTTACAAAAAATGTATATACTGTAAACATCTCTATATCACAGTAATGGGTCTTAGTAAGATTATATTTTTGAAGCTTAATTTTATGATCAAAGCTCTGTAGTTTTTGTTATATTGAACATATAATCCAATGCAACAGAATGATGCTTGAGAGATGCACAAAATAAACGTTCCTCAAAATCCTGATGAATCATATTTCATACTCATATTTTTAACATGATTTTTCTAAACATATCTGTGCCAATCCCTGGATAAAAAAGTAAACCTGAGTTGCTCAGTCCAGTATAGTGTTCATCTTGAAATATTTCTAATAACTTAAAAGTTATTCTTTACGTTAACTTTATAAAAATCAGAAAAGAATTCACAGCAAAAAGACATGTACAACCTGAAGTGGGACGTTTTTAAAATTATATTTAAAAAAATCTATCTACCAGAATACAGTAGATTCTATACAATAGGTTTCAGAAATGTTTTGTTCATGTTGATCATTTAGAAACCTTATCAAATGTGCATATCAAATACGATACAGTAGGCTTTAAAGGGTTAAAATTATGTAAAAAAAAAAAAAAAAAAAAAAAAAAAAACCCTGCTGTGGTGTCAAGGGTACACAGCATAAATATTACTTCTGTCTTTACAACAGGCCTCTGAAGGCTCGCAGAATTAATGACCAGCTCATGCTGCTGGACAGGGCTTTCCTTGACCCGTTAGCGTTCCCAGAACAATATGGTTTCAGGTATGAAGCAGCATTATTAAAACATTCTGCTACTAATGACCCAGTCCCTTATGAATAATAATTAGCATTCCACTGACCATCCTTCATTTGTTCCTGCTGATGTCACACCTGTTCGCAATCACTTCTAACGCTCTCTGGCATCACACAGGCACGTGATATGGGCGTCGAGGTCATCAAGCGTGCCCACCTTCCCCGGCCTGGCAGATGCAGTAGAGAAGGCTGAGAGCACTGACCTGAAGGAAGACTGGGATCAGGCTCATAAACACTTGTCCATCGTCACACAGGCCATCGCAGGAGCCGCACACACACTGGACGATGTGATTTAATGCACGCTGAACTTCAGACTTTAACATTTCCACAAAGAAATTTTCTTGAGAGAGATATAAATATCTTACGTTTTTTTTTGCCAAATTAAATTCCTAGACATTGGATGATTATTTGTATATACATGTCTTTTAAATGAATATCTGTGCTGTTAGAGGGTGTGCGAAGGGAGTATCAACTTGTACAAAAATGGGCGAGTTTTTGCAGATTCCTGCACTGAAACAAAAAACTGGTTTCTGATGAAAAATCGTTTGACAAGTTGTTTGTAGTAAATACATCATTCGCCTGAAATGAAAGCTGAAAGTTCTTTGTGTATAGTTAGGGATAGTTCACCAACATTTTTTTTAAAATTCTGTCATCATTTACTCACCCTCATGCTATCCAGATCTGTATGACTGACTTTCTTCTGTGGAACATGAAAGAACATTTTCAAACAACTGTTTTTATCCATACACTGAACGTCAACGGAGTCCAAAACAACAAAATATCCCTTTAAAGGAAGAGGAAAAGAAACAAAAGCAGACAGAATGCACTCTTTTCAGGCATGATTTATTGAAAACACCAAAATGATACTCTACAAACCTGGATTTTTCTTTAAGAGCAATTCTCTCTTCTGGGTATTAGTAAAATTAACAATACATTCGGTCACTGTGGCATTGTTCTTGAGTGCTAGGAAAGCATTAACAACTATATGATCAAACCCTTTTATGTCTCTATCTTTTAAAAGTTTATAATACAATGTAATACAAGGCAAAACCCACCACCAGTCTAGACTACATTGAGAACACAGAGTGAGTGAAAGTGGGAGGAGCCAGAGAGAGGAGGGGTGTGTGTGTAAGAGAGATGGAGATAGAAAGAGAGAGAGAAAGAACAGTCAGGGACCAATAAAACATATAAAACACACTTATCTTTTTCATCTAACATGGAAAAAGGTTAAGGCACATGATAGTTACAAACACATTTGCTACCAAGTTGTACACATACTGAATTTTGATGCTCTGAATTAATGATATCTACAATAGTAGGTTCTCTTAAATCCATGTCAACATCCGTTTTTTCTAGAAATATACAATCTGATGCAAATTCACACTCCGGGAACCTCTCGTACTACATGGTACCAAAATCCTTTGGTTGTATTCTGCAAAAAGGCAGTCAGGAACAGACATTAATTATGAACCTACACAAGGCTAAAGATCTCGATGTGAATGTACACAACATTTCATCTTCAAAAGTGAAAATTATTACACAGTTATTTTGTTATTAGAAGTCTATGAAAAATCCTTGCTATAGAGAGTTATATAGAGTCACATGACAGAAATCAGACAATAAAGCAGAAGCGTGTTGCTTGCCTCACATTACATGGAAACTTCCCATGTGTCATCCTACTTGGTATGTCAGTGTTTGTCCCTTTTTTTTTTAAATCTGTTTATGAGTACAATTACATGTATAATACAGGATTTCTTTACATTGACAGGTGGAACATTTACAGCATTTGTTTTTTTCTCATCTGAGTGTCCAGATTGTAATATCCAATTGACAAATAAATTTAACTAAATGAATGAAAACAACATTATAACATTGTCATGCTTGTTTTGTTATACTCAAGAGGTACACTTTTATGTAAAAGTATTTTGGCTTGCATAACAGCTGAAATGAAAGGTAGTGTCTATCCTTGATTCCTCTTCTGTAATGTTCCTTGTCTTTCCTGATGAACACTTAAATTCTGTCAACCAATCAGATCATTTTGAACATGTTTTCCAATTGAAAAAAAGAACACTGAAAATAAATGCTTCCATTTAACAAAGCAAGATGTAAAAAATATAGAATATAAATAGACAAGGAGAATGACTCTACAGCCTTTGAAAAACATTTATCTAAAGCAATGATCTTTTTATTATATTATTATTAATTTTTATACAAACATGGCCATGCTTTATGTACGGAATACTGAATGTGCTCTGAACAAACTGTTATGGATTCACATCTATCAATGTTATAAAGAACATTGTGATCCCACCCCGCTCTTTTTTTTTATCTTTGCAACCTAATATACATTTATAAAACAACAAAAATATAAAATGTGTTTAAAATCTACTTTTATGACAACAGGAGCAACCGAATCCCCCAACTATCCCCCATAACACAATCTACATATTAACAGATAGATTTTTCCCCATTACCCCTTATTAAATAAACCAAAGCAAAAGCTGGTAAGTGCCAGTGTTACCCAGCATGCCTCTGCGGCTGAACATGTCAAGGGGAATACAGGAAAGCACTGAACGCGCAGCAGCTCTCCTCCCTACAGCTTCACTATGAGCAGATGTCAGTGTTCTCAGTGAGAAGAAACAAACACAGTGATAATATGTCTTTAAAGTTGCTTTATGAAGCCAGCACACAGAAATCGCAAAGCGTGCATTTCAATATAGACCCCCCCCCCCCTGGACATTGTATGTGTCCCCACACCATTGTAATGGACAACAACAACAACAACAAAAAGAACAAACTTTCCTTTATCTCCTTCACAAGTGTCCTCCACGATTTTAGATAACCCAAACGTTCATTAAAACTCTACAAAATGAAAACAAACAAAATAAAAAATAATGTCACAAGTCACTGCACTTCTGGGGAAAACAAATCCACAAAACAAACAGTAATCAGGCAGAAACGTACAACAAAAATAATATAGGCAAATTATATATTTTTTGTTTTGACATAAAAATAGTTTCTTTTCTTATTTCCTCTTTGCACTCAATTCAATTCTTTCCAATGCACGTCCACGTCCATGACAGCACTTCCTGTACACTCAATCCATCCATCATTCCAGCAAATCCTCAGTTCTGGGAACACTACGTCCAGTGGGAATGTACATATGAGAAGTGGTATTTTTTTTATTTTTTTTACAGTTTTTTTTTTTTTTTTTTTACTTGTTGAGAAATCTGAAAATACTGGCTGTTGAATGAAAGTTTGTATCTCTCGCTCTTTTAGGCAAAAGTCTTCAGACGAGTCTCCATCAGGGTGATATCTGCCACGGTTAATGGCAGCGGCGACTCGTGAAATCCTTGTGTGGTGAGATGTAGCACTGTTGCGAGCTAAGCCTGCAGCGGAGAGGGCAGGACAGCCACAGATATCAGATGACATCATCAGACTACATGAAAATATGTCTTCTATTGAGAGATGTTTCTATTATGGTCACAAAACGAATTCCTGATTACATTAGACATGCATATGATGATGTTTGCAAAATGGAAGTAAGTGCGTTGATTGAATGATGGATGATTTGTTGAAACTAAGGAAATGTTTTCTCTACATAACTTACCAGATCTAAACCATGTAGCCAAAGTCACACTTGTTTTCATGAATGACAAACTAATAAGATCCTCTAGACATGATTGAATTCTACATGTTTCAAAGGCCAGGATTAAAATGTTAATGGTTTTCTGCTAGACAGATATAGTATGGGATTGAGAATGCGTGAATGATGAGTAGATGTTTGCCAAGCATGAGAGTGAAAATAAACAGACGATGGTGATACTAACCCAGAGAAGGCAGTACTGCCCACAAGAACACGTATGACAGTGTATTTTGGTCAATGAAGTCCACTTTCCACAGGAAACTAAATTAAATACACTACGAATTAAAAGTTTATTAAATTAATCAAAAGTGACAGTAAAGACCTTTATAATGTTACAAAAGATTTATATTACAAAGTTATACTGGTTTTGAACTTTCTATCAAATAATCCTGAAAAAAATGCATCACTGTTCCCACAAAAACATTAAGCAGCTGTTTATAACACTGATAATAATAAGAAATGTTTCTTGAGCAGCAAATCATCATATTAGAATGATTTCTGAAGGATCGTGTGACACTGAAGACTGGAATAATGATGCTGAAAATTCAGCTTTGTCAATTAGTAATAAATTACATATTAAAATATATTAAAATATAAAAGTTTTTAAGATTATCTTTTTTTTTACTGTGTTTTTGATCAAATAAATGCAGCCTTCTTTAAAAAACATAACTTGGTACTGTAGAATATTACCGGAACCTAAATACTAATGAATGTAATATATGTTGCACTTGTTGACCATTGTGTCTATGTGTATATGTGTGTATGCTTGGGTATACATATGCCCATAAGAATATGTGCTCTTTACACACAGAAACTTTCAGTAGTGCAAAAATGTATAGTCAACACTGTTCTGTGATTTATCAATAAAATAGCATAGAAACTGAAAAGTTGTAGCATATATTTCTACCCACAAAACCCACAGCTTCACTATTATTAGCTAGACGCTGCCAGGTAGAATTAATCCACACGCAATCGCTCTCTCACTAATGCATTCATATAAATGTAATCTTTACTGTGCAACTTTATATTTATCCAATTTATTTTCATTGTTCCTTGTCCTGTTCTTTGAAATTTGTTTCCTCTTTCTTTGTTATTTGTAAAAATAAAGTAAAAATAGTAAAAAATAAAATATACATATTAATGACCCAAACCTTTAAACGGTAATGTACATGCAATAGCCACTTTTTCATGCTCCACTTCTTAAAAAAAGGTCCTATTTTCTCTATTCTGAATCACATTCCTCATGATACTGGTCTTTTTTTTTATTTTTTATATCTGAGCATGCACTTGTCAGCCAATGCACTTCTCTGGGTTAGACAGAGCAAATGATGTTATTTCATAAACAGAACGAGCGAGAACAAAACTACTAATAAAAAACATCCAAATCAAACACATAAGACCTACCATGCATGCATTTAGACCCAGGAGTCAACAGGCTGAGGTTTAACATCACAAGCATCCACCAGACTGACAGTCGGCCTGTTGCTCCTGATATAGTGTTTCCTATTTGTGTCATTCTGCAGCAGTGGGAGAGGGGTTCAAATCAGCAAAACCAACAGTTTAAACACACAGAGAAAGGCAGAGTTAGTCCTCGCAACAGGGAAGCTCAAGTGGAAAATAAACAGTTAGAAATTATAGAAGAGAAAAGTTAATTTAAGAGAAAGCATGCAGAACAGAATAAAGAACCATTCCGAAAACAATACAAATTTGGTCGACGTGATATTTATGTATCAAAAGCATGTTGTGCCAACAAGGACTCCTAGAGGGAGCAACTTCATTGTATTAGTAGGAAAATAACTCTTTACTGTCTGCCTAATATTCTGACAATGAAAAATAATCTGACAGAATTCTGACAGTCACAGCAAAAGAAATCAGAATTTGTCATGACATCTATTTAAGCGTTTATAAAGCCTAACAATGAAATACGTCAGGCAAAGCCCAGTCACAATGCTGAGACGGACTACAGATGGTGCAGAAATGTAGTCGTCAATAATGCAGTGTGTACATGAACGCTCTCATCTATGAGCACAGTGTGGCCTTTTTCAAACGCAGACACACAGTAAAGCAAATCACTCTCACGCTGGGCTGTGATAACACTCATAATATGAGATGACTCCATATAAGTGAAGAGGGAGCAAGAGAACTCAATCTACTGTTGCAGAGGCACTTGATATGCAAGTCAACCTCTCTTACAGATGCCAGTCAGACGGGGAAATAGCAGCACCAGACAGTTTCTTAATCATCTCTACATTAATGATTTTAATATCACGAAGCTGAAGTTTAATTATCTATTTAAGCACGAAATGGGGCTAACAGCAAGACTGTATGAGGGGAAGTCAAGTTTACTATCTCAAATATACATGTAGTGTCTCAAATGTTAATAAACCTGTTCACAATTTTGCATTTCACAATCTTAAATTAGATTTTGAATCTCAGGATATCCATCTGGTCTCAGACTTTTGTACCCCGGCGTGTAAAAGAATAATTAGATTTAAACATTTTCATATTGACACTCCGGTTCTGGATAAAAAAATATCATCAACATTTCTCTCGACTGTGTCTGGTATTTTGCATCAAATTTCTGCCTGCTGTTCGTAACTACCATCGTACCGGTGTCTATGCTCACTTTTAGAATCTTAATTTAAATATAGAATTTCTCCATCTAGCTTTCAAGGTCTATTGAGTAAAATCTCATTAATTTGCATTATTGAAAAACTGATTTTTAATGATGAAAACTGATTTACCACTCTTAATGTCGATTTTTTTCATTTATATTTCTGCATGTTGTTTGCAACTTAAATTGTCCTGGGGGTTTATGATGCCTTAAAATCAGCGTTGCCATGCCCACTTATTATAAGTGACTTCATATAAGGGCTTGTTTTTTCATTAGGTCACTTATAAATACGGGCAGGTATGGTTTTACAGGAGGAGAAATAGTTCCTTTGTAGCACAGTTCCAATGTATGAAAACCATTTTGGCTTGTTATGGTGAACCAAATTGCTTATTTTCCCTCAGACCATATGCTATGATGCTGTCTAGTTAACTGCCACCATGGCTCCGACACAAAATCACTGTTAATATATAATTTCTCTTTCCAATGGAAAATTGCAGTGTTGGTGGCTGAAGCAACTAATGGGACAGAATCGTTATTACCACACTACCACAGACAGCACTGTCACACAGAGTGCCTTCTCAGATTAAACAGATGTAGAAACATGTCTCACTTCTGACACTTCTGCTCTGACCTTTAACGGCTCCCGCTCCTGCAGATCCGACGAGCCGTCGCTGCTTTTGTACTTGGAATCTTTGTCTCGCTGGTCAATCGTCGAATAGCCGTCTAATGAGAGGAAAAGAAAGCAGAGAAACTGTTATCATGATCGGTGTGTCAGCACCCTCAGCATGGCTCTTCAAACAAGCAGCGACAGATCCCTCAACCTTCAGCTGGGAGCGTCCCGTACGTGCTGCGTTCACAGATGTTCTCATGCTCGCAGCTGAGCGTGTGATGTGTGCGATTACTGTGCGGGTTTGTGTATGTGTGTGCATGAAGGCTGTGTGTATTTCTTGACTTCCTTCCAGCCACTCAAACAGCACCCCATCTTCAGCCTCTGTCCAATTATTGTCAGTCAGGCTTGGAGAGGATGCTGCTTCAGTGGAGAAGATCAGAGAGACGCCACCATAATGAAGAGGTGGCACTCTGTAGTGAACAAGCAATAGAGCTTCTGCTCAAATTTCCATCGGCCCATACAAACCAAACACAACAGCAACACAAACATCTTATTAAAAGAGGGGTTTGCAGACAGCATTGGAATGAAATGCAGTTAGAATTTCATTACTTTTTAAAACTAAATCGCAAGTTAAGAGGGATTATGGTTTCGTATTCTCACAAAACCACATTAGTCTGTAGGGTTTGTCTTTGAGGGCATGCCGAAATGATCTTACCTGGACCGAGTTCGTCCATAGGTATCATATCCCCACCGCTACACCCTCTGTTGCCTGCAAAGCATTTTACAGGCTGGATTTTTCACGGCACTATCACTTTTTAGAAAATGTATTTAAGTATAAAATCTCTCCATGTAGCTTTCAAGGTCTATAGAGTAAAATCTCATTCCTTTGCATTATTGAGAAACTGATTTAAAAAGGCTTAAATGTGGAAAATATACTAAGAGCCACCAATGCGAGGAGAGAGGAAGTGAGAAGAGATTGCCCACTTCCATAAATCATAGAAATGACAATCAAATCAGTCACTTTACACTTACTTATAAGTGCCGAACTTATATGCATGTACAGTATACACTACCACAACTACAATTGTTAAAACATTTGGTCAGTAAGATTTCTTTTTGAATAAAATTCCACAAAAATATTAAGTAGCACAACGATACATGTTTCTTGAGCACCAAATCAGTATATTAAATGATTTCTGAAGGATCGTGTGACTGAAGACTGGATTAATGGCTGTTAAAAATTCAGCTTTGCCACCAGAGGAATAAATGATATATTAAAAGATATTAAAATAGAAAAGTTGTTTTAATTTGTAATAATATCATAATATTACTATTTTTACTGTATTTTTGATCACATAAATGCAGCTTTGGTGAGCACAAGATACTCTTACTGACCCTAATGTTTTGAATGGTAGTGTATATTTTAGTAATAGACTTCTAAAATATTGTATATTAAACTCTCAAATAATGATCTTAAGTTAACGGTTTCATATTTTATTGCTGTTGCTGATTTGATAACATCATTTGTAATGGTTCATGGAGTAGTGAGTAGTTCGTCTCAGTTATGGAGAAAATGAATGAGAAAAATCCTTCCAGAACAAAGGCTGCTGAAAAGCTGTGCGGTCACTGTTGTGCTCTACTCTCCAGATTCAAGCTAGCAGGGAATGGTGAGGGACTGATGGATATGATCAAATGCATCACTGTCATGAGCATCCATGCTAACAGCAGTAATAAAATCAGAAAAAAGCCAAAGCTGTCATGCTAACTCCTCTCTCAATGAGATGTGCCCGGGTGGACGGATGGCGCTCAGTAATTTACCATCATTTTACTTGAGAGTGAATGAATAATGAGCTCCTATACTGAGGCCCATTCATTTGCTGACTGATCCTCATAAATCATTCTGTATCATATGAACTGCTCAAATGACCGATTAAAGCACAAGAGATGCGGCAGCTGCACTCACCAGCTGAGCAGTGGGGGTGAAAGATCAAGCATTCTGCCACATGTTAAAACACAAAAGTAGTAGAGTTTAGAAGATATGCTCGCTCAGGTGCACCTGAACCTCCAGAACTCCCCTGAGCAGCCAGATTTTCTGTTATCCATAGTATGTAATGTCTCTGTTTGGGGTCTTACGCTAACCTTGATTCTTCTCCATCAAGGGGAGTGTAGTGTCGTCGTAGCCAGGCTTGCAGCTCTTGGATCCTTTAGGGGTGCCAGTTGCAGTCGGCTGAGAAGGATCAAGAGGACAATGTTTCAGAAATACAGGACAAAACGTAACAAGTAACAAGTAATAAAATATGAAGATAAGGGTTGCAAAGGATAGCCATGATAGAACTTTCTGAGTGAATCTCGCAGAAACTGTCAAGAAATGTGATGTTCAACTTCTTTAAGAAAATTGTGTTGGTGAAAAATAGAAAAAAAAATCTATTATTAGAACCAAATAAAAAAGTTTACATTATGAAATTATTTTCCTGCACAAAACTAAAGCACTAATTCTCATGCAAAAAAACAACAACAAAAGTACTAATGTGAAAAATATATGAGATTAAATGAATGCATTCATACAATAGACCTTCAGTAGATTGGTAAAATAATTATACATAATGGCACATTAGCAACATTTATTTCACTTTTATAAAATTTGATATTTAATATCCAAACAGAATTTTTTTATTTTTTTTTTATAATTTCTTACAGTTTTTTTCTTTAGATTTTGGAGTGAAATGCAAAACGGACATTTATTCATTTGATTTACTCTTCACTTCTTTACCATTTGCTATTAGAATAAGTGAGAAATCAAAGTGTTTGTGTGTGGCTTAGCTCCGCTCTACCTGGAAGTGCGTTTTATTCCAGCCATCCTTGGTCAGGCCATTTCTCAGCTCCTTATAGCTCCAAACCGTCTGTAGTACATGGGAAGCAGCTTTGGTCTCCCTTGCTGACTGGCTGCAATGCATAAACATGCAAGGAAAGAGAGTTATGAGGAAGCCAGAGCCCATTGGAATAACTCAAAATCAAATTCAGTCATCTATTCCCCTCCCAGCATCGTGAAGTCACTACGGCACCAATCTCCAACACCCTGTGGCCACAGATTTCTCTATTTTCACTTCATTAGCTTTTCCTGTGATCCTCACTTAATTACCAGGAGACTCCGACTTCAAAGTCGCATCTCCAGAGTCAGAAAGAGAAGGGGAGAAGCCGTGTAGCCACTCTCCAGTCAAGCATGTACTCTTTAAAAAGTTAATCTCTCAAAATCAATATTTAGTTTTGGGTAAAATCACAGTATAAATTATGTGAAGTTTTAAATGAGGTCACATGTGGAAAGGAAGGAGGAGGTTTGTTTAACATATGGCTTACTCTCTGTTCTTGCTTCTTTTGATATCTAAAGCACTACACCACTTAATATTCAGTTTTTCACATGCATATATTAAAAATGACATGTGTGGTGATAAAAATAAGACACTTCAAAGAGCAGCAACTCTTGTTGCTGTTTTTCTCTGCGAGTTGAGGAGGAGCCAAACTAATGGAAGATGTTTGCACGGATCAAAAACCTGTTGTTGGTGTACACACAGCACTAAGTGAGCCTTAGGAAGTCATAGTTGCTTGAAGAGGATGTACTGTAGATAGTTGGCTTGATATATAAATTACAACACAGAAAGCATGTTTGAATAATGCACCATGCAAATTAGGTCTAAAAAGTGAAAAGAGAGATTAAAATGTTAATGCTTTTTTGTAACATTTTATCCTCTAGTTTCATAAAATAACTTAATAAAAAAGAAACCATACTGCGTCATGGTCTCTGCTCCATTCACTTCCTACCTGGTCCTGTTGATGGCCACAAGTTTGTCGATTGCTTGCGCAGTAATGAGAGAGCGGGCGTTCTCAGAGCTGTCAGTGATGATTTCATGGATGGTGTTGAGGATGGCCACCACTGTGTCCTCCTCCAGGTTCTTGGCTGGCCGCTGCTGTCCGCTGGGAAGGTTGCTGACCAAGTCCCTCATGGCGTAACTCCCTGAGGATGATAGTACAAAAAAATGATAGATTCGGCTCTGGAAAAGAGCAAAACAAGTTGCAGAATACAATTGTGCCACACTGATTACTATTCATAATCTTCTACATATCAGGTTCATTAACATTAACTGTTGCCTTCTGGGTAAAAATCGAATGAAATAGATTAAAGAGCACAGAATAACACTTTATTTTTTTAATTACATTTTTTGTTTGACCAACTGTGTTGTACAAATACTACACATATTTAGCCATGATTCATTTATTTTTCAAGCTACACTAATGATTCAAAAGTTTGGGTGTAGTAAGATTTTTTAAAAAGAAATTAATACTTTTATTCCACAAAGATGCATTAAATATATCGAAAACAACAGTAAAAACATTTACATTGTTACAAATATATATATTTCAAATAAATGCTGTTCTTTTGAAATATCGGTTCATCAAAGAATCATATGGGGGGGGATCACAGTTTCTACAAAAATAACAACGGTTTTCCACATTGATAATAAGAAATGTTCTTGAGCAGCAATGATTTCTGAAGGATCATGTGAAACTGAAGAGAAGACACAGTAGTGGCCGCTGAAAATTCAGCTTTGCAATCACAGGAATAAATTACATATTAAAATATTTTAAAAATGACCGTTATTTTAAATTGTAATTTTTAACAATATTACTGTTTTTACTGCATTTTTATCAAATAAATGCAGCATTGGTCCATCAAAGCATTTAAAAATCTTTCTGACCACAAACATTTGAAAGGTAGCAATATAAGAGGGGTTATAGAGATCAAGTGCTATTAAGCTGGCCATGTGATCTCAACATGTCAGACCCATGAAGGTACTGGCACCATATAAAATAAAACAGGCTACTGTGATACTGTGACTTTTTTTCCCCCTAAAGTACTGTTTATTAATTAGAAAAAAATCTGACGGCAAGTATTATGTAAATATGTGTTTTACACAATAGGTAAAAAATGATCAAGAAATTCTGCTCTTGCCTATCAGGTCTTTGTTGCGGCGGTCGATGGACAGGTTCCTCAGAGCGATGGCAACAGCTCGCACCACCTTGTCAGAGTCTGAGCGCAAGAGCTCCACGAGGATTGGCAGCCCTTTCTCCTTACGCACTGTCGCCCGGATATAGTTTGACCACTGTAGAAATGAGAGGATCATACATTCTGATCAGACATTTTTCCACAGCACTCATTTCATTAAGTCAGGTCAACTTACGCTCAAGGCAGACAAGCAGCTCTGCAAATCTTTCATAACAGGAATATGCCTGTTTGAGTATGTGTGCAAGAAAAAGCTCCTCTATTCTGGGAAACTGCAATCTAGTAAATAGACATTTGTCTCTACTAGACTTGTGTCCATTTTTCACTCTAACCCCATGATTCACAAAACCTTTATGTGGCACAAGAAATCTCTATTTCTCAACCAGTTTTTGCAAAACCACACCATAGCCACTAGGAGATGGTAGTGAGCCTAGAAACACATTTGCAAGAAAAGTAGGGAAAAGAATAAATAAAAGCTCTCAAATCCTCTTATAGACTACAGATGTGACATGTCTGTCTCCTTACAGCAGGGGTTTGTGATGCGCTTGGGACTCTGGGTTCACAAGCATGCGTGTGTCACCAGGCATAGAGATGAGGCAGGTTTGAAGCAGAGTAACCACACACAAAAGCTGTGAGCTTATGCATGGCTGCACTTCAGGTCCAAAATGGAGAAGGAAACAGGGTCAGGGCAGTGCAGTTTAATGGGATTTACTCTTGCATTAGGTTTAGGGGGACGTTTTTATTAGGGGCATTTCCTCTTGACTTCTGCCACAAGAGAGAACAGAGCCCCACACGGCACTGTGGTACAGACACGTCATACTTGTAATTAGGTATTGATTAGGAAATGTGTTGAAGGTTGATTTTAAGCAGACAGAAACAAAACAGGTTTATGGATTTGCAGAAGACTGTTGTCAACAGAGAAAATTGAGACAATATCAGATTTCAGGACGGCGCCAATAGCCTCGTGAGCAAGTGCGCCGACATGGAGTCGTTGTGCTTCGGGCGACCAGAGTTCGAGTCCCGGCTCGTGGACCTTTCCCACCCCCATCCCTCCTCGCTCTCTCCCACCTCACTATCTGTCTAGCTACTGTCCTATTCTAATAAAAGGCAAAAATGCCAAAATGAAATCCAGCCTTGGTGAGCATAAGAGACTTATTTTAAAAACATGCAAAATGCAGTGTATACCACAAAGAGGTATATTTAAATCTGAATATTTTCAAAATTTCTCAAAAGACTCGCATGTGAAGTTTACAGAAAATAAGTTGCGTGATGTCATCATGACAACAGCTCTGATTCTTTTATTGAATATTCTATTTCTATATTCTTTATAATTTTCCATCTGTATAAGCATAAGAATACACTAACCAGAATCTCTAATAGAACTGAATATCATGAAAATAATTTATTCGGGTATTTTTTTTATTTTTTTTTATGGATCTAAATAGGAATCAGTTTCCAATTCCCGGTATGTCAAAATTTGTTATGTACATGAAGATTATGAGAAGACACTCACTGTCCACTGTCCAGCGCTGAGGTTCTGTAGAGCCCCGGCTGCTGCTTCTAGCGTGTTATAGTTCTGGCTTTCTGTCAGCAGGGACAGGTAGAGTCGGACCACCTCCGGCTGATACAGTAACTCAAACCCTGCACACGTACATGACAGAATTACAGATAAAACACTGGTGTAAACAGTTGAACATAAGATACACACAGATTAGCTATGGGATGGGAAAAATTGATTACATTTCTTTCTGCCAGTGTTGTGATGCACCTGACGAAATGAAAAGTGGACAAAATAGCAGGGTAGGACAAACGCATGATTATCACGACAAAATAAATAGAGACAGAAAATCCAAGTCACTCCACTTTCACAGATACATTGAGCAGTTCAATAGACAAACTGCCTAAAAAAGCCAATAGCCTGATGGACGCTTGGCTTCTTGATAGCAGCACCCCAGTCTAAGGCAATGTAATCAGGGAGTCTTTCATTAAACATGACTTGTGGTCAGAAACCCAAAAGAAGAAGCTCATTCTTGCTGATTCAGGGTCAGTTCCTCCAACACAATTTTGTTGGACATTTTGAGAATACCCAGTTATGTTGGAGACATTTGTAGAGATAGTAGGGAATGGATAATTAGGTTCCTCCTGTCTAAATGCTAAATGATGCCGGCGGACCTACGAATCACTGTATGCTACTCCCGGGATGTGACCGTTCCTGTGTGTGCGTGTTCCTTTTCATAAGCCACACTTGTGAGTATTGCAATACAAGATTTACTCATCTAACAAACACAAACGTATATAGAGAATTAGAGAAAGTTTTTCCTCTTGTATATTCCAGTGGTTTCGCTTCAGGATTAGCTTTCACATTGCACAGTACCACAATTGTTTACTACACAAAAAAAAAATAAAAAATATATATATCCATAAAATATTCATTGTATTAGCATTTTTTTTGTGTGTGTGTGTGTGGATGAGGTCATGTCACATAACCTGTCCATGGCAGCATCTACCTTATTTGACACTTCTACACAGTGACCGATGAATTTGAACTAAAATACAGTTTGAGGAGATACACAGATCAACCATGTTGATGTCAACAACAAAAGATATCTGAAGAGTTATATTCTATTCTATTCTATCCAACACATCCTAAAATCATTTATGTACACATTGTGATAAAGACCTTTTTACTTCTTAAAGACTTTTACATTTGAATCCAATAATTAAAAGTCTGTCATCATTTACAGGGATTCTGCAAGTTTTATGAAGGTAAATGTAAGGCTTAAAAGGTATTTCATTCAACTTGAAGACCAGGTAAAGAAAATGTAATATGTTCTCTAAATGTAAATGTCTAGGGAGAAACACAGTTGCCAGTTTCACAGACAAGGCTTAAGTTTAGTCCCAGACTAAAATGCATGTTTGAGCTGTTTTAACTGATGCAACTTGTGCTGAAATATCTTTAAAAATGTCAGTGCCAAAATGTTTATTTATTTATTTCTAAGGCAAATTTATAAAAGCTTTTTAAATGTCCTAATTGAACTGAGGCCAAATCCTGGCTTCATCTAAGCCTTGTCTGTGAAACCTGGCCAATGAGTTGTATTAACAACACATCAGAGTTTGAAAATACAACTTCTAAAAAAACAGATATCCATTACTTTTTACAAATTAATGTTAATGTTTCTTTTTACAACAGATAATCCATTACTTTTTGAAAAAGGGAAGTTCTTCCTCAGTTTTGTTGTCTAATTTCCCAGTGACCAAATTTCTTTAAAAAAATGCATCTACTGGAGATACAAAATGACAAAATATTAAGTATTTTTTTTCTCTGAAATAGATCAAAATTAAGTGAGTTTAAAACAAGAACAAATATCTGCTTAATTCAAAGGGAAGTTTTCATAAATCATTAACAGATATTTGTTCTTGTTTTAAACAAACTACACTCACCTAATTGTGTTACATTTTTCAAGGCACACTTCTCAAGTAAGTGTATCTTGAATCAAAGATGTTTAGATATTTGCATTGGAAAATAGGACAAGAATTTTAGGAAGATATACAGATTTTTTGCAATGCATGCAACATTTAATGCCATGAAGTTATGATTAAGACTTTCTCCTCTTAAGGCCTTAAATTGTTTAAGGGTGAATAAGACTTTTAAAGATATCTTTAAGACCAACAGACAAACCCTAATTTGCTCACCATCACTTTGTTACAAACTGGTATGTCTGTATTTCTTCTGTGGAACACAGACAAAAAGATTTTGAAGAATGTTTCAAATGTTTTTGTCCAGACAATGCAACCAAAAAAAAAAAAAAAACATGTCCAAAACAGCATTGGACCCTACTGAGTTTCAATGTATGAAAAAAAAACCTTCTTACAAAGTATCCTCTTTTGTGTTCCACAAAAGAAATCTAGGCTTTACAGGTCTGGAAAACCCCGAGGGTGCATAAATAGCGACAATTTTAATTTTGGAGTAAACTATCCCTTTGATATTATAAATACCCACTGAAAGTTTCAACATTCGAGTTCTATGTGTTCCTGTCTGGTTCTGAGGATAACCATTTAGTTTACATTTTCAACTGTGCAGCCACCGCACATACATCACGCACAGTCTTGGTGTAATGCTCGTCATAAAGTGCACATGACCTCTCTCCATGACTTGGCTTGGGCAAGCATTACACCAAGGCTGAGCATGACAGATGTTTGGTGGTTCAACAGGCCGTCTTCATTTTCACTGCCACGTCAAGATAGAGGAGTCTGGAGAAGTTCAAAGAAACCTGAATAATGATATTCATACAAAGGCAGCAAAACAGCAATGTGGTGTAACTCAGTAACACGTCTGAAATGAGTATGCACTGTGGTGGAGATCAGAAAAAGATGGAGGAGCTGACATACTATTGCATGTTTGCTGGTGTATAACTGCATTAGAAAAGCTCAGCCACTGCCTGGCCCATCTGCACTTTCTAAATGTGCACCTAACACCTATAATTTAGAGAGGGAAGAGTGGCCTGCAGGATGTGGGCTGCTCACTATACATTTTTATTTCTGTCTGACTGATGGTTTGAGCGAAATAACTGTCCTCAGATTTTTGTGTGTGTGTAGTTTCCACACATTCACAACCTCAATTACCATTTAAGGCTATTTTAAGTCCTTCTCCCCACTGCTTTTAAATTCCTCGAGTGTGTTACTATGCAAAAAGACAACAGAGAAGCCATAGAGAGTGAGTAAGTATGGATTAGCTCAGGCATGTGTTTACATCAGTCTTATGCCTTTTAACACAAAGTCATAAGTCACAGTCATTCAGATACAGAGCTGTATTCTCTCTCTGACAACAATTGCATTCTCTAATCTCTCTGTCAAAATTGAGTTAACATCGAAAAACCTAAATGCTTAATATTGTGGAAAGATGATTGCCTGCTAGTTTAGCTTTAACCCAAGCCAGTCAATAAACACAAAATCAGTTAATTAAATCAGATTCGTTTTGTGGGGAAACGGCTGAACGATTTATCACTGCAAATGGAGATTGTTCTCTGTGTATGACTGGCGTCTGTGTTCAACCCTATTGCAAAGTTTCATGTCATACCCATGACAGCCCTTCGATATCCGGGAGTATGTCCACTTTCCCCTCCTCGCACAATTCTTGGAGGCCGGATTTGCCTCTGAGTAGTAGTTACGAAACAGCACACTTTAAGCTGTGATTAGGGATTAGTTGGAAAAAAAACGTTCCTCCTTCAGAGAGAAATCAAAACAGCAGGAGAAAATATCTCAGCTCTGCAAATATCATTGATTCTTGTCAGGATCCAACGTCTACTTCTTTGAACAAAGTGAGAACCGTGCTTTAATGTTGAATACATTGAATGAGCTGTCATACACATAAACGTCCAAGCCACTGTACACACAAAATAAACGCTTCACAAATTGAGAAAAGAAACATCCACATGTCACCCTGGTGCCTTATTACGTATGTAATTTGCAATACCAAGGGAAAGAGGTAAGGGATCATGAGCATGATTCAGAGAGACACACTTTTGCAATGATAATCTGGGTCAATAATGGGTCACTTATAATCAGTGCGTGACACAAGAAACAACCCTAACCCGTGAGAGGATAAGCAGTATGGAGAATGGAAGGATGGAACATTAAATTAAATAATATATACATTAATAACCTTAGAGTGGACATAAAAGAGGTATCACCACAGCATTAACTAAAGGAGACAATAAATAAACCAAAAAATGCAAGATGTTGCTCAGCCTTTAGCAGTTGTTAGAGATACAAAATTGGTCTTCTCGGTTATACTGCACCAGATATAGTATATTGGTCTTTTCGATTTTCAAAGGTGTGTACTTGGATTTGTGAATGCAGATGATGAGAACGTAAGAAAGAAAGAAAGAAAGAAAGGATTCTCCCCTGATGCGTCTCCAGAGGGAAAATGATGTCCATTCAACAGCAAGCAGGCCTGAACGAGTCTACCTTTGGAACGGACTCCACACTTACGCTTTTTGTGATGGCTTTTTGAATCAACAAAGTAGTAGGAACTTCAAATGCCAACAGACAGCACCAAAAGGAAGGTGGTAATGGCTTGCAGTCAACATCACAGCATCCGTGCTCATACGGGTTGCCTGTGGAGACAGGAACTAGGGTAGTCTGCAGGGAATAGGATGCACCAACAAAGCACCTTTCTTTTCTTTTTCATTCTGAACCCCTCATCCCTCCACAGGCCACTGGAACATAATGGACAAGCCTGTCGAATATTTGATTTCCTCTGGAAATGCTTCTTTATAGGTTGAGAGCCTTTGGCCAGCTCTTAAAATGGTCTGGATCATTCCTAAAAGTGGCTTCTCCCTCTCATCTATGTACTCTGGCTGGCCAAATCTCACTGTGACATCTCAGACCAGACCGGCTGCTGAGACCAGCTTGTCACAGCTCACCCAAGGAGGTCTTTTTGCTTTGCTTGTCCTCAATGAATTGTATTATGTGGCGTGTCAGTCTTCAAACTGCCCTTCATAACGAGATTTTTCCTCTCTATTCATCCACTCCCTTCACACCATCCTTCAACTAACAAAACCCCCCAGATTAAATTACTTTTCTATGTAAATAATGTTGAGATTGTAGTTTTGAACTAGAAGACACTATCCTTACCAGGACCGACCAACAGCTATAATGCACTTCACATTATATCTCCAGGTTTATGTGGGTTTTAAACTCGATGGGCCTTTAAACTCGATGTTTATTTGAGGCACAAAGATTGCCAAGACTAGATTTTTAACAGCTGTGGAACCTTTTGAGTGGTTATCTAAAAAAAAGTTTGTTAAAAAGAATGCATTGTGGAGTGAATGAATAAATATCACCATCTACATGTATAAACATGGATTATTACAATGACAGAGTAGACACTGGCATGAGAATCTTGTGTCTGAAATCATGAAAAATATATCCTTAATCTCATATTTTCCTGAGAGGTTGAATTTGTCAAAACCTTCATCAATCTTCCATGAACCAAAATAACGGTAGCTGCTAAACTGATTCTGAGAGGTTCATTGAGATATCGGTGCGAGGGAGAGGAAATTGAATTGCATCATTGAATTATAAAAGATCTAGAGGTCAGATAAAGTCCTGAATTAACCCTGCGCCTCTTCTTTAAACAATAGTTGGATAGCCCAGGGTAAAGGTGTGTGATTGAATAGGGTAGGAGGAGACAAGGAAATAAGCTGCTCTGTGTGTAAAATTCAACAGTCGAGCTGAAAAAGGCAGAGGAGGAGATGATCACACACCAGCACTTCAAAACAGCCATCGCTTCAATCTCCCAGGCAACCAACCGTCCAACCACACCAGCAAATCTATTCATTATAGAGTGAGAGAGTAAACAAGAAGAGAGACAAACATATAGGTGACAGGAAATAGAGAATATAGATCCTTCATTTAGCTCTGATCCAAAACCTACTAAGTTGTCTACCTAGATAGTATTTTAAGGCATCAGACAGAGGTGCACTTTGGATGTGAAAGCCGTTTAAAAAGCTGGCCGGCAACTTTATGCTACTTTCCAAAAAAGCCCAATTTTGGTCAGATTTTAAGGCAGCATGGCATGTATCCTTCGCAGGAGTGCAATGGTAAAACTGTGAAAAAACGTATCCAAGACGAGAGATGTGCCTACTATATACACAGTCCCTTATGCATTTATTAGATTAAACACTGAAAACATTAATATTGTGAAATATTTTTAGAATTTGAAATTTAAAATAATAATTTATTTATATGTTTTAATATATTTTAAAATGACAAAGCTGAATTTTTCGCTGAATGAAACAGCAATTACTCCAAGATCTTTCAGAATAGAAATAGAATAGAACAGCATTTATTTGAAATATAAATATTTTGTAACATTTAAATGTCACTGTCACTTTTGATACTTTTAAAAAAATATTTCACCCAATATTTGTGTGTATGTATATTTTATGTTTATTAAAGTTAACTGAAATCAAGTATCCTGTGTGGTACATATAAGGAGCGCTAGGTGGGTAGTTGCTGCCAATTGCTGTTAAATTGAGAGGCTAGCGTGAAGGCTATGCCAAAGCATCCTGGGGGAAAAAAGCTAAGGACAATAAAACCTTATTTTAAAAAGGTTACAGGCTACATTTTAAGTCTCGCATCTTTAGAGCCATCTTACCAATAAAAAAATTTAAAATTCAGTTTTGGGGTTCACCTTGAGCTCTGGATCATTTAGCTTTCGCACAGACACAAGTGGCAACTCGTGCAATGCATTGACAATGAAGGGAGAAAGAGAAGGCATGCAGAACGCACAGCAAAAGCACTTAACATGAGACGTGCTGTGAGGTGTGCTGCAAACTCACACCACTGTTCAACATCACTATATGATGACACTACTAATTCAAATGGCTAACAACACTAAAGTACAAATTGCCCGGTGAATACCCCGTGAATAAATGTAACAGATTAAATACGACAGAGGCATTATACATACTGATGTCAAATCAGTGAGAGAGATGCCTAAAGGCTAAAAACACATGGCAGATGTAGATTGTGTTTTTATGGAAATACAGTTTTGTCAGAATTTTTCCACAGATAATATTTTTCTTCAATCGTCTATCTAGTCTGACAGCCAATACGCCCAGGACTGAAACAGAAACTGAGTTTCATTGGAACAAGACAAAAATCAAGCGTTGTTTGAACAATCTGCTATGAATTCTCATGATGGTATCTGTCATTTTTTGACGCTGTGAATGACTACACACAGACAGACACACACACACACACACCGGGTTTCCAATGGGAACTTCCCATTGATTTTTTGGATTTTTTTCTGTATATTCGACCCCCTTACCCTCACAGAAAATGTTCTGCATTTTTACATGTTCAAAAAACATCACTTAGTATGATTTATAAGCTGTTTTCCTCATGGGGACCAAAAATGTCCCCACAAGGACAAGGATTGCAAATATTGTCATCTTTGTGGGGACATTTTATCCCCATAATTTATTTTGTCCCCATAATGTTGGGTTCACCAGGACCATACACACACACAATCTTATACTCTATTCTAAAATATAGTAAGCTGCCTTGCTGCCAACATATGTCTTCTAAGGCAGCATCCTAACTGTCATATAAGTTTCATGAGTGACCAATTTGGAACGTCTTACATATGAAACTCCTTATGCAACAAAACTTGACTTGCAAATTATGTCAATACAGTTTTATATATATATATATACACTCACCGGCCACTTTATTAGGTACACCTGTCCAACTGCTCGTTAACACTTAATTTCTAAGCAGCCAATCACATGGCGGCAACTCAGTGCATTTAGGCATGTAGACATGGTCAAGACAATCTCCTGCAGTTCAAACCGAGCATCAGTATGGGGAAGAAAGGTGATGTGAGTGACTTTGAACGTGGCATGATTGTTGGTGCCAGAAGGGCTGGTCTGAGTATTTCAGAAACTGCTAATCTACTGGGATTTTCACGCACAACCATCTCTAGGGTTTACAGAGAATGGTCCGAAAAAGAAAAAACATCCAGTGAGCGGCAGTTCTGTGGGCGGAAATGCCTTGTTGATGCCAGAGGTCAGAGGAGAATGGCCAGACTGGTTCGAGCTGATAGAAGGGCAACAGTGACTCAAATAACCACCCGTTACAACCAAGGTGGGCAGAAGAGCATCTCTGAACGCACAGTACGTCGAACTTTGAGGCAGATGGGCTACAGCAGCAGAAGACCACACCGGGTGCCACTCCTTTCAGTACCAATTGAGCATCGTTGCAACGCCACAGCCTACCTGAGTATTGTTGCTGACCATGTCCATCCCTTTATGACCACAATGTACCCAACTTCTGATGGCTACTTTCAGCAGGATAATGCGCCATGTCATAAAGCTGGAATCATCTCAGACTGGTTTCTTGAACATGACAATGAGTTCGCTGTACTCAAATGGCCTCCACAGTCACCAGATCTCAATCCAATAGAGCATCTTTGGGATGTGGTGGAACGGGAGATTCGCATCATGGATGTGCAGCCGACAAATCTGCGGCAACTGTGTGATGCCATCATGTCAATATGGACCAAACTCCCTGAGGAATGCTTCCAGCACCTTGTTGAATCTATGCCACCAAGAATTGAGGCAGTTCTGAAGGCAAAAGGGGGTCCAACCCGTTACTAGCATGGGGTACCTAATAAAGTGGCCGGTGAGTGTATATATATATATATATATATATATATATATATATATAAACAGTTTGTTTATAATATATTTTAATGGAATATATAAAATTTTAAGTAGGCCTATCAATAGTTTAAATATCCGAATCAGCATTTAATAATTTATAGTGCTATAATTGAATCATATTTATACATCATAGTCACATTTATTTATGATTTATTTTATTTTCCTCATTCCGTATTCTGGGATTACTTTGTTTTGAATGATACATACATTATTATAATTAAGTTGCTTACTTTTGGAACAGCATTGGAAGCGCACAAATGATGCCTTAAAATGCTGACTCAGTAGGCAGCTTACTAACCTTTGGAACAGAGCAACACAGTTTAAATTGTGTGTATGCAACAGCAGCAGTCTTGCAGTCTCTATTTTTTGTCTGCAATCCTTCTCCTCAAACCTTCATCTGTTTCTCTGTTTCTCCCTTACCCCCTCTCTCTCTTTCTAGCTGCATAGTGTCTTTGTTAGGCTTGTTTGAGTCATTGCTGGGATGTCAGTAGCGGATGATGTGTCTGATCTGCTTTGCCTGGAGAAGGATGTCCCTTTGCAGGCTTGATGACCCACCTTCCTGCCATCCCATACTCGAGCACATGATAAATAATCACACGGTCCCCGTTTCTCTCTCACACACATGCTCTACATCTTTTCTTTTTTCCTTGGCTCTTCATCTCGCATCCACAAGTCCTCTGACACCTCATTTCTCACTGGCACAAAAAACAACCTGGCCAGTGTGTGCCACAAATTATAATCTCAGGAATAAAGCCCAGTCCTCAGACACACTCTGTCTTCCTCTTCTCACTCCAGCATTTTGCAAATGACAGTAGTTCACTTTAAAGAGTTCATTTATAAAATGGCATGTTTGCAAAATAGGAAACAATAAAGGCTGGCAGCTCTTTTTATGTAGACGCCACTGACGGTTTGCCTAGTAATCTGTGCCTAATTGCATTCAAGTATGTGTGTGTGTGTGTGTGTGTGTGTGTGTGTGTGTATGTGTAAAGCATCTCTCTGAGAAACAGAAACATCCTCTTCTGGCTGAAAAGCAGCACACAAAGGCCCCGATGGGAGGGTAAATCTCACTCTATTCCCTCCCGGTAGTTTAATTTAGCCCTGTAATTATTGCCTAAGCCATTAGGCCAGTGAAGAATGGTTTTCTGCATCACGTACATACGCTGGGCAATATTATGCACAAGCCCTCGTCTACTCAGCCAGACTCTATAGTACAATAATTGAACAGAAAAACTGATAAATATAACTATTATTAATAGGTTTTAGTAAATAATAGACCTTGAAAAACAAGCCCAAACTAATAATTTACTGATGAGTTTTTACAGTGGACAATGGCTAGCTCATTTTCACATGCATTGTACCTGGACCCATCACATACCCATTTTCACAAACAATAACATATGCGTAATGATGCATATCATTTATTACATCCATCATTAAGCTGTCTGTGACCTTCTGGCAAGTGCTTTTTGCAGGCTCCTTCAAGATATTGGGCTGATCCAGGATCAGGTCACTGCCAAAATCCTTTTTGTTCATTTTATATGGCAGAAATAGTAAGAGTAGTATGCTGTTCTGAATTCAGCCTACTGCTGCTACTTCTCTCAAAGTTTTTTTTGTTTTCTTTCATTCCAGCAAGGATGAATAAATGCAGCCTTTGTGACCGTAAGAGACTTTCAAACTAACTTAATCCATTCCAATCCAAAGTCAAGTCTTTGTATTTGGGATTTACGCTGCAAAATTAGAGTATTTAAGTTACGTTTTGTACATTTTAAGTTAGTCAATGACTTAAGAGACACGTTTTATAGACTTTGAAGGCTCTGTGACCAAATTCAAGTGAGCTTCAGATATACCCAATAACATATTTCATGACTATAGTGCTTTTGTCTTGGTAGACATTGTGCAAATTTTTCATAACTGTCTAAATCACAAGTTGAAAATAATGAAAAATTTACATTTATGAATTCACATTTTTCTTTCAACAGCTCCATCACATATTTATTCTTTCCACCAACAAACCACTGATCTGCACACAGTGGGATGCCATTGGCAGTAAAGGATGGATCTATGCTGACTGCAAAAATCAATCAGGTGAAGATATCTGAACATAACATAATACTTTATTTCTCTTTTAAAGGGAAATTAGTTTTTGGGCATAACAAGATACAATCATTGTCCACATCAGTAACAATCAAACAGTCGTGTTCCTTGTACTAGAAGTTTGACAGCCTTGTGGCCAAAAAAACAAAAGAGTTTTTATAGCGGTTACATCTAAACATTGGGATAAAAAAAATGTCAACCCGATCTTAGTTTGTTACTCAAACATTTAGAGTCTGATGCGACTTCATCACTTCTCTCTATATTGTATTTTTTTCTAATACTTTCTCAAGTCCTGGTGAACCAGAGGCCCAGGTATGGTGTGATATTACCAACACAGGGACACAGGCCCATAGGTCCCTCCAATTATCAAATTTTTATTTTGAATTTAAAATCAAAGCTACCACTGTCGGCTTTTCTCCTCATCACTGTAATACAAATGATGCCAACCTGCACAACTTTCATATTCAAATACAGTTCAAAGATCAGCATTTCTGCTCAGAAAGGCTTTGAAAGCATCCTGATTCTTTCCACGACTCACTCTTTCTATGTGTCTCGTACTGCCTCTCAGCACCATGCCACATAAAAGCTGCTGGTCTTTTGTTGATCACGAGCTGTGGTACAATAGAATCAATATTGTCATCAGCGGGTGGGATAATGATTGGCAAGCAACAGGATGCCACTGCCAGTTTTCCTACATAGACTGGCACCTCCACGGGTGGCATCTCTGGCGTACACCCAGAAAATTCAGATTCTTTTTCATCACCCCAGACTCAGAACATAAAAAGGCAAGCTGCCATGAACACTGTACTGTGTGTGTATCTTTGAGAAGAACCGGGTAACTGTTTAACTACTTTAAGACCACCTAATGAGTACTAAAATAAGCATTTCAGTGTGTCTCCACAACTAGACTATGATGATGAGCAGCTGCAGTCCTTTTCGTGTGATTTTGTTTTTACTCACAGTCCACTATCAAGAGTATGTGATATTTGACACAGTACTGTTAGTGACATGATCTGGCTGCTACATTCCACATGGGCGGATGAAGATACTGCAAGAGGATGGAAACTTAACGCTACCCATGTCTGGGTGGAATGGGATTGTCCTTTTTCAATACAACTTGTTCTCCATTTTAAATGCTTTCATACTAACTTAATCTATTCCAATCCAAAGTCAAGTCTTCATATTTGAGATTTACACTGCAAAAATGAAAGTATTAAAGTTAATTTTCAAGAAAACTATCAACATATCCCTAAAAAGATACATTTATTTGAGAAGCATATTAAGATAAGTCTTTTTTTTGAGAATAATCTTGTTATAAGCACACATTTTACTCATAATGAGGGTAGTTTATGATAACCGGTAAGAATAATACAATTAATAAATAAAGATCAAGATCTGTGAAAATTAATCTTACCGTACACAAGTAATTTACAAGAAAAAAGATACATAAAAAAGATGAATAAACAAAGGAGATTTAGACATTTTTACTGGAAAAATGATGTTATCATTATATATGTTATACTGATATGAGAAAATGTTTTTAAGCAGTGCAGAAGCAGATTTTCTTTTTTATTTCTAAGTCACTGAGGCGTCTCACAGCATGTGGGAGAAAGACGGTGCTAACAGAACGAGGGCCAGATGAAGCATGTCAGCATAAATGTGAAATGTACAGCTCTGATAAACAGGGACATCGGTAGAGAGCTCAAGTTCATTAACAAAACATCAGTGAAAAAATATGGCAGCTTCAGTTTTAGAGCAGAATATCTAATCCCAGCAGAGACAGTTTCCTAATGGAGGACTCGAACAGATAACACAAATGGATTTCTCAAGTGTAGATTGCTGTAAAACATCCCAATTAAGAATGTTGTTCTTGTTGTTAAAAAGCTCTCTAAATTCAATGGTGGGTTCAACAACACAGCCACCAGGCACGATGGCAAGATGCTGTTCATAAGTGAGCCGTCTGTACCGCTCAGCTCTGTTTGGAGAACACGTAAATCTCCATACCGGGCGAGCTGTCAACAGGCAACAGAGGCAAATTAAATGAGATATGGAGCAATGTAATGAAAGGCACACACATCTCTTCAGGAGAAGACTAAGAAAGCGTATGTCCTGTATGTGTTGCATTACCTCGGGAGAACTAGTCTTATGTACAAACAACTCCTTGTATTTTGTGATGACAATTCTACAATGAAAAAAAGATGAATCTCTATAATTAAAAAGTCTTAGAACAGGGAACTCTAAAAGGTATTACTACACTCTAATCAACAGGCAAATACACAAAGCATGAATTTATAAGAAGCTGCTGAGTTGTAACTAAGCAACTTCACTTAACAGCTACTTCAGTTTCAATACAAAATCTTTCTTATGCACTAACTACTAACAATTCAGGTGCTTAATGCCGAAATGGTGAAACCATAGTCCGGAAAGCAGGTGGAACATTTTTATTTAAACAAAATTTGATGTATATTTTCCATTGAAACAATTTTCACTCAGAAAATTGCTAAATTTGACAAATAATTACAAAGAAACGGCAATCAACACGTTGAATTAAACATGCAATTTTGAGGTAGAAAGACTGAAATAGTATTTTCGGTAATGCTTTAGATTACTGCCCGGAAAGTACTGTGTAATTAAAGCGATTTTACAGTGTAACTTTCTGTAATTATAGTGTACCTATAAAGTACTCACATGCAAGTGTAAGGGAACAACATGTAAAGTTTGTGGAATAAAGGGGTAACAACCAGGAGAATTAAAATATTTATACTGTAAGTATTATAGAACTAAAGGGTACTTATTCAACTATTATGATACAACAGTCACATTTGGGACCAAGAACATACACTGCGTACCTTTTTGTAATAATGGTGTACCAATACATACTGTATAAGCTTTTTAAAAATTACAGGGTACATATCTATGCATTTAGACAGTAATCTTTTTAACAAAAGTGCACTGAAAACTAATACAAATGCAACTTTTGCTTAAATATTGGGGAAAGATACTCTTTAAAAGTAAAATAAAAATACATACAAAATCTAATATCACTGACTCGGAAACCTTTATTTGAAAAACAACTTAATTCAAAACAGATTTACGAAGCTTCTTTTTTGTTTAAAACTGCTTTTTAAGCCCAAACACCTGCACTTTTGCTATAAAAAAGAAAAGAAAAACTGTATAAATGCATGGGTTTGTACCCGGTCATTTTTAAAAAGCCTATACAGTTTGTATTGGTACACAATTATTACAAAAAGGTGCACAGTGTATGTTCTTGCTAAATTGCTCCCAAATGTGATTGTTGTAGTAGAATAAGTACCCCTTAGTTGTATAATACTTACAGTATAATTTTTTTTTATTAATCTGGTTGTTACCCCTTTATTCCCCAAACTTTACATTATTGTTCCCTTATATGCAAGTACATCATAGCAGGTACACTATAATTACTGAAAGTTACAAGTCTTAATTACACAGTACTTTCCAGGCTGTAATCTAAAGCATTACCGTATTTTCTTGTAAAATGTAATCCAATAATCTGTTTTATGTACAACTTCTTTTTTTCCAGCTACACGATTATGAACATGAAAACAAAATCCTTCGAAGGTGAAAAGTAGAGAAAAACAATAAATAAGCTTTCATTTATTAATCTATAAAGCATCTATAATTCAAATTTGACTATTTTACTAAATGTTTGCGTGTCCTTTATGGTCATTATAGTGTAGTAATTAGCTTTGCAAAATCCTAACATAAAAAAAAAAGAAAAGATTGTATTCAATTGTGAGTCTAGTCACCAGTGCGCTTCATGCAAGCTGTTTCCAAATCAGTCGCTTAAAATGTTCCATTTTGATTAGGATACTGCCTTTACGTATCCACCTAAAGAGTAGACACCGATTCAGCTCAGTATGCTTTGGAATAAAGCTTAGGTTCTCATTTTAGAGGTTTCATCTGTAAACAAGTTGGACTCTGTGTAAAGCGTGCTGCTCAGGGGCAGGAGGAACCACAGCGGAACACAGTAAACATGATTCATCATCATTTCCTCCACCTGATGTCACCATGTTATGGGAATCAGAGGACTTAAAAAAAGCAATAAACCAGAGAATGGAAAAAAGGACATGCAATTAATTCAGCGTCTTCTCAATTCATCTCTTACAAGACTCTGTTAAGGTGGTTTAATGGAATACAATAATGGCTTCACTGCATTGTTTAAATTATTAATACACCTATTGTGTTTTTTAGCTCTTAGTCACCTTCTGTAACCTCTATAGCACAGTAAATGCCATTTCAGTTAAAACAAAAGAACATGTACTTATTAGCTCTGCTCCACAACCTAGCGAACTGCTTTTAAAGGATCATAGGCACGCTCATGACACTAAAGGTCACATCAAGGTCCATTGCCTACCGTTAATATTGTAGCAATGTATGAAGCACAGCTCATACAGGTGTCACTTTCAAATCAAGCAGCTTTCTGTTGGTCAACACATTGCAATGAGCTTAGTGGGAAAATTATGTAATTAAAAAAATATGTATTATAATTTATAACAGTTTAAAAAAACATTTAATAAAAACAATTATACAACACTGATACAGCATCAGAAGTCAGCTGCCTATGTAGGCAGTAGAAAGCGAGCTCATAGTATTTTGGGGAAAAAAAAACATTGTGCCCTCATTGTCATTCTCATCTCCCTCAGAATCCTTAATTAAGTCTCTCCTGTCTCGTTTTCCATGCGGTGAGAAGCCTTTATTTCTTTAATGGCGTGCAGTTTTCCAACAGGTCCTCTTTGAAATCAAATTATCGAGGCATAAAACGCAACAAAGATGCTCAGTGAATAAACCATGATGCGTGTCTCGGGTTTAGCTAAGCGACCAACATCCCTCAGTACTCTTAGCTGTCACAGCAGCCTCTCAAGCACACGGTTATGATGTATGGATATATCACACAGAGAGAGAGGCTCAGAATAGATGCAAACTCAGTTACCCTGTTCTATTTATTGCATCTTAATCCCCATCTGACATCAGATCAGACTTACTATTCATCTGATCTCCTGCCTTTTCTCAACCCCAATCCTATTCTCATGGACAAATGTGAATCCCTGTGTATTCATTACTTCTCAGCAAAGAGTCAGGAGAGGTTATTTTTCCTGTTCAAACAAGTGCAGGTTTATGTCTTATGTCTACAAGAAACACAAAGCCCAGTACATTCAGATGCCTATAAATAAGTGCTAATAAATGCAGTTTTTACAGAATATATAATAGGTGTGATGAAAGGACATAATTAAAACTACGCAAAGTGGATGAGGAGAGGGTGTTTTTCATTTACGTCCCATCTGAATCATACTTTAGGTATAACTTGTGGCGCAAATATAAGTTGTGGTGCAAAGCTCATCAGCTTGCTTGACTTGCTATAAAAATGTAAAATCAGCTTACAACAATAAACCATCAAAATGAATTGTAATCTAGATCAGTAATCCCCAGTTTGCATGTTAATGGGATAGAGGCTAATTGAAGTGAGACATGAAAATGCTATTGCTATTGAACAGCTGAAACTGCTCCTTGAATCTCCTGACCAGCATCTATCATTTGTGAAACACTCAATGGCAAACATTCTGCGAAAAACAAACCCCCTTAAATATTTACAAACTAAAACATGACTCTTGTTTGTATCTGGAGGGTCAACTGGACTCAAAGCTGTGTGAGAAAAGTGAACACACACACCAGTATACTCACACAAACACGGCTTTGTTGAGTTCTGCAATAGTCAGCACATTCACACACAGACACACAAACATTTGAGCAGGCTCTCACAGTGTCCACAGAGAACACTGCAGATTTCCGCAGGATTGAAACACCTATGGAGTCAAGAGATGTACTAAAAACGTGTACCATTCAAAAGCCGGTCTCCTGCTTACCAATACAGCATTTATTTGATACAACAGTAATATTCTGAAATCCAAGACATTGATCATAGGATAAAGATGACAAAATATTTCCATGCACAAAATTGCGTTTTATTATCTATGGAAAGCAGTAGCACACTCTCTTTCTCACCTCTCTCTCCCATACAAAAGCACACACATAGGCGGACATTGCGTACACAAGAGCTGCCCTGCGACTTTATCAGTAAAATAGATCTGCAAGTGAAAAGCTACATGACATTTCTCAGTAGCGAGGTAGTAATATTGCTGTTGTTGAAGCAGTTAAACTTACAGTTTAGTAAACTTACTTAGTAGAGACGCACTGCCAAACACACAGTAAATAACTATTTTCCATTCTATTTCTCTGTCCTCCACTTTTTCATGTTACATGCTTTCTTTATCAAAATGTACGTTTTCTTTGACTATCTAACTATTCATAGTTATTGTTTCCATTTGCTTTTCTGCTTGTTTAATTGTTATAACTAGCAGATTGCTTGTCTCTTTGTCTGTCAACTGTTTGTATTATTTTGTGAAGCGACCTTGGGTTCTTGAAAGGCGCTTTAAAAAATAAACATATTATTATTAAACACTGTTGAGAGCTGCACTGGTAATTCATGCGCTTCATTTTTCTCTTTCTCTCTAATAACTGCATTAGTCTGCATATCAATGGCTCAAGCATCCGTTACTTGCTCTAAAATGACATTTTGAAAGATATGCAAGAAATTAGATACACAAGAGGGTTTTAAGAACAAAAACTTTATAAATGTCTTGAAATAAAACAATGTCTTGAGGTGGCGCAACTCTAATATAAGCGGAATAATTGACTAGAAGAATTATGCACACCCGAGGTGTAACGGATAGAGGTCTGCACAGGCTTTAAACTGAAGGGCGCACCCGGCCCATAGCCAAGAGCGTTGGAACCGACCCGAATGGAACTGTTCAAATTTAAGACCGAACTCGAAATTGGTTTCTCACAACAAATAACTTTTTGCAAAATTCTGTATTTAATCAAGTCATTAATCAAATTTATGTAAACAAACGCAGTTTCATCAAAGCACAGCGGCCCCCTCAGCAGTCAGCACACAGCAAAACTGAAAAAGCACGTACAGTACTTACCAATTATGAAAGCTTGCTGGGTGAACAGGTGTAACAGTAACAAATTCCTTTTGGATCCCAAACTTCGAACTTCAAGTATTGCACAACTATTTACACAAACATATCCTTCTCAGTCCGAGTTATGAAGCGAATGGCATTGACAGCTGATGGTTTCAGCGCCGTCCTCTTCTGATTAAAAGTTAGTCCAGCCGCAAAGAAGTTCCTCTCACTGATGCCGTGTTGTTGTGTTTGTATGTATTTTTCTTTTGTTTTTCTTTAGTTACAAACCCGAACCTCTAGTAATGGCCGCTCTGCTGCTTCACACATTATCACTTCGGGTGTGCATTTTTTTTAAACAATTCAATGGCCCGATGTCAATCACTTCTTACATGAACAAACAGATTTTCTGATGAACAAAGTTATTTGACATAACATGTTCTTTACTGAAATATTGATTTACTTTACTGTCACTATTAATCAATTTAAAGCAAAATCTTAAAGACCAAAAATGTTTGAACCATAGTGTAAATGAAAGAGCTTTACATTTTTTGCTTTTATTCCATTTCTCAGTCACAAATCTTAAATACAACTGTACATATAACTTTGTTTGATTATTCATCCATTTCATGGACTCAAGAAACACCAAAGAAATACTATATACAAATGTATGTATTAAATTGTTTGATAATTCATACATCCTCGTGGATTCAAGAAACACCAAAGAAATACTATATACAAATGTATGTATTAAATTGTTTGATAATTCATACATCCCCGTGGATTCAAGAAACACCAAAGAAATACTATATACAAATGTATGTATTAAATTGTTTGATAATTCATACATCCTCGTGGATTCAAGAAAGACCAAAGAACTCCACAGATTTCCAAACTCTGCAGATTCCTTGTGGGTCTGCTCGTGAGCTGCTGTTCTTCCTCAAGTGGACCTCTCTACTAAAGCTTGATAACTACATTTGATTTAGCATTATTCCTCTTTATTCATTCACTTTTATCTTTCTCTTTTACAGCCCGACAACACAAATGATGGTCCTCTCATGAGTGGGAGATCAGTAAACAGTATTTCTCCTCTTTAATGGGATGTCTTCACAAGCAAATATCTCTCTCACAGACTCATAGAAAAAAAAAAATCAGGTCATCTAAAAATGATTCATTTTTCATCCCTCATCCATAGTAATACATAAAAAATGAGCCTCAATAAAACATTTTCTTCTCCCACTAAGTAGAGCTCAAAGGTAAAATGATCCTAGATCCCAGTCTGTCAGAAGGAAAGAGGTATTGAGTGGCTCCCTGATGACTGTTGAGGGGGTGTAAATAGAGACGGACATCTATGGCCATTGCCACACGGACTGCTGTTTTTCAGGGTTTTTAATACAGCATGTCTAGTTTTGAGACCCCTGTTCTGTTTCACTACATTGCAACACATCTTGTCTAAATTCTCCCTTAACCGACATGCCTTATGATTAATTTGCAGACAACTACAAGCTAAAGGTTTGAATATCCATCTCACATACAGATGGTTTAAACCAGAACGGTCTCAATCTGGCATGTTTCTGAGGGTGAATCAGCATCATTCTACTTGAATGAACTTGGTCAAGGATATCAGTTGCACTAAAATACATTGACTATTTAGCACTCTGCCACTGAGGATAACGGCTGTGTTTGTCATAATGATAAAAGGCCTAGGCAGAAGAGTATTGTTACCTGATACCTGGGATTCCCAGAGGATCTCTGTATGCTGATGTGCACTCAATGCACTTTGTGCAAACCGAAGCTCTGCTTCAAAACCTAGTAAGCTCACTGCCTACAGCCTTCTAATGCAGCATCCTAACAAGGTCTAAGGTCTTGGAACCTTATAAGTGACTTATTTGGAATCTGCAGCAGCTCTAGCGCAATAGATGTTTGTTTTTTTAACATGCATTCTGGTATTGCCTTTACAGTAAATTAGTCAAATCAAGGTATCATTAAGAAGCCTAACTTTTGGAACAGATTTCACAGTAGTGTGCCTGTGATGCCTAAGAATACTGCCTCAGTAGGCAGCTCACTAAGTTTTGGAAAAGAGCTTAATTTAGTGTAGTACAACCCTCGGTACGGTTTATACTAAAGAGGGCTATTTTTAGACTGTATCTTACTGGGATTCACTTCACCTGCCTTCCGTGACTAGATTTCTCTCTTTCTGAGAGAGACCAAAGAGTCAGGTCTTTTCCTGTCCCTTTCTCAGAAGAGTGGCAGCTTAAAGATGTAATAATTCGGAGGTGTCAAATAAAGACGTACCTTTAGTGGGTTCTGTGCGCTTGGGTAGGTCCAATGTGTCATAGTTTTTGTCATGCTCTCCGTTTTTCCTGCCTAAGTGAAGAAAGAGAAGGTAGAGTTAGAGAGCGTGAGAGAATGAGACTGAGAGAGCAGTTGTAAGTGTCACTCTATATGAGACGGAATTTACTGGTATGAAAATGTCAAATAGACCCAAGTCTCAGAAACATACACGGTCACAGACGTGCCACACATAAATCTAGCTACTACACAGATATGCAGAGACAAACTCTTGACACCAGCTCCCAAGAGTGGAACCCCCCCATTAAAAATGCAAAACTTTTGTCATGGAGGACGGCTATCTATAACAGAGTGAAGTAATGAACACTACTCCACTATCACACATAGAGAACATGTTAAAGGGACAGTTAATCTACATTTACAAATTAAAGTTCTGCCTTTATTTACTCACCCTCATATTGTTCCAAACATATTTGACATGCTCCAAAAACAACAAAAAGCATCTTAAAAATAGTTCACATGACTCACACACACTACATATTAAGTGCTGTGAAGTCACAATATTACAGGAAAAGACCAAAACCAAAGCGAAAATCTTTCACTGAAGCATTTAACATCTTATTTCTACAAATTGAATATTTTAGTAAATGTTTAGTATCTGAATGAATTAATAAATGAAAGAATGAATTACATTGATTGATAAATCTTTTTTTATATATTTATTTTCCTTGAAAAATTCTAAAAACAAGATAAAAAAATTTACTTGAGAGGCAAGTTTTTTTTCTAAAGATTTTAAAAAAAATCTGTGCACAAGATTTAGCAATTTATGGAAAACAAGTCTTAATATCTTATGCAGTGTAGCTTCACATTAAATTAATATTGTTTTAAAGATTTGTACATATTTTAACTAATAAATAAAACAAAATACAGTGCTCATTTATAATAGGACTTTTTTTCTGCAGACAAAGATATTGGATGCACCTTTTGTAGATAATATCACATGGAGTGCACTATGGCACTTTTTGACATTTTTATTGTGCGTGTTTGACAGCCTGGTCAACGTTCACTTTCATTGTATGGAAAAAGCTATGTGAACATTCTGTTAAACATCTCCTTTAGTCTTCTATGCAAGAAAACAAAAATCATACCGGTTTAAATTAACATGAGGGTGAGTAATGACATGTTTGGGTGAACTATCCCTTTAAAGCAATGGGCAAGACGACAGAATGTAAAAGCCAAGCCTCGTAAACAGATTCCAACAGACACGCAGACATCTATGCCAGCTGAAAGCATCTTTGAACTGGCTAAATCGGTACAGGTTTGACATTTCCTTGAAGAGAGGAACGTTTAAGAATGAAAGTTGAAAGAGTGCAAAAGGGGCAGTGATGACTATTTTATTCTGATAAAGATATAGGGAGGTATTAGTGAGTGTATGCTGAGAGAAACAGACAGACAGAGGAAAAGCAGGAAGAGACACTCACCTTGATTAAACCATTCCTCTACAGCAGCAATACCAATAAGGAAAAAAAGCAGGCAGGGGAAGAAGAGAGGAGATTCAGAGAGTGTGTGTATTAAAGCAGACAGAACATATTTGTGAACCACTTAAAAGTACATAGGAAAGAAGGTTAAAGTTTAGGAGAGATTCAGTTCCATTAGTTCTCTCAAGTGAAAAAGAGTTAATCACATTGCACAGCTCTTTGGAGCAAATTCAATAAATAGTTACAACAAAGTCAGAACATTCACATATTTAATGCACCATTGTGTTCTGCAGTGTGTAGTCTGCAGATCAATTCATAAAGTAACAAGTGTGTGCTGCATTCTCAGAGTGGCTGCTGGGTTGCTATAGTGGGCATTTGCATAATCAGTCTTCTACGGCCAGTTTTCTCTTTCAGGTCAACTACTGTGATGGTAGATAAATTGTTTCAAGAAAATCTGGCTAAGAAATTTACTTGCGTCAAAGTCAGGATATTCAGGTTACCACCTGAAAATCAACACATTCAGTTTAAAAGGTCTTACGAACATCTGCCGCCTCTTTGAGTGCTGAGGATCATTACTGCTAAGTGAAAACACACAAAGAACTGCCGTTCAAAAGTTTGGGGTCGGTACAATTTTATTAAATGTTTGTGAAATGTGCTAATTTATAGTTCATATAGTTCTTTATAGCTGCAATAATATCTTTATGGCCTAAGTTGATGAAAACATTGCACTTAGTGCCTCGGATGTGATCATTCTAATGACTGACAAAACAGTTATGTCTGAAATTCTCAGAAATTTGCTGGTGAAAAACCTTATAACTCTATTTGATCTTGATTTTGGTAAAAGGTTAATAATATAATGAGACATGCATGTGTGTGTGTGTATATATATATATATATATATATATATATATATATATATATATATATATATGTGTGTATTTACTGTAACTTTTGCTCAAATGAATGCATCCTTGCTGAAAAGAATCATTCATTTCTTTGAATAAAATTTTGACCCCAAATTTTTGAATGCCAGTGTAATCTATATGACATTAACACACTTTATTAATTAAGAATAAATACAGTACAAACCAATTTTCTAAAATTTCTAACATGATAGTGGTGCTGAAACGACACTTTCTGCTTAATTTTGTGGTAAGCCAACATGGCAACCTAAACTTTATGTGTTTTGTGAACAATGCTAAATTATGCCTTTTAACTCAGGTAAGATTTTGCTGAGACCAGGGATCTGTCTAAATAGCTTGCTGGGAAAACAGCTCTTCATTTGGTCACTTGCATTTTCAAAGTACATCTTCAGGGCCACTGACAGATAAACAAACCTCATTTAAAAAGGTCCATGAGGCACAGTATGCCATCAAAGTTGTCATCTTAGTGGTTTAAGCACATTCTTGCTTTTTTTTGCTCCTTCAGGTTGTTTGATGAGTTCCCTTATAGGTCTGTTCGAGAATCAATTCGCTAATTCAGATCATTAATATATTCAAGAGGTCTCTCATCAGTTAATTTGAGAGAACAAAAATATGGATAACTAATACAAGAAATAGATCAGCTGGAACCAGGAAATGAATCAGCTCTCCTAGCATTGTATTTAGAACGAGTACCTGGACAACACAAGTGCACCTTGTGCACTTTGGAAGAACTGATTCAACTCAGACAGTGTAGGACTACAGACACAACCTACACCCACATCCATTTAAAGATGAATATTGATTCAACATTGATACCCCAGACACACACTCCAGTTATGAATCATGAGTCACAACAGAGCACAGGCCAAACAAATAGACTCAAGCATCATTTAGCATCCTATTATCTGCTTGCAATGAACATATTTATGATGTTGTGTAAATGCTAGGATCATACTGCCCTCCATGAACCAGCTGCTGATGGAAGAATCTGGCTGTTGATGATCAAGGCTCAATGATATAAAGGTGCTCAGTACTGTTTTAGAAGTATACAGCACATAGATGAGATGAAGAAGAATACAATAATGACCTTTGGCCTTCTTTCCTCCGAAGCAGCCTGCGTCATCTTTCTTCTTCCTCTGAGTGCCAGCAGAGCCGGGGCCCTGGAGAGCCGAGGGGTCCTGGAACTTCTCAGCCCCTGGAATCTCCTTGTGTACGTGGTAAGACAGGTTCCTCATGATGCAAACACAATTCTCCACAGACTAAGAGACAGCAAGAGAGAAATATTGAAAGAAATGAAATATAGAGGGGAAAATACCTTTCATTTCATACAGGCCTTTTAAAAATCAACATAAAACATATATATTATAATATAAAAGATATGTTAAAACATATAAAAAATAAAAGTATATTAAAAAGTAAATAAACATTTATAATAATAAAATGCCAATGACATACAGTACCTGTGCTGGTTTCAAGTCTCATCAACTATTTACACTCAGATCAATATTTTGTGGTCATTTATGTATTTATTTATTTATTTCAGAAGTAGCCGAATTACAAGTGGGATAATGTACAGCCAGGCAGTCATTATCACAAATGATCACTCTTTCAAGATGCGACAAGATCCCTCTGTTTCAAATTAAGATCACGGAACATATCCACTAAGTAGGGCTGCTTGATTATTGAAAAATATTTCATTTTAACCTAATACTAGGTTAATTAATGTAAGTATTAGGTCCTCAAAACAGTCACAGTCAGCAAAAAAATAAGAATAAAGAAACTTATTACAAACCAAACCTGACAAAAAATACAACAGAACAAAAATACAAATTAAATAAACAGTGCTTTAGGTTTTTTAGGAAGATGCACTAACAGTTGTAACTTGTATTGAGATAAGTAATAGCCTTACACAGAAATAGGTCTCGGAGTGCACACACAGAAAGCCGACTAAGGAACAAAATCTCTTTCTCGGTTAATGTGCTTTTAATAATACTGTTTATTATCAAGCATGTCCCACAGTTTAGCAACAGTAGACTGCATTTTACAACACTCACTTATTTGGCTGATTTGGATGTTAAAGGGATCGACCCAACCAGACAGTAGCCACTGACTTCCATATAGAAAAACAAAAAAAAACTGGGTGCCGTCAACTGTCTGGTTACCAACACTCTTCAAAATATCTTTGCTAAAGCAGGTGATTTTAAAACAGAAATGATATAATGTTTAAACAAAGATGGATCCATGATCCAGCTTCTGCTCACCTTGTTGTCCATATCCTTCTTTCCCACAGCAGACAGCAGAGCATGCAGCAAGGCATCTACCAGCCCCTCACACTCTCTCAAACGTCTGCGCGCCTCTGCCCCGTCTGAGCTCACATTCCTACGGCAAATGGCAAAAGCATGATTAAGCGTAAGCATTTTTACTGATTTTTACTTCTTTTTCAGGAAGCTACTTTGAAACTCTAGCTTGCCAAGCTAAACTAATCATAATTGAATTAGTTCAACTTTAGTCAAACTGCTGTTGTAAAAGTAAATACAAGCTCCTGGTAAAAAGAGGTTAAGGAATTAAAGGGGCCAATATCTTCCATTTATTACTTAAAGCACACTTTAAGTATATCAATATCACAGCAAAAACTACTAGCCTAACTAATACAGTTTACACATTATTAAAAGGCAAGTGAACAGTCGGTAAAAATATATCATATACACTAATTACAAGCATAGATAAATAGATTATAACAAAGTTACAAATAAAGTAAGGTCTAACTGTGTATTCAGGTACAGAAATGTAATAATTAGGCTTAAATGTAAAATAACATTATATAGTGTTCACTGTATAAATTGAATATAGATCAATCTTTGTTTTGTTGTTTGATACACATGTATTTATAGGTTGCTGTCACTTTAAGACCAAATGCACAGATCCAATATAATGATACACATCCGATTTCTTTCTCAACTTTTTACGTCCACTTAAGACATAACCGACTGCATTTACAAGAATACTTGCTGAGACTGGTATTTTGACAATTTTGTGCGCATGTGTCCGATGCGAAAGAGGAATCAATTTGCGGGTCATGTGCTATCTGAAACGCGCTTCTCTGTGTGCATTAATTTTTATGTAATTATTTTATTATGTTTTTTTTTTTTTTTGCTTTTGTTTTGTTTATGATAAAGGATATACAGCCATCCAATCAATTTAAACCCACATTTAAGCCTCATTCTGCTGAGGTACTTTCAGTTACCATCATTAATGATCTCAGACTTGCTAAAATGACCAGCCTGAGCAGGCACCAGGAGCCATCTGAGTTCTTCATTCTTAAGAGTCATCTCACTCCACAGTCATCACTATCAAATGACTGTACAAAACATAAATTAAACAAACACCCTGCCAAACAACTGGGTCCAATTCCAGCATTAGAAATTTAAACCCATTTGCAGTATAACACGCATATGGAATGTAACATTTTCCAGCTGTACATCTGTTGTGGCTTCAATCCATATACCGTATAAGAGAGATGGATTGCATTTTTACAGCTACCTGTCTTTTTTCCTCCCTAATGACTGAAGTACAGTCAGCACAATAGTGAATATTGCCTACAATTACTTGTACCTAAATCACATTTTTTTAGAGTTCAAGACATAATATTGTGGCAGATAAAACTGAATAAACAAAACAAAAACAAAAAATATATCTAGTGTTTGGTGGCAGTTTAAGCATTATTTACTCGGATGCCAAATGTATGTATAGGTCAGGGAGCAAAATTGTTTGTTTGTGTGTGTGTGTTTTCTAATTTTTTTATTAAATAAATAATCTTTTTTCAAATATTAAATTGTCAGCCCTAATATATTTCTGTATAGTACAAAAACATGATTCAGTGACTGATGCAAGAGATTATATCCTGGAAATATTGGCAAAATCTTGTGAAATAAAGTGAATATCTCACTGATAAACACTTTATCGCTTAGTTCTGCTCTGTGTTAGGACTTCAAAGACCTCCAAACATCAAGTTAAAACTGGACATGGACACACTAATCAGGAATTACAAATGTGCACATTTGTTACAATGGACAAAGAAATAAATAAAGCGTGCTTTCCCTCTGCCAAAGAGAGACAGGACACAAAACTCTGCCTCCAAGCAGCTTACTAGGCAACAGATGTCACAGGATACAGTTTCCATGGATACAGGCTGAGCTGAGGCTAAAAAGACAGGATGAGGATGGAGTGGCGTTGTGCACAACCGCATGTCTGCGTTGATGTGTGCTAGTGACCTGCTGAAAGGTGGCATGTGGAAACACATGATGCCATGATGGCTGAACTACCACCTCTCCTATAGCATCCTTTAGACCCGCTGAGGCACTGGTTAACCTGATAATATTGACTGACCTGTCACAGGGGAATAGCCAGCAAGAGCCTTGGCAAATGAGAATGAGCTAAAGAGAGATAAGGAGGTTGAGAAAGAGTAAAAGAGAGAAAAGAAAACAAGGAGAAATTTCAAAACCAACAAAAGACATTTGGATGTTCCTGGTCTTAAAAATTAAGATAAAGAAAGCGGTCGACCAATACTGGATTTAGCAGAAATCAGAAAAAAAGAATATATACGGTTTTTAATAACTTAATAATTGTCTTCAGCATTCATTTGTATTAAATTGAAAAGTGGCATTTAATAGGCATTTAAGTTACAAAATATATCTATTTCAACTAAATGCTGTTCTTTGAACTTTCTAGTCATCAAAGAATAATTGTAACAAATATTAAGCAGCATAACTGTTTTCAACATTGACATAAGAAGAATATTAGAATGATTAAATAAAGGATCCCGTGACACTGAAGACTGGAGTGAGGATGCTGAAAAGTCAGCTTTGCCATCACAGGAATAAATTAAATATCTTAAATACATCAATATATTATTTCAGAATGTTATGGTTTTTAATATTATTTTTTTTCTATTCATTTGGCAATATCAGTTGACATCAACATAAACTCAATAAGAAATGTACATATAAATAAACAATTGCTGTATGTCCATGCTTCCTACCTATATTTCTTTTTGCCGATATGGCGATATCTATGATGTTCTATGAAATGGTATACTTGAAAAGTAAAGGAAAAGACTGAGAGACTAAGAAGTGCGGATGAAGGCAGGAGGTAGAGTCACACAAGCAGAATTTGGACTTGGCCCAGCAGGTTGCAGCACAACCAGCAGCAGCAGCAGGAGATTAGAGGCCTGGCTGCTAGAGAGGAAACAGAGGGTGAAAACACAGCTTCAGTGCTGAGCTCACACACGACACAGCTTAAATAAGAGAAGAGAGGGAGGAATTAAAGGAAGAAGACAAGAGGGTGAGTGGTGAAATATACCACACACGAGTTTTTGTAGCATCCAAATCCTGCTTCTGAAAGACCCCCTGATACATGCGGAATCAACTGTGTGGTTTTTTACTTCTTCATACTTCTTACATTCTCACATACCAACCGATCACATCAATCAATCCCTCACCGTGCACATTTTAGATATCGCCCTTTATGATCAAGGACAACCAGATCACAACACTGTGTTCGAAGTACCTACTCACAAGATTAAGGATTTAAACAGAGCACTTGAGGTCATGAAACTGAACTACAATGACCCGCTTCTGCCGCTAGCAAGCTGATTTAGACAATCAGACCTGTGTGTGGAGGCTTATCCGCCATTGCCATGGAAGTCTAGATTGGTCAAACAGGGAGAGTCACAGCCAAACAAGGCAACAATAAACTGATTTAATGCCACAGTGTCAAGAGTGCAACAAAAGAAGGATCACTGAAGGCAGCGTCATGGCACTCAAGATCACAACAGCAGAGGTAACATGATCTAATGAGTTTTGCTCAATTCATGTCAATCAATGGGCTGCTTTCGACAAGGACAGTGATGGCCAAGGCATCACAGCTTAAGCTAGAGATTCAAAACACATTTATTATTAAATAGGCTATGGATCCATGGCCCAGTTATAATTGCTGAGACAGGCAAAGACCACACTGAATGAAAAAAGACATCCTTTTCAGATAAAAAGTCAAATCAACCTCTTATACAGCAATTTTCTCTTGCCTTTTAGAGACAGAAGTGGGTGCAAGAAAGAAAAAAAAAAGAACTCCACTTATTGTGGCAGGATGCATGGTAACCATGGCGATATAAAGCCCTTTAGTGACTGGATATCTTAATCAAAAGCTGAGCTGCTTGAATGACCCCCAGAGGAGAGGATCATTGTCTACAGAGAGGTTTGTAAAATAAGAGCAATAATGGTTAAATATAGAACAGACACTATTGATTTTTGCCTTTAGTTATTATTTGGAGATGTTTCTATAGTTTTTTTCATAGTGTTTGTCAGAAGACAAATAAGTTGAATCTATACACAATTGTCTATTCCCACTTTCTTTTTATATCAGTTTTATATTTTATATTGATTGTCTCTCATATAGCAACAGCCAGTGTCGGGGAATGACTAGTTACATGTAAAGGAGTTACATGTAGCCTAACTGTAATCCGTTAAAGTTACTGAGAAAAAAATGTGTAATTAAATTACAGTTACTTATGAAAATGTTAACGATTACAAAGGGGGTAAAATATGGATATTTTCTGTAAAAAGTTAGGATATGTTGAATAATATAAATTTGTTGCTTTGCCTGTTTTTGATGTGCACGATGCCTCCTGCCACTTAAAGGCCGTTTAGTAAAGCGATACTATTCTGATGCTTTTGTTTGGCTCTTTGGCAAGTACATCAATCCACATTGCCGATAAAAGCATTAGGCTTCAACCAACCTGTCTGAGAGTTGCCACTATGGCGAGTGATAAAAATGCGTTCCAGTGCTGGAAATGTGAAAATCATTTCATCCAGAAATTAGAAAAGGGCGCAAATATAACAGTGCAAGATTTGTTTGCCAACTATTAAAATGCTATCGACATTGAAACCTGAGGAAGCATCTCCTATGATGAAAATTAACATTAAGCGCCACCTAGTGAACGAATCCTACTATTAGTTTGCTGTTTTGACTGGCAAAATAGAGCTATTTAACTAGACAACGATTGGTCACTGAGTATAAACAATATTTTAGGTGGAATATAACTTTATTTTTAAAAACATGCATGTTATGAGAGCTACACTGGGGGAGTCTTTTTGGGTTGCCAATGAGAATGAAACTAGAAACTATTCTTGCTTCTGTTAGTGAGAAATCAATATTAGGGCTTACATGATATAATGTTTTCCCTTCACACACACATAGTGGTTAAAAGGATAGTATGCAGATTTGACTATTTTTTATATATAGTTATACTACGTATTAGATTTTAAATAGGGTAACTTGTAATCTGTAACCTACATTTCCAAAGTAACCTTCCTAACACTGGCAACAGCTTATTTTAACTGCTGTTCATGGACAAAAATGATCATCTTCTCAAAGCTAAACATTTATATGGGCTGTTTTACCCCTAGTACACAGGAACCATATCTAGTTATAATCAGTGTTGGGCAGTAAAGCATTAACATAATAACATTACTTCCTGCAGTTATCAGTAGTGTAACAAATTACTAATGATTTCAGAAATAATATTACAGTTACCATCCATAAAACAGCTCATTACCATGTAATTTTTAGCTGCTTCAAACCCTACTGACATTTGAAATCAAATGATTCCTAGATTAATTTACATAGTCTTTACAACTCACGCATGCACACGATGTCACCAATGCAGCAAGCTAGCTTGGAATATGGAAAATCTTACATTCAGCGGCTGGAAATATTGACATTACTTCGATTTTATAGGGAGAAAAGATGACAAGAATGGCGTTGTCAAATGTAAGTTGTTGCATTACTTTACTCTGGCATTACATGTCTTGCTCATAAATAAACTTATGTTTATTCTTTTGACAACATACATCATAAAATATAACTGTATCTGGGTAACAGGTGAATTGCATCAAGCTACACATGACAATTCATGAGATTAATAACATGCTTTTACTCAAAACTCACTGTAAACTACCCTCGGTGTTTGTAATGACTTACGGTTGCGATCAAACGTGGATTTTGGTCAAATGATGAGACAGAAATTAGTTTATTTGTAGCATTTTAGAATACGTTATTTACTACACCTGCTTAGCATTTCTCATGTAAACATCCTCTATTCTTATAAAAATAGCCCAAATTGCATGAAAATCACATACAAATCATATGCTGCTTGTCGTAATTGTATGTTCATTAGCTTCATGTTTCATTAAATGGTTCTCTGGGTTAGTATGTACCGAAAAGAAAACGAAAGTGTAGTGGAACTTCGTCATCGGAAGAGACAAGGCGTGTTATGAACACATAATATGAGTGACAGTTGTGACAGAGTGCAGTCAATGATGTTACGCTGACTCATAACAGCAATTTTGGAAGTGAAAACACAGAGACCGTTTTAGAAGCCACAAATATGTTCACCAGATCAAATAATCCAATTTTGTGGGGTATAACGAAAAAGTGTTATAACGAGTAGTGTAACAGAAAAAAACCTCTTTACAATAAGGTCTCATGTGTTAACATTAATTAATGCATTAACTAACATGAACTAACAATGAACAAAATATTTTTTATGTTAGTTAATAAAAATGTTCATGTTTTACAGTGCATTAACTAATTAACAAATGCGAGTTTTGATCTAAGAAATGTATTAGTAAATACTAAGATTAAATAAAATTAATAAAAACAAATGTTGTAGAAGTATTGTTCATTGTTAGTTCAGTTAACTAATGTAGTTAATTAATATTAACACATGAAACCTTATTGTAAAGTGCTGCAAACAAACTAAAATTCAAATGAAAACTGAAAATATAAAAAATAAAAGCTAATTCAAAATATTAATAAATACTACATAGGTATATAAATAATACTAAAATACAACTGAGAGAGACAGACCATCTTAATAAACACAAATCAATTTCTTTTGTTCATGTAAAACCTTTTAGCAATCAAATATACTACATGGGTAAAAGGCTTTTGCAGAAACTTGCAAAAACTAAAAGACTAATATGGTTCATTGACATTGTTCTAGGTCAGCTGAAGAGGCTGTCAATCAGACCAGTGTACCTAAGACATCCAGATGTGTTCTTGAAGACGGTGGTCCACTCTGCATCTCGTGGCTTTGAGTCCTCATTCGGCTCGTGTTCCCAGCCCGAATGAGGGATGATGACCTCGTTAGTCATCGTCTGAAGCCCGTGGTTAATTATCACCATCTTCAGTGGCTCATAGGAGGACAAGTTCCAAAGTGTTCCTAACAGGTGCAATGAGATGAGAAAAGAAATGAGAAAATAGGATCTGTTACATCTCTTAACATGACACAAGAGCTACAAACAAAAAGTGGCACTGCTGCTAGATCTGTTGACATGCACCACGCATCATGAAAGCATCGATATAGAAGTAAGAATTGGAAAGGAAAAAATGGTAAGGAGAATCAAAGTTTGAGAAAAATCTTTTCGGGCCAGGCTGTTGTTTTCTAGACAATAAAACAGAAGCTTGTTCTATAAGCCAGCAGACGTATATATATGCCTACAGTTAAGACTAGCCTTTGTTTTTATTAACTTGGCAAGCAACGTTCAGCTACTGCAACCCTTGGAAATGTAGAGTGGATAAATAAACTTCTCTTGGGTTAACAAAAATGAAGTCTCTGGACCGGAGGGCATTTTTGCTAAAACAGAAATAGCGAGTGTTTACATAGCTGACTACGAACTCATACAAATGTATCCCGATACAACTCTGAATCTATTTTCCTGCCCTTCATACACATCATCATTCTTCTCGCTCTGCAATTACTTCTAGATCCATTTCTGCTGACAAAAACTACAACAGGAGACAAGAGGTCTATAAACATGTCATAGATCTCTGTAATGAGGGCTTGGATTCTTTTAGCCCCCAAAATAAATCTATTTACCCTCTAATAATAACCAAATTTGTACTGCCATCTGCAAGGAGGCTTTATTGCCATCACCTCTTAGGTGCTGAATAGCCATTAGACCCTGGTTAAAGCCCAGATAACAGATGCCGTACACATGGCCCTTGCTGTACCTGGGAATGTCTACCAGGGAAAGTGGAACATTGAGGAGCATGGATCATTACCGGCCAGCTCATGCGCTCGTGCATGTGCTATTGTGTCAGATAGGCTTGTAGTCAGAGGAGATGTAGAGGTCTATACATAGCACATGCTGATTAACTTCACTTCATTGGCTTTAATAGGAGGCAGACAACTGGAGCAAGCTGGAGCAGTCAAAGGCCTTTTTAACCAGTGATTACAATCATGTACACGGACACAGTCAGAAACTAATTAAGAAATTACTCACAGGAAAAAGAATAAATTACATTTTAAAATGACTGAACAAAACAGTCATTTTAAATTGTAATAATATTTCACAATATTACTGTATATGTAAATAAATTAGCTCCTGCAAATTGTAGCCAATTGACTTTGTCGTACATTTTATACCTTGAATTTACCATGACTCATTATTTGATGTATTTGAAAGCTCATTTTCTTTTAGATATCAGGCTCAAAATTTTAACACAACTTGTTTAGATTTATGCTAAATTAGATTTTCTTGCAGTTTTAGAGTAAAACATGATTTTGAAAATATATATTTCATATAAATATTGAAAACCTGAATTACCAGTTAAGCTACACGATTACTAAAAAGTAGCCTAAAGAATCTCTAAAAAGAATTTATAGATATTTATATAAAATATTAATATATAACATTAATATGAAATTTAAATCTCCTAGACTGAATACAAAAGAGGGACATATAATGATGAGCAGGTGAAGCGAACATCGCTGATCAACTCCTAAGGCGGCCACATATTTAGGTCTGGGTGCTAGATTAAATGGTAAGCAAAAAATCAGTCCTCGTAATCAACATGTTGGATGCAGGAGAAATTGGCAGGAATAAAAATCTGAATCTGCAATGGTTTGAGAGGAACATGACGAAGAGTTCAAGGTGTTGCCCTGGCCTCCAAATTCAACAGATCTCAATCCAATTGACCGATAAGTTCGATCCACGGCGGCTCCACCTCGCAACCTACAGGATTTGAAGGATCTACTGCTAACGTCTTGGTGCCAGATACCACAGGACATCTTCAGGGGTCTTGTAGAGTCCATGCCTCGGTGGGTCGCAGCTGTTTTGCCAGCACGTGGAGGACCAACAGCATATTAGGCAGGTGGTCATGATGTATTGGCTCATTTGTGTATATTTATACAAAATAATAATGTATTAATACTAATTGTTCAAACACACACACACACACTATACACAAACTATAATCTGGTGTCGTATTTGTTTGGTTCCCCTGCCATCTTTTGCAGGTTCCTGGATATCCCACAAATCTAATACAAAAGGAGCCAATGAAACCCACATGAGGGAAGCTGAACCTCGCAAGAGGTGCAGCCTGATTGAGTTTACTCCTTCCTGCTTGTCATTGGAGCCTCCCAGCTAATTCAATTTCCTGGGAGCAGCAGACATGCTGTTCTAACAGGCCATTCACTTAGGGCTATTACAGTCCCATCCTGCCCCCTGCCATTCATCATACACTGATTGGACATCCGAGTGAGAGGGAAAGAAACAGGAAGAAGGGTAAACGAGGTAATCATCTCAGAAATGCCACCATACTCTAGTCTGGACTTGTGGAATTTCTGAACAAATGTCATTTTGTAAGCTACGTTTAGTGACCTTTTCTAATGTCCTTACATATCCTTTTAAACATATCATAAGGTGATTCAAATAGACCTTTGAGTAAACACACAGTATTGAACATGAACAAGGAATCATTCCAACTGTGAGATCCAACACCGTACCAAATTGTTTTATAGTACAAAAAGTCATCAAAATCAATCATTTAGTTATTATTATTGGTTTCTAAATGGCTCTATTTAATGTAATTTAGATAATATTTTATTTGACCTTCCACAGTTGTGTGTACGTTTTTCGAGGATAAGAACGCATCACACAACCTTTTCATTTTCTATCAAGTGACACATTTGTGTGAAAGTCACTTGTTTCATTCCTGTAATAATCAGAGTTTTGAACAAATCGAATGAGAATGACTCGCTGACTCCCTTATAAAGGTAGTCACAAAAAGTCGCTGAATATAACCATGGATTTCGGAATGAGGAACTACAGTTTAAATTGGTTTCAGCTAGATACTGCCTGTAATCAGAGCAAAACAGAGAGAAAATAAAGAGAAATAGAGAATTAGAGCATGTTGGAGAATTGCGCCAGACTGCTAAACATAGCCTACTGCTGTAGCTGTTCAGTTGTAATTAAATGATAAATTAGTTCAAAAGACAAGTTTTAACATTTAAAATGGAGAGCTCTGAAAAGGAAATATGCTGCTTTCAAGTTGTATCAGTCTTGACCACCTTAATATAAAAATATTAATATGAGCTGCTAAATATTCAAAGCACATGAAGAACATTTGACACAGGGTCACCAAATTAAAACGGACAGTTTAATTAAAAATAATGCTGAAAAGTGGAAACGGTAATGAAAAATTTTAAGCAGAAAGAAAAAAGGTACTAGCAATATCCACACAATGAGGTTCTGGGATGAGGGTGCAAATGGTGCTGCTGACAATACAGGGGTACCAACCATGAGATTCAAGAGCACACGGTGAACCTATTTTTAAAGTCCTGCAATTATTTTTAATTGTAGGAAAACATTCCTGATTTTCAGGCTGGTGAAAGACCATTATGAGAGCAGTGTTTTCATAGGGGCCTTGCAGATAAACCATACGGCTCTCCAGGGCTCGGTTTGGAACTGACACACTATATTCCCTCCATCCTGTAGAAGAGAAGCTATTTTAAACTGAAAGACTGAAAGCAACATTGTGCTGTAAAGATAATCATTGAGGCTGCAGAGCCTTTATACGTCACTTTCACACTCAAGCAATACAAGGATTCACTCAGGTATTTCACACAGCAGAAACTTTTTCTGTGGTCTGTGAAAAAGCTGAATGTCTGGTCTGGAGAAGCATCAGTCAATGTCATTATGAGAAAGACTTTCCCCTTCAGTAGTTTAAAAAAAAAAGAAATTACCTATTTGGTCTCACTTTATATAAAGTGGCTTTAAGTACTATGTACTTACACTGAAGTTACTACTTTGATACAATGGACTTATTATGTACATACATGTTTTTACATTGTACTTATATTTAGAAAATACCTGCATGTAATTACAACTGTAATTAATTGATGTAATTACATTTATAATTACACAGTTGACCCTTCCCTTAAATCGACCCATACCAGAACACCTGTCCCTAACCTTACCCGTATAACATCTCAATAGCAGCAAAAGTGTTTTACAATACAACCTGAACACAATAAGTACATTGTACTTATTTTTCTATGTAAGTACATAGTACTTAAAGCCACTTAATATAAAGTGGGACCAATTATTTTATTCAGCAAGGACGCATTTGATTGATCAACGGTGACCGTAAATACATTTATAATGGTCCTAAACGCTATTCTTTTGTTTCTATTCATCAAAGAATCCTATCATTTTTTTTTTTATCATGGCTCCCACAAAAATAATAAGCAGTATAAACTGTAAGAAATTTCAGAAAATTTACTTTTGCCATCATATGGGAAAATTACATTTTTAAAGATATTAAAAACTTTTAAATATATTAATTCATTTTTCATGATAATAATATTTATTTCTGATCAAATAAATGCAGCCTTGGTGAGCAGAAGAGATTTATTCCAAAAACGTGAAACAATCATATAGATTCTAAACTTTTGAGTGGTATAATGTAACTATTTCATACAAATTGGTATTATTTATTTTTTTCTTAAGATTTTGTAAATCACTCACTGTCTGTCAATGACATGAATTCCCTCTTACAGTAATAAACTATCTTGTTTATGCATGCAAACACACTTCTTTGGCCCCTGAGTTTTTTGTGTGTTCGGTCTGAAGCCGAATCTCTTTGTGTTCTCCATGATATAGTAAATGTATGTCAGATCGTGGGATTAAGGTCCCAGAAGGAGACACATAAACCTCAGAGTGTTCTTACAGTGACATGCAAGACCCTGCTCTGCAGTCCCGCTGAAAGACTGACCTGGATTCAGTCAACATCACCAATGACATACCATCATTTGGTATTTAAACGTGAAAACTTGGCGAGAGGCCTGTGGCTAGTATTAGAACGATCCTTGCCAAGCATGACTAGATGGAATGAGAAAAATACAAATGAATGAATCAAAGAAGATTTAGGACGAACAAGCTAAAAAGATGGAAAGTTATTTTTGTCATTGGCCTGAATATTACTTTTATTGGTCAGGCAGTCACACAGGGTAAAGCCTGATTTATCTGGAATTGAAGTTCGACTCGCACCATTTTCACCATAAACATGCCCTCTTAAAGGTGCCCTAGAATGGTTTTTATTTTTATTGTATAATGTTTTCTGGGTTGCCCTTATAATGTTAGTATGTTTTTTAGATCAAAAATAGTCATAATTTAGAAATAAAAAGCATTTTTCCAAGCCTGATTTTAGCCCTGAGCCCAAACGCTCTGTTTGAAGGGGCGTGTCTGCTGTGTGTAACCGCCCTCTGCTGTGATTGGCTGACATGCTTGCATATGAAATAGCAACGTATTACATGTGAAACTCTCTCGAATACTTTTAGTACAGATATTATACATTTTTACTATTACAGCTATCGAGATTAACGAATCGTGAGATGTTTTTAAAGTATTTAGATACTTTAATAAAATGTATCACATAAAGTGTTGCCGTGATAAGCATTGAGCAAACAGATGACAGTGTGTTGATCGCGAGAATATAAGATCTTATCATTGCAACGCAGTTTCTGCATTCTCTCTAATGCTTTCACCAATGCAAACACGATGATGTAAATACAGTATTGAACGATTTTGAGAGAAAGATTACCTGTCTGAACTTGAACAATTACACTTGGTAGTTATTATTACAATTACACGAGGCCAGCTCTGTATTGGCCCAAGTTGAGGAAACAGTCTCGTTGGTGAAATGTTTGGAAATTTCCAGAGAAAATAAAATTAACCCATTGTTTCTTCAGAGGCTCGGATGAAGGAACTTAGTGTTCATTTGTACATCCAAACACTGAACAACTGCCATGCTTCGGCTGCGCAGTTCCGCCTGTCATTGAACATGGGCTGGCATATGCACATTTTTGGAGTCGTACATATTAATGATCCCAACTGTTGCGTCACAGTCGGTGTTATGTGGAGATTCGCCTATTTTTCAGGGGTGTTTTTCAAAAATGAGATTTAAGTAAGAAGGAGAAAACAATGGTGTTTGAGACTCACTGTATGTCATGTCCATGTACTGACCTCTTGTTATTTAAAATAATGCTTTAACTGCTTAAATAAAAATAATGCCAAAATAAATTCAATTTCACATTCTAGGGCACCTTCAAATTTCAGATTATAGTGGTCAGAAGTGACAATTTGTAGCAATTAAATGATTAAAACTGACAGAAACTTTTACACTCTTACACAAAATTGGTTTCAAATAAATTGAGTTCTTTTGAGCTTTCCATTAATCAAAGAATCCTGTTTTTTTTTTTTTTTTTTTTACGGTTTCCTCAAAAACATTAAGCAGTCTAGCCGTTTTTGAACACTGATAATAAATGTTATTTGAGCAGCATATCAGCATATTAGAATGATTTCTGATGGATCATGTGACACTGAAGACTGGAGTAATGATGCTGAAAATTCAGCCATCACAGAAATAAATTATATGTACATTAAAAAAAGTATAATTTCCTGGTATTACATTTTTTTTCCCACAATATTACTGTTTTTACTGTATTTTTGGTCAAATAAATGCAGCTATCTTTAATAGTTACTGTAAGTTGCAGGACATAAAAACTAAGTTTGCACAAAATGCTGTGGCAGAAGTCATACATTCACATGTTTTGGTCAGTTCAATCAACTGTAAACAAAATCTATTCTACCAGACAGACATGTCTTACACTTCTTGAACTACTACTTTTAACTGTCTTCGGTCATGTCTTATTAATAACACCAAAAATTATGACCCAAAAAGAAAATGACAAAATGAGGTGCACAACGCCCCTATACAACCTATTTTACAATATATCTTTTTGCGGTCAGAGTGCTAAATTCCAATATGTAATGGCGCATCTGAAGATTATCACATCATACCTGTAATGAGTTCCCGAACTTCCATGTCATTGGTTTTCCTCAGCAGGCGGATGAGAGCAGGAATCCCATCACAGCTCTTGATGGCTACCTTGTTATCATGGTCCTTGCCATAGGAGATGTTTCTCAGAGCTCCACAGGCCTTGCGATGAACTTCAGCTTTAGGGTGGTCCAGCAAGCTCACCAGCACTGGGATCCCCTTCAGCTGCCTGACATCCTTCTTTATCTTGTCGTTCTCATAGCAGAGATGCTGCAGGTAGGCGGCTGCGTTGGACTTGACCGGATCGATGGGATGACCTAGCATGGCGATAACCTCAGGCAAGTCGGGGTCCCTCCAGCGCGGATCTTTGCGGATGCTGTCAATCGAGGGGGAGCGACGGCCACCCATGCGGTCAAGACTTGCCATGCTTCCCCTCTCGGGTTGGGCAAGAGGTGCCGGGTACATGCCATGGATGTAGGGGTGTCTTTCGTCGATTAATTCAGCCTCTATGGGGTCCTCGTAGCCTCTGTGACGAAGAAGAGACAGAGAAAGATTTTAAAGTGATTTATCAGTCAACCAATGGGATTAACACCAGCCATAAAAAAGAGTGAAAAGAGTGGAAAACTCTGAATGTTAAATTATATAGTGTAAGGGCTGTTTACACAGAATGTGTTTTGCATTCCACTGTGATAGTTTTCCATTGTTTTTCAATATAAATGCACTAGATTGACAACTTTAATCATTGGGCTCACCCCGCATTTTTGCAGCAATTTGCTCATGACTCCGCATTCTAAAAATGCAAAGAAGTTCAACGTTTAAAAAATGGATCCCTAGACTCTGTGTGATCCGGACCTTAGATTTCAGCTCTGAAAAAAAAAAAATTACTAATAATATTAATATTTTTGTGGAAATTGTGATACATTTTTCTGCTACTTTTACATTTACCGGTAGTCAATTTAAGGCATCCTTACTGAACAAATGGGATACTCTGCGCATTTGGGGATGATCAGTCTTAAGTATCAAATTACATTCATAATCAGCCTTACAGTTGTTAAGTGTGTCCCCAGCTTAAGACAGACGGAGAAAAAAGTGATTGTTTTAATTATTTACCATGGTGTTAAAGAATCCACAGCACTCGTCAAAAAGAAAAACTGCTGCTATTTTCTTAATAATTATGTCTGTCAGCAGGACACAGTGATGTTCTCTTTCTTTAAATACTGATGGATGGGATACAGCATGAGGGAAAACAGAGCCTACAGGGCCCAGAGCAAATATAGAACAGACTGGAAACAAAGAGAGAGAGAGAGAAATAGACAGATGGATAGGGAGCGACGAATGGCTTTCCTAGAATTAATAATCTGAAAACAGGACAGTGTAGTACAGCATCACTCTCACTGGGAGAATCCTTGCTCTGGACTTTTCTAAGAGCCTCCTCTTTAGTCATTAGCAAGCAATCAATATGTTGGGATAGGAAATGAAATAATCAATGTGCATTTCTGTAGATTAGGTAAAGAAATGGAATAAAGTAGCCTCATCAAATATAAAATAACACAGCATAATCTTCACTGTATGAATTAAATATAGGCTAGATTAATCTTTATAACAGTTACAAAAGTTATTTAGTCAGGAGCATTGAGTGATTTCTTTTGCAGCGAGTCTGTTGTTTGATTAACATTAAATACAGACAGCAGCAGGAATATTATGCTGATGTCACTTTAAGACATAATGCACAGATCCAGTAAACTGATAGTGTACCATGCGTTTTCTTTCTCAACTTTTTACGTTCACTCAAGACATAACCGACTGTGTTCTAGGATACTATACGGACATTTTGTGTTAAATTATGCGTTCAAGCGGAAGAAGACTTGAAAGAGAGATTAATTCAGTATTCACATGCTGTCAAATGTGGTTTTCTGGGCGCGTGCTTCGGATGTTTCCGCACACAAAACTTCTCACACCGTGCGTTACCTTTAGCGTCTTCTTGCGCTTGAATGTTTAAATTGGAAAGGCTTAAAAACTTTAATGACACAGCACTGGTCTAATTGGGACAGTGACGGTTCAGTCAACAAGCCCTGCATGTGCTCTCTCTTTCTCTCACGGTGAAAACGCCTGTGTGAGACAAAGCAACACCAAGTGACTGACCAAAGCCAAGCGACGTCACTTAAAGCTCAGTAAGCAATGAAATTATATCTGTGCTAAACGTATTTTTTTTGCCTCTAACTCAATTACAGGCGACTGGAATCGTACAATTTACTAGCCATAGGCTAATTAATTAAATTTTTAGATGTCTCTTGTGAAATTTGGTCGCATATGCCAGTGATTTCCTTCATTGTAGAGGGTTGTCATTTCATGTTTTTAATATCTGAAGCTGCTTATGCTGCCTTGGAAAGAGTAATAAAAGAAAGACATAAAAGAACAACATAGCAAGGAAAAAATTATATAACACAACATGGAATAACCATTAAGGCAACTGAAGAGCACTATACATTTAAAAAATACTGTTTGCACACAAATGCTCAATGGGAACATTTCCTGGTACTTCAGGCACCCGCGAAATTAGCTGTTGAATCACTTCATTAAACTGAGCTGAAACTGACCAAAATGTGCTGTATGTGGGGTTGAGACATCTCATTTCCAAAACACTGACCCACTACTCCACAGCTGGTAGCAAGAGATTTGTATTTCTCTGAGGCATCACACAAACCCTTAAGTTTTTCAGGGTTTAACTTCTAAAGAGAAACATAAAGTATACAGTATACACTAAAAAGCTGATTTCAGTAAGATTTTCTTTTTTAAATAAATGAATTTTAGATGCTCACAAAAATGCTCAGCAAAGCAAAACTCACAGTAAAAGTGAAACGGTAGTGTGTGAGGTCATATTATATACATATATACCTAAAGGATTATTAGGAACACCATACTAATACTGTGTTTGACCCCCTTTCGCCTTCAGAACTGCCTTAATTCTACATGGCATTGATTCAACAAGGTGCCGAAAGCATTCTTTAGAAATGTTGGCCTATGTTGATAGGATAGCATCTTGCAGTTGATGGAGATTTGTGGGATGCACATCCAGGGCACGAAGCTCCCGTTCCACCACATTCCAAAGATGCTCTATATGCTGATTTCACGCAGCCGCCATTTTGAAATCGAAAGTGAGGCTCCGTTGGGAAGAACCCCGGAAGTATCTATACACAACAATGCCTTGGACTACCAACCTAAAGCTGCTGCCAAGATTTACACTATTGGATGTTAATATCCAATATAGGATATGTATATACTTTGTTCCTGCTTCTTTTTTTACTTTCTGAATTATATCTAAAAAAATAATTTTATTTATAAATGAATTTCACTGTATATAACCTAAAGTATGAAAAAAATGTATGTACATTTTTAGAATAACTCATTTCTACATTAAACACAACAATAAGCCATCGCATTCGCGACTCTCCTATGATTAGCCAATGACCTATGACCTGGTTCTATGACCAGGCAACATTTTTCCAGTCTTCAACTGTCCAATTTTGGTGAGCTCTTGCAAATTGTAGCCTCTTTTGTAGTGGAGATGAGTGGTACCCGGTGGGGTCTTCTGCTGTTGTAGCCCATCCGCCTCAAGGTTTTGCGTGTTGTGGCTTCACAAATGCTTTGCTGCATACCTCGGTTGTAACGAGTGGTTATTTCAGTCAAAGTTGCTCTTCTATCAGCTTGAATCAGTTGGCCCATTCTCCTCTGACCTCTAGCATCAACAAGGCATTTTCGCCCACAGGACTGCCGCATACTGGATGTTTTTCCCTTTTCACACCATTCTTTGTAAACCCTAGAAATGGTTGTGCGTGAAAATCCCAGTAACTGAGCAGATTGTGAAATACTATAAATAATAGTTCAGGAGATTGTCTTGACCAGGACCACACCCCTAAATGCATTGAAGTAACTGCCATGTGATTGGTTGATTAGATAATTGCATTAATGAGAAATTGAACAGGTGTTCCTAATAATCCTTTAGGTGAGCGTATAAGGGCTGTCAAAATTAACATGCACTAACTTGCGTCTGTCTCGCAGGCTATCTTTGTTCACAAGACAGTGACAACAACCATCCTTGACTGTACCATCGTTGAGGAGCCACGACCACAAAATTGCCACGATTTGTCATCTTTCATCTGGGACAGCCCAAAATCGCACCGGGCATTAAATGAGCATAAAAGAGTTGTGAGAAAATGGGATGCGCGTCAGATCCGCATCATGTGTGGTACGACAGGTCTTAAAGTGACAGCAGCCTGATAAACCTGCTGCTGTCTGTCATTAAAGATAATCAAACAACAAAAGAGAAAATCACTCACTGATTTTGACGGAATCACTTTTGTAGCTTTAATAAGGAATAATCTATATTTAATTTATAATTTATGCAGTGAAGATTGAAGTGTTTGATAACTTTATTCAATTTCTGTATATATCTGACCTGTTAGACCTACCTAAACTGTTTAAAAGGTTACATGGGTCAAAAACAACAAAAACAAAAATAAATTGTGCATTTTGACAGGGCAAGTAAAAATATGGACTGGTCTGACTGGGCTAATAGAAAGAATTGAATCAGCAGTTACTAAGTCAATGTCAAATATTACTTATGGTCAATTATATAATAATATTATTATTATTAAATATTATTAGTTGAGGCCAACTATGTATTTAAAACATATATAAGACATGTCTGCTTGGTATTTTCATTATAATCACATTTCTCAGTCTAAAGTGTTGCATTATAAGGTTGAGGCTGCATATTCAATAACCTGTTACACATCCAACAAATTCAAATAATGAAGAAATTAGAAACTGATTTTGTTTGTTATTCAAAAAGAACCTACCCATATTTCATCACTATATATGTATAAATGTATAATAACTTTTATTAACATAAAACATTCTTTCTATTCTGCAGCTATGTTCAGAAAGCAGTTGGCTGGAGGCTCACATGAGCCATGATATTTTACTCTAACAGTTCTTTTCCTCTACAGAGCAGAAGTTGGAAATAACATGTCTGGGGCTGTGCTGTACACAACAGGGAGGTTACATCAATCTCAGATAGGAGTCTCAGCATGCTTCATTATCAGTGTGACCAAAACAGAGATGTCCCTGTGGTGCTACTCCTAAATTGGCATAGAAATATTAAACCCCCGTGACACTTACTCACCATCACTCTTTCTCTCACTCCATTTCTAGCTTATTTTCTGTTCTCATCTCATTCTAGGTGGGAAAAAACAAGGTGCACCAGAAATTCAAAGCACTAAGGACCATATGTGTAAAAAGAGACACCACAATAATCTGACAGCATTCATGAATCCACAGAGGAAATGTTTGTTAGATCTTAATCTTTGGCTTTGTTTATAGTCTGAACAGCACATTACAAATTCATCTATCTATCTATCTATCTATCTATCTATCTATCTATCTATAAATATCTGAACAAATGGATCAGACTTCATCACTTTGAAAATGACAGAGCAGAAAGTCAATGCTAAACACTGGATTTGAAAAACAAATCGAATTTACGCTCAGTGTGAAAAAAGTCTTTGATGTGTGACTTGACAAAATGGGCCACAGCTGAGGATGTTGGCGGTTGTGCGGGATGCACTTTTAATGAGAGTTTTATGTTAATTATGTACTGCAACTTTGGAGGTGATTTGGGGGCACATTACAGTGTGAGGAAGTCTCAGCAAGCTGTTACATGGCAGAGCTTTAAATTAACAGTTCATACATCTGACATCTTAAAGAGATGGCCATGAAATGGGACATTAACTCCATTACGGTGCATAAGAAACACGTCACCTGATTGCACCCAAAGGAAAGACAGATTTAAGCACAAAGGAACACACTGAGAATGAAAAGGCAGGTGTAAAACGTTGTCAGACCAGACGAGATACTCCTCCAAGAGACAATTATAGTCGAATTTGTAATGTTTTTGAAAGAATTTAAATATTTTATTCAGTAATGATGCATTAAATAATCAAAAGTAAAGCTATATAAATCATTTCTATTTCAAAGAAATGCTGTTCTTTTGTACTTTGTATTCATCAAAAAATGGTGGAAAACAATATATCACAGTTTCCACAAAAACATTAACCAGCACAACACAGCAAAAAAAGGATCAATGGTTGCATGCAATACATTTATATTTGAAAAATGGAAGTTTACTTAATTCATTTGCATTGAGATTACAGAAATAATTTGTATTGGTCAATGGCCATAATCAAATGTGTGCGTTTTTTCCACTTTCATTGTATCTAATGGGATTTTTTTAATGGGGAAGTTTGTACAACACGATGGAAATAAATGGTTGGTTAGGCTATTTAAAATGCTTAATGCAATCATGTGGAAATGTTTTCCTTAATTTAATTAAGTTCAATTATTATTTTTATAGAATACAGTTCTTTATGTTTAGTCAAATATAACAGTGTAACAGTGACACAAGCCACTTGTGGAAAAGTTAATGGGAGAAATTGCAATGGTCATGTGGTATCTCCGAGGTGGCCACTGAGTGAAATGACTTACTGGATTTTGACATAATTCCTATGCATAATTCTCAATTTAGTATTAGTTTGCAACATCTGCTGCAATGTGCAGCCCTGGTCAGTATTCATTACCATCACCATTTGTTTTATTATTGTAACATATGGATAGATTTCATGCAAATTAAGAGAGAAGTTACTGACCACGTGATAAATTTGGAAGTGTTTTATTGCTTTGGAAAAGCAATCCAAGTGCCATCCAGTTTCAGAATGATGAAACAATCATTAACTGGCGTAATGTCTGAATGATGACCAGTGCAAGACCTATTGGGAGCAAACATGGCTGGCACTCAGCTCAGGATACATTATTTCTACTTGAGTTAAAACACTTCAATATTCTTCCCAACAAGACTCATGCTGATGCAAATAATTAACCAGAACAACTAATATAGAAAGGGCACACAGGCTTAACCAGCATGACTCGTGTTTGATGGTGTGTATGACCAAGTAATACGATTTACAGAGTGAGTTACTGGCGTCTCTTCCAACCCTTATTGCTATGTTTTTGAGGCCGGGAGTCATCTCATCTCGTTATTCACACCCGGAAAACAACTTATACTAAAGTCTTTCCAAGGCATTCTAGAAACAGCAGAGAGCTGTTTGACTGGACCTGAGATGTTTCTCACGTCCACCAGTCAAGCTAAACACTGGACTAAAAATAGCTCTGCAGTAACATCTTGTTTTAAGTCCTTTTCACACAAAGCTAAACTTAAAGGGGCTATATGTAAGAATTTTCATGTAATGACTCTGGACATTTTGCCGGGAAAAATCAAAGGAATGTGACTTTTACACCCGTTCCCGAAAGCCTCTCTTCTGTTCAATGACACGAATGAAATTAATGCTTACAAAGTACAGGATAATGCTGAAAGGGCTTTTCTGTACTGTAATGTCAATGTGTCATCCAAAGAAAAGGAATTCATTCAAACTAAAATCTCATCTCTTATACTTTAAAATCAAACTATCATAACGGTGTCATTTTTATTACCTCATCTGTCAACATGATGTTGGTGAATTGCAGAGCTGGTGCAAACATATCCACATCACTATGATCTGATGCTTTCTTAACTGCTGTTTTCTCACAGCTGTCATTTTCGTTTACGTTTATTTTGTTGAGAGAAAAGCGTAAAGCACATATTCATCTAAACATCACTCTCAGCAGTGTGGACGACGTCAGGATGTTCGTCAACAGTATAACACTGCAAAAGTAATTTTGACTTCTTTTACTTCAAGCGAACAACAAACAAGAACATTGCCATAAGTATATCAGGGCCTGGAATCACGTCTCTAATTGGCCGTCCGAGGCTAGCTCGCCTCATTATGGAGTGTGTGCAGGAATGCGAGCACAAGCAATATCACTGCAGGTCACTTAACGGCCACCGGTGTCGCTAAAAGGATCTGAATTCTACATATAGCCCAACCCCAGAAGGTTAAGTGCCTCCGCCGACCCCAGAGGTTTAAGATTGAAAAGATTGTGTTGTGTCTATCTACAACTTCTACGACAGAAAATAGAGCGTAAGCTAAATGCTGACGCAACATCAAACTCAGAAGACACTGATTAAGAGTGGTAATAAGGATGTTGCCTGCAGTGTTTCTTCTGCTGTTTTTCCTGAATGTCATCGGAAATAAAAAGGAGCGGACATATGCTGTATCCAAAATAAAAACCAGCTGCTTTGCTGCATCATCGCCAGACAGCATTTTTTTGGAAATACTGTGGTACCTCTTAAAAGAACAGTTGAAGAATTACAGACACAAAAAGATTTTTGAATCAATTTTTATTGATTCAATGATTTCATTGATTCAATTACCCATTTGCAGCAGCTTTTGAGTTAAAAGCTATCTGGAGAAGAAGATTATTAGTGAATCTTTTGATAAATTTAATTTTGGTCCTCACACAAAGCTATGATGCTATTAGATATTTTGACTGCTTTTGTAATGATTTTTTAGATTAACAGCCATGGCAACTTTTAAGGACAAGAACATAATTTTTTTTTTTTTATGTATTTTTTGTTCCACAAAAGATGATGTTTGGAACATCATGGTGAATAAATAATGAATTTCAGTCCAAAAATATTTTCTGCCAAAAAGCTTCTGCCAGAACTCATTAAAAATATGCCGCAATGGTGTCAGGTGCAGATTGAAAATGGATATGACCAGAAGAAAAGATCACTGTGAGACAATGAGAGGGCACAAAATTATTCATCATTAACATTGCCATTATACAAGTAGTTTCATCTCTTTCATTCTCTCTCTCTCTCTCACACACACACACACACACACGCACATTGAGGGCTTTGCCAATTGAAATTATTTAGAGAGTTCAGATGAATGCTAAATCCTGATGACTGGGAGATGGGAATGTCAAGATTTGCATTTAAATTGCCGCCATTGTATGTAGGAGTGTATTGATAACACATGAAAAGCACTTTGACTACACATGATGGTCTTCTACTAGATGTGATGCTCTGAAGTTATTACAGGAGCTACTGTGCCTCCAAAATTAGCCAAATGTAAAAAATGTGAGTCTGTTTGTTTGTTTGTTGCCAGCAAAAAACACATAGTTATGTGCCCATTACTACATCCATTTTGTTCTCCTGCCATGTCCATTCTCTGAATTATTTATTTTTAGATTTTTGGGATAAATACTTTTGCCTCCAAATAGAGAGAGGGAAAAATATTAGCATATTTGTAAGAGTCTCATTTTATTCCAAGAGTCTCACAGAACTGAGATATTGCTCATTTGAATAATCAGTCATTGTAATGAGCAATTACTTAATTACTGTATTGAGCAAACTACTTAATAATTATTTTGGATTCTGCTCCTACTACAAGTGAGAAAACAGGCTCAAATATTTCATATTATTTCAATTACATAAATTATGTTTTATTTCAATAGGTTTTAATTCACAATAAAAAAGTTGCTTTTGCTGTTCTATCTATCTATCTATCTGCCTGTCTACATACAGTATAGTATAGATACTATACATACTGTACATTACACTATAATGTATTAAGCAATTACTGTATTGGCTTTGTTGAATTGAAATACACCAATAACATTTTTGAATATGCTGGGAGTCAAATTTAACTTAAAAAAAGCTCTAGTTTACATCTATTTTCACACAGTGTGGGGAAAAGTTTGTGATGTTTAATGGTTCCATTAATGATTAGTACTTTTAAAGGGGTCCTATTATGCTTTTTAACCTTTTCAACTTCAGTTACAGTAGTGTGTAATTGTTGCTGTTTGAGCACAAAAAAGATCTGCAAAGTTACAAAGTGCAAAGTCCACTTCAAAGGGAGATATTTTATTTAAAGTTTGTTAAATAACTAAAATAACGTCAACGTTTGTCTGTGTGCTGCATATATTTCGGAGAACAGCTTCCAGAACAGAGTACAACGCAGGCTATACGCACAAAAGCTTCCCCTGAAAGACGTAGCCGTTCCCATTTTGTCGGGAGAATCTGTTTTTTATGGATCACAACTTACGTATGTCTCATTATTTGTAGTTGTGTTTTCTTTTAACAGTTCCAATTATAAGCTATATGTAGTTACTATGATAGATGTAAACGAAGGGCAAAGCTTTGCCTCCGCTAGCCTGAAAACTAATATTACAGTATTGATGTACTATTTACTGTAGCTTTTGTAAGCTATGGCTTTTTTAAGATTGTTCACTGCTCCTTGAGATAGATTACAGTTTGCATCACCAGTTTTCTGATAAATATGATTAAATGGTGGATAACATCATATCTGAGAAAAAAAACAAAAAACATACCACTCTGAAATGTCCTGTGAAATCCGTGCTTGCAAAATCCGTGCATGAAATCCGTTCTGCACGATCCTCTTGTTCGTTAACATTATCAGGGTCTGAATCGGGATCGAATTGGTTTGAAATGGATGCCATCGTTAATATTTATATTTGAGTAGAGCTTGCGGTTATGGTAAGGGACAGGACATTTCCAGAATACGCGCTAAGCGTTGCCAATCACAACACACTGGGCCAGCTAACAAATCACAGTGTATGTACTACTGTTAGGTGTGAATGGCCCCTTGAAGTGTCTTCACACCCATCTCCCACATGTCAGGTTATGTTCTAACAATTCCAGTGCAGCACTGGAACTAAGTTATACAAAACACACATGTTCGACCAGACTGGGGAGAGAGGAGCTGTAATAATGTAAGTAAATAAATAATAGCCTGGGTTTCCCCATCCTGCCTTGTGCGCAGCGCGATTTTATTCACGCTGCTAGGCAGTCTGGACACCATGGACCAAATTTTCGCCTCAGATAGGGAACCAATCACAGAACGGGGAGGGAGCCGCAAGGCGATGACGAAGTCTATGCGACACACCGAAGCAGTTTGTTTATATCTATGGATCCAACACGGCAGCAGACGCGAAGTTACCTTTCAATGCGGCCTTAGATATTGTTCTAAGTTTATTTAGAAAAAATAGCAACTTTTGGTGTTAAACCATTTCATAACCAATAAGGATGTTTTTTCCCTGCTACCAACAGGCTTTGGCAAAAGCCTCATATATCAACTAACGTTAGCCCCGTTAGTGGCTATGGCAATGGGGCTTAGGCTAGCGAGACCCCAGTCGTTATGGTTGTCTCGCCATAAATCTCTGCGTTTACAATGGCATTAACATGCGATCACCATGATCCGATCAAGCAGATCAGGACACGGTGTGTTTACATTTGTTCACAATAAGTAGCCCCTGTATCTGGATAACCGATCGGATTTCGGTTTCTGCATAATATTTAAATTAGGTCTGTAGCACGACACCAGATTAAGAGTAGGCTAAAGATGATACAAATTAAGCAGTCCCAATTGCTTTCACTCACTCACTTTACTTTCCTATGCAATCACCATTCTTAGTTCAAATTAAATTTTTTGAATGAAGGAATATTTCCAGAGCTGATCATACAAAAATAACTGGGTTGATCATGTTAAACAAGTCACATCAACGATCATCTGGGTTTAAGGTTATAGCGTGCAATGGCTATATTAACAGAAATGGGAGATTAATAAACATGCTGAAACAATAAAAACATTCAACATTTAAAACATTAAAAAATAAAAAGTGTATTCCCATTATTCCTCTTCATCTCATCATGACTGATCACAGCTGTGATATATTGTACAGGCGATCGCTTCATTCAGATAATGTTGCACAATTAAAATGAAAAATGACACACACAGTATCATGTAAGTCTAAATAAACTGTTTTAAATATTGAAGTTTTTTTGTAAGGTTCCAATAAGTTTAATTTCTTGTCTAAACTGCGTCTGGCCATTATTTTCTGACAGCCACGTGGGGAGACTGGGCGGGGATTAATATGACGCCCACCTGTGAATGCAGACACACACACACGATGGCTGGATTGCGTTTACATTACACAGAGATCCTCGACTACCTCTGGACCAGGACACCCTGATCGGATAACATTCCGATCAGAAACGCGTTTACACTTGTCTTTTCAATGTGTATGTGGACAACATCCAGATACAGGTCGCATGTTAATGCCAAGTGTAAACACAGCCTCTGACCCATCGTCTTCTTCCTCGTCTAATTTCGGTCGCTTTACATACGTCATCTGGTATAATTGAAACCATTGGCTATGATCTACATACAGGCGCATTTGATAGACATTCGTAGCACCCAATAAAACGGCTCTGGGCATTCGTAAACCATGCCTCAAATACGAGAAAATTAACATGTGGTTCCAAAATAATGCTTTTTTTGAACAATCAAGCATAAAGGGATTTCGTAAACATTTTGAAAAAAAGGAAATTCCATTCCACCGACAAATAATGCGATACTTTCAATAATACATTTAAAAAATGTAATATAAACAATTCTTGCAAAAGGTGATTACATGTATTTTCAATGACAGCATATATAGTATGCAAATCAGTAAGCTGTAAATATTTCTTAAAATAATACCAAACAATAGGATAACATCTAAAAACAAGTAATTTGTATGGGAATCAAACTACACTGGTTTAGCTTTGAGTTTGATTCACTAAAATAACTGACTCATTTGGAATTGGACTAAATTGGTTGCGCTATACGTGTTTGATTCACTAGAAAGAACCGACTCATCAGAATAATTTGACTGGTTGTGCTGCATGTCTTTGATTCACTAAAAAGAATAGTCTCGCACGATATAGTTTTTTCAGGAATCAGACTGAAACAAAAATTTCGAGTATTTTAGCATGGTATTCCGCCCGCATCAGAGAAAGAATACATGTGTGAAAACCATCCCAACTGATTCTAAATAAGAACTCTATTCCACTCTTTTGTCTTTTCACAATTTGTCAGTCTCCGTGACCAAACTTCTAGATAAAGGATGGGATGTTTTTCCCTTTCTGCCAATATAAACTGCTGTCGTTTCAGCTTGAGCACATAGAGGACGTGGTTCCTGGTGGTCTCCTGGGAGATTTCTGCATGATGACCTGTGGCTGCTCTGCTGTGGCACTGGTGGCAGGTGCAGGGAGGATCAGAACCATTAGAGATATGGCTGGAGACGAGACGCCCCCTTTGTCTGGAAGTGTTCACCAGAGACTATTAATCACCCTGACAACAACAGCTCCACTGAGATAGAGAAAGAGAGATAAAGAGGAGACTTCGAATCTGGGTAACAAATTGAATGCGCGGTAACGGTCTGATCCATGGAAACATGGCATTGGCAACCATCTCTATGCTAAATGTCGCAATTTTGGCTGTTTTATAATTGCACGATTCCAAACAGCAAGCAATAAGCTCTAATTAACATATTTGTTTTACACATTCATTAGTGTGATTTTTGTCAACATCTGTTATTATGGGAATGCTAATGATGGATGCAAAATGCAAGGCTTTGGAATAAGAGGGGTGACATCTCTGCTAATTATAGTATAATTCTGGATGTAAACAAATACATTATGGACTGAAAAACAGGAAGTGGCCTAAAAAGTTGTGTATGCAGTTTGTGACAGTGATTGCCTACTGTGTGTGTGTGTGTCTCTGTCTGTGCACCCTAATTAAAACGAAACTGTGTTTCTGCAACACATGCTCGCCGTCAAAACTGCTACTGCGCTGATATTGACTGAAGAATTATGACAAGGAAAAAAGTTTAAGATAACATAATCCTTTCCTTTTTATCACTCTGAAGATATAAACTTTTTATTTATTTATTAATCGACCATTAGGGAAATCAATCACTGCTAGTAAAACAATGAAGAAATGTTTCATCCATCCATCAACACTTCCATCTATCCATTCATCCATCCAGAATCTTACTTTGATAGTGTCAGTGTCTCATGCCACTTATCATGCCATTTTCAGCATCAGACAGAATAATAAAATATTAATATAAGTTTAAATATATATATTATATGTATATTTAAAGATGAAATGCACATTTTATGTATAATAATTTATAATAGTTTGATATAATTATAGAAAATTATATTTATAGAAAAACGAATAAAATAAAATAGAATATAATACTGTTTATGTATTTCCATCTACTTAGACTTTACTAATTAGGGATAATTTCGTCTCATGCCACCTATCCTGCCATATATTAGTATGAGACAGAATACTAAAATATGTATTCATTTTTATAAATGATTATAAATAATCAATCATTTTAGACTCATGTACACAAAAATAATGTATTTTATCAGAGCTCCTTAATATCTTGCCATTGAGATATAGCTCTGCTTAGCAATAACCTTCCATTATGTGAAAAAAGAACCTGCATCTATGTGCTTCTCAAGGGCCGGAGAATTTGAATCCCTTCAATAGGTAATCACATCAAAGCTGCTCACAATCATCAAAAAAGCTACAGCACAAGCAAACAAACCAAATCAACTGCATGATTCTTACCTCACACGGGGGCCATTTCGTAGCGGCTCTCGAATGGTACGTCCGGGCAGCGTGCGGCGGTTAGCCGTAGAATAATCAGGCTCTAGGTCATACGCCTCTTCGTCGTCTGGGCCGAGACTGCGGCGGTCGTCTTCCAGGCCATAGGGTTCAGGTTGGAAGCGCTCAGGCTGAGAACGATTAAGATCCACGGTGCTACTTCCCATAGGGACTTGAGGCTGGGCCACATGGCCATAGTCTTCCTTGCGGATGGGGAGAGTGTAGCTGTTCTCCGGCCGGTATCCACCCGTGGGCATGTACGGCCGATAGGGCCTGTAGTTGACTCCGCGTGAGAGACTTCCGTAGTTCTCGGGCATGTCTCCATATCCATCGTGAAGGCCGTAATGGCGAAACTGACTGTCTGGAGTGTCATTGTAGGAGTCGCTGTAATTGTTGTAAGAGCGTGTGAGGGTGGAAGTGGCCTGGGGTGTGATGAAGCGCTCGCCGTTCTTCATGTAGCGCCGATCGATGGAGTCGGTGTAGCTCCCCAGTGGAGATGAGCCCTCTGGAAGAGGAAGACCGTCGGGACCCATCGGCACCTGTCGAACCGTCCGTGTTGTCACTGTCTTGACCATCTTAGTGACCTAAATGCAACAGAATCAGTTTGTGTCAGAAGTGAAGGTTTGTGCTTTTTATGCAGAGTGAGTCTAGAGTGAGTCGTTCCCTGTCTTAAGTGCCTTATGCAGGGCATATATGTGATATTAGGGCCATTCAAAATGAAGCCATTATATCAGATTGCTCAAATCATAGCAGCCAAAACAACCACAGGCATTTATGAGTGAAATGTAGCACACTGACTTAGTGGTCTAACATCAGCAGGGAAGTGGGTGTCACACTGTGAGCTGGCTGAGTAGCGGTAAAATGACTGAAGATCTTTTCCAGTCCCTTAAAACGCTTTTTGTTTATCAGTAATGAAACAGCTGGAACTGAAAATATATGGACACATTTCAACAACATTCTCAGTAGTCATTACAAAGTTTCTCATCATAAAGAAAACTTTGCAATCAGTTTAGTTTTCCTAGAATAGGCTTTATTTACTAGTTGAACTAAGAGACAAGGCGTATTTTTTTGCTATAGAAAACATTTGAAATGCTACATTCCTGTTACAGGAATTGTCACCTTGTCAACCTGAAATTATCTTCAGTTATAATCTTGGAAAACAAAATAAATACATACAATTAAAAACACTGCTGTTTAAAAGTTTGGGATCAGTAATTTATGTAAATATGATTAACCTTTTTACTAAATGAGGGACAAATTTTTAAACAACCCTTTGAGGAACCTTACAATGGAAACCACTACCACATACAGTATGTTACCAAGAGAGATCAGTGTATACTGTATGACAACACTAAGCCAATCAACAAAATAACTGTCACAAGACTACATGGGACCTAAATGATGTTCTAGTTCTCTGTGTCTATCACTGGGCATTGACGTCTTTATGACTCAACTTAAATAAATCACTATTCCCCTCTGAGTGTTAATCCAGTCCCTTATTCTACAAAAATGTCTGCCTGTCAAGAGGATGGAGTGCTGCTGCTCCTGAAGGTTCAATGCTGATACAGAAACCAATTTGCTGCTCAGTGAATTCTGTAGAGCAATTAATTGGCTATTTTGTCCATGGCTGTAAATTCATCTTGGAAATTAATGAGCTTGATAAAAATTAATCGTCATTGAAGATGAACCATGACTGCTTGAATTTGTGTGTGAGCCCTTACAAGCCACATGGCCAGTTGTCAGTGTGTAATATCTCAAGGGATGTGTCTATGTCTATAGAGGTCTGTTACCACAAAAAGATCAGTTACAACTATTCACCTTCGTATACTTCAGTATCAGTTTTACCAATGGGGTACACAGCTATTTTGGTGAGCTGCTGTTGGTTTTGACAAACAGATAAATAAGATAAATGCAGCAATCACCCCTATGTCAATTTAATTGGGGGAAGTCATCTGAACTGCTGTACTGCTTGCAAGTATGCATTTACACTCGATTGCACTACCCAACTGTTTTCATAAGGTGAATTACATATGTAGCTGCAAGACTGACTGTCTGCACTCCTACTGGTTGTTGCCAGTGTTGCTTCTTTGTTGCATCGCCAATTGTCTCTGTTGCTCATGCAGTCCCAAATCGTCCCAACTTTAAGCTCCGCCATCTCAACAAATCACTGTCAGTGTGAACACTAACACCCACACATGAGGTTAACATTTATTATGTGAAAACATACACCGATCTCTTTAAAGTCAACATATCAAAATTTGCTTAAAAAAAAGTTATTGTTCTTACTGTGAATGAATAATGTGAATGTGATGTGCTGCCGCACATTGTTCCAAATATATAAAAAATACAAATATAACTACTTGTTCATCTCCAGAAACAAACTTGCTTATTAAAATACCATGCTTAATTGTGTTTATTTAGTGAAAACTGTGGAAAACATACACATTTACTATAATCAATTTACATTTTTTTTATATAAAAAATGTTTTTTACATAAAATTAATTGCAAGCAGTATTTAATGTTGACTTTAAAAAAGGTTATTGAAATTGAATGGTGAAACATGGGCAAGTTTAAAGGTAGAAGGACACTGAGGCTTATATTTAGACTAAGCTTAACCACCAAGGCTACTGTTGCCTCTAATGAAAGGTGTCTATCTACAGCGATGGCTGTTTACACTAATGTATGCCTGTTAAAAGGTGCATGCAGGCGTCATGGTCATAGATTTTACAGTTCTATAAGGGTTTTATGATCTCCCTGGTATTTAGTTTTACAGACCGCTGCCACACCAGCTGTGAGTTACAGTCACTTTTAGTGAGATGAAAGACGGGAGGCAGAGACATGTCAACCAAAAGCACTCTTTACTGGTTTTGTTTCAGATGGTGTTGATGGAGGAATGGGAGTAGATGGTTTGGACTGGGTCAGGACCACTGGCTGGAAGGTTCGTCGTGTGATGGTTTTAACCACTTTGGTCACCTACAGTGAAAGTATGTCAGTTCAGGAGGCATTAGTCAGAAAAAGGATATAGTAATAAAGGAAATGTTAAGCCTTGTAAGAATGAAAGGAAAACAGTTAAATGAAAGTCTGTTTAAGAAAAAACAGGACTTTTCCCATGAAGCCTCGTTAATAGTCCAGAATATTCCAAAACACAAACTGGGCCAGAGAATTAATTTAGATATGAATTATCTGGCTAAACAAGAAAACATGAGAATGCCTTTGAGACAAAATATTTTTATTGTCTCATTTTGTCCTTCACAAAAGAGTAATTTCAGCATTTAATTGAATATTCCTCTAGCTGGACGATTTCCAAGAGGAGAAAACACAGAAGCAGAGAAAGACGCATACGAGAGAAACACATTATTTTATCTAAGGCTTCTACATGTAAACGTTTTTTTTCTTTCTTTAAACTAAAAGAATGGCAATAATATTTCATTCATTTATGTTATTTATTTAATATTCAATATTCTTTAATTACTAATATTTTTCTTATTCTTTATAAATTATGTTTTGGCTATTAATTTGATTAGATACAATTTTAAGTAATCTTTGAGTCAGTGTGTAATGTTTCTATTCTATAATCTACTCATTCTAATTTACTACTATAATCTATACAGTTATAGAATCCCTATCAATATGTATAAACATTTTCACTATTCTAAAACAACCCTGCAAAGTAAATTTGTACACCAATGGATGTCCACTGAAAATAAAGGCATATAAAGGCATATAAAGGCAATATATATAAAGTATACAGCATGTCCACAGGCATGTCCGTATTCAATGTTTCAACATCCTGTCAACTAAAGTGCCTTCATCTAGTCGGTTTTTGTTCTGTAAGCACAGGATTATGGGGTACATTTATGCTGCCTACGATATCCCACAATGCTGTGTAACCGATTCAATTGTGGAAAGAATAAAAATGGCATCTGATGAATCATATGAATCAATTCATCAATATCCATGTTTAAATATTTTTCAAATAATTCCATTTCTACTATGCTCCGATCAGGATTTTTGTAGCCAATACCGACTACTGATTTCTTGTCATCATGATCGTCCAATACCGATCCCGATCATTCAACACTGTTCAATTGATCTTGACACATTGTCCATCCATTCCTACCATACCCGAGATCCCAATACAAATGTTTTGCAAAGTTACAAAGCAGAATGTGGCGCAAAAGCCGGTCTAGTTTACATGCACGTCAGCGGCAACTTTTTTCGGTTTTATTTTGCATTCAAATTGTGATCGGTTTGTGAGATCGGACAAATTTAGAGTCTACCGATCGAGTCAGAGAATGTGATTATCGGCCGATACCGATCTGCAGCCGATCGATCGGAGCATCCCTAATTTCTACTAAGAAATAAGCAGTGCAGTCGTAGTATTTCCTTGGGTATCTCTGCATGAATTAGAGCATTAGATATGGTGCCAATTTCTTTAGGAAGTACATTTATGTTGACTGTGAACATTAGTTTCAAACACATCCAAGAAGTAATAAAACGCTAGGATTTTGCCCTCGATCCCAAGCTATTTATCCTACACTGGCTGGAGGTGATGTATTTACGTGACTATAAGCTTGTCTCCACAACCCCCATATCAGCTGAAACACACTAACATGTGACAGAAGGACCCATACATCTGTGCACACATGCACCTCACACACTGTGATGTTATTCCTTTGTGTGTTTCATAAGTTCGGCCGTGTGTGAGTGGTCTAATGGTGAGAAACAGTGCAGCAGTAAGATCATTCTTTACCCTTCACCTCCTTCCAATATGTATCAACAGTCATTTGTGTTACACTGTAGAACAGGGCCGTTTCTATGTGCACATTGGTTAATGCTTGTGCAGGCATATAGCTGTTTATTTTTGATGTGATATGAGTTGTACACTTTACATGATCCTTTTCTCATAAGTGTACATGCCCTTTGCAGAATGTGTAATATGTTTAGCATTTTTATGGAAGTAAAATAATGCAAAAAGTTTTTTTAAACAAAAAGCCTGTTGAATTGCACTACTTGAAAAAAATATGCATTGCATTAACCATGCTTGCATTTTAATGCATTGTATTTTAGGACTTGTATTTTTTATTGAGTCAAATTAGACATGGTTGAATATTTAAGCTGTGAATATTTTAATTCAAAACATTTCAAACATTTTCATTATTAAAAATGCAATAATCCATATTCACCCTTCATATTTCACTTCCAAAATATTCAAACTGTTTAAAAATAGAACCTATAATATTCAACAGGCTATTTTCGGTCCATTTTATTTCACTTTACAAATTCGCTTCTACAAATTCAGTGGTTCAAATTCGACCAGGAACTGAAGGAAAAGCAGTAGATCACAGAGCATAATCTCCATCTGCTGTTAGTCTACCTCACTAGCAGGGGGTGCAAAGCGCGTGTTGTTGACGAAGACCTAACAACAGTTAGAGCAAGCCATTCATTCATAAAAACACATTTATAGAAATGTAAGTGTATTTGTGATTATTATGAGGGCTGTTTTTATGTTTAATTCAGTGTCTTTCCGGTCCCTGTGTAGCCTACAAGCATCTTTCTCTACCGTAAACGAGATGTTATTCCCACGATACTGATGTACAGATCAAATGTTAGGCCTACATTTGAGGTAGACATATTTCTCTTGGTTGTTTAATTGCCTTAACTTTATATCGCGGCGATGTGCCGCAGTACTAGGGTTTCCCTCAATACTTCAGGATTGCTGGACATAAAACGCGTAACGTAGTTTAACTAATACAGTGATATAAAAGACCAAACTCGCACCTTATTGAGAAGGCTGCAGGCTACTATATGGCTATAGGCAAGCAGACAGACTCAGAATATGAACTTAACGTGCAAAGTTTCACACTAAGCGTTTCCCAGTGATATACTGGCATCAGGACCGGCGCGCGCACTTCTGCCGCTCTAGGCGAAAAACAATTGTGCCGCCCCTCTATTTGCAACTTATACCAGCAACAACACACAAATACCAATATATGCCATATAACGCAAAACCAGCAACAACACATAAAGACCAATATATGCGATATACATATAACCCAAAACCAGCAACAACACACAAAGACCAATAAGCCATAGGCCTACATATAACGTAAATAGTGCGCAACGCGCGCGTGCAGGAGGCAAATGCCTGCTGGCATTTTTCTTTCAGCAGTCATGACAGGTTTTTTTCCAAATAATCACATTTCACCTCCTCAAATTACTGTTGCTTGCAAATCTCTTTACACCACTTTCTGTGCGTAAAACACACACAAATGAAATGTCCGCAAGCACATTATATCATCAGCAGGTTCAGCATCTTAAATGACGACTAAAGAGCAAATAAAGCTTAACTTATGTTTCAGAAGCGCGCACGGTGGGCCTTCATCGCAGCAAAGCTAGCTCTTATGCATCCTCCATTTCTATTCTCTGTGCCTGACATCGATGGGTCGTTCGCGAATGAGTCGGCTCTAAGAGCCGGCTCTTGTAGGTGAACGACGGGAGCTGGCTCTCATATCTGACGAGCCGACTCTATTTTTAAAAATATAGCCTATAGAAATTAAATCATTATGTAATAAAATAATTAATATATTTTATTTAAAATGATTGACTAATTCAAAGAACAAGAATATTATATAGGCCTAAAGGTGCACACATTAGTTTCGACTGTCTGATCAGCCTCACATTCTGTTCCTGTCAATCATACGGCATGAGGGAGGGGCCGAGCCATTGTGTTGTGTGTGTGTGCGTGCGTGCGTGCGCGCGTGCTCGTGCTAGTTATACTAAATATAACTAGTGAGATAGTTCATGCTGGTTATAACATGCCAATAAAGAAGAGAGAGAAAGAGGGACCCGTTAAATCTTTTCAGTTATTTATTTTTCTTTAATATGGGTTCTATTATGTTGTTCAGATTCGGATTGTATTTGTTTTGAATGTTGTTTCTATACATTAAAAAGTTGTAATTTAAATGCAAATGTTTAATAGTATTCTTTTTTCATAACAAATCAATGCATTTTTAAAGAAATTAGAGTCTTTTAGAAATTAGAGATTTTAAATCAAAGTCAAAACATTATTTTTTTTAAAGAGCCGTTTGTGAGCCGAAAGAGCCGGCTCTTTTCAGTGAGCTGAGTCAAACGAGCCGGCTCACGAAAAAGAGCCGGATTGCCCATCACTACCTGATCGGTGATTAATGAACGATCTGTTCATTGCGTATGTCACGTGACGCAATGAACGGATCACCCAAATGAACGTAAGACTGGGAAGGTAAAGTAATTATTTATGTTCCCTGTTAATAATTTTTTACTGCATTATGATTTCTTAATTCAGAATATGATCAACATTGCGTAGGTGGATGTTATCGGGGAATTTGGCTGTTAAAAATATAACATTTAAGCCACTTAAATAAACGAAATGACTCGAATGACTCAAGAGAGTCAGTAAAATGATCCGAACTTCCCATCACCCAATCATAACTCGTGAGAGCAGGGGCGCGTCCTCGCCGGCGCTGCTGGCCTGGGCGGCGGAAGCTCAGCAAACAGTCATCATGACTCGTGAGAGCAGGGGCGCGTCTCGCCGGAAGCTCAGTAAATCATATTATAACCTATTTTGTGAATTGTTCATTCCCGGTTGGCACACATTTTGCCGCCCTTACAAAAGTGCCGCTCTAGGCAATTGCCTAGTTCGCCTATATGGACGCGCCGGCCCTGACTGGCATAAAGTTGGCTTGACATTGGACATTCGCAAATTTAGGAACCGTCTCTAAAGTTACATATACATTGGTACACAAGTTTCTAACTTCATTAGCATTGGGAGAGAATGACTTACAGAAAAGTGGTAGGTGACAGGCATGATGCACACCTTTTATATTTTTGATATGTATTCAAATAAATTGAAGTTTGCTATATAAGTTAGAAATGTGTGTAATGTCGTATGTAACTTTAGAGACAGTCTCTACGCACGAATGTCCAATGTCAAGCCATCTTTATGCCAGTATATCCATAGGCGTAATTTGTGGGTGGGACATGTCCCCACCACTTTTTGCCAGGGTCAATATTGTCCCCACCATTTGAAACCACTTCTCGCAGCACGGATGTACATACAATAGCCTAAATAAAACATCTCCAGTTAACTAGCAGAGCATTCATTTCGTTCATTTGTTAAATAAGAGGCGATCTAATGCTGAAATGTGTGTTTATGAAATCAAGTGCTCGTTGCCACTGCGATCAATGGCGCGGATACAGTATCTCTTGTGGCTCGCGCACAGTCTTTCTTAACTCGGACGCGTGATTCAATCGGTTGCGGAGACTCTCTTCTCTATTCGTTCTGGTGAAATCACAAAACAAACTGCACACAAATGTGTTCCAGCTTGATATACAACCACTGATAAATATAATCGGTTTTGATGAGAAAAAAAATAAATATAGACCTTATGTAGCCCCGCCCCTTTTCAGCGCTGCGCTCGTTGTCTTTTAACTTCCGGTCTGTATTTTCACAGCGATCTTGCATAGTTATGAATGATCGGCTCGTTTAAAAAATTTCCCGGCCGACATTTGTTAAGACATCTGCTTTACAATGCTTATGATAAACATTACAATGCTCATGATAACTTTCATAAATCTACAATAAGTAAATCCACTTCACCAGCGAATTACTCCTCGACAGCGATGCCATAGAAATATACAGAGAGACAGCAAAAACGGAAGTTCAAAGACAATATTCAAAAGATGGCGGCGCCCTCATTTCTCTGGTGCATAAGGTCTACACGAGTGCGGATTAGAACCCAGAAAAGTTCTGCCACTCGACCATTTAAGTACATTCGAAAATCAGTCGGATCTATGTTTTTGTTCAAGTGAAAATTCTCGGCACTAACAACATATTAGATCTCATTAAACACGACAGATGAAACACAATGCACTATTTAAATCGATTGCTGGACATCGTAATGTTATTGTACATAACTTAGCCTACGTCTGATTTATGATTTAACATTGTATAGCAACACACACCTGTGTGAAACTTTGTGCGTTAAGTTCACATTCTGAGTCCATATGCTTACCTGTAGCAATATAGTAGCCTGCAGCCTTCTCAATAAGGTGCGAGTTTGGTCTTTTATATGTATTAATCCATTAAGCTACGTTAAGCACTTTATATTCCAGCAATCCTGAAGTATTGAGGGAAAACCTTGTACTGAAGTATATCGCCGTGATATAAAGTTAACAAATGCACTTACATTTCTATAAATGTGTTTATGAATGAATGACAACTGTTGCTCGGTCTTCGTCAACAACACGGGCTTGCACCCCCTGCTGGTGAGGTCGACTAACAGCAGATGGAGATTATGCTCTGTGATCTACTCCTTTTCCTTCAGTTCCTGGATGTCAATGTAGAATTTACTGTAGAATTTGAACCACTGCATTTGTGGAAGCGAATTTGTAAAGCGAAATAAAATTGACAGAAAATTGCCTGTTGAATATTATAGGTTGTATTTTTAAAAAGTTTGAATATTTTGGAAGTGAAATATGAAGGGTGAATATGGATTATTGAATTATGTTTAATAATGAAAATGTGTTTGAAATGTTTTGAATTGAAATATTCACAGCTTAAATATTCAACCATGATATCAAATTTGAGCCAATAAAAAATGCAAGTCCTAAAAATACAATGCATTAAAATCCAAGCATGGTTAATGCGAATGCATATTTTTTTCAAGTAGTGCAATTCAACAGGCTTTTTGTTTCAAAAACATTTGCCATTATTTTACTTCCATACATTTTTAAAAAGTAAGAGAGAGCATAAGTTTTGCTGTTTAATTTGTACTGCCCAGAAGAAATGAGATAGAAGGAGTGGGAGATATTTTCTTCCATATTGTGACGTACGTATGATTGAAATGGACAATCGAAAAAGAAAACAAAATGTAGGGTGAAAACTCGGTTCCATCTGTTATTGATTGGATGGAGGCAGATCTGAATGCGAGCTTGCAACTGATTGTAAGAATGGAATGGGGTTTATAGTGGGCTAAATAATTGAAGACTGGTTATGACATTTTGATCAAATTAAACATACATGGATGCATCAGTCGCAACAAAATCAATGCGATGCATTTAGAAAATAGATAGTGTGAACTGCACCTAACAATATGCCAAAACAGCTTTCTTCTCAAGTTACTAACTTTGCTCATTCAATTTGGCGTGACCACAGCTTCATCAGAGCAGTATTTATTTTAAAAATGATCCCTTAACATTTTTAAAAATGATAGACATCTAGCAGAATCTGCAAGGGGAATGTAAACCTACGATTACGAACAGGGCCGTAGCAGTAAAGGGCGTTAAGAGGTGACCGCTCTGCCAATTGAAGCTTTATGCAGTGATTTCACACCAGCGCTGAGATGCTATGCATTGTTGAGCTTCAATGGGCACAAATAATGGTGACTGGCGTGTGTGAGAAAGCTTATGTGAGAGAGAGATTTTAACTCACCTTCATATTAGTCACATTGTCCTTTTATAAACAACAAAACAAAAGTAAAGGGGAATCAAGATTGTGTGGCTTACAAAAGTACAACATGAATGGTTGGATCTAAACAGAGCTACTGCTATTACTGTGTGATACATTTATCTTTTGCATATTGGGAGCAACAATTTCATATGTTGAATTCTTTCAACTTTCCAGCCTAGCCTATAGAAAAATGCTCTCTTGGGTTGAAAACAGCTGTGTGACTGGTAAAAAAGCACTAGTCTGTTAATCCCTTTGCCTTATCACTAAAGGGCTGATTGGCTAAACCCCCTGACTACTGTAAACCACATCAACACCTCCCACTAATCTGGACAAAAGGTTTTTACCAGAGGTGCTATTTTTAATGTAAACTTGTTAATTGAAATAAAGCTAGAATAAAATTAAATATAATGTAAATAATTAGATGAAAACGTAAACTTACAAAAACTTAATAAAGTTATACATGTTGCCTTGTTAACTAACTGAAATAAAATAAGTTGAATTGAAGTAATAAAATGACTAAAACTGAAATAATTTTAAACTGAAAAGTAGTATTTAAAAAAAGGCAAAAAACATAAAACTACTAAAACTAACTAAAATTGAAAAAAATACAAATACATGTAACTTCAAAATATTAATAAACACTATAATAGTATATAATACTAAAATGATATATAATACTTTTAAACAAAATACAGATTATTTTATATACTTATTTATTGATTATAAACAACAAGAACAGTTATTTCCTCTATAATTCCACATTTTATACAATGCAGTAATTTCTGATATTAAATAAGACTACTTTAAGTGTTTTGTTAAATATAAAACAGCTCTTAGAGGGAGATTTTTGCCTGATAAACTTGAGGTAATGTAAATAAAATATAAATGTAAGTTGCTGTAAATACATATAAATGTACTGTGAGATGCTGTAGGCATAAATGAGCATTTGCATAGCTAATAATAACATAATATGTAAACAAAGATATTTCTAAAATGTGGCAGTTGTAAGCAGGAGTACCTTTGTCTCTGTGCGGCGTGTAGTTCCATCCTCTGAGGTGACCACAGAAACACGAGAGGTGGGTGTGCCGGGGTCTTCTTCTATAGTTACAGTCTCCTCCACAACCTCCTGGGGCTCCTGCATCATGGATGTCTGGTTACTGGGGCTCTGCTCCTGTGGGACAAGCAGAGGGCGGTGGTTCAAGGTCAAATGTCACTCGTGTGGGATTAGCTGGGCATTCAAGAAAACCTTTTTACAGATTTAAATTATAGATGAGAGAATATTTGAATGTTGGTAATCCTTTCTACATGTAAGAAAGCAAATATGACTCACTCACTAACTTTACCCCTAACGTGAGAAATGTAGAGGGTGTCTAAATAAATTTAGGTTTGACTATATGTATATATATATATATATATATGTGTGTGTGTGTACAGATGTATAGATGTATACCATTAGATGTGTATAGATGGATAGATTCAAAATAACATTGATTTGAAATAGAAATCTAGGCTTGTGACCATGAAATAATATAGGCTTTTTATATTTTTCTAAAAACTAATATTCGAGTGCCTTGGATAGTTTTTTCTTATGAGTGAAATCATTTGTAACATAAATAGAACTCTTAATGTAAAAGTCTTCACTGTCAGTTGTGTATGTGTACACAACATGTACTGTATTATGCCGCAAAAAATGAATTATATTGAAAACGCTGGAGAGTTGAATCTTCAGGGACAGGGTACAATAAGAAAAGAAAAAGAAAAGAAAAAGAAAAAAAGAAACAGAACAGCCCTGAGACCTTGTGTTATCAGACAAGGCAAATAAACAAACAAACAAACAAACAAACAATCAAAATTCCTGAAGCTACAGTACTTGAATGAAACTATGAAGCAAAGGTGGTTGAGGCAACTGTAAATGACACAGAAAGAAACAACAACAAACATTGAGGGTGCAATCAGTCTGGGGAGAACTGTGTGTGTGTGTGTGTGTGCGACTGTGCGTGTGTGTGTGTGTGCGTGTGTGTGTGTGTGTGTGCGTGTGTGTGTTGGCAGCAGCATAGGAGGGCTGATGAGGGATGATGCCAGAGGTAGCCATTTGTTTTCCATCCATCTTTGAAGGCATTAACGAGCAGGCAGTTTTTCATTGATTAGCATAGCGGAAGGCTTCAAAGTCTGTGGCAGGCCAAATTGATCCGTAGCCCATCTCACTAATCATTGACTTCTAGCCTTTCATGTGTCAGTATCATTTCTCTGCGTTGGCAGTTCGAGCGGCTGCCTGTCCAACCTCAGAACTGCATTCTTCTAAGAGAAACTGAAGTCAAAAGAAACTTTTTCTTCCTTCTGGAGTGATTTTGTTTTAATTGTTCCATTAATTGGTCTAAGACAGGGGTGTCAGTATAAGTGAATTGACTGAAACCGATGATTGATGAGGATAAAAACATCTTATCTGAAGTGCCTCAGTCCTTATAGCTGAGTGCCACATGGATTATGCAGGCGTACCACACAGAAACAAAGCTTTGATTAACTTTCTGACAGACAAGAAGCAAGCTTGAGCAGAATTCAATATGAGAAAGTAATGAGATACTTTTAAAGAGCCTATTAGCACCCCTGTGAAAGCACAGATAAATATGCCTATTTTCAACATGAATTTTTTAAATGGGAATCATGGCATAACATGAGAAATGGACACTAAATGTGTCTGTTTCTAAATAGCATTATGTTAATATGAATTGAAACTGGGTATTGGCTCTTCACATATGTTGGTGCACCTTATGGTAATTTCTTGACATATATATATATCCAATCAATATCTATATTGAAATTTAGTTTAGTTCTCAGACTAATAAAATTATTGTATTATTAAATTATTATACAAATTATTGTAACAGTCCATTATTTGTAAATCATTAAAATTTTAATGAAAAATTTGGCGTAACCAAAATTGCCATTAAAAGTTTTTTTTATTAAAATCCATTAAGGGATTATTTCCATACTGAAGGACAGCTGTGAAAAGCTGTGAAGATTAAAATAAATTCCAATGTTGTTGAAGACAAACATCTAAAAACTAAAGAAAACAGTAAAAAAAAAAAAAAAAAAAAAAAGAAGAATAAGATGCCTCCAGGGACAATATTGGTTGAATTATCATGAAACAGAGGCTACATCAAAGGTCGTCTCATAAACCTCTCTGCTCGGAGGAGGATACTCTTGGGGGAGCAGCTTCAGAGAGGCCAACGATCACTTTGTAGGAGATACAGAGTTCAGAAGCTCAGCAGAAAAGTGTTTAAGACAAATAGGAGTGAAAGGATGTTTAAGGAAAATAAATTACTTCTCTATTGCATCCAAAGTAAAAAGCACCAGATGTTGTACATCGTTGTCCTGTTTTTACTGAAACCATGAAGAGAATGCATCATGAATTTAAAAATATACATACTTTTTTTTTCATAGTGTATAAAAAAACTGCCTACAATACTTAAAGGGATACTTCAGGATTTAGCATTAAGCTTTGTATTAGTAGAAAACCTGTAGTATTTCCACCCTCATATCCCCCTGAGACGAGAGATTTATGTATTTTTTGTCTGGAAAAAATCCTCCGATAATGCAAAAATCGCCATTTTGCGTCATCAGAGGATTTTTTGGCCAGAGGCTAAAGACTACAGCCAGTAGTAGGGGCTGTCCCGCATATTCTCAACCCGCCCATAGAGGGTGGGATCTCACTCACAGAACTTTTGAAAGCTTTTGCTTCAGAAAGCTTTTGCTTTCTGCAGTCGCCATTCATTGTTTACATGCACACCTTTTGTTTCAATCTAACTTAATTCACTCCGATTGGTGAATCTGAATGTAGTGTTTACATGGACGCTAAACAAGTGATCGGTTGATGTGCGTTTTAACATTGCAAAGAAAATTCCCGCTCCTCCGTGAGCGATACGATACCGGTGCGTCTCACAGGTGTCGCTCATCAGTAATTACGCCACCGGCCTCGTGCCGTTCTCCCGCGGCCCTCAGTCTCGTCCTGTTCGCCACAGTAAACATGATGAATGGCGACTGTAGAACGCAAAAGCCGAATCCCGGACAGACTCTTCACGGAGACTCACTAGTAGCCTAGACTTGTTGTTTAACTACTGCGCTCCGTTACAGGTAGGCGTGGCCTCCTAGGGCAGTGAAGCGAGTTCACACTCCAGGCAAAAGTGGCCCAAATCCGACTTGCGTCAATCTACATTGCGTCAATCTGATGCGACTTCTACGTCAATCTACATCGACATTTGTCACAAATTATGCACCGGCGAGTCAGACATTCTGTCAGTCGATCTCTGACCGAGATGATCAAAAGTTGCTCTCGACGTCTGAAAGTTTTCAAAAAACAGCGTCTCTGTGAAGCTATTCACATCACATTCCCACCACTCCTGGAGTCCATGTAGGCTACTTTTGCATCCATTCGTTTTTCCTTTAACTCCTAATTGAAAAACGAAAAACATGCTTTCTTCTTTATTAGTTTTTAGACTGGTGAAAAATATTCCACCATACATTTTTACAATAATAAGAAATTTGATTTCTGCATTTTATTTGCGTTGACCCGGAACATTTAGATAATATGGAGCGTCTGTGAAAATAAAAATAAAAATAATAATAATAATAATCCGTGACGACGGTTTTGCAATCCGTCCCCTCAAGTTTATAAACCGTAGGCCTACTCACGAATTCTTATCGATATTTAGAAAAGTCTGTAAACAGCTGTGAAACGCGCAGTTATTGTTCTTTTGCGCATACGGGTCAGTTCGAAACCACAAACAGTTCACACTGGAATCTGATATAGGCCACATTTTAAAAGGTAATGTGAACAGCCAAAAAAAAAATCGGATCTGAGCAAAAAATCCGAATTGAGCATTAAGACATAAAGCATAAATACATTTTCTGGCTTTTCTCAGTCTAGAAAGCTCCAAATTCAAAAATAATTTCACATTTCTTCTACATAAATGACCCATTTTAAATACACACTCATCTTTCCAGAGGTGAAGTATCCCTTTAACTATTATTTAAGATACATACATTCTCTGAAATTAAGTCTTGGCATCTTATGAGGTTTTGCTACTAAACTAAACTGACCTTGTTTTTAAAGAGGCTATATGCGTTTTTCTGAAATTTAAACTCGCAACTGACTCCTGTGGCCAAAAAACAGAACTGCTCTTCCTTTCTGCTCGCTCTCGCAGCGCGCTCGTACGTGCACACTTCACAAGTCATCTGCTGCAAGGAGGTCAACATTATGTTTACAGAGGTAAGAACAGTCAAATACATATATTCTATTGCACTGCTTGCGAGTGTAGGCTACTTGCTGACTAGCGGTGGTGGCAGAGTGATCTGAAAAACGTTTAACATGAACGCGCTCGACGTCACATCCGCAGACAGCGCGGGAAAAATCCGACCCGACAGAAAATAGGATACAGGCTTATAGGTGCACCCACTGTGAGCGGACAAGGTGTCAGTATGCTCAACAGGAGATGTTTGAGTCATAAATGGTAAAATAAAAAGGCTATTGTTACGTTTATTTTGGGGAAAAAGCTGCATATAGCCCCTTTAAAGGATGTTCATTGACAATTTTTTCAGACAACAAAAGTTCCACACATTAAAATCTTTACATTTTCTACAAATCCTTAAAACCACTGATAGATATTTTTTGCTCTACTACAAAAGTTCCTCACATTTGAACCTCATGATCAGCACAGCACTGGCCCTTACCCAAACCCTTAGAGAAATATACAGAACAAAATGAGATCTGTGGGAGAGCTGGAGCCAGATCTAGTTTATTTACAGTATAAAAATAAACACCTGACCATGACATCACCTTTCAGGATACACACAGTATGCAAAACAGTTTCATGTTCACCAGCCATCCTTGAAGTTTGTTTTCCCAGTGAAAATTACCTTTAAATGATGGGGCATAAACCATAAAAAAATAAAAAACCTACAGCACTCTCGAGCACGTTTTTTGTGCAAAAAAGACTCAGTCAGCCGAACAGAGATATAGCTCAAAGACAGACTGGGGATTTTGCCACCAACCTGAGCATCATTCAGTGGTGTCTTTATCACGGATGATCCGCGTCGCATGGGGGAAATCTGCTGCCACAGATAGCAGCTTTTCCTTTATGTCAACTATTGCACAGGTGAACTCCTGAACCCTGCATCACATTTGTGTGTTTATGCGAGTGTGCTAGCATATAGCATGTCTCACAGAATTGAGACAGGAGTTTCTGGGCAACCCTACGGGCTTCAGAAAATGTAAGACACCTACAATTCCTTTCTTCCAGACAAAGACAGTAGACTGACCATAGTTAGGGCATGTCTAATACATTAACCAAAGATTTCTTTACACTTCTTTCGAAGTTATACATGTAGTAAATACTTTAACAAACAACTCTCTGAGCATTGAGAACATATTAAAAGTTGTGGGAGAGTCAGCCGTCCCTTAGCAAAACGAACTTAGTTAAGGAAACATGTTAGAGAAAGAACAAGAGCGCAGTTCACCAAGAGTTTCACCAAGGCCTTTTCATGAGTGTTATATCACATTTCAAAACCTCTTGTGTTGAATCTGCACATAATTAAGGGTTTGGTAATTGCACAGCATGGTTTCTTATGCAAAACAAATACTAGGTGGGTTTTAATTTCACCTTTTTCCCTGTAAGGAGCGATAGTGAGGTGTGTGAGATAAACATCTGTATTCCATACTGGCAAATTGAGACAGAGCTGGAGAAGATACGATGAGCTGGAGCAGATATAGCAGATAGGCAAATGAGAAAAAACGATTGGCAATTAAAAAGCTTCTGAGTAGCGGAGGTACTTTGCTATCAGGCCTGCTCCTGATCCACACTGGATAAGAAGACCACCCATCTGTAAAGCTGAGAGATCAAAATTTGTGCTCTCCACACTTCACACCTCAAACACCCATCTAAAGCCTTTCTAATTTTGTTCTAAGGGTGTATTTTTTTCACCTTTGATGCATAATCTATATACAGTAGGCTATATAAAGAGTGAAGATCATAATGTCATACTGCTCTCTTACTATTGTTCCAGTATTTAGGTTCCAGTATTTTTGCAAGAAAAATCTAAATAATTATTATAACTTTATAAAGTGTAATCACTAGCTTCCAGTAACGGCCATCCACACGTTCACGAGAGATTCGAGTTCAGGCGTATGAGTAGGATGTACTGTAGGAGTAGCATAAGCTTAGGTGAGAGTAGATGCCTCTCGCAGTACAAAAAAATAGGGCTGGGCAACAAACTCCAACATTTCTCTTTGAAAATTCACATAAAAAAAAATATAAAAAAATAAATAAAAAAATTCACATTTGAAAATTCACATTTAAGACTTCTAATTCGTGACAATCCTCTGCACTTCCACATTCGTCAATACGTCATGCGTCGGGTCCTTCACTTGAGAGGATTCCTGAGAACGCAGTCAAGTAAACATTGGTTCTGACCACATTAGTTCCCAAGCAAAATAAAGGAGAGGTTGATCATGTGAATTTGATAAGGCGGCGTGCAACATTAGAGCGTCCACGATTCTTTCTACGGCGTGCACCATTAGAGCGTCCACGATTCTTTCTACGGCGTCGTTGGCAGAGCGGCGAGAGCAAGTTTTGCCGCTCTGAACGCACAAAGGTTCTGCCTCAGAGAGAAGCTAAAAGTAAAGCAATTTTCCCTGATAGTGTGCATACAGAAAACGTGTAACTAGTATGCATACTATACACTGCAGCAATAGCAAAAGTCTTAAGTCTCTTTTTTTATTCCAGCCTTTAGATTAATTTGTCCCCAATTCCTATTTCACTACTGTTTAACCAACTATTTAAAATAAACGGCAGGCTGAGGCTGTATACTGTGCTGTATCCAGAGAGTAGCAAGCTAGCATTCCATTCCAGCACTACTCTGAATGAAAAGTGTCTCCAATTTTCTTTCGATTCATTTGTGTCTGATTAATAGCTTCATAACCATTTAAAAACTGAACAAAACATCATCAACTAGCTTAATATCACTCCGGAGAAAGTCTGCAAGATACAGAGAAGATTAGTTTTCGCACATCCACTTTGTTCATTACAGTTGCCATGCATCACCTGGGCCGCAGCCTCGCCGTCAGTAATGCATCGTGCTCTGGCTAACAGGATTTCAGTCAGACCTCACAGCAGCAATCATCGGTAGGATCTTACACAGTTAATCCATTTGCCAAGAGCGTTTGTATAACCTTGGGTCATAAGAGTTTCCCCATCAACTTGCTTCTTTTCCCGCATCCATCATCATGACCGAGAGTCACACCCGCCATGCCAGGATGTGACAGCAAGCGGGAATTAGCTTTCATTTCACTGTGCTGTACTTGTGGAAAATTTAGCAAATAAATCAGACAATTTAAAAAACAAATAACTGAGAAGAGAGCACACGGATCTCCTTTGTATGACTGCCCGGGAAGTTGAGTGGAAGTAAAATGGATGGAGGGTAATTGGATGGAGGGGACACGATAAGTGACAAGAAAGAAGCTGAAGATTCAAGTCTGACTCTCAAGCCAAATGCCCAAACCAATGGACAGATACGTCCTAATGGGGCAGGAAGAGGGGAAGGGAGGGGTTGGCCTGAACATTCTACAGAGATAACGAATGGTCAAATGCATTTAGAGACGACGGCTGGCAGATTAACTTAACTAAAAAAGGGATGGAAGGACGAGGGATGAAAGAGAAAAGGGGAGGAATAGAGGCTAGCGGCCTGTAATGGCTCTGCTAATCTCTTTGTCCTCCTGAGTGATCCAGTGCCAAATCTCTGTCCTCTCACCGTCTACGAACACGGGGGCCTCATTTTAGACATTCCTCACTCATTGGCCGCATCCGTTTCTCTAACGTCAGCTTTGAGAAGCCATTCTCTTTCTCCACTGGTGCCCTTGGTCACCCCTTTTGTTCTTTTGTTCCAGATTCCCAGGTCTAAACAACAAGAAAAAACAAAAATGGCAAATCTCAAAAAACCTCAAAAGAAAACTCACTCTCTCTGAAAGAATATAAGAATAAAATAGTATTTACTCAGTGAAGCACAACTTTTTGTCTGGCACAAGTTTTCAAGCTTTGTTTGCATAATTAATAAAAATACATGATCTATGTGATTCCATTAACCCCCTACTAGTCTTGCAAGATGAAAAATATTTTTCCGACGGTAATTTTGAACATCTGGAAAGAATTAGTCACGTATCCAAGTTACACCCTTCTGAAAGATTTCTGGCATGGCGTGGCTTTACAGCGGGGCTTGAAAAAGCACACAGTTGCCCGCACTCTCACACTTTCACTCATATAATTCAGTTTACGGCCAGCGCTCCCTTTCTGGAATGCAACCCTGACAACACAGTCAGAGCATATATCAATCCTGTTTTCCTACAAAACTAGGTAAACACAGTAAGAAGAAAACAGCAGTAAAAAAAAAGGAACCTTCCAACTGTACAATACAAAAACAGGAGTTTGCGATTATTTGAAAACCTGTTGAAAAAAAAGCACTGTGTTCAGCAAGATAATCAAAACCAGAACTAATAATCATTAGTAAGCAGGCTTATCAAATAATGGCGAATAATAGGCAAATCTGTTGTAAATTAAATCAAATCAAATAATTTAACAATGATTAATTTTAAACAAACAAATAAATAAATATGTAGAATTTAGGTCAAAACCGATAATCAAAACAGCACTTTGTTAAGACGGTTGCTAAGATAGCAGGAAGATAATCACTTAGTATGCTAGTGGTATGCAATGCTAGATTGTAAATTTGACAAATGTATAATTTGACCATTTATAGTTTCTGGAATATGATATGACGTGACATAAGTTTTTCGCGATTATCAAAATGTCACATTTTCTTGCGGCCCAGCATAATTCGCCATTTCACTGCCAAATAAGCGCAATAAAAACAAAAGGTCACAAAAATAGATATATTATAATCATCTAACTGAATTATGCCTAATTTGTAATGCATTATTTTCACGAGGATACAGATGTTGTGCACGTGATGTCAGTGGTCTGGGTGAAACAAAATGAAAGCGAAAATTTCTCACCTGCTGTCTCGCATAAGTGCCAAAAACTGGGCAATGAAATTCAGATGGATGAATGACAAAACAAAAAATATTATAATCTTGACAATACTAAAAGAGTTATTAAAAGCGAAGTATGACGAAGTGGATGCAGATTTCTCTGGGTGTTTGTCGCCTGTCAATGCGCAAGTACTGAATTGTGCATTCTCTTTGGCTAATCGCACTTGCACGGTTCATTCATCATCAAAAATTCAATCTTGGCAGTTATGTCTTAAGTGAACAAAGAGTTTGGGCGTGTGTCAGTGTTTGATCCGTGATTTAAAGTCTGAAAGTGAAAGCAACCTATTAAACTTGCTGCTGTCTGTGTCGTTAATGTTAATCAAGCACTGTTTGTATCTGCAAAAAAAGTAGTGAAATTAATTTCTAGGATTTCGGTTAATAGATCATTTATTACACATTTCAACCTACAGAATAACTTTGCTTTGATGACACCGGGTTATGGGAGGTGCAATGACCTTGTGGGAGTTGTTTGTTTTACTAGAGGATGCCAAAAAGAGGGAGTAATACACAGTAGCACTGCATGAAATGGGTGAAGCAACTTCAGGCTATTGCCATTGCAGGGTTTTGGAGGACAAAGGCCCATATGGACGTACATCAACAACAGCACGCACCGCAAATACTGTTTTCTGGCTGCGAGTCAGCAATGTGGTCTCTCCAGGGAAAGGCACTGGAAACCTTTGCCAAGAGATCAGTTCATGCAGGGTCTCCGGGCTGCGGCCATGGGCAGGGCAGGAAAGACATGTGTTTGACTTCCCCCTGTCACTGCTCTGGCTCCTGCTGTCCTGTTTGCTGCTTCTGCCACGGAAGGTCCAGCTGTTAACAGACCAAATATCAGGCCTAGGGACCAGCCTGCCTCTGAAGCACAACACTGAAATACAGTCACTCAAAGGGCTGGATAGCGGCGGTGGGCTGTCATGGACATTTTAACAGTCTGGGATGAGTGATTGCGCCATTCTCACTTTCTGTCTATCACATCCTTATCTTGTCCTAATGCGCATCCACTCAGAAGTGATTAAATCAGCGATAGACTTTATGATTGCTTGTGTGTGTGTGTGAGCAAGTGGTCACAAAGTCACACCAGTGAGCGAGCTGCCTCTATGGCACATGCTTCAGGAAAAGGAAGGGCATGTTGTCATGGAAGCCCTTGTTGATTTACAGCATGGCTTATATTGTGCAGCGAGATCAAATGTAATATATCCAGTGACTTGAGGCGCAGTGCATGAGAGACGTACACACAGAGCTCTGGGCTCAATGCAATCTATCCTGCTCCTCGACCTGTTTAAGCTGGTTATATTCTTCACAATTCTATATTTATGAAGCCTTATGCTTCAAATACATAGATTTATAACAAATAGCCATTGTGAACTGGTGTTGTAGTCATCCATCTCATTGCGAAAACATTACTTATGCACTTCAAGAGGCTCTCAGCACCTGAACTATACTTCACAAATGCTAAAAGCGACTGGCATTTCATGGCCCATTGACTAATGCATTGCAGCGTTGTTCCGTGTATGCATGCAGTGCACGGCAGAAGCGTTCGGGAACAACGTCTGGGAGCTTGATCCACCATCTGCATGGTACAGCGTCACGGAGACGGTCCTGTGAAATCGAGGAGAGGCTGGATGATCCATTAGAAACCCAGCCGGTCCTGTCTGTGCCGCTGAGATGGTGTGGCTATTCATACCTCATGTGAAAGGCCCATCTGTAAGCAATATTCTCTTAGGATCCATATGAGCCCTAAAAGCACAAGCTACATAAAGAAACTGGATCTGATCCTTGGGGCTTTGGAGGCAGTGGAGGAGAAAAGCTTATCAGCATCAGATATTGTTGTTTGTATATTATGATACAAGACATTTTAGGTATCTTGAGTATTTTGAATAAATTGATTAAATATAAATACCTTAAATTCTAATTATCTTGCTCCTTCTCTGAAATATACTCTTTGGAAAAACTGTAATATAGAAATATATTAAGAAAAAATATTCATTATACTAAATTTAAAAACTTTTTCCTGTGTGAACTCTGCATCTTTCAAAAGATAAGAGCCTTCTAGTGTCCATCAAATAGAGAAAGCATGTGAGAAGACAGGCAAAAAGCACAGGGACGAGTTATAAAGAGATACACAGAGAGAAAAAGAGAATAAAACTGAAAAAGAGTGATACTGGGGCATCATTAGTTCTAATGTATTCCAGCCCACTGCCATTCAATTTCAGCAGCCAACTACGAAGGTGTGTTTGATTAGCGGCAGATTGGATTTTGATTTCTGGAATATTGCCTCCTAATTGCCTGTTTGGATTTCTAATCATAGATTAATGGCACACAACAAAAGAGCTTGTGGATAATAAACCAATAGCTGAAGCGTAGCTAATTCATTCCCCCCTACTCTACAATGGAGAAAGACTGCTCTTTCATTAAGCAAAAACAAAGGGCATTATTGTGCGTGACTTGCTTTTATAACAATCAACGAGTCTCTGACAAGTACTGCACAAACCGTGACCTGTAAAACATGGTCTTTATGAAAGTATCATTGAATCTAGTTTTGTTTATAAATTTTCGTTTTAGCCGCAGCTCACAGAAGTTACGATTGCGGAACACTTCTGTAACAAGCCGGAAATGTGCCAAAGAGACTCCCGAGGCAACAGTCGTCTCTGTAAAATCAAAACCAAATCTATAATTGAAGCTGAGGTGAGATAGACTCGTCGTTATGCTGGTATAGTCGTGCGATCTTCTAAATATCTAATGGAGCTTTGAGCACTGAAGCTTCTTCTATGACTATCATTAAGCATAAATAAAACAATATTATTCAATATAATAATGTTTAATTAAAATGAATAATAAAAAAATAATAATCCTTTTTACAGTTAATTGTGTGACTAGACATAATATGCTGTCTGTGTGAAAAAAAATCCTAACAATTGCATAGCAACACTATGTTCTGAATAGAACATTACAGCATTGTGCAAATCATATTTTATTCAAAAAATGCAAAAATGTAAATACTTTAGCTAAACATGTTGTGAGGGCAACTTAAAGCTGCAGTCCGTAGTTTTTCCTCTTTGTCGCCATCTCTGTTCGAAATCTGCAATTGCAGTTATTCACATAATTATGAACTTTACGTGGGTTGTGCCCGGCACGGCACAGTTATTGAATCCAATAATTTAAGGAGAATGTGCTGTCAGTCACCGCGCTGGTGTGGATACTAGGGCTGTCAATCTTCCTCTATAATACTATTCGAATTCCATTCCTTATTTTATTTAATATTCGAATAATATTCTAATATTAAATGCTCAAATTCATCCTATTATTAATATTTACGACATTACACAGACTTATGGATCGCCAATGCCACTATAGCATGTGGTTGTTGTTACACGTTCTGTCCACTAGAGGGACATCTAATAAACATTTTATTCGTGTTGAATATGGCTGAAGCCCCTCCGATGGTTTTCAGCTAATATCTCCGCGAAAACACCACCAAAAATTCTGAAACTTATATCGTTTTTTTCAGTTCGACTAGACGGTTCCAAGCTCGGTGCTGGCTGAATCCGTTGAGATATGTGGGTTTTTCGCTTCACGGGCGCATTGGGGGGCGCTTTTACGACTTTTACCATTTTTTGACAGTATAGTTGTGATGATACAGATACAGTTATGATAAAAAAAAATATACATAAAAAAGCAATATTCTAATAGTAACTTCGAACAGGATTCGAATAGTATTGATTTTTTTAATATTCGAATTATATTCGAATTTCGGAATTCGTTCCAACAGGCCTAGTGGATACTGGCATTCGGAATCACAGATTCTACTTTTTGAAAGTATGACCAACAAGAATTTTCACTGGAAAATGTCTTCTGAACAAGTAACATCCACTTTTGTTCTGGCCAGCTATGGGGAAAAAAGTATTGCAGTAAATCGTGCTGATTAAATCTAACGATCGCTTATATCGCGACAAACCGTGCAAATTATATTTTGTTCTCAAATTGTTAATGAACAATTCAAAAGAATAGCATTGCGCTGTTCAGCATCAACAGCATCAAAAGAACCAACATCAGCATTGCGTGACTACATTTAATGTGTATTAGGGCTACCTGTAGTTCAGTACTCCGTAACTGTATGAATTAAGCGAACAAGTGCGCTACTGTTACATAATTGAACCATTGAAATCTCTTACCTGTCCAGCAGAAAAAATAGCCGTCTCTGCGTTCGTTTTGAACCCCTTAAAAACACGGAGTTCACGCCACCTTTCAAAAGCCCTTTTGATATCTTTGTTTTCGCATGGGCCGGTTGCAGTCTTTTTTTTTTCTGTAGCCACTCCGAAGTCTTTTGCATTTTACAATCGGGTGAATCTCCAGTTGTCACTGGTGATTGTCGTGTAGTTTGAACCTTTCTGGATCCGCCATCAAATTGAAAAGTTCATTTATATCAAGTGCTGTGAGAAAAGGCTATAAATCTCCACCTCCCACATTCTCACACGCAATATAGCCTACTAGCCGAAACACAGATACAGATTATGTGTACATATGCGATGTAATGTTGCAAAGATGACTGGCATTTGTTGCAAAAAAAAAAAAAAGACATTGCTCAAAAATGTATTTTGGTTAACTTTTAACCCAAAAAAGTTACGGACTGCAGCTTTAAGCTGATTTGAATTATTTTTAGGGTATGAACAGGAAATATCACAGCTGCCCAGATCCAGCTGGATATCAAACCCTCATTAATACAGGAAGGAAGAGGCAGTACTGAGAGAGATGACTTGTTTTGGTGAGTGTGTCTGCGTGCATCCATGTTTGTGTCATGTCCAGAGATATCCAGCATGCTCCATCTAATTACAGTTGGATTCCTGGAAGAGAGTGACCCAAACAGCTCATCCATACAGCTGCCAAAATCACTTAGTTTCACTTCAACACCTCTCCATTCATCAGCCAAGTAACATGAAAACATCCAACTTCTGATTTTCTCTCTTTTTTAAATGACCAAATCCTAGTTTTCGAAGCCGTAGCACTTGAGAATCAATCATTACTGAATGCCACCACATTAAACCAAAACAGTCTAAAATATGCTTACACTACCATTCAAAGTTTGGGTTCAGTAAGATTTTTTCTTTTAAATCAGTACTTTTATTCAGCAGTTGCACAATCAATTGTTTAAAAGATAAATTATAATAAAGACTTTTATTTTTCTATTTCCAAATCAATGCTGTTCTTTTGAACTTTCTATTCATCAAAGAATCCTAAAAGATTCTGTTTCCACAGTTTCTCACAGTTTCCACAAAAATATTAAGTACAACAACTGTTTTCAACATTGATAATAATAATGGTTCTTGAGCACCAAATCAGCATTAGAATGATTTCTGAAAGATAATGTAACACTTAAGACTGAAGTAATGATGCTGAAAATTCAGCTTCGCACCACACAAATAAAACAGAATTTAATAGTATATCACAATGTTGTTTTTTGATTAAAACATGCAGTTTAAGCATAATTGGTGAGCATAAGAGAAAAAATCAGTAGTGTAAATTCATAGTGCTATTGCTGGAGCTTTGGTGTAAACCCAGACAGACTAAGAGCATTGTATCAGTCCAGGAAGGAAATACTAAGAAACTCTCAAGGCTTTCTGTCCTAACAGCCTGGAATTCAGCTCCACCCCTGCTGAAGAGGAAGTCAGTTAATCTCAGTGTAATGAGAGTGTAAATTATAAACAAAATGACTCACTATAGGATAGTCACAACAAACATTTGAACAGCTTTGATGAACTACCGCTAGAATTGTACATCTATGTTCATTCTGTAATGTGATGACTAATTCAGGAAGGTGGTTAGAGAGTTGAGTCATTAGTAATTTATCCGTCTGACATGTCTTTTTTTAAATAGTGAATGAGGTAAGAGCAGGCTGGCAGATCTGCAGCATGTTTTGGCAGAATTAAAGGACTGCTACTGTACATCACCATTACACACTATCCTAACTGAACTACATAAAACTACTTAACGCAGTAAATCTATTTTGATATATTTTAAAATGTCATTTAATCCTGTGATGATCCTTCGGAAATCATTCTAATATGCTGATTTGGTGTAAAACATTTCTTAATATTATCAATGTTGAAAACTACTGTGCAGCAAATTATTTTTGTTTTATTTTTAGGATTCTTTGATGAATAGAAAGTTCAAAAGAACAGCATTTATTTAAAGTAGTTTTTTGTAATAATGTATAAGACGTTACTGTCACTTTTGATCAGTTTAATGCATTTTGTTTCTGTTTCTGCAATTTATTTAATTAATATAAAGACAGCTATATATTTTCATGTATGAAGACCCATTTATGCCATGTGAAAAACAGTATGTGTGATATCATAAAGACATTCTTTAATACGTGCTTTTCAAAATTAAAAAGTAATCATATATATATATATATATATATATATATATATATAAAATAAAATAATAAATTATAATAATAATATAAAAATACAGTAAGTGGCTTTTTATATTGTTGTCATTGTATTAAAACCAAAATAATATGGTAGATCATACAACTTTGAAATGAAATGAGTAAATGATGAGATTGAGATTATTTTTTTCTTAACATTTTTGACTGAACTATTGCTTTAATAACCTGAATGGGCTGGAGTCCAAATTAAAGCAGCAAATTCAATCTATGTGCAAATCAGGTCTGAGGCCCTCTATAATTTTCTTTGAAATGTACAGCCAACACAATTTTGACCTTCTCTAAAACTTTTGTCTGTTCGGGAAACATACGGCATCATACACTAAACAGAATAGAGAAAGGATTATAAAAACGAGGGACTAGAGAGGTCAAAGTAGAGAAGTGTCCTATAACCCTGGCCTGCAGACTAGTTTTGAGATACAGCACTGCAAAACAATCTCGCTCAGCGTTTCTCACCATGTCTTACAGTAATGCAGCCCGAACCAAAGAAACTTCAACAGAGAGAAATGCAAAGAGTTCCTCTTCCAACTTACAAGCGCATTTCCTGTTGTATTGTTTTTCTCACACTCTGATTCCCTTCAGGAGTCTCAATGTGAACTCACAAACATAAAGTCTATATGTCAGCACAGACGTGACAGGACGAAGAGGTAATAGAGAAGAGCCGCATCAAGTCGAACACTTGACATGGGGCCATGCTGGGTAGTTAAGTCACACGAGACGCATCAACCGTCTTCTCTGACAGTATTTATATGTGCACCATATGTGTGGGGATTGTGGGTGGTGAACTCCACGAAACTAATTTGATTTCTCATAAAGGTCCACCTGCTTTGAGACAGACAGCGACATGTGGAGTGCATCCTGTCTGTCCCCTCTCATTGCACTGACACTCCCATGATTATGTTGATGTTACATCCCGAGTGGCACAGTCTGTTATTCAAACATCTGTCCCTCAGTACACCTAAGACGCTAGCACCTAGCAGAAGTCTAGCACCTCTTTGTCATAGTACCAACACCATAGCAACACATAAGCAGTGAAGTGCTTGGGAAACATGGGTTAAGGTTGGGATGTCAGATCTGAGTAGCACTTATTAAAGGTGAAGCATGTCATTTCTGTGCAACTAAAAGCACAAAACTAAATTATTAATTTTACAAATAAAATATTTTTAAGAAAATGTGAATGGTGCTCGTCTGTACAGAAACTGCCGCCACAATGCAAGGGTGCAATTATGCATTTTTTAGGTTGTTCTGATTTGTTTTTAGTACGTTGCTATGTGGTTGCTAAAGAGTTCTGGGGTGTTGTTAGGTTTACTTACAGGTCTAAGTAAACCGAGTCCACCACCAAGTCTCAGGTCCGTCCTTCGATGCAAGTCCACATGATTGTTTTTTACACGTTTTCATCCACCAGGAAAACATTAAGTCATATTGTTTAGGATATTAGCAGCCCAACAAGCTGCATACCACCCAAGCCTATCTTAACTTGTTTATTTTATCATTATTTAAATTTTTTGGGCTGGAACGATGCTTCAACATAATCGATTACGTTTATCATGAACTGTTGTTTCACAGTAGTATGTATGTAGTATGAGTTTTATATTTACATCCCTCAGGCCTTTTGGTCCAAAATTGTGCTCTTTCGGATAAAAACAGGAATTATTGTGTGTACTTCAAATATCTTTTTCTATTAATTGGGCGATGTGAGCATTGTGGAATGCTAAACTCTCACATATAATTTCTGTTTCATTCATACTCAAAGCCGGAGGGAGCCTATATATATTTATTGATTTACTTTATATAATTATAAAAAAGTTAAAATCTTTGTTTTTTATTTAATTATTTGACAAAATACCACACTGTGTCCTTCAGTAAAAATCTTTTTAGGTATGTGGATTGCGTGCAGTTAGCTGTTTGGCAAGCATATACCAGCTAATAGCTAGATGAGATCGGATAGAGCACACAAAACTGCCTTTGTTTTTGTAGACCCTCAGACACTAATACGTTTATCAGTCTGAGAATCTACTAAATTGTCAGTAGATCTGCAGCTTACCTGAACTCTTCCAACATGATGAACATTTCATAAACAGCATATTGTTGGCTGGGACACTGAGGAAATAGCTCAAGCCAGAGGTTGAAGTATATCAATCTTCATGGCTCTAAAATAAGACTGAGATACACTTGAAAAATGTTTTTCCAACCACAGCAGCTGTATTTAAGAGTGACGGGGGTGTAAATGTTTACTGAAGGAGTCTTCATTATTGGAATGTTCCCAAAAACTTCAGGCGACTCAGTGGGATGGTCATGGACAAGAAGCACAGCCAAAATCCAATGGCATACCATTTCGAATTCACTTAGATAGACAAAAGAAAACAGTGCTTTGTTATGATGTAGATGGATCATTGAACTTTCATAACCCTTGGCCATCTGAAGTCTACATGAATACAAGAGGTGCCAATGAGATCTGCCAAAGTTTGTTCTAGCAGAACAAAAAACAATATCGGTGAGGTTTGTAAGATGAAACTAGAACTGTACACATGCAATAAAAACGGAAAGACTTCATATTGGCATCATATTGAATAAATCCAATATTCTGTCAAGGTTCTCTCAGACAGCCTTCTCGCTAACAGGGCTTAAATGGGAAGATGACCAACCGAGCATGCAATAAAAGATACTAAAGCAATAGTGTTTGAAAAATCACTAAAAGCGTGGTGATAAAAGGCTGTTAAATAATAATCAAAGAATTGCACTGGAGAACGTGAACACAGAACAACAGCAACCTTGGAATTTAACTGCATTGACAGCAAAGCATTAGGTCCAGAATGAGCTGTCACAACATAAATAATGTTGGCAAATGCTAAAAAAAAAAAATAGGAAAATGCTATTAGGCCTGGAAAAGGTCTGTGTAGCCGAGGATAAAGCCGGCTTTGAACTATTGGCAGCGCTCAAATCACTTCTGTAAAGGCAACTCAATACAGTAGCTGGTCTTAATCCCACTCAAAAGCAAGGGAGGAATATCTATACGCGCTCATCTTATTGGTTGAGGACAGCCAGAACCGATTTTCTCACTCTCTTCCCTCCGCCCTGCCTTCATTTACTGAAGAAGCCCGATGTGCAGTGGCAGCCAAAAGCACAGCATCAACAGCTATGCAGAAAGCCACACTGGACTCCTATTTTGTGCCTGAAAACAAGGCCCTCAAATTCAATCCATGTTGAGAAGATTAAGAGGCTCTTCAGTGGCATTCCTGCTCCATATGGCTACAAGGTGCCTGCCTCTATTCGGTCTGAAAGGGCTTAACATGCCATGCCAAGATACTTGAGTACCTGTCTCTATGAGATAAAGGAAAAACTGTCTATTTTCAGTTAAACATACATCAATGGCACAGACATGGATTAAAATAGGAAATAGGTAGTTACCTTGAGCTCTAGGACTGATTAGTTTGCATAAAGAAGGCCTTTTTATAGTGCATTAAAATAAACTGGGGAACACATAAGAACTACAATCTATTCTGAAGCATTCTGGTACAGGAATATCATTAGTTCCTCTGTCAGTTCATATATTAAAATGACTCAGTTCTCTAAACAAGGTTCTTTAAAGAAAATAATATTAATAAATATTATATTCCTTCCTCTTAATACAACCTCATACTAACTAACAATAGCAAGTTGCAAATCATTGTTTTACTATGTTGTGAAGTAAACGTGTTTTTTAAAGGCCAAGCTTTTATGTGCCCGAAGATCTATTCTGAGGCATTCCTGTACAGAAAATATCATTAGTTCCTCTGTCAGGTCCTGCTCAGGTCTCTTAAAAGGGTTAACTTCCTTAATCGTCACTATTCAGATCCTTAGATCCAAACTATAGCAAAGCTTCAACAAACACCACAACAAAGATCAAGTTAAATCTAATGGCAAATTTGTCCACCTTCTTATAGTGGAATAAATAAAATGAAATATGAAAATAAAATACTAATAAAAATAATGGATTGCAATTTATTATATAATCATCAATAATTAAAGAATCAATTACAACTTAAAATCTTAACACAAATAAAAAAATCTGCAATCCTTAAACCCTTGTTTTCATGTTATACTTTTTAAAATAAAATGCATATAATAAAACAGTCTCCCTCTTAATATCACAACTATACCAATTGCAATTTGCAGCGTAGTAAACTAAAGGTTATTTTTTAAGGCTAAACCCTTCAAATTGCCCTACCTAACACCCCTTTTTAAGGAATAAAAACACAAAGTCTATTCATCAAACCATTGATGAAAATCGAAAGAAGTTATGGAGTCTGGATCCACCTTCGAGGCTCAGAAAGCATGAAAGGGATCTTTCCTTTCGCTGCAGAACTGTCTAACCCGTGTGATCTGTTTGAGAGATGCTGCTGGAAAAGCCTTACATCAGTGAACCTGCCTGAATCATTTCAAGACTCCCAAGTTTGGTAGCGATGCTGAAATCAAATGTAACTCCTTATCTTAGCCATAAGCTCTGACAGACAAGTGGAGAAGAGAAGTGAGCAGCCATTATCTGTTTTTCAGATGGGTGAATTTTAATCGCCTCAAATGTCTAGCACAACGCACACAGTGGAAAACACCCCACAGGATTTCACTATAAATAGCTCTCATCTACTTCAGAAACTGGATTCTTCATTCATGACTCCACCACGGGCTCTTCCACACTACAGCATATAGTATAACACAGCTCACAAAGGAAAATCAATTCAAACCTCATTCTACATCTCTTCGTATTACACAGTCTGACATTCGACATCCTGTTAGTAAAACGGGTATTTTCCAAATCATTAACGTGCAATAATAAAAGGCAACTCCGGTGGAAAAGTGTTTCATATCTACTTCGATAGCTAAGGGCATTCTGCATTTGCCAAGAAAAAAAGTGTCATATGTGTTAATCACTGAATAATCAATCATTTAGAGGAGATATGAACCCATTCACACTTTTAGAAGCCATTTCATTAATGTATCTGCCGGCTTCTGTATACTTCATCTCAATGAAACATGACAAGAAAGTAAAAAACAGGGTGGATTAAGTTCTCTGAAAACTGAATATGAAGGCAATACTGTTGTGGGTCCACCTCATCTCTCTCTCACACACACAAACACACACACACAAATCGATATGCTTGTATAGCATGGCATAACACTACACATCTGCAGAGTATGAGTGTTTAATATTAAATCACTCATTTTATATTAATGAACTCTTCTGAATAATTAACAGAAGAAAAAAAATGTTTTGGTAACATTTAAAGTAATATTAAAAAAATATTTTCATTGAAATTTAAAAATAAATGTGTCTGTAACTCTGCAGTATGAACACTGAACCAGTCAGTAATGAAGCTTCACCAACCTTAAGTACACAAAACGGTTCTATAATGATACAGTTCATTCAGCAAAGAATTTGTCAGACTGATTCAAACTGATAGCTTGTGATTTCGGTCTTTTTGTTTGATTTATTAAAACGGGGTATCCCAAATAGCGTTTGTGAGAAAACTGCAGGGGATTTTGTAAGTTAATGAAAAGGTAATAATAAATTAAATTAAAAATTTTTTTTAAAAACATATAACAATATTTATACAAACATAAAACAAATAAAAAATATCACTTATTTTTATGTGACCATTAACTGACACCAGACAACTGTGAACAATGTCTTGCTAAATTGTTGAAATATTAAGTTAAAAATGTAGGAAGTACACAAAATGTTTGGTCAGAACACTGGAGCACACTTCTAACACGGCCAGCCCCACTGGAGAAACTTGAGCTTTTTGCTTTGCTCATGGTGAAAGGTCACGGATTGACTCTGAAGAGGTCAGACCTAAAACCAGTCCAGGTCGTGAACCACACCACACACAACTGACACAGTAAAAGAAGTAAATGGTGACAAGCACCATTGCAAAGAAAGTAACCAAAATGCCAAAAGAAATATCAAATAAATCCTCATTGTATTTTAACTATCTAACAAAAACATCTAATTAAAAATGATAATCAGGCATCAGTGTGTGATTTTACAACACTGATAGATCTTGTGAGTACAATTATCATGTGAACTAAATGAACAGAAATATAGTGGCATGATCATTACGGATTGATGCATTTGTTCGACAAAGTTCCACCAGGTGGGTCAGTATAATTATACCACAACATAGCTATTAGCCTCAGATTAGAATGCAATGCAAATCTCCCAAGCACCGAAGAACAACAGTGCACCAATCAGAAGACACTTTCTGACTGCTGTAATCATTTAGCACAGACCTCCAAAGGGAAACCGTAAGCCTGCTGGGACTGTCTGTACCTCAGTAGAGGTGTACGCAGTACGCACATTACTCTGCCCTCTTCAACTGCATCCATTATTCATTCTCATTAGCTTTACATTTATTCTGGCTGCTCCAAAGAGGTTCCTCTCTTTTTAGCCTAATCAAAGAAATGATATGTCCTTTATGTATAGGTGATGATTTCACATGAATAATATAATACGTATCTCCAAATAAGAGACACTTCAAAATGGAGTTCTACTTTTTGAATCAATATACTGTATCAATATACTTTTGTCACAGAAGTGGACTGAGCAGACCAAAGCAAGTATGATGAAAAAACAGACAGTATTCAAGGGATGTTCCATTCCTGAAACAAATGATCATGATTTCCACAAAAATAATAAGCAGCACAACTGTTTTCAACATTGATAACAATGATAAACGTTTCTCGAGCACCAAATCAGCATTAGAATGATTTCTGAAGAATCATGACACTGAAGACTTCAGCTTCACCATCACAGGAATAGATTACATTTTTAAAACATACTATATATATATATATATATATATATATATATATATATATATATATATATAGCCGTATTTATATACTTTGTTTTTGAATGATGTTTAGAAGAGCACCTCTTGTGACTCACGGCACCAAGTCAAGAGAGACTGATGCAGGGCACGACATGCACAAGAGGTCATTCACGCTGTCTCTCTGCACCACCGTTACCAGAGTTTATGGCCTCAATTAGATCAAAACAGCCTCTTACGGAACAGTGGGTTTAATATGTGTTGAGGCAGGAGGTGGAGGTGTAGAAGAAGATTGGATTATACACTTTAAGACAAGTAATGCAAACCAATATGGCTCACCTAGGTCTCTCTCTCTTTTAAAGCAGAGAGTGTTCTTACGGGATCAAATCTTTCTGTACAGCATGATGGAGAGAAATTGAAGGTACGTGAACTACACTTTTTATAAACTCTGAGAACTTCAGCATGGCCTTGATCTTGCGCAAGCTGCATTTTGAAGAATAATATTGCTGTTTGCCTCTTGAACTCTGTGCTTGACAAATCCACACAAAATCCTTACTCAAGCCCTTCTCCAAACCCATAAACTCTAGACGTGCACACACAAAGCACATTCTCAACCTTTAATTTTGGACAGCCAAGTGAGTGGATTGGATTGGCTTGCCTTGCTGTGGGTTACCACAAACAAAAGGCCGAGAGAGAAACAAAACATACCTCTCTGCGATCAAAGGGGCTTTAATGTCATTTGAAGGTCCTAAACAATCAAGTGGAGAAATTCAAAACCTCATATGGTGAGGTGGAAGGGTCTCTCGATCCTGGTGAGAGAATGCTTGTTATACATGGCACTGATTTTCTTTCATCTCAAGATTTTTCCTCCATTTCATATCAAAGTGTGAAACTTCATCCATGGCCAGAAGCAGAGATTAAAGTTTTCGTCCCTAATTTTTTCATATAAACAAGAGCAAAACATGATGTTGTACTTAGGAGCCCATTAAACTCAAGAAATCAAATGCAGAAGGGATGTGAGAAAAGAAAAGAATGAAATGGTAGTAGATTTATGATCCTTGCCTATGCTAAAGTCAACCCCATGATGCTAGGGAGTTCTGGGCAGTTAATAGGCGTTGCTAGGTGGTCACTAGAGCCTTCTGGGTGGTCAATTACTGAACCTCAAGTCTTTATATGGCGGTCTAATTTATCTGCTAGGCTAAATAATAGCACACATCTCAACAAGTCACCCACTTTTGAGATATCATCACATCCACAGCACAAACCGAGCTTAAAGGTATGGTAGGCAATTTTCGGAGAGACTAGCAATAGCGAGCTAGCTTTGAAAGCATAAGATCCCACCCTACATTCAGAGCGCTCTCGAAAGCCAAGCCTCTTCAAAAAAACATGCACGTGTACAAGCAAAGCGTCACGAGAGACGGCGTTAAACTACCTCGTGTCTCAAAGCACGTAACATTACAATGATAATGAACATTAACAACTCAAAGAGCACTGACCTGTACCACCTGACTGCAGCAGATTCATTTCGGCGTTGATAGCATTGCCATTGAAACGCATAAATTCGAGTCACAAACCGCTCTGAGTATAACGTCACGGGTTTCCATCTCTTCCAAATTACGGTAGTTATGGCTTTAACCCCGCATAAGCTCATTGTTTTGGTTCAGGAGGAACTGTAAAAGGTGGCTGCTGTTTAGGTTGCGTGCTAGGTGACTGACATCTGTCAAACTCTGCATAGCATAAAAAGCGCTGATGACGTCTGCGCAAGCAGGGTGCACGGAGGTATGGAAATACATGTTGATAGGAACGAGGGCAATGATTGGACGAACATTTTATGGTCCTACACCTTCCACAGACGATATATATAAATATAAAAACATGAAGAACACGTAACTTAGGGATTGCTATCAGGATGTGAAGAGACTTTCAACCAACATAACACAAAATGTTTCAGGAACAAATCACCTACCCTGCCTTTAAGTTTAATATTTAGACTAAGAATGATCAATGGTAATGAAAAGGCTAATAAAAAATCCTGCTGAACGAACAAATAAGAAAACGGCTGTTAGCCCGGCAACATCATTCAGTGGTGCATATCTAGTCGAGGTTCATTAAACAACCTTTTGTCAACGCTGTGCCTTGCTCTATTGTTCCTTCTGAACCCTAGTGAGAACAAACGGTTCATACATCTACAGCAGAAATGGATGACATGAGTAACAATACTGTGCAAATGCAGCTAACAGCATATGACAGCTTCCCCCTGCCGATCTGGACTAGACTATTGTTAAACCTGTGTGCTCTATTGTTTCTGTGAATTGTAGAAAAACTTCTCTGAAACTCTCTAGAGAGAATCAAGTAGAGCAGTTTAACAATACAATAGATGACCACTATGATGTTGATCACTCTCCCTAAGTTTTCCCTAACATTAACAACAACATTATATTCAGATTTCACACACACACACACACACACAAAGGTAAATCTGTCAGACTACTGCATAATTAACTAATGACAAATTAACTTGCACAAAAATATACCTAAAATATGTATAAAATGAATTTAATGTAATATGCTATAATATGCTATAATATAATATGAAATAAATGGAACCAAACTAAAATAATGTAACTACTAAAATTAAAATGCATAAGTATTTTTCTTTCTCTAAATGAGCTGTTTGTGTGTTTTTGCTAACGAGAATGTAAATGAACAGTAAACTTTCTGAATTAATCTGAATTAATCTTGATAAGATGTTGTAGCGCATTAAACTCCAAAACAAACAGAAAAACATCCAGGAAATCGCCACCCCTCCCCAAACTGCTAGCGCTAATCTGGCATGTCTGTATGTGGAGACTAGCACACGCTAAAGAGCTGTCAGAAGACATCATTAATCCCTCAGGACCACCACAGACAGATGGCGTGATGGAGAACCAGCAAGCCACTTTTTCACTGAGCGGAGACCATTGTCGCAATCTCATTTCTCATAAAAAAGAACAGAACTGAACAGGGCTGGAGCTGGTCCTGGAACAATACATTATAAAAGATCTTTACCAAGTGTTTAAGATCAATACTCAAACCCCAAACCCAACCTTTCCATTACAGAGCCTTATTTCATAAACATCCTAAAGAAAGCTACAAATGTGACCAGAAAGTGGCACAAATCGCCTCTCATCCAAAGGACACAACATTCAGTTCAGCACATTACTGAAGATGCTATAAGGAAGGAGAACTGAGGCGGAGTTTAAGGGACATGACCTCTCCCTCAGGGCCTCTTACCTTATCAGGGGGGTGCAAAACAGTCTATACATAACCATCAAAGTAGCCTGAAGTCTTTAAGGAGGACAAGTGTGACCTAAAGGAAGTAATGGAAAAGTAAGGGGGGAGAGGGAGAGCATTGAACTTGCATTGAAGGTCTTAATCGATCCTTGCGGCCAACAGCAGGATATTGTCTCCTAAAGGACGCAGAGCACAGTTAGTCTATCAATCCGAGGCAGTTACGACAGCTTCAGCGGAGTGAGAGGATTTCTCAGTAAAGCACATTCAGTAAGCTGTTTACATACAGCATATCTTTTCTGAACAGCATCCGTCCTTTAAAAATATTTCTACACAGCTGAAAACACAAAAATCTATTCCAGCGTCAACGTCACTATTACTTTCCCCAGTGGATAATTCTTCATCCGCTCTCCCCCGAGCTGCCATGACCATCCAAGCTGGGCTGAACTGTATTATGTGTGTGCGTATTTCAGTTGAAGGGCCAAAAAAACTGCCGTTCTCTCAGTGAACTAATGAAACAAAAGCAAACACACAGTGGTACAATGCTGTCCGCCAGCATCCAGCAGGCCAATGTCATTAATCATGAGATCCAGAGGCAGAGGGCTCTTCATCCAGTCCTGTTGCCATGGCAGACCCTACAAAAGTGTCACATATGCACCTTTCCTTCTTTCCTATGGCCTCACTGGTTGGCCACCAGCCAATTGCAGCCGTTAATATAAAAAAGGAAAAACATACACAAATACTGCTTTGCACATGCACTTTTACCCATATATGCACTCTTTGACCTTGCCCACACATCCCAGTTGTTCTCTTTGTTACATGCACACAAACAATCCTGATCCATTTCTTTATCAGTTGTTCACTCAGTGCTGAGAGAGGAAGAGATACGGCAAAGCTGGATATAGGAGAACCCAAGCAATCTGCGGGCAGTCTAGGGCTATTCCAGCTAATCCTGTGTCGTCACCTGTTATCCTCCAGGACACACATGCACAAACACAGTCTCCGGTTCCTGAGCGTCTCTCCTTCTGCCCTCTATGTTTACTGACAGGATTGTTGTGGGGCTATCATTCCGATCTAAACTACTTAATTTTTACTCAGCAAGCGCCCATACAAACAGAGAACTACACGAGGATGGTCCACCTAATAAGCTTGAGGAAAAGAAACATTACCAAACAAACAGGACACTGGGGTTGAGTAAACAGGCATGGTAAAGGCATGATGGTGTCCCTGTGTGTGACGGAGAGGGCTGTGTTCCCATGCGATGGTTTAGCAGAGAGCTAGCTTCAAAACATCTACAACTTATTATGATGATGTGGCTTAGTGGTTAATTATATAGGATGTTAAGCTAACGTAGGTTCAAACTCGAACTTAAATTCTTACATTCCTAAAATTCCTAAATTATAATACAATACAATACAATAATACAAAAAATAATACAAAATAAAATAAAAGTGTTTATAATATATATATATATAAAACAAAAAGGTACTATTAGGTCTTCGGTTGTATATACACACTAATAATACATATACTGTACATTAAATAAATAAAAAAAGGTATAAAAGATATAAAAAGTTACTGTTCTTATAAAATATAATTTACTGGATAAATCTGACCTCAAACAGACATTTTTTCAAAAACAATTTGACTTTGCCCTACATTGATTTGTCAAAAACACACTTGAACTGCAGTTATTTGGCCTAACAATGAATACGCAATTCCACAATGATTTTTGAAGCAAAGACTGAATATATAATAATATTATAGGCCCATGAAGGGGTATGGAGGCTAAACATTTCATGCTAACAAGTATTAATTTCATTAACACACAATCTTCTCTGTTAGCAGAGTGTGAGGACAGACATCCACCTAAGAGGGTGTCTGACTGAAAAGGGCTGAGTGGGGCAGTCAAGAAGCAGAGGCAGTTTGACAGGGGTGTTATGGAAGGGTCAGCTGGTGCTGCTCTGCAATGCATGAGAAAACGCAGGCAAGTAAGGCAGGTCTATATCGGGCACGCAGTCAGCATGCCAAATGGGTTACTGAACAGCGCAATGTGATGGACGTCCTGATAGCATGCCAAGCTTTCACGGCACGTCCAGCATTACACAGGTACCCATGAACCAACACAAGTGTGGCTTAGGCTGCTAATCCAAAATCAACCGCCCGTTTGGCATCAGAAGGGCATCAGATACTTAGCTGAGATGAGTGTTTAGGGCCCGGCTGTTATCTTAAAGCCATCACCTCATCCAAAACCCTGGCACCCACTCCGTCTCGAGAGGTGGAGCAAATCATTGTTCTGTCATGCCAGAGATTCTGAAATGGTCTGATTTGGGCAGCATAAGACATCTGGAGTCTCTTCACCATGTTCTCTTGCTCCACAAACCTGACAGTCTGAATGAGCACCAGCACAATTACCCAGAGCTCTTTTGGGTCAATGACATTTACCGCACCACTCACAGACACAATCAGTTTCTTCTGCTCTATATGTCTTCAAATACAGATTCATGCCATGGCACAGTGAATGGCCAAGGCTTTACAAAAGAGAGGCCTGACAGGAAGGTGAATGAAGAGGAATAGAAAGAACCACAGAGCTAATGGAGGTTAAAATAGTTCACTGAAGTCTGAAAAAAAAAAAGAGTCAAATAACTTCTGAAAACACCAGAAAAACTTGAAATAAGAACTCACCAGGGATAAGCAAACTGTACAATTGCGGTAGAAGTCAATAGACTCAGCCTAAATGAAATGTAAATGGTTTTTTGAAACAGAAATGATTTTTCTGTCTAGAGATGGCTGGTTCAGTTTTGATTAGGCTAAATCTCTTTTGCAGTAATGACACTGCCTCCCTCCGCTGAAGTATCAGGCGTTATATTTAACTTAGACTCGGGCAGGCTGATTCACCCCACGGTAATTGAGGGTTGAGGACGGTAAGCTCTGCTGGATTGGGAGTCACTGTAACATGGCCGCAATGTATGTTGGTTAGGGAAAGACATTGCAGGCAGTTTCTTATGGTCTCATGTCTTTAACACGTGTGAACATGAATGCATTTCAATAATAAAGATGTCTGGTTTCCCACTCAAGATGCATTGCAGAGCGTCAAAGATGAAGGGCCTCCACAAACTATGAACTGCTGGCCTAGAGGGACTGTAAAGCTTAATATTATATATATATGTAAAGCTGAAAACTTGTAGTGACCTCTCTAAAACCACTCTAAAATAAAATTTAAATATATTTTAAATAACGAAAGCCTATAGGGTCCAAAACCCCACTGATATTCATTGTATGGACAAAAAAGAAAAAAATGTGACATTATATACACAAAATATTATATTTCTTCATTGTGCTTTATGTGTTTAGATTTGAATACTGCCCTAATGAAAAACAATCAATGGTGAAACATGCATTGCTAAAATCTCTCACATGGTGAATCAACAGAACCTTGTGTGGTTACTATGACAATCAAAGAAAAAACAATTAGTCCTGAAAAAATTATCTGTTCACATGTAACAAAAGTTTAGAAAAAAATTGATAATCTGATTTCACAGAAAGCACAGAAAAAGCCTGAAGTTAGTGGTCACAGTAGACTCTGAGCATGCAACATTTCTTCGGACACAAACAGGATAAAATGTCACGACACTAGGGCTTCTAATATATCAGAAATCACAAACAATGTGATTATGTCTCGTTAAAAATTTTAAAATATATACCATATACTTCGACATTCCTGCAACTCTGAAGTGTGTGGTTCTGAGGTTGTGAATGGTTTCTAAATAAGAAGAGCTTTTGTGCTGAAACAGTAAACGCAAAAAAGGTGGTGCAACTATTTAGTGAACTTATGTCTTCACACTTACAGGCTTTATCCAGCAACCAAGATGACAGACAACAGCATCAACCATGTCAGACACTCCAGCAGAAAGCAGAGCCTCTTGATCTCCATGCCCTCGTGTGACACGTCTGACCTTACCGAAGCAGGTGCTAGTCTTAAGGAATGCTCTTATGTTAGCAAAGGTTAGATACAGCGTGAGGCGCACCCCAAAGAATGGCAGGAATGTCCATCCTGTGAAGGCAGGGGTTCACGGATGGAGAAATGACAAATTCGGCACCTTCAGAATTTGTTTTGCTTAGCATGTCGGAAAATACAGCTGCTTCTCCTGTGCCAGTTATCTCACAGCAATCATCCATGAGACAGCCGCGAACAGATTAACCGTGCCAAAAGGATGGTCGTAAGAATGTCTTTAAAAAAAAAAGATTAGCTCAAAACACAACTGAGCACAAAGACTGCTTGTTTCTTTGAAAGCCTGTCCCCCTTTGTTATTTACATGTCCTAACTGTCCAACCTGACACATTTTTACGGTTAGGGATGACACAGCACTCTTTTGGGAACACAGCTTTAGAAAATCCCTGCATGCCGATAAAAAGCACATTCCTTTAATCTCCTCACAGCTTTGCCAGGCAATGTGGTAGCTCCAAAACAAAGAAAACAAATAGTTGGTGACCTCTGATGAGTCCAGTGCTGGGGAGGAAGGGGGAGAGCAGAGGAAGCAAAGCACTAAATCTTCTATCCCAGCCTCTGTTTATGAACTTTAAGCACATATTTGTTGTGTTCAACATCCATCTGACTATTTTCTCTCTGTCAGATCCTGTAGGAATCCTCCTGTTTACCTCCTCTTAATTGTTGGATTCATCCTCATGCTGCTTAACATTACAGAAATATTACTGACAGACATACTTCTTTGCTTAAACCTAATCTGAATAAAGATTCAACTCTGGAAAGATGCGTGGTAAATAGACATACTGAATGTTGACAGTTCATTGCATGTGACCACAACAGTATTCAAGATACGACGTGTTGATATTCTATAGAAAAGCGTGAGATCAGAAAAGATCTTTGAGAAAAAAAAAAACTTCAAATCAAGAACAACAAAACCCTGACCATTAAATAGCAGGAAAATGGGAGATAATTGTACATAAGAAATGTAAAAAACAAACACACGCAAGGAGTCAATGAGAGCGAGTGAATCGTCAAACTGACCTGCTTCACTTCAGCCGGCATCACGGAAATCCTGTTTGGTTAAGCCTCTGGGAGAAACGCAACGAGAACAATATTCTCTTGTGAGTGGAGTTTGTCTGTAAGTCAGTCAGTCAGTCAGTCTTTCGTTCCTTATTATGCGAGTATGTCCTGTGAGAGCCGAGACAGCTCAGAGCCACAGAGCCATCCTTTCCCCACGGTCACATGCACGAATATACTCCGTCTCTCTCGTCTTCTTGCATGTGCCTCTCTCTCTCTCTCTCTCTCTCTCTCTCTTTCTCACACACACGCTCTTTCTAACACATGCTCGTAATCCTCTCAGGGACAGAAGAAACCCGCCTCCACCGTCAGTGAGCGAGGATGCTGCAAACGTTGGGGCGAATAATGATTTCAAAATGAGGAGAGATGCTTTAGACAGTCCAATGAATCCTTCAATAAATTCAGGAATCCAGCTGAAGAGAACCAAAACAAAACAGCTCACACACAGAGAAGTGGAAGGGAAAAAAAGTTACCCGGTGCAGGAACAAAACACTCTGGGTAGACTAAGAGGGGAGGTGAGGGGGGGAGAGGTGGACGGGCGTAGAGGACAGGGTAAGGGGGGGGGGGGAGTGTACGCGTTTGAGTGAATAGAATCTTCCCAGAAGGCAGTTGCCCTGTTCACAGAGTAGAGTTTTGTACTCTTGTTCTCTCCCTTTCCTCGCCGAGCATCTATGCAGACAAGGGTCAGACGGATTGGAGGGGGAGGGGGCTGACAGACAGACGCAGCTGGAGTGGAAGGAGAGAGAGAGAGAGAGAGAGAGAGAGAGAGAGAGAGAGAGAGACTCCACCCAGCCATCATGCCAAAAGAGCATGAGCCCTGAAAGGGGGCAAAGCTTCACAAACTTTGTTATTTTCCTCTTTTTTTACCCTTACGCTCTCACTAGGCCTGTTCTTTTCTCTCTCGGCTTTTGTCCTTTTGTCCTTCCAGCCTGCTAAATATGAGAAGGGAAAGGAAAGAGGTTGCAGAATGATTTCAGACACCATTCAGTGACTGATAGTGAGAAAGAATTTTAATCCAAATCTATGAATGGCTTTAACACAAAGCCGGAAGGAGGGAGAGTTCAGGGATGGGCACTTTACACCCAGGGTGTCAAACTCATTTTAGGTTGTGGGTCGGATGTGGGACAACTTTTTATTTGTTGTACAATGGTGCACTCGTGGAGAAAAAAAAAAGGTTCATAACCTACACTGGGGTTAAAATTAAATGATGCATTTGCAAAAATTAAATATATTAAATTATGCTTTTGGGGTAAATAAGATTTTTTTTTAAAACATTTATTATACATTTATACTATAAAATAAGTTACAGTAGAGACTTTTACATTGTTACAAAATATTTCTATTTCAGCATTTGAACTTTCTATTCATCAAAGAATCCTGAAGAAAAAAAATCTGTTTCCACAAAAAAATTAAGCAGCACAACTGTTTTTAACATTTATAATAATAGGAAATCTTTCTTGCGTATCAGCATATAAGAATGTTTTGTGAAGGATCATGTGACACTGAAGACTGGGAGTATAGGTGTACACCTGCCCTAACACAAATTTAGGCTTAATAAAATAAACTATACAGCTAATTTCTATTTACAAGCCTGCGCCTCAGTCAAACATAACTTTATCAACTTATTTGACCAAAAAAAAATCCACATTTGAGAGCAATTCCGGACAAGAAGAAACGTATCAAGATTCAATAAACTGTCAAAGCTGAAGATTTTCCACCACGGAGGCTGAGGTATTGTAAATGCAACTCATGTCTTTACTTAAAAACAAAACTCTGAACAACAGTCAGCACAAACACACCCCCACACTGAAGAGCATCATGTCTTATCTAGCAGTAACAGCCTGAATCTGTTTGCAGTCGGCCTGAATGAATTCGCTCCTTTTTCTACTATGGAGTCTGACACCAAACAGACTGCAGAACGCCCTGTGGTCACTGAACCATATAAACATGTCAACAGAAAAAGTGTTGATAAATAAATAAACTGAAAGTAATCAGAGCTTTTTAGTGGATCCAGGCCTGAGGAGGTAGTGCAATGGAACGGATGTCGTGAAAGGTTAACGTGGACTACTGCAGACAGAAAGACAAAAAGAGAAAACCACACATAATGAAACGAACAAGAAAGAATAAGCAAGATATGCAATGTACATGCGACTGTTCTAGTCTCATAAATATATTTATGAGCACTGAATATTTGAAAAGGCTTTTGCTCCAGAGGATGTATGATGTTTACTTAGGGTTGCAGCACTCTCAAATTTGGAATGTAATGAATTTCATCATTAGAAGTTTTCAAAGGTGGCGACTCAGCAAAGATCGCATTTTAAATGCATAACCTCTGTAAACGAGCACTGATTACGGTAAAAAAAAAAAGAAAAAGAAAAAAGTGGGAGTGCAGGCTAGGAAATAAACATACAATGTTGTTTCTCTTGATTTGCATGATCAAATACAAAAATGTGAGTCTAGGGTTTCTCCATAACGGAGATGCTGATCAACAACACAGATCTGGTAAGTGAGATCCTGAGAGAATATGAAAAAATCTAAAAAGGGAAATATAGAGCATAAAATGTATAGCACTGAAAGAAGTTTCACCAAAAATATAAAACTCAATCATTATTTACTCACCCTTGTGGGTTTTTTTTCTTTTCTTTTTTTCTGTGGAACATAAAATAATTTCTGAAAGATATTAGTCCTTCCATATAATGAAAGTGAATGAGGATAGGAGTTGTTTAGATCCAAAATCGCAAAAAAAGCGCAATAGGAATAACACAAAAATAATCAATATGACCCATGCGCAATATTCCATGATTTATGAATCCAAACCAAAATAGTCAGTAATAATCTGCATTTTGTGTCTTCATATTATTACAAGCAGCGGTGTCAGATCCATAAAGAATCAATCTGTTAAATTGGATCTTTTCAATTAATCAATTGACTTGGTTCACAAAACAGGTGTGAATTATTTGCTCAGGACTCAGTTCTCGAGTTTAAAATTATCGTTGATTAAAAATTCCAATTTGGCTTGTTCCTCACACAAAGCTATCATATGTCTTATGCTTGGAATATGCTGCCCAAATCATATTTACCACTTTTAAGATACTTTGTGGTATCTTGTAGCTTGTAAATAAATGCTGTACAGGTTCCGAGCAACATTAGGGTGAGTAAATAATGACAAAACTATGGGGTGATCTATTCTTTTAACTACACATACAATTCATTTTGTGGTGATTATCATCTTTTACAAACAACCATCAGAAAATGAAATATCAACTCTCCACTTCTGCTTTCAGTCTGAGCTGTCCTTCTCATTCTCATTCAGTAGCTGCTCTCCAAATGTTCACTTACTCGAAGTTCATTATACAGTCCTATGCTCGCATAAAGTCTTGTTATGACACATAGTGTAAATAGACCAGGGCCCTGGTAATAAGGTAAGCGACTGACAGTCCAGACGCGCATACCAATCTCTGGATAAATATAAAGAGCAGAAATGAGTCTATCCACTCACACACAAGTAAATAAAGGCACCAGAGACCAGACATAAATATTAAACCTAATATATCAATGGGAAAACAACAGGAGAATAAAACAATGTAATTTAGCTGATCTTATATTGTGTTACCTGCCACACATGATGATGACAATTTGAATCATTTAAGAGAAAGTCAAATAAAAATATCAATGCTATTGGCTTTGTTTAAATTTTTATCAGATTATTTCTATCTGTACGTATATATTGGAATTGGTTGTTAAATCAACCATCTTTGTAGAAATGTACAAGTAATCATCAGCTATATTTACAGTAACTTGTTACCCATCAACAAATGTGTAGCACATACATTATTAAACCATGATGCTAAACCACTTCAAGGCAACTACCATTTAAAGTCAGTGTCTTGAAGCCTCAAACAAGTCTTTCAAGTGTTTTCAATTTAGGCTCCAAATGAGAGGGTCAAGCACACAGACTTGTTTGGTATGAACATGCCAAGTAAAGGGGTCACATTCCTGGAGTGTCTCAGGGGTCTCATAAAGCAAGAGATTCTTATTTTAAACACATGAGTTCAGGATCCACTGAGTGAGCAGCAGTTGGTCCTTTAAGTGTCTCCAGAGTCATCCTGCTGGTGTGGTTAATAATACGGTATGATCAGGAAACTTTCAACCCCATTCAGTAGCTGATGATGAGTCAGTTAAATAGTTCATATTGTAGACAACTAATAGTATCCAGGATTGAATAGAGCAGGGTGATATTTACACACAATGTTTTGCTGATGATATATTATTGTGAATATTACAGTGTTCCTAATGTGCTTTTCATTTGGACAGTTTGTGATTATATGAGTTGTGATGCCCTGTTTGCCTTTGGAAAAAAAAAGAAAAAATTTTTTTTTTTTTTTTTTTTTCAAAGAACCAGCCAGACCATGCATGCACGCACACACATACGTACATACGCACATATGCACATACACACAGACACACATACATACATACATGCATGTAATGACATGGGGAGGGAGTAATTACTAATTAATGACAGAAATTTCATTTTTGAGTGAACTAACCCTTTAAATATATCACCCAGGCGCCCTTGGCTTACAACATAGGAAATGCTGGACATAACCTTATTGTTTTCACTCAGAGAGTGAGAAAAAGATTAAACAACATTGTGAAAAGAAAAAAAGCAAGTTCTCTGTGTATTTTAGGGCTTTTAGAAGATTAATCATTTGATGGATTGTGGAATGGGGATGAGAGAGGTCCGAACAGCCCTCTGTAGAATATGAATGGCTGTGGGCATCTGCAGCTGCTCTGAATACAAAGAATGCAGCTATTCCCACTCCTCAGTGAGAGCTCCTGTCCTTTAGTGTGCCAACATTAGGAAACATGTGGGCAGGTTCACCTTTCTAACACCTGCAGGCATATCAAAAATGGGGATTACTCACAGGATTACAATTTGTATGTATTATGAAAGAAATATAGCCATGATATCACCAAAAGTGGATTGTGATATATGACATACTGGAGAGTTTTTTTTTAGACAACTACCTAGAGCTTCACGCTCCACTTCTCATCGCTCATCCACAGCAGTTTCACTGGACTGCACTTACTCTCTATTCCAACAGATAACTTCAGGTAATGGCTAACTTCTTCCAAGCAGCTTTGTGAGGCACATTTAAAGGACACCAGTGACCATCACATGCCATATCCTGAGTTTTACGTCAAACCATTCATGCATCTTTCAAATGAACGACTAAAAATGCTTTAAATGTTTAAAAGCAAACTTCCACATTACTTTCCCTATTTAAGATCAAATAGAGCACTTTTACTGGTGGAATTACATTGTTGGTGTAAAGAAGACATTTAAGCAAAACAACAACAACAACAAAACATCTCAATTACTAATAATTGTGAACAAATTGGACTTATATATATGCAAAAAAGTTGTGTGTTTCTCACACAAACATTCCACATTCTCTGACAGCTCCATATTTTTAGTCACATGTTTTGTTCAAAGGGAAACTTCTTGAATCGAAAAGTAAAGAAATATTCAGTAGAAAAAAAAACGTATCACTATATATGTGTGAAAGCAGAAAAAGGAGCTATGAGAGGTGCGAGAGAGGAAATAAGCAATGTAGGCAGGTTCACTGCTGCTTTAATTATAGTTTTACAAGAGGTTTGACTTTTCCTAGCACTGGAAGTGAGGTGGCATGGGAGATTGTGTGTGTGTGGGAGGAGGGTGAGAAAGTCATTGTTAAGCAGGTGATTTACAAGACTGTGGGCCTCCCAGGCTTTTTCCCGTAGCAAGCTTCCAACGTGTCTACGGGCATGGAGGAAATCCACCATAAACCCTCAAGATAGGCTGCTTTGGGGGTGAGCCTGTAAAAAGTACAGCCAGTATGTATAGTCTATTACTGATTTCAGTACACGGTCAATAAAGTCATCATAAAAACAAATGTTCAAAATTCAGGGGATGGTAAGTTCACTAAGATTGCATGGTAACACTTTACAATAAGCTCTCAATTGTTAATATTAGTTAATGTATTAACTAACATAAACTAACAATGAGCAATACATTTGTTACACAATTTGTTAATCTTTATTAATATTAGTTAATAAAATAGTTCTCAGTTCATTAACTAATGTTAACAAATACAACTTTTGATTTTAATAAAGTAGTAAATGCTGAAATTAACATTAACTAAGATTAATAAATGCTGTAGAAGTATTGCTCATTCTTAGTTTGTTAACTAAAGTAGTTAACTAATGAAACCCTTATTGTTTGTAAAGTGTTACCGATTGCATTTATTTGAACAAATATACAGTAAAAACAGTAATATTGTGAAATATTAATACAATTTAATTGTGATGGCAAAGCTGAATTTTCAGCAGGCTTCAGTCACATGATCCATTAGAAAGCATATTAATAAAGGAAACGGAAACATTTTAAAGTTAATTAAAAAGAACTTAAATTAATTGAAATCGAATTTTTTCTAACAATGTAAATGACTTTACCGCCACTTTTGATTAATTGCATAATAAAATTTTTATTTATTTTTTTAAAAGAGAAAGAAAAAAGAAAGAAACGTACTGACCCCAAATTCTGGACGGTATGCACTGTATATACATGTAGCTAACTGTGGGGAAAATAAGATCATATAAAAACATACTGGGATAAAGTGATTAAATAATTTGAATTACATTTAAAGCTGCAGTCCGCAGCTTTTGTCCTTTGTCACCATCTCTGTTCGAAATCTGCAATTGCAGTTATTCGTGGAATTATCATCTTTACGTGGGTTGTACATCGGCATGAAACAGCGCGGATGAACACAATGTTTTGAGGTGAGTGCTGCTGTCAATCACCGCGCTGTGTGGATACTGTCATTCAGAATCACAGATTCACTTTTTGAAAGTTTGACCAACATAAGAATTTTCACCGGAAAATGTCTTCTGAACAAGTAAGTAACATCCATTTTTGTTCTGATCAACTAAGGGGGAAAAAGCATTCGACATGACAAGCGATCGTTAGATTTAATCAACGCGATTTACAGCAACCGTGCAAATTATACTTTGTTCTCAAATTGTTCATGTCAACAACATCAGCATTGCGTGACTAACTTAATGTGTTTTATGGTTACCTGTGTAGTTCAGAATTCATATTCTCCATATAGCTAAACGAGAAAGGCACAACAAATGAAACTCCATAACTGTGTGAATTAAGAAAACATACTGTTACACGATTGAACTATTGAAATGTCTTACTTGTTCAGCAGAAAAAAGCCGTCTCTTCTTCCATTTCGAACCCCTTCAAAACATGGAGTTCACGCACCTTTCAAAAGTCCCGCTGATGTTTATCCTTGTGTTCGCATGAGATGGTTTCTTTCTCTTTCTCTAGCCACCTTAAATCCGAAGTACGAAGTCTGTTGGGTTTTATAACTGGTGAATTGTTGTTTGGATCTTTCTGGATCCGCCATAAGTTTAATTATGTAAAGTGCTGCGAGAAAAGCCTATACATCTCTACATCTCTACATCTCCTCACATGCAGTATAGCCGGCTAGCCGAAACACCTTCTTTATGTGTCGTAATGACATGCTCGAATTTCCCGCGGAAACCCACATAGTTTTGAACACTGGCTGAAGATGTTTTTTTTTTTAAATAATTATTTTGGATTATTTTTAACTTAAAAAAAAGTTACGGACAGCAGCTTTAAAATAATAATAAATAATAATAATATTTTTTTAACAATCATTTTTATGAGGACAATTTAACATAAAAGTAAAACTTATATACTAGATATAAAGATCCTTAAAAAATGTAGCCTGATTTTTTTAACCTTTCTTTTCTCAAAACAAAACAAAACAAACTGAAACCGTTGGCTGAGTTCCTCTCACTTCACACCAGTGGACATGTACGGTAACACTGAGGAACCTGAGCAGCGCTGTATCATATAATTTCTGTCTTATCACAGACAGCATTGATCAAAGCAGCAACTGTTCTTCCGAAGCTCACCACAAGTCTTTCAGACTCAAAAAAATGTAGACAGAGCTAGCAAAGTAAGGGCACAGGAACCAAGCATCAGTTCACTCCTCCAGGCACTCTTCCTGAATTTTAAATTATGTTCTAGATTCCAGGAAGTAGTAGCTGTGATGTTCCTCAAACTGCCTCAGGTCATGACCCCTAAACATTACTTACATGTGGGACAGTTGAGGTTACTTTAAAGAAAAGCTGTCTACGGTGTCAGAGTTGCTGTGAAAGAGACAAGGTCTGCCATTGACGGAGTCCTATTGTGTGTCTCTGTCACTCTGTGACCTTTTGGACCCTGTGTAGAATAATAAAGGCTCAAAAACTAAAATCAATATCTCCCCCCAGTAAACAGACCCAAGATAAAGCAGTGCACAAGGTGAGTTCTTTCTTGCTTTGGGAATTAAGGGTCAGATTTACTAACAGCTTGCTCCAGCGCAAACCCCCTTTTGGCTTTAAAAAAACTACTGTCGGGATTTACTAAAGACATGCAGTAAAAAACTAGCGCTAAAAAAGATGTGGACAGAGTTATATTTGCGGCTGACCTTATTGCATATGCATTTGTAGGAGTTTCCCTTTCAGGTGCAAAATTCATGGGAGGAGAGTATTTAAATAAATCATGCAAGGTGATTTACTAAGGTTTGCGCCATTATTTAAAGTGTAAATTGCAGGTTAAATTTTTCATGAAGATAATACAATGTGCTTATTAAACATAAAGATAAGAACCGCCCACCATTGGTTTGTATGTTTTTTTATACCAAAATGTACTTTTTACAGTGGTTTTAAGCACTCCCCCTCCCTTTCCACTAGGCTGGGCGTGACGTCATAAGAGGGACTCCAAGCCTCATTTATCGTTAGTCTAACGGCAAGTAGGCTAGCAGTTATTATTTTATTTTTTTTAGATTCAGAAGTGATGAATGAAATAACTCAATTGTAAACATACTCGTGTGTGCTGGCTTCAAGAGGACCGTGATCCTGCCTGAAATGAGAGTAAGCTATTCGCAAAACAAACGGGTTCAGGCCGCATGCGTCAAAACCAGGATTCCGCGTGAGGCTCGTCAGATTAGCCGGTCGCGGGTCGAGCTCTCCATTATTATCCATTATATTAATTATTAGCACAGGCAATATCGCGTTCTGTCAGCAGATACCAGCAAAAGCTGGGACTGATCCCGGTGTTGTGCCGAATTTCGACCCCCTGCCAACCCCCTGCATTGGTAGGTTTAGGATTAGTTGTGGGGGAGGGGTTAGGATTAGGGGTGGGGTTAGGATTAGGCAATCAGGTACTGACTTCAAAGAGGGGGGTAATAATTTGGCAGGGGGTCGAAATTCGGCACAACACCAGGATCAACGCGCTGTGTGAAAGGGGCTCATCGGTTGCTACTCCCTCTTATGACGTCATCACCCTGTCACTGTAAAAAAAATGCTACCTTTGAAAAACCCCAATAAATGGTATTTTAACGCATTTTAAGACCGAAATGTTTAAATATATACACATTTAGCACTTTAATTTACACATTAATTGGTTGTGGTGGTTAACCTGCAATTTACACTTTAATTCCCAAAAAAGCATGTCATAAACCAGACACTAATTTGCGCTGCTCAGATTGCGTTGGTCATTATGGAAATGATCCGAATCCAATTCTTTGATTTGAGCATCGTAAGTTGATCACGCGCAGAACTTTCCACTCCCATCTGCGCTTTATTGCAATTGCGCTCTCGTGCTAATTTGTCAAGTTTAGTAAATCTGGCTCTATAATACTTGATCCACCTACCAATACTAGACAGACAGACAGACAGACAGACAGACAGACAGACCGATAGATACCAGTCAGTTCCCACAAATTGATCCTGTGGTATAACTGGTTTCACAACACAAAAAAACTTTCAACAGTAATGTAGAGGAATACATATAGTTTGAAGTCAAAATATTTCACCATTGAAGGATGACTATGAAGGAACACTGCATATGCACCTCCAGTAAGAAATAAATGATGTGGTGTTACATTCGTAAAGACATGTAGTATGACTCTACTAGCCTGATATTTTCCACCAAACAAACAAAACACCAAACAAATAGAAAGAATTTCATCAGCCTCATTTCCCAGCAGCATCCCACACAGACTAGGGCTAAATTGCATATCCTCACTAAATTGTTTTTACAAATGGAAAAAATAAGAAATAAAAAAATTAATCAGTTGTTGATCTGGATGCAATCCAGTGGTGAACGTCTATTGATTACATATATTACGCAGTCCAGTGGTATTGATGGATAAGTGGGTGGATTGTGATCGAATTTCCTCTAAATAAATAAATAAACAAACAAATACATTTTAATCCTGAGACTCTATTAACAAATTTTTTTTTAACTCCCCACTACTTCTACTTGAGTGAACAATTTTGTATTGTGATGGTGTTTTGTTTTTCTTGTTAATTTCATTTGACATTTATTTCCTCTCATATTGACTTTAGTTTACCCCAGAATGTCACCCCTGTAACATCACTGCCTTAGACACACATTTGCCACAGCACCATAACGAAACAGGACACAAAGCAAACAGGAAGGTCTCTGAGATAACATGAGAAAGCATATAGTGGAGAGAGATGGGAAGAGAGAAGAGTGTAAAGACGACTCATCTTGGGAATCGATGGACGCATCCAGAGCACTAACTCAGTACAGCCAAACACAGATGAAGCTGAATGAGACAGATGGACACATTTTTTTAAAACAATGGATATGGAGCACCATCAGCATGAAGGGAGGTTGGGGGCTGCTGTTCATTCACATAGACTGACGCATGACTGGTCAAGCTGGAATGGTTTACCTGCATGACCATCTGTTGCCAGGCCAGCGGTTGGTTGCTCCCGCCTGTGGTGCCGCCCACCAGTCGATCAGAGGGCAGACTGCCGCGTTCCAGCTGCAAGGAAACATTGCGGCGTTCCTCTTCAAGGGCCCTGGTCAGACGCTCGAAGCGCGCCTCCTGCTCTTTGACTGATGCCAGGATACTGGCGGCTGACGGCACGTCATAATCTTCCATAGCAGCGCCCCAAAATTATATGCTGATTACAGGGCAGGGTAAGTAGGGGAGAGAGAAGGACCCGGGACAAAAGAAACAACCATTGAAAGGGATAATTCAGCAAAAAATTTAAATTCTGTTATAATTTACACACGCTCTTTTCTTTCTTTCTCTTTCTTTCTTTTTCTTTCTTTCTTTCTCTTTCTTTCTTTCTTTCTTGGAACATAAAATGAGTTATTTACAGCAGAATGTCTCTTTTCCATAATTTAAAAGCAAATGGTGAACACAACTGTCATTCAAGGAATTTAACATCTTCAGGGGCAGTTTTAGAGTCAGGAGATGTTCAGGGTTAAGAGGATGCATGTGGAGCCATTTTTATTTATTTATTATTAAATATATTAGGGTGTTTTTACCATTTACCATTGGTTTCACAGACAAGGCTTAAGCTAGTCCCAAACTAAAATGCATGTTTGAGCTGTTTTAACTGAAAGCAACTTGCACTGACATATCTTAAAATAAGTCAGTGCCATTGTTTTGTCTCAAGATTCACACCAGTGATGTTTTTTCCTAAGGCACGTTTATAAAAACTACTTAAATGTCCTAACTGAACTAAAGCCGATAATCCGGTCTTATTCTAAACCCTGTCTGTGAAACCGGGCTTCAGAGTTTTACTAAAAATAGGCTTAGGTCCGGAAGCCAACCCCTAGTACTGCCCCGTATGAACCGCATTTATGGTGCTTTTTTGTCTTTTTTGACAGACCCTGCTACTCATCCACTTTCACTGTTTGGAAGTGAAACCATTTTCTTGATCGCTTTTTGTGATCCACATAAGAAAATCATACTTATTTGGAATGACAGGATGGTGAGCAAATAAATTCAAAATATTATTTTTTGGCTTCACTATCACTACTGACTATAACTCCACATGCTGCAGATGAGGGGTCAAATTGTACTGTTCTTAGAGCAGACGGTCCTTTATGAGAAGGGTGGTACTTCTGCATTTCTGCATGCATCAACCATATGACACAAAACATACAAATAGTTTCAGATTGAATTCACCACACACAATACAAATAGGCATGCCAGACTCTAAATCACCACGATAACATTCATGCTATGCACAATAGCTCAGACTCCTCTCCCATAGTCAAAGGTGACAAAATGAAGATAATGGAAGCATCCCAGAGAGGAAAAAAACAAAACAAAAAACAAGAGTTGAGGCATGGTTCACACACAGTTCACCTGCATACACACCTAGCAGTTAGTTGAGAGAGAGGCAGTTAGAGGAGAGACATCCCCCTATAAGGACAGACGGGAGGAGATGTGCCCAGCGGCGAGTAAAGAGAGAGCGAGAACTGGCTGCAGAGGAAACGAAAAACAGAAGAAATCACAGGTTAGATAACACTCTGACATTATAAACATAATAGACAGAATTCTGCTTCGGTTGCTGGGGATTTAAAGAGGATGAAGATAAAGAAATAAATGAGAAGATGCTAGAGAATGATAGATGACTATTGAAACCTCACTCGCTGACTTTGAGCAAAGTAGATTGGATTGGGCTGTCAGGGGACAGGTGTACGGAGACAAAGGGGCCCGGATGGAGTAAAGACGGGAAAAGAGGGCTGGTGCATATTAATATTTACTAAAAGCATTATTCAGTTGTTGTTTTTCGTTCTCTATAAAACCAAAACCACAAATGGAGACACACAGTAACACAAACATGCTATTCTCTATAGAACAGTGGGTGTGAAGGTCCTATTCCCTTTGAAGCACAGCACAGTACACACACAGGCTTTGATGTTTGTTTCTGGCTGATCATTTATTTATCTTAAGAGCTATTCTGACACAGCTCTAACGGCAAGGCATTGTACCACAGTCTTATTGTGGGTATAAAGTGTGACCACTCGAGGTCTAGCAAAGAGAGCGAGCTGATCTGCCTCTGCTGTTGCTCCTGCCTCTGGAAAATAACCCGAGATTACATGTATCTGCAAGATAAGACACGTTTACAAAAATGTGATAGCTTATCATGAAAAATTCCAGTCAATAAAAATATGGGATGTGATATCTGAGATGTAAACAGTAAGATCTGATCAACGGATACATTTAAGCCAGTTTTAGGAAATGAGCTGTTATGGTTAGGAAGGATCTGTCCATCCATCCATCCATCCATCCTATCTGTCCATCCATCCACACATGCTGAAACACTGATGTCTATGATAGCAATCAAAATAGAGTAAATCACCTTTTGAAATGAACTTGATGCTTCAAATTAAGAGTTTTAATTACATAACAATTTGCCTTGCCTTACATCATTATGGAGACAAATGATTGTTAAAAATGTATTTGTCATTGAATCATTCATTCATTGAATCATTCATTCAAAAGATTTGTTCAAAGACTCTTATTCATCCAGTAGTGAAACAAGTGAAGTCTTTGAGTGAATCATATAATTATTCCTTCAACCCATTTTTTTTTTTAAGAGTCATTAATTCAAGTTAATAAATATCTTTAAATTATATGGCAGAAATTAACATTTTGTCAAAACCTCTTGTAAATATGCTATTTTGATTAGTTGTCTATTCAAAATTGTAATCTCTATTTTAAACAAAAGAAAAAATTTTCAATTTATCCATAATCGTGCAGCTCTAAACAATAGCATTAATGACTTGCCTTAGAAAACACTACTATTTAATTTTGACAAATACACATTTACCCAAAACCTAAATTAAGACCAGCTATCAAAATCTTCACAGTGTAAAGAGGGGCATAGCGCTCTCATCATGGGATTAACTGAGCTATGATGATGAGACGTTTATGATGATGAATCCCTGCTTTAGGATTACAGAAGCTGCCTCTCCCATACTCCCTACTTTCAGGGAGTACAGAGGCAAATGGGAAATAGGTCTCTGCCTCTCTGAATAACTGCAGGAGAATGACAAGCATGTCAGACATGCCCACTGCACTTCTCACGACCACCAGCCATTGAACTACACTTAAAATATTTAAAAGTAGTGAAGCATTCCACGTCTGGTTTGGAGCTGGTTTTGCTGATAGTCTGGAGATAAAAAAAAAAAGAACAGTTCATTGACAGATAACTGTTCCTGCAGGAATATCCCATCTGTATGCTGCATTAACCTTACAGAGAGCTTTACTGCACTGATGGCAATATGGTTCCCTGAACTAATGATTGTACTACAGATTAACCAAGATGAATGAATATCTACTGCGTAACACAAAATATAAAGAACGCTGGGGTCCAAACTACATTTGAAACCAATTAACATTCATTGCAAAGAAGAATCGTATTTTTTGCTCCACAGTAGCAAGAAAGTCATAAAGATTTGAAATAACATAAGGGTGAGTTGCAATAATGACAGAATTGTTTTATTTTTAGGTGAACTATCGCCAATATGTCATTACAGGGTGACGGAGCCTGTAGGCTAACACTGCTTTGGTTAAAAGTGCCAGATAATTGACAAAGTTTTAATTGGTTGTGTCAACAAAATAAATAAATATAAAAGTACACAATATGTATAGGATTTAGTAGCAATTACTAATGGATAGAACAGGCTTTTATTCCTAGAGACAAATAAACACAGTCACATGAACTGTGCTTGTGCTGGCACAGTGTTTTTCCTCAGAGGTAAATACATTGCAGCATAAACCCCAGTGCTAAAAATAGCTTTTGTAATAAATTTACAAACGCAGTCTGAGCTTTCTGCGTGGTTCCAGAGAGGAGATGAAGCAGCAGCAGAGCATTTAAAAACCACGGCTTGAAAAATCCTCAACAACAAATCCATCCGGGGTTGGGGAACACCTATGGTACATAGCCAACACAGGAAACACTAACTTCGCTTCTGTTAAGGTGAGAAAACATTAGGACAATTGTGTTTACAGTGCAATGAGCTGCTACACCTCAACCCCCAAAAAACCTGAAACAATACAAAGCTTATGAAACACAGAGAAAGGCGGATATATAACAAGGCCCAGAAAGTAATAATTTGATTTTTATCATCCAAAACTTCTCTAAACAATGTTGGAGTTGGCCTGATGAACTCATATGTTTCTGAACAAACACAAAAGCCTAAATGCTTAGAAGCTGCAATTACCATGTTATCATTCATGTCTGTAGCGAAAAAAGGGATGAGTTATACTTCCATAGCAAGCAACACTAATGCATGATTGCTGCAGACAAATAAGGAGGGGGCAACTAGACGGAAAACTGGTGGGAACAGAAACACCCCCCCTCCAATTAGAGAATGGTCTCATTTCATTAACCCCAGCCAATCCCCTCTTCAAAAAGATAAACCCTCTCATTTCTCCTCTGGGGGCAGAGGTCCAACATAAATAAATCACCAGTCCAGCTCCACCTGAGGCCCCTCTGTGTGTGCAGGGTCCGTAGAGTAATGAAAATCCTCATTTGATGCTGTTCAGCGATCAGTTTTGCACGTTCAAAGTGTGCTGGGCAGAGAATTGGGTAGAGGGAGGCTGATCCTGGACCAAGAGCTCCTGCTAAGTGTAAAGAAGACCAAAGACAGGGCCCTCAAGGACACCTGGTCCCATTTTAACACTCATCTGCTCCTCTCCAACTGAGTTTAGATACCAAATTAGGGATGTATTAAGCTCAATCACTCAGATTTAAACAAAAGGACGTTAACAACCTCAAAGGTTGAGCCGTGCAGCGTTATATGTCACGGCACTTATGATGAATTGATGGGCTGGTGCTTTTCGGTAATCTAATATATTTTGTTCCAAGCACAATGTGTCAAAAGGGGAGCCCTAAGAGGGAATGAGAAATCTTTAGAATCAAAAGACTGTATGTTACAGTTTACAGAAGTTCTCTAGGATTTACTGTGGAGTAAGTCCGCAAGAGAACCCTAATCCAAGCTAAAAATACAAAAACAGCAGAACATTTTTTAGAAGTTAACTAAGGTAGCTCACTCAAAAATGAAAATCGTTTACTCACCCTCATGTCATGCAAAACCCATATAGCCATATAGCTTTCAATGTACAAATATCATTCACAATCTTTTTATGAACTTTTTGTAGTGCCAAAGCTTTGGGTGAATATACTTTTAATGGAGGGACAGAAATTTCTCAGGTTTCATTCATTTCTCATTTGTGTTTTAAAGATGAACGAACGTCTTAGAGGTTGCAACTGAAAAGATTCATAATAAAGTATGTGTATTGAAAACTGCTTCATCAATTTGCTGTGAAAATCTATACTGTCATAGTCAATATTGCCTTGAATTTGGGATTCAAAGCAGCTAGCACTATCAAGCGCTGAAGAGTTATGTGTGTTTTCTAGGAGGAGGAGAGAGCGGAAAAATAAAGCCATTGTTTAGCCCTCATTTTTTTCCAAGTCTTAGTTTTTTGAACTGACTCGGGACGTGAGAAGCCTCTCGGAATGAACCAGCATCGAGAGAGTTAGAAGAACATCCTCAGCTACGCTCAGGTTCCAAGTCCTTAAATAACACAGTGCGTTATAGTAAAGGTAAAACAGATCAAATGCATGCCATGCTGTGACGCCTCTCAAAGAGGATGCATCCTCATTGTACTTATTTACAGAGAGTATACACATTTCACACAGAATTATACATCTTCACCAACTGATTATACTGTAGGCAAGTAAAATGAGAAAAAAAAAGATACATCACGCTGTGTTCACTAGTCAAAACGGTCTGTCACATTTATGACAAAAATTTGAATTCAAATTACATTCACAAATATTAATTTAAATTAATAATATTTACATGCCATATCCTTTAGACTACACAGACCTAAAACAGGAGGTACATTTTAAACTTTATTTCCCGATTTCACAGACTAGGCTTAAGCTTAAACCTAGTCCCAGACTAAAATACATGTTTAAGCTGTTTTAACTGAAAGCTGCCTGCAATGCTAAATCTTAAAATATGTCAGAGCAGGTAGATTTCAGTTAAAACATCTTAAACATGCATTTTAGTCTGGGACTAGACTTAAACCTTGTCTGTGAAACCAGGGAATAAAGTCGTTTTGTCTCAAGATGTACACAGTAATGTTTTTTTTCCTAAGGCTCATTTAGAAAAGCTACTTAAATGCCATAATTTAACTAAGGCCTAATCCTGGCTTAATCTTAGCCCTGTCTGTGAAACTGGGTCTATAACTGATTAAAATGGTATACTACAAAAAATCCCTTTCTGAACGAGTATTTCTGTCTCATTTTACAGTTAATGTACGGGCATTCACTCTGGGCACATTTGCTGCAGTCTGAGTTCAAGTCGAAGCGTGATTGTTCTGGGTGTCAAACTGCCATCCTGTACATGTATTTTGTTGAACTAACAACATTGTCATCGGCTAAAACACATGCGCAGGTTACTTTACTTCCTGAAAAAGTGCTCACCCTTGTTCCAGTTGCTCCTGGGTCCGGATGCATTCAAAGTTTTTGATGTGAACCGTGTCCAGTTTTGAACTTAAAGGTTGTATCAATCATTTCAGGCCCAAAAAAGGCCGAAACATAAATGATCACATTCATCGAATCTTTCCTAACGATCCGCTAGCTGCCCGCCCCATAAGCATGCTGTCCAAAAACCGCGTCTCCGTAGGCAGCCTAGGCTCTGAAATCTGCACACAAAAACAAATGGGACAACCACCACTCAAAACCAAAATAAACAGTGTTTCAACCAATCACCGACAGGGGCGGGTGTTGTGAGGTTTTGAGCTCGTGCACGGCTGGACGCGAAGTCGGAGCAACACCCGCGGTTTTTGGACGGCTTGCTTATGGGGCGGGCACCTAGCGGATCGTTAGGAAAGATTCGATGAATGTGATCATTTATGTTTCGGCCTTTTTTGGGCCGAAAGCACCTTTAGAATCGCTGAACCAAGATAACTTTACTTGAGAAGCAGAACTGCCAAAAATAGTTAGACATTTTTACAAGAAAAACTTTTATTTTTCTATATAAAAAACTCAAATGTAGCTTTGTCACAAATTTCCTTTGCAGTGTATTTTGAGTATTATACTGTCTACCTTACATTGAAAGCAAACCTCACAAGATCTAGGGAATCCAAATCATCAGTGGAGTTTTTACAATCATTTCCGTGTGGCACCACAAACAGAAATCACAAAAACAATCATATGTGGATCAAATTACCTACAGGCACAGATTACGCACCTGACAGAGCTATATAGTCACTATATACACGCTACTTTTCATAAGTTTGAGGTTGGTATTTTGTTTTTTACAGAAAAAAAATAACTTGTTTTCATCAAGGATGCATTAAATCAAATCAAAATCTACAGTAAAGACACCTATTATGCTACAAAAGATTTTGGTTTCAAATGAATAGTCTTTTGAACTTTATATTCATAAAAAACGATGTCATGCATACAGGTACTTTTCATTCACGAGAAGTGCGTTCAAGTGAGCATAAGAGAGATTTTTTAAAACAAAAAAAAATTACTGAACCCAAACTTTTGAATGTTAGCAGTAGTATATATATATATATATATAGCAATTCAGTGCAAATCAGCAGATTTTGAAAATAAGACAGACATCACTAAATTGACTGCTATCTATAATTTTTGCATGTAATTTGCATTAAATTGGGTTTTTCACATTTTCGGACACTTCGCTGTCAATCCCCTGTGCGATCCTGCCACTCACCCTTCATAGAGATTGAATTAATAACGCCCACTCATATCCACTCATTCAACACCAGTGTACATGTACGGTGAAAGAAACCAATAAATTGTTTCCAACACATACGACACAAACATCCACCATTCTAAAGACCAACATCCTCCCTTATATACCTTAAGATATGGCATCAAACATATTTTGCATGCATTTTTATATACTGATACATTTAACTGCATTATGACTACTTTGCAGTCAAAGCTGCAAAAGAAAAGCATTCATCCCCTTTCATAGTATGATGATGAAGGAACAGACAAAGTGGTACGACTGGCGAAATGATGTGCAGTAATGAAGGGGAGAAAGTGAAGAGCAGACAGACGTTTGGTAGGGTACCTTTGATGTCGGCCAGGCAGTCGGTGTGCGTGTGGACTTGGTGGTTAAGGCTGTTAGAGAGGGCTGACAGGAACTGGAGCTCTCCTCCCAAGAACCTCTGCCTGATACAGCAGCTGCAAGAGAGACGACAACACACACGCATCAAACACATGCGATGGGGCCAATCCACGCTGCATCATTAGCAGGTTTATTTACATATTACAACTGTGAGTCTGTGCAACCACACACTCCCCTCCTCAGAGTTCAAGCTGGGAACGTGAAGAGCTGGCATGCATGGTTTTGGATTGTTTACTTCAGTGTTATAAATAGTTGCTCTTCTTCTCGTTACAGAGCAACGCCACAGCATTGTATTTACTCATAAGCGTTCCACAAATTAAGATCTGCATAATGCTGAACACCTCTATTCATGAAGGAATTTAGTAAGAAATATGGCCTGGTGGTAAGCTGAGCGAGTAAGCTAAGACACGTGCAGCGCCGCTTTTGCAGGTGACCCGAGATCGAATCTGACTTGTGTCATGTCCCAATCCCACAGGTCCTGTTTCCCTATCAATTTATAAATTGGTTAAAAAAGGTCAATGAGTTTGGATTTTCTTCAGCGTGAAAAATAACTATGAATCTTCAGCTAAGCAGCATGTTCAGTTTACCCAGGCAAAAGCACAGGCATCAACAACTGGATTTTTGAGTCAATATCATCTAAATGTCAACATCAGCAACTTCAAAGGCAAACCCAGACAAACCCATTTAAAAAGGTGAAAATTTGGGGAAATATTTTCATTTCGTTGTCATATTTTCTTTATTTCTCTATGATCTTCGTGCAGCACTGCAAAGACTCAGGGGTAATTTCTGAAACTCTTTTCACAAAACAATTCATCAACACTCTTATTCGGCTAAGGATTACAATATCTTTCCCACAAGGGACTCTTCTCTGCTTCGACTTCAAGGACAGACATGCTCAAAGCACCTTGGATTTGTGGGACTGACATCAAAGGTGAGCAAAGTCAGAATACATTTGTTATCAGGCTCCTCTTTCTCTCTGTCTGAACTGAGCTTACTGTGTTCTATGCAATAGTGTGTTGTGTTAAATCCATGTCAGCGTGCAGCTAAAATGTCTGCAGCTAGTTCATGTCAAAGAACATAAACAAAGAAGATGTAAATGACAAAGCTCACAAAGTCTTAACTCTCATGATCTAAAATAGATTTATTTTACAGTACATATGAATCTTAAGGTATATATTATCAATCCTATAAACAATAAGAAAAAATACCATGGTACAGTACTTTTTTGGCTTTTTGGAAAAGTCAAATTAGCGCCATTATATTTTTTCAAAAGTTCCTGGAATACCACGTAGTGTAAATACCATGTTACACTACATGATTATAGTATTCATTCAGGACAATGTTATACAGGACGGTACCATTCACTCTCCCATAAAAAGTTAACTAGCAGCCAAACCATAAGTAATGAGCTAATACAGTCTATTAACTGCTGTGGAATACAGTTCTCTCTTATTAGAACAACCAAGTAGATGATGTCATATAATTTTCTGAGCTGAATAAATTAAGGGCAAGAAATACATTGCCAAAGTAAAGAAACAACCAGAGAATATTTAATTAATGGAATAGTTTCACCAAAAATGAAAATTCTGTTATTATTCACCCTCATGTAGTTCCAAACCATTATGCTGTTATTTTTATATGTGGAACAGAAAAGTAGTCATGTTTAAAGCAACTTTAAGCAGTTCCATTGTAACCACATCTATCAGGTATCCAAAATCCAGACTGCTATTGAATCCACAGTGCTAAAAATCATTGTTACATAAATGAGTTAGTTATTTTTAGTGAACCAAAAAACTTAATCAGTTGAAGCGAATTAATGAATTGAGTTACTGAATTAATGACTCACTTCCTGAATTGCAACTTCATGTTTGACTGAAAATGATCAAGAAATGTTCAAGAAATGATCAATAATCATGAAATGTTACTGTGTACTTAAAGATTGTGAGAGACATACTGACTCATACTTGACTTGTTCATATGATAACAGAATTAAAAATACACAACAATGTTATTTAAAAAAAAATAATAATAATGAAATACAACATTCTTATTTGTTTAATATTTTAAAGGTGCCCTAGAATGGTTTTTATTTTTAATGTTTTCTGGGTTCCCCTTATAATGTTAGTATGTTTTTTAGATCAAAAATAGTTATAATTTAGAAATAAAAGGCATTTTTCCTAGCCTGATTTTAGCCTCTGATGTGAAAGCTCTGTTTGAAGGGACGTGTCTGCTGTGTGTAACGGCCTCTGCTGTGATTGGCTGATATGCTTGCATATGAAATAGCTACATATTACATGTGAAACTCTCTCGAATACTTTTACTACAGATATTATACGTTTTTACTATTACAGCTATCGAGATTAACGAATCGTGAGATGTTTTTAAAGTATTTAGATCTATTCCCATCACATTAAATGTTGCCGTGATGAGCATTGAGCAAACAGATGACAGTGTGTTGATCGCGAGAATAAAGATCTTATCATTGCAACCCAGTTTCTGCACTCTCTCTAATGCTTTCACCAATGCAAACACGATGATGTAAATACAGTATTGAACGATTTTGAGAGAAAGATTACCTGTCTGAACTTGAACAAATACACATCAGAAAGTGTTGCTTGGTAGCTCGATCGATCGAGGCCAGCTCTGTATTGGCCCAAGTTGAGGAAACAGTCTCGTCGGTGAAATGTTTGGAAATTTCCAAAGAAAATAAAATTAACCCATTGTTTCTTCAGAGGATCAGATGAAGGAACAAAAAAATACTTTTGTGTTCATTTGTACATCCAAACACTGAACAACTGCCATGCTTCGGCTGCGCAGTTCCACATGGGCTGGCATATGCACATTTTTGGAGTCGTAGCCTACATATTAATGATCCCGACTGTTGCGTCACAGTCGGTGTTATGTGGAGATTCGCCTATTTTTCAGGGGTGTTTTTCAAAAACGAGATTTAAGTAAGAAGGAGAAACCAATGGTGTTTGAGACTCACTGTATGTCATGTCCATGTACTGAACTCTTGCTATTTAACTATGCCAAAATAAATTCAATTTCACATTCTAGGGCACCTTTAATATATAGTTAAAGACAATTGTTAATGGAACCTGAATAAGAACCAGAGGAGTTAAATTCGGATTCTCATCCCTAGTGACGATTCTTCAAAAATATATACTTGCGTTCGACTTAGAAAATAACCGTAAATAGGTTTGGAATGACATACGAGCAAGTAAATATTGGCATTAGCCCTTTAAATTCCTTGTGTTGGGCAAGTAAATATCTAGAACCACCATCACCATATTGAGGTCACATCAGAGATTCATGACTAGTAAAAAAAAAGAAACTGAATGTATCCACGTAATAGAGCCAATATTTCGTAGAATTCTTGCTAGGGAAGATCTAATTGATTGCAGTGTCTTCAAAGAGATTGGCCCAGGAATGGATTTTTCTCTTTGAGGCATAACCTGTGTGAGCAGCAGACAATGTATCTTCCCTCTCCAAGGAGTGAGGGGAGGGAAGAGCGCTTAGACAGTAATACAGGCAGCATGCCCACAGGAGCATCTTAATTAGAGGAGGGAGAGAGAGAGAGAAAGAGAGAGAGAGAGAGAGACTATACTGTGGGGAGTCTGAATCACTGCTGCAAAGGAACAACTCTTCTAGTCTGAGGTGGCAAGGTCAGAGCGACCGGAAACATCAGTAGAAAGTGTAGAATCTGGCTTAACAAGCTCAGCTGAAGAGGTTGGAATGGGTTTAAAATGTGTATACTCATGCCTTGTTAAATGTAGACTGGCCGTCTCTGTTAGAAACGTCATGTTGTTAGAGCTATGGCATAGGGGTAAGTTGTTGAGCTATGGTGCTCAAATAGGTGATGTAGGTTTGAATACAGCCTGTTGTGTGTGTTGATGCCATTCCTGTTCTCTTGCTATCCTTTCTATAAAAGAAAATTATTAAAAAGCAAAGATTTGAAAGGGTCAAAAACTAAAAATATCTATTATTAATTCGTTTTTACACACAGCTTCAAGACATCAAATCTAATTGTCATCCAATGTCAAAGTCAATTGCTCTCTAATGATGATAACAAACTCTCACTAGCAGGTAACCTTCGCACACCCTTCAAAATCTGTCTTTTATGTTGCTTTGACTTTTTGCAGTTCGACACTTGGTGAGACACAATTGTCAACTTTCAGCAGTCTCTCGCACTCCATCATACTAAATGTGAAGGAAACTTATTAGGCTACATGTCATTGAACACAGCGGTTCTTAACCAATTATTTTGTCAAGGTCTTGTCAAAATGTACTCATTGATAGTGGTATTACTTTGCCTTTTATGCCTGTTTCCAGTCTGCAAAACTACAAAAAGGCATAATTATAAAAAGTAAATTTTAAGTATAAAGAATGTTACTGCCGACATCATTATGGCTTATTAACAAAAGCTAGTTTTGTATCTCTAACAATAACTACTTTTGCTCAAATCATAGCCTAGTGGACTGTCAATGTAAGGACACAAGTCTCTCAGATTTCATTTAAAATATCTTCATTTGTGTTTCTTGAAAACACAATGAAAAGCCTTACGTGTTTGGAAGGACATGTCGGTGAGTGAATTTTTTTTAACTTTAAAAGTCGAACTTTGCTAGACCACGGTAAGAATTGTGATGTTCTCTATATTTAGTATGTCATTTGTTGTCTGGTTTAGTAGCTTGTGTTGCTTCATCCTCGACTTCTTCAGCGCTGAAGCATTTCTGCAAAGCATGGCACTGTTCCATAAAAATGGCAAATATTTCCACTTTCCAGGAAAGATACATATCTTGTGGGATGTTGTGACCTCATACTACTTCACACCATCAGGGTCTGAAATGGCATGTAATCAAATTGGCAAGAAAAAAACAAGCTATTTGCTAAAGAGTACACAAACCACAGTATTCCAGTCATCTAGCTGCTCTAATTAGAGGCAAAGCCAAAGACACATTTTGTTGAAATGCCCTTTCATTCTCTGCTGCCCACAAGCAGGGCCAGGATGCTTATTGAGAAACGCTATGGAAAATGACTACCTATCATTATTAGACCTCTCAAGGTAGTGATAATGTTCCAAAGTGGCTAAATTTGCAAGTGGCAAGCACTCAAGACCAGTCTGACCTTTATAATGCCCCCATCTGCAATGAAAAAAAAAAGAAAACACTTCAGATCTTTACATCATACAAGCCCTTCAAGACTAACCATCCTTCCAGCGAAAAATATTACCTGGAAAGCTTCAGGAGCTAAATTTGTATGGGCAAATCAGCAACCCACAGATCTGCAGGCTAGAAATGTCTCAGAATGTATCTTTCAGCATCTGGAGCCACGACCACTTCTGTAACTTTAAAGTCTGTCTACTGACCTGTTCATCAAAAGCTCATTGGCTATGCCTTGTATGTCATCCTCTGACAGACACGCAGCCATTTGAGTCTTAAAACCCAACTGAGTCACATGCATTCAAATTATAAAATTGCTCACAAATGTCGTGCAAAGGCATTCCTTATAATGCTGAAAATGTCATTGTCCCTCTTGTGGAGTGAACATGCAAATCTGTGGCAATGTCAACCTTCTACTGATAGAGAGAACAACAGACAAGAACAATAGAACGATAGATATAAAACGAACGATCATCGATCGAACGAATAAACAAACAATTGACGGACGAACGGACGGACAGAGGTAAACTAACAGAAACTAATTGTGAATTCAGGTCTAATAGTTATACATGGTCTAAATAAGTAATATCCACTTCTCTGATGGAGTGTTACAACTTTTCAGAGCTTCACGGGCCGCCAAACTGAATAAAAGATAGAAAGATCAGAAAATGACCAGAGCCCTAAACCATGTACTGATCAATTATGTAAAACCTTCAGAAGAAAGCTGGGATTGATGATCTTTCTCATCAAAAACCTACAATTGAACACAATTCAGAACCTAGTTAAACTGAAGAGAGAGAGAGAGAGAGAGAGAGAGAGAGAGAGAGAGAGAGAGAGAGAGAGAAGGAGGAAAAAATGTTGCAAGAAACAATCAGGGAAATAGGTTTGAAAAGCAGCCTGAGGGGTCTTTGTCATGGTGCTTATGAGAATTAACCACTAGAGGTTATTACTCGCCTACTTAAACATTACAGGTGCTCTTATATTAACATATTAAATATCATGGAGGTCTTGTAATAATCCCAGTTTCATTTCAGTTTAATTCTACAGAATATTAGTTGTAGTGCACAATATTTGACGCACACCAGGTCTCATACAGTATATAGTTATATAGGACCCAATAAAATAATGCAGATGAAATCATGAAATGCAAACAAAAATGAACAGGATTTGACACGTTTTGGATTAAATAAACCAAATAAATTACGCTTAATGTAATTACATTTTTAAAGTTTGTTTATTAAGGTCATTATGAATTCATTCAATTGCGAGAAAAAAAATCACTTTGACAATAAAAATAATTTAAGGAAAAAAAATAAAGTGAATTTTAGAGAACCCCATCCATTGCTAAAAACAAGGCTTACAAAGACCAATATAATAATTTAAATATACAAAAAACATCAGAATATGAAACTTTTTAAAATATATTTGTATTTTGTAGGAGTACAGAGCTATTAAATATACATTCACTGCAGTACTTCACTCACTCATTCATAAAATGCTACTCACTTTGTCTGTCATTTTGGCAGGTTCTACCAATCTTCGTATGGCCATTATTACACATAAACTAAAGAAAGTTGATAATTGAGATAATTGATTACCAGCTTTCTGGTTCAAAAAGGGTAATTATTTACAAAATGTCCTGAATTAGGCAACAGACAGTCTGGCATATTTGAGCTGTGTAGTTTATTGGCTTCTTCTAAACATGCTGAGGCCCGTTTTCTCCTCTCTTCACATACACTGAAGTCTTAACTCTTTTCTTTCATTAAAAATCCTCTTTATATGAGGCTCAAACGCAATTCAAGGGATACTTTCACATTCAATTATTTGAGCTCTGCCTTTCTATCCTGAGATGTTCAAGAGCAGAGTGTAATAATGAAATTCCTCTTTAAAAAAAAAACTGTACAAAAGAATAGGTTTCTTTAATAAAACCCATTTTACCTTATCTGCAGATAGCTGCGACACAATTACATCATGCTGCACCATATCATAGGGTCTAAGCTGCTGAGAAATGGGTCTAGAAATATAGGAAACAGATGGAAAACAATGTGACTTCACTGAAACACTGAACGTATAGAAGCAATAATACTACTACTGATCTGAACCTGATATGGCAAAGCTAAAGTGCATTACTTATGCTTCAGTGGAGACCATTATATCAAAATATGCAAGTGTGGGTCCACTCCACCTTCAAAGCCTTAAAATAGGCGGATAAAGTATTAATGTTCAGAGTTTCAAACTGTATTTCCCCACCAACTCTTTGTGACTGTGATGAGGGACAACAGGCTTTGAAGCCAAAAGCTCAGAAAAAGGAAAGTTGAAAGAGAATGAAGGTAAGGAACATTAATATTGCATCAAGATTATTTCATGCAATGGGTACAAGGGATTTTGTCTCGAATAGTGGAAAGTTGGGGTCTTTATGGAGAGAAAGATAGGGATAAGAATACACTTCAATATGTTTCTAACTTTACTTCAGATACTCAAGAAGTCAGATTTCATAAGCCAATCACTGAGCAGGCTTATGGACAGGTGTACCTAATAAAGTGGCCGGTGAGTGTATATATATATATATATATATATATATATATATATATATATATATATATATATACACTCACCGGCCACTTTATTAGGTACACCTGTCCAACTGCTCCTTAACACTTAATTTCTAAGCAGCCAATCACATGGCGGCAACTCAGGTGTACCTAATAAAGTGGCCGGTGAGTGTATATATATATATATATATATATATATATATATATATACACTCACCGGCCACTTTATTAGGTACACCTGTCCAACTGCTCCTTAACACTTAATTTCTAAGCAGCCAATCACATGGCGGCAACTCAGTGCATTTAGGCATGTAGACATGGTCAAGACAATCTCCTGCAGTTCAAACCGAGCATCAGTATGGGGAAGAAAGGTGATTTGAGTGAGTTTGAACGTGGCATGATTGTTGGTGCCAGAAGGGCTGGTCTGAGTATTTCAGAAACTGCTAATCTACTAGGATTTTCACGCACAACCATCTCTAGGGTTTACAGAGAATGGTCCGAAAAAGAAAAAACATCCAGTGAGCGGCAGTTCTGTGGGCGGAAATGCCTTGTTGATGCCAGAGGTCAGAGGAGAATGGCCAGACTGGTTCGAGCTGATAGAAGGGCAACAGTGACTCAAATAACCACCCGTTACAACCAAGGTGGGCAGAAGAGCATCTCTGAACGCACAGTACGTCGAAGTTTGAGGCAGATGGGCTACAGCAGCAGAAGACCACACCGGGTGCCACTCCTTTCAGCTAAGAACAGGAAACTGAGGCTACAATTTGCACAAGCTCATCGAAATTGGACAATAGAAGATTGGAAAAACGTTGCCTGGTCTGATGAGTCTCGATTTCTGCTGCGACATTCGGATGGTAGGGTCAGAATTTGGCGTCTACAACATGAAAGCATGGATCCATCCTGCCTTGTATCAACGGTTCAGGCTGGTGGTGGTGGTGTCATGGTGTGGGGAATATTTTCTTGGCACTCTTTGGGCCCCTTGGTACCAATTGAGCATCGTTGCAACGCCACAGCCTACCTGAGTATTGTTGCTGACCATGTCCATCCCTTTATGACCACAATGTACCCAACTTCTGATGGCTACTTTCAGCAGGATAATGCGCCATGTCATAAAGCTGGAATCATCTCAGACTGTTTTCTTGAACATGACAATGAGTTCGCTGTACTCAAATGGCCTCCACAGTCACCAGATCTCAATCCAATAGAGCATCTTTGGGATGTGGTGGAACGGGAGATTCGCATCATGGATGTGCAGCCGACAAATCTGCGGCAACTGTGTGATGCCATCATGTCAATATGGACCAAACTCCCTGAGGAATGCTTCCAGCACCTTGTTGAATCTATGCCACGAAGAATTGAGGCAGTTCTGAAGGCAAAAGGGGGTCCAACCCGTTACTAGCATGGGGTACCTAATAAAGTGGCCGGTGAGTGTATATACACATACATACATACATACATACATACATACATATATATATATATATATATATATATATACACACACTGACATTATACAATTGTGTACATATATGTGTCTTTCAAACACATTAAAATGCACAAATTGTCATTTTGTATTGACATGAAATGCAGGGATTCACAAATGCAGGGATTTTGACAGCAGAACCTCTTTGAATTAAAAATTAAATATTTACTTGAAGTACCCCCTGATATTTTAAAGGGGATCTATATAGTGGTGCAGATATGACATCACTTTGCAGGCCAAAACGCAGAAGCGAGTTTAGCATTTTAACACTTCCAGTTCCATCGTCCCGGAGTCAATGGTTTTTTTTAAATGGGATTTTGGTTAAATGGCTGATATGAAGTCTGTGGTGAACACAAATTCAAGACACTTTCACTTTTTATTCTACAACATAAAACATATCGATATTACTCCACTTTTTTTTAAAGCGGTTACGTGTCTTGAAAAAGGAGGTTGCTAACAAGTGGCTAAATGGGATAACAGAGGCTGTCGAGGAGACTAAACGTCAACACGCTGAAAAGGTAGACTCAATCCGCTTTTACAGCCTCGTTATGCTTATAATTGTGCTCATATAAACTATTTTAACTCAAACTTTCTGGATAAATGTTTTTAGATAAAAACTGAAAGAGTTGTCGAAAGCTTAGTGGAGGTGACGTTGAAGTTGAGCGACCGTGGTGTAGTTCGTTGATAGCCTACCTTTAGCTTTTTACTTCTTTTTACTTCTACTTACTTTTTATTTAGGCTTCAAAATTCATAAAAGTTGTGTTCATCTGTGAAAATGATTAATGTGGTACAAGATTATCCAATTCAAATCAATGTGATAAACAAGTTAGACCAAAAGTAATCTAGAAGTAATCAAAAAGTAGTCCCATTATATTACTTAAAATGTGTAATAGATTGTTACCACGGCTTGACATTACATATTTTTTTATATATATCTATACTGAAATATCTGAAACGCTTCCAATACTCATTTTCCGCAGAATAGATACAGTTGCGCTTTCTCGCTATCTCATCTCTCCTACAGCGAGTTGATGCACAAACCTGCCAAACCTGAATATTGGTGGTGTTACAGGGCTTGAATTTCGGCATAGGATTGCGCGTATTGTGCATAATTTTACTCAATCCCGCAGATTTTGTGCACACACATAAAGCCGCCTTTCAGTACTAAATTGAGTTCTTTTTCGCTGCTTATTGCGATTGAACAGTCAAATAATGTCAAATAACAAAATAAATGTCAAAATGCCAGTCTTGGCGAGTTTTCACTGCTTGTAAATGCAGTCAGTTATGTTTTAAGTAAACTTAAACAGTCGAGAAAGAAAACGCATGTGTAACAATATAAGGGGTCGTTCACATATTAAGTTTATTGCGCGTGCAAATTCATTATTTCAAATGTTGGCAATCACGCTCATAATAGAAGCGAGAATGCTGCAAGCGTACCGCAGGTCATGTGACAAAAACCAACCGATCAGCTTCGGCCTTTCCGTGACAACATTGAAAGCTCGGCTGAACAGCTGATCATAGCTGGACAGGGCGGATTTTTAGTTCTCAGCTTTACTACTAGATATATTTATGGAGATAATGCAATGGGGAATCAATTAATCCTTTGCTGATACTTCCTCGTCATCATGGAGAGCGCAGTTCATGGTTGCATAGCAACGACAGACGCAATGGGAGCGCAATTACTTGTGGAATGAAGGAGAAAGCGATGTGGCCGCGCTTTCCACACGTTTTTAGACGCGTTATGTGAACGGCCCCTAATGGATCCGTGTGTCAGTCAGGTCTTAAAGTGCCTAATAAAACTGCTGCCAAATTATGAGATAATACTGAAACTATCTATATGGCAGTTTTTCCCTATGGTATCAATGTCAAAATTGTGAACAGTGAAAATGATTCTTTGTGATTACTCTGAAAAAGCAGAGGAACTGAACCAACAGGCATTAATATTTTAGCCTTAAAACATCAGCATCAATAGCTCTCTATCGCTGTCATGCATCTATTCATCCAGCTAAGCATCTCATATTGAAATAGAATTAAAGTGCCTCAATCAATCATAAATACCATTAAAGATCAAGCAATGTACATTTCCATTACAGATGAGCATACCTAAGGCTAAATTCTCACCATCAGCATCAGCGAGTCATTTCATTTGCTAAGTTGCAGGACACACATCCCTTCACTTCAGTGAAGTTGTGTGCCTTATTACAGACTGCAAGACAGTATCAGAACGTCCCATCTGAACTTTTATCTCCAATGGCCTCAGAAATGTGTTTGGTGTCAGCTCAGAGCCCGGTCTACAGGCTAGTACACTGACCCAGCCACTTTGGGGGCATGGAGAGTATCAATCGCACTCCAGTGGAGGACGCGGTTATCTGGGTCAGTGCATACCACACTCAAAGCACACTTGTTTTGCTGTCTGGGGGGGTTACAATCACATAAAAGGCCTGGGGGATGGGCAGCTACAGCATAAGGAAATGGAATAAACACAATATAAACCATACACCTGATACAATGTTATCAACTAAAGGATATTCAGTTGCAGTGAACTGAAATGTTTACATAAACCTTGCGGAATCTGCTAAATGTTAATAATTGTAACAATATAATAGCGATCATAAAAATGTCCATTTGAAGAACAGTGGGCAGTTTAACTGTTTAGTACAAAGCTTTGAATAACTTTTACAAAAAAAAAAAGTCATGGATTGACTTGCATGCAAACAGGGTCGTTTTTATAAATGTAACTATTATTTACAAATTACTTACAAATACTGAGGTAGAAAGAATTAGAATATTTTCAAAAAGTAATTGTAAAAATAACCAATGAAAAAGTTGCATGTTAAATGTCTTGAAGAGGTTATTCTGGAGCATCACAAAAATACAACAAACACAATGATTTATACATTAGACTTTGTAGAACAAATAATATGTTATACTGTTTAATGATTCTAAGATTAATTGAAAAATTAGATAAAACTGAGCATTACTCAGTCATTATGATGTTTCAATGGGACTAATTGTTTGAAGTAATAGATAGAAATACACTTCTTCATTTTGGTCTAGTTTTTCGTTTTGATTTGCATCTACATATTTTTCTTTTAATCCTGCCTGTAATGCACTGGTTGTGGAGAGCGCAAGACGAAAGGAGTAATCTCTCAAAAACAGTCTTTATTAAATCCACACAGAAAATTCAGGAGATCGCAGGAGGAAACAATAAACAACCAGGTTTAACACTGACAATACTGGACAAATCGATCAGATGAAGGTATCTCAGGAGACAGGAAGTGAAATTAACATTGCATTCGGACATGCCTTGATGCCTCATCATGACCTTGGAATGCATCCTCCAAGGCAGCATTTATCAGTTTCCGGATGCAGCTAAGGTGTAATCAAAGTAAACAGGAGCAGGTGTGTGGAACTAATTAACAACCAAGGTGACTAACAAGAGAACACAGGCAAACCAGAACAGGGAAAACAGAACCAAAACAGAACAACATTTCTGGTGTGGCTCTTTTTTGGTTTTCTTCCTATCTCTCTGACAGACAGTTCTACTTTTCAGTTCAAGATTTCCGCTCATCTACTGTCCCCCTGAAGCAAGGTGTCCCCCAGAGTTCCGTTCTAGGGCCATTATTATTCATCATTTATATAATACATCTTGGTCAGATCCTCCGCCGTCATGGTTTTAATTATCATTTTTACGCTGACGACATTCAATTATAAACTACCTGTACATCGACTCTATCCATCACAACCTACAAAATCTCTGCTTGTGTGCATGAAATAAAAGATTGGCTTCATTCAAATTTTCTAAAACTTAACATGGACAAAACTGAGATTATTTTTACCAGACCTCCGTCACTCACTAACAAAATTCCTACTAACTTCACCTGTGATTTCGCTGGCTCTCATATCAAACCATCTAGTACTGTTAAAAATCTTGGTGTAATCTTTGACTCCCCTCTATCTTTCCACTCTCACATTAATTCTATCACTAAATCAGCATTCTTTCATCTACGTCGCATCGCTCAGCTCCGTCCCTTCATTAGTATCTCAGACACTGAAACTGTCATCTATGCATTTGTCACATCACGTCTTGATTACTGCAATGCACTTCTTCTTATTGGCCTATCTGCTAGCTCCATTTCCAAATTGCAATACATTCAAAACTCTGCTGCCAGAATACTCACCCATACCAAGCGTTCTGCACATATCACCCCAATTTTGCATGATCTTCACTGGCTTCCTGTGGCTTACCGTATTAAATTAAAATTCTCCTCACTTTTAAATCTCTGCACGGCTTGGCTCCCCCCTAACCTGCTCCACCCCTACACCCCGACTCGCACTTTACGATCCTCTGACTCTAGCCTTCTCGTCGTCCCTCGGCATCGCCTTGCTTTGATGGGGGGCAGATCATTCAGTGTTATTGCACCCAAAATGTGGAACTCTCTCCCCCGATCACTCTGTTCTGTTAACACTATTTCTGAATTCAAATCCATGCTCAAAACTCACTTATTTTCTGAACGTTATAATTCTTAAGTTGTAGCCTACTGCATTTTTTTATTTTATTTATATATCTGAATGTATTCAGCTGGGTGTCGCCCCATCCACCTAATTTCTATTTTTTTCTACCTACTGTTGTTTTGTCTGCTGTCTTTGTCCATTGCCTTTATTGTTGCTTATTTATTGTAAAGCGTCCTTGAGCTCTGGAAAGGCGCTATATAAGTAAAAATTATTATTAACATACATGTTACACTGACATGGCTTTAGAGGAAATAATTTGCATAGCAAAGAGGTACAGTGTATTAAAGTAATCAGCAAGCCTTTTACATATTTCTGTTAGGACAAAATTACAATTTACATTGATCATCCTGTTCAAAAGTTTACATCCTATTGGTTTTTAATATAGTGTGTTGCTTTCTTGAGCATCAATGAATGTTTGCACAATAAATTTATGAATGTAAAATCAAGGCCAAACTAAATCAAAAACAAATTGCCATAATGCATGCTCTACACAGGTCTATACTCAAAAGCCTCTTTGCTCTAATGCAAATACATTGGCAAAGCCAGCTGGAAATGCACACATTTACCTGCACAGTATGTGGGAATGAGAGAAATTTGCATTTGTTAATTATGGAAATGTCTTGCTCTAGTATACTGAACTGTATGTTTATGTCTGTAAGTGTGTATACAATAACAACCACAAATCCCCTGTGGAGATACTGCTGTAATTAAATCCCACCATGATGATATTTCTATTTGAGTTCGGAACGAACCTGCTGGCTAAATCAAACATTACAAAAAAATTTGTTAAAGGGCCCCTATTATGATATTTTAAAGTTTCCTAATGTTGTTTTGGAGTCTCCTACAACAGGTTTGTATGCATCAAACGTCAAAAAACTCTTTCAATTTCTCATAATATACATTTGCACATCACCAGATTTTCAATGATTCACAAACGACTCGCCAAATTAATCAATCTCTCTAAATCCCTCCTTTCCACAAGCTACTCTGCTCTGATTGGCCAGACAGCTCAGTCTGTTGTGATTGGTTTACCGCGTACAGCACGCGTTGAAAACAAAAATTCACAATTCTCATTGCCATAACACCGACAGCTCTGCGTGTCCTGAGGCTTCCTACACCGTAAACTAAACAAAGCAACGAACAATGACGTCGATTTTACCATATCAAACCGAGCGCGAGTCCGATGATGAAACACTAGAAGAACCATTCATTCAACCCGAACCTCCATCGCAAGGACGACTCGAGCAGGACGTTTCAGTGATTCACTACTCAGTTTGAGGTAACATACATTATGAGATGTTGCTATTCCTCACCATCAGCATTAACAAGTGCATGTCCATCAACCAACTAATTTATTTACAAAGTATGTTTCTAGTATATTGCTGTGAACACGTGGAAACTGTAATAACAGTGCATGTAGGCTATGCAATGTATACATTAGCCGAGCTCTAGCGTGAATGACTGATGTAACAAACATTAGTAAAACAAATCTTGCTCCATGCTTAATCTTTCCTCAAAGTAGTGAGAACGACAGACAATCTGCATTAATAGACAGAGTTTTATGTAATAGTGGTCACAGCTGATTAGCTGGCTCCAATATTTGAAAAGTAGTTGTCAGTAAAATAAAGGTAACAGGGAAAGTTTAGGATTATACTGCTGTAGTATTATGGTAAAGATTAATTTTAACCACAGATTCTTCACATGCTCGTCCTTGGGCAGTAAAAAAAAAAAAAAAAGTCTTTACCGTCACATTGTGTCACACAGCATCTCCTCGACATGATGAACGCGCAATAAGTGGGCGAGCTAATGTTTCGTCTTGACGTCACGACGAAACGGCTTATGACTCGTTTGAAAAATAATTCATTTCATTGACTCAGAGTCGACAATAATTTTATATACGGTGCACTTTCAGATAAAACATTTTGCAGGATGTTTTCATTCACTCAGAGCTATATTACACACTTACACACGACGGTTATAGTTGAACACCATCATTAGAACTCTATAACCACTAAAACCGTGTTATTAAAATATGATTGCAGATAAGGTTATATAGCCCACTAATATCAGTGTTGGGGAGTAACGGAAATACATGTACCGGCGTTACATATTCAGAATACAAATTATGAGTAGGCTAACTGTAGTCTCCACAGAACATAAAAATATTCATTTTATTTTATTTTTCGTGTTCACAATTATGAGGAATAAAACTTTCACAGAGACATCAAACAGAAAGCACAAAACCTTTCTTTAAAGTGAATTTCGTTTTAGATTAATTGTATCTTAATTTTAATCAATGTTTCATCAAACAATTGCCTGGATTTAATAAATAAGAAGTAAATATAACGATAGATAATCACGAAACGGAGGCGCCGGCGCGTGAACTGGAGCTCGTCTCATAAATGAACCGAAACTCACCGAATAAGGTAGCCTACTTGCCTCACAGACATGTCTACTTTTAAACTGAACAATTCAAAATGAAAGAAAACAGACTACAGACTGCTCTCTGCTTATGTAATCCGAATGAATTGTGCATTTCTCTCTGGTGCGTTCACTACTGCGAAGATCGTGAGTCAGCATCATCGACTTCATCTTTGAAGCCGACACTGACAAAGCACTTGTTTATTAATAAACAATTAAAATATATCTCCTTGCTAAATTTTACATATTCATAATCATTACTTTTGCCGGCTCTTTGTGACAGATTTTAGGTGGTTTATTGGCAGCACCACCATTACGTGTTACATGAACGCGTCACCACCGCATCACCGCACCCACCAGAATAGGCTTGTGTTGTTGTTTTTTTGTTAAGGATTTGTTTACTGTGTGTGATTAATTTAATGGAAAGCACATTCACTGCTAGTTGTCTTGCTGTGAATTTTAAATAAACGTAGAGCAAGTAGCTAATCGGTGTCTGCTTGTTTATTCAAACTAAGTTGTCCTATAACAGATGATGAAAGACAACAACTCCCAGAATGCACTTGCTTCGCTGCCCTAGGAGGCCACGCCTACCGGTAACAAAGCGCAGTAGTTAGGCTACTAGTGAGTCTCCGTGATGAGTCTGCCCAGGATTCAGCTTTTGCGTTCTACAGTCGCCATTCATCATGTTTACTGTGGCGAGCAGGACGAGACTGAGGGCCGCGAGAGAACGGCGCGAGGTCGGTGGCGTGATTACTGATGAGCGACATCTGTGAGACACCTGTGCGACACCTGTGCAAATTAAAGATTTTTGCATCATCTGAGGATTTTTTTCCCAGACGAAAAATACATAAATTTCTCGTCTCAGGGGGATATGAGGGTGGAAAGCACGGTAATTCGAAAACACTACAGGTTTTCTACTAATACAAAGTTTAATGCTAAATCCTGAAGTATCCCTTTAACAGCTACAATACAAGAACTGAGCACAGATACATAATACAATATCACAACCAAGTAAACAAGATATTGATGGATGGGAGGAAGTAAGTGAGTGATAAATGTACAGTCATCTGGTCATCTTTGCAAAATAAAACTCAACGGGGTGATCAAGACCTAGACTTGATGTCATAAAAGAAAAAAAACGTAGGGTTATAAGGGTGAACTTGATTTCACAAGTAAAACATGTTACAGGATTAACATCCTTTCCAAACCTTCCAACTTTCCAAACAGGCAATCAGATTCAAGGGACAGGTTTTCAGTTAATGTCAAGTTTTGGCTTACAACAAGAGTTAGGGGCTTCTACACCATTCTTATTCATCTATCATTTCCCTCTGATATTAGGGATAATTTATGGGTGGGATTAGGGGCAGGGGTAATGATAGGGTTAGGACTATGTTTTCGGACAGAAATGTTGTTCCAGGATCAACAAAAACATGGCAATTTTAGTTCTTATCAATAGTATAATCAATTATCAATAGTAAAAATGTTTGTTCTTACTTGGCAAAATCATGGCGAGTTGATACAAAATATGCAAACAGCAATGGTATGTTGCCATTGAAAAGGATTTCCCAAACTAGGGAACTGCAGAGGATGTGCAAGCTAATAATTGTTTACATACAAAAATTTAAAAAATAATAATAAATCAAATAAAAACACTTAAAAAAATACAAATTAGATGGTTTTTTTTTTTTACCTACATGTCATGTGTCCATTAGAGAGCCATGAATATGCATATTTGTTGTTAAATTATTACAATATTAATTTCAATTAGGACCTAAAGTAATTTGTTACATGAAGTTCAGCTGACCAAAAAAAAAAAAAGTTTGGGAATCCCTGCCATACACAATGGTGATGTATATTTTAATATAATCCTATTGGTAGTCACTGCCTTTTGTTCCGACTCATTTGCATAAAGTTCAACTAAACTTCTATACTACTAAACTTTGATGCATTGCCAAAGGCTGCTGCCAACTCTCAATGAAAATGAGCACCCCTATTCTCTTTCTCTTATCTTTGTGAAGTAATTTATGGATTTCTTGTTAGAGATGATGACATCATTGCTTCAGAAAGACTGAAATTTAGAGAGAAGAAAGTAGTGAGAAACTCAATCATTCCCTAGTTTGACGTGAATTAGTAATGTATATAATAAACACGAATTTGAGCACTAAAATTCCTTCATAAAGGCCGGTACAGACCAAGGTCAGGCACCGGGCAATGTCGGGCCGCTTTTTTGACCGTCGGTCGGCTTTGTTTTTTGGGTGTGCTCCGCAATGTTGGCTCTTATCGGATGCCGTAAAAAAAAATTTGGGCCAATTCAGCATGTTGCATCGCCGTCAGTAAGAGAGCGAACTCTGATTGGCTGTTCAGCTCAGCGAACGAGTGCACGAGAATAAAAGCAAAAGTGATGAAAGCGAGCAAAGTCAAGGCGGTACAAACAGAAGGCTGTTATAATTTTACGTCATCTTACCTGAGAGTTCAAATGCACCAATATTTGCATAATAACATGAGCCGACTGGAATAAAGAAAGTGATCAGCGTGATTGATATTCAAAATGGTAAGCCAGCGCTGCGTTGTTTACCGTATGTATATCTGCAGTCCTAGTTTCGGTTTCCCTTTTTGAATGACGAAAATAGACTATTGATAACTGCTGATATAGACAGATATTTACTTACACCCAGGTGCAGAACGCACATGCTACAGTAGTTGACAGTCGCCTTTAAACCTTTTGGTGTGTTCAAGTGCAGATTTTTGGCCGAGACGCAGCTGACGAAAGGCGACAACACAGTCGGTTATGTTCTTTGACATCGGCTTTGGTGTGTCCCGGGCTATATACAATTCAACAATAACAATGGCACAGTCTTAAAAATATCTGACTCCCTGGATGTGTTTTTAATCCTGTAACTTGGTCTTTTCATATAACCAAGGGTGTAATAAGAGTAATTTCCTCTCTGTGCCATACAGCTCAAGAACTTGAGAATAATCATCTGACTATTTGGCATTTTCTCCATTTCCCACACCCCACTTTTCACAGAGAAGGTGCTGAAGGTGGCAGATCAATCAGATGGAGCTCCTGAGAGGGGAGGACAGCGAGAAGGAGAGATCGAAAGAGAGAAAGAGGGGGAGAGCTGCCAGAAAAAGAATCCTACAGAGTCAAGGTCAGAACACAAGAGGCAAAGCCGAGAATGAATTGTCAGGGATGAGTGCGTGGTGAGCTAGGGGTCACAGACACCTTTCTTCCTGTAGACTGGGTGGTCCTCCATGGGGTCTAGACGGCATTACAGTAACAACCCAGTGAACAGAGAAATTACTATCTGTACAGGCACCATTCACAAAATGATTGCAGTGAAGGTGGTCTGAATGTGACCCGTCTCTGACAAGTGAATGCCTGATACTTTTGAAAAGTAATGAATGAGGCACCACTACATCACGACTGTTCACCACTAAAATGGGGCAATATTTAACTACTGTGTCATAACACAACACCAATGTACCAGCCTAATTTGCCTATACATTTTTTTTTTTTAGGCTACAGCTCAGCTCAGAAGTTTAGGCTATACAGCTCAGAGATATAATCCTAATATTGTTCAAAGCTGGGGGGTTTTAACACTAGTTATCCTTTTATTAGGGCTGGGTTAAAAATATAGATTTCTCGGTTTTAATCTATTCCCATTTAGATTACCCGATACCGATTCTTAAATCTCAAGAGTCAATCTTTTAGTCTCAACAAATCAGTTATTTTTAACCTTTATATTATATTAATGTACAAACTGGGGTTCTCTGTATAGTTTACACAAGTTGAGAAAATTTGCCATGTACTGAACCTGATATTACATACCCCAATTAATTGATATAGGATCGAATTCGGAATTGAATCGAAAGCTTGTGAATCAAAATCTAATCGAATCAATTCAATACCCAGCCCTACCTTTCATACATCCTTAATTATATTTTCACTTTTTTTGAACATTCTGAAAATCAAGCATTATCGGAAATTACACACAATAAAATACTGTATAATAGGGGAAATTATTTATCTTTGTTTGCTGTCACACAATACAATTTTTAAATATTTAATCTCAAGCATGTTCTTCACTCACACTGTTGTCTCCTCGGTAACAAAGTACACTAACTTTTTTGGAAAACAAAGTTTGCAGAAATTGTTGGTCAGGGTGGAAATGATGAAAAGGAGGATTAAAAAAAAAAAAATCATTTCACATCAAAATCTATAATTTAAAGGAGATGACTAATGCCATCTCATGCATTCTGACAATTTACACTGTTAAAAAGTTGGATTCTCAATCTAAACACGGCCAAAGTTTACAAAAAAATTGTTGGACGTATGTGCCTAATAGTCAAGTCAAGTCAAATATATTTATATAGCGCTTTTCACAATACAGATTGTATCAAAGCAGCTTCACAGTATTAATCAAAACAACATAACAATGTTTGTTTATTACTGGAAAAAAGACATCCACGTTTGGTAGTGCTGATCAATGGTATTAATGATTGGTTATTTAATTTGAATATCACCAACACAAGTTAATACACTCCTTCAGAATTCAAATTTAAGTTTCTTAAAGTATTGTGGGTGACTCTTTAGCTCCGCCCACAGCACGCCATCCAGGAGCTCAGCTGTTTTTGGAAAGAATCGGCACAGCATACCCGTCTTTTATAAATCTGATAAAACTAAAGACTCTTCGGAGATATGAAGGATGCAATACTACTCTACAGGTACTCACAATTAACATGAGATTGGCAGAAACTGTGTGTGTTATGTCCCCTTTAAAATGTTGAATATTGAAATTACCTACTTATTTTAAAGTAAATAATTTACGTTTTAATTAATAAAGTAATCATTTTAAAAACAAAAACATAATCTAAACATTTAAGGCAAAAAAATAAATAAATAAATAAATGTTCATATAACACAAAAATCATGGACCTAGTTATTGTAGACGTAAAAATAGAGGATGATGCATACAAATGGTTTAAAAACTGAGTTACCTGTATATTCCAGCATGTTGTCTACCACTCGATGATTCAACACCATCCACATGGTGTGACTGATACAGAGGAAACATTTAAATATAGCGGAAACGTCTCTGAAACCATTCATACCAGTCATACGATTGTTTGGAGCAAGATTATGCTGACTCTTTCCAAAGAGAAGATAAGAGCCAGATTCTGAGGTGTGGCGTTGATGTGTCATCACTCACTGTGCTTTCATATTGGTTTGTTTTAAGAGCGTAATGATGTGTGTGTGTGTGTGTGTGTGTGTGTGTGTGTGTTTTATGGAGGTTGTGTCATTGAGACCAATAATAAACATAAAAAAAGCCAGCTGTGGGTTTTGGCTTTTATCTACAAAGTAGCCTTGTCATACCAATTAACATTCTCAAACACTTTCATAGTTCCAAAATAAGAACAGGAGACTCTCTCCTCTGCACACACATGCACATACATGAAGCCTTAGGGCGACTGTAAAACGCTAAAATAGTCTGAGACATAAAATGTTGCTATGCAAGAAGAATAAATCAAGATTTGTGCACATTCCTGAAATGAATTCAGTCCTAAAATATTTCTTCAGTGATCTCATTGTTGGCTTGGTTCACCTTGAAGGGGGGCAGACAAATATAAAGAAAAACAGATGTATTAGTGGTGAAGCTGCCAGGTAAATATCTAACCCAAAGCAACCAAATAGCAATATTAAAACGAATGTCACATAGTCAGCCAAATTAATGCTTCTATCTAAGCTGATATGTACCTCTGGTTCTTCTGTTGTAATAAACTCAGAATTATGCCGGTTTAATGTTGGATATCTTCAGAGGTTTTTTTTTTAGCATTTTTTTATTAAGATGATGTAAATATAACAACATTTAAATAATTGTAAGGCTAATTGGGGGAACAAGTCTGAGGCCCCCTAGTGGGCTCCTGGAAGCATTGATCTAGAACTGTAAAGGATGCCAAGGACAGCTCTTCCAACTAACAGAACACACAAAGAAGTCAGCAATTTTCCTGCAGAAATATTTTCATATTTGAACGTATTTACAGGGCAATCCTATTTTTGTCTCACCCTGCCAATTAAAACATTAGCATATCAATACCAAAATGAAACATACTGGAACAAAACCCATTCAACTCTCGCTGAGAAGGCGACAGGAATGTCTCCAAACCTGTTAAATCGGAAACAAAGCAAAGCTGCTTTACCCAGACACGCTAATAAATCCACATTTCCCTGCTTTTACACTAATGAAGCAGTGCCATTGTTCAGCACTTTCACAAGAGGACATTATAAACATTAAAGAGTTTTGATGATTGAAGAAAATTACTATTAGAAAGGTCATTTCAGTGTTCTCCTTCAGAACAAGCTGATAAATCAGAGTCACTGTCCGGCACTCATAAGCCACAATGGCTAATCGTAAAACTAAAACAGATTGGAAGTATGTACAAAAGACACTTTGAAAGTCATAAAACTATTACAACAGCCATTAAGATGTACAGGCGCACCAACTATGCACATTTTAATGCATAATTCTGCTGTTATTTGGCTTGGCATAAGAACTGATGCCTCTCTGGATTTCTGAATATTTCATCTGTGTGCATTGGCCGTGTTTTGACTGATAAAACAATGGATATTCATGAAAAACACCCTCAAGTCTTTTTTGACAAATGTTTAGTGATGATGGTACATAAGCCAGAAAACAAACACCTCTGTTCATCAGCTTCCAGCTCCTAAGTTGTTCCTGTCGCACATGGTTAGTAAAGGACAATAGAGGCAGATCATTTTCTAGGCCGAGACACTGAGGAGAAAGAATTGATAAGCATTGCTAAATCAATGTAGACATGAGAGAAATTGAATTCACAGTAAACCACATATTTTGAAAGTGCCCTTTAACCACATCTTGCTCACGTTCATTCATTTCCAACAGGATATTTCTTTTGAAATAAGAGTTCAATGTGTTAAGTGGCTATATGATACAGCCTAGCAATGTTTACTTTTGCATTGCTCGCATTTTCCTGCCAGCTATGTGCTTTTTCATTGACATGTTTCTACGGACTAGCCCAGCAAGCTGGGAGGACGCTAGGCATGTAGTCTCATCATCCAGGCGTGAAGGACAGCCCGAGCCAGTCAACCACACACTTCACAGGAGATCCCAGTATTAGTCATGCTGCTCTAACCCTCAGCTCGCCCTGCATTCCAATGCATTCATATTCACAACAGCATGGGCACCACAGAAACCATGCAGTTTCATAAGTGCAGTATATGAGAGGAATCAGCTATGTGCCTCGGAGACAGCTAAGAACAGTGCTTTTTAGAAAATAAATGAGTACGCCAAAGTAAATAAGTCCACATACCACTGAGAGTTAGCCGTAGCCCTTTACCGCAAACTAACAGGCGAAAGAGTTTACAGGAAAAAAGGACTCAGGAAAAAAAAAAGAGCTATTCTCTCATAACACCACAATGAAATAGAGTGAAAGCCATTACAAAGAGATCTTTTAAACATAGCCTACTTGGAAATACAGCAGCATTTACAACATATTTAAGCAGAGACATGGTTATATCGACATGGTTATAATGTACAGTATATATTATAGATGTATGGTGTGTATATGTGTGTCGAAATTTATAAATTAATGGTAACAGTTTACAGGTTAAATTTGATGCCATTGTAGGGCCCTAAGAAATCAATTTTCTCCCTAAAATTCAGCATTTTCCAATTTAATTTTTATTTAATTATTAATCATTATTACATGAAAATGTCACATAATTCAATTATTGTGCATGCAACTACAAAGAAAAAACTTCCAGCCCATGCAAGCTAACATAGAACTGAGAAGGTTGCAGTACAATAATAAACTATATACTGTAGGATAATTAGTACCCTTTATACTGTATGTGTATAAACCTTCTCAACATTAGAAGTGTTTTATATTTTATACCCTGATGAATATGAATAATTTTATAAGGAATACCCAATCTTAGACCAAATAATCTTCGAAGGATTCATACTGTACATTACATGAATATCATTAGGAAACTTAACACATAATTTGGCACGTGAAACAGAAAAGCACAGTTTACATAGTTGTTCTTAATTGCAACAAAACGTTGGAACTGCATTCCAAATTTAATTCCATAACCACTTCATCAAATCCCAGTGATGACATTACTGTAAATCCAGACAAGCTAAATGCATTAGGATCGGACAGAAATATCAGAAACATGACTCCAGTGTTAATAAATTACATCAACCAGAACCAGATGTAAAGCCTCAAATTAGAAGTGCAGTGACAACAACATGTTTTTACTATGGGTGTTAACACTGGATTTTATTTTAAAAAGCCAAAGTCAAAATAATTAACAAGCATCTTGCGAAACAGGGCAATTCATTATTGCTTATCCAAATGAAAAGCTAAAATACAAAAGCATATTTCAAAATAAGGCTACATTAAGTTCATCCTTGATATGGTTTTCAATTATGGTACTTAAAAGTATGTTTAAGACTTGTTCAATGAAAGCAAACTATTCCGCTCTCGCCTTTACTTCTCATAAACTAAGAACTCGGGTAATGTCAAATATGCGTGACAATGTGTGACAACCACAGACAAATATGTCTAAAATTACTTTATCCTTATACAATGGTAACACATAGCAAAACTACAAAATTACATATTTGAAACAAACGTATACTATTTATTTTTCACAATGTTTTAAAATAAGCCTTTAAACAATTCAAAGAAAACAGACCATAAAAAAGACTTGCATAGCACAGTTTCACACTTTGCAGTATACAGAACTGATGAAGGTCTCTTTAAATACACAACTGCCTTATTCTGTGTAAGAAGCCTCACCATATTACAAATTATGCTCATCTGTCTTTATGAAGTGAGTTTGGAGTAAAAGCATGTTATTAAATGTTGTCTTTTGTTGGACAAGAGGTTCATAAATGCTTCTCATGTTTGGGAAGATGTTTGACGCATGTTGCTTTTTCAAATGCATGTTATAAGAGACTCAAACTCACAGAACTTTCGTTTACGTTTTCGTTTAACGTTTACAGAGCCATCAATGACGAGCGTTTACATCAATGACGAGCTGCGCATAAAAGATAATCACAGCCTTTGCGATATCAAAATCATGATAAACCATCTCGGTTTAAGTGCGATTACAAGTAAATTGCGATTAATCATGCAGCCCTAACTTCTAGTCTAGCATATACTCCTAAACAAAAGTTACAAGTCTTACAGAATTGTTTTGTAACTTAACTGTTCCAAAATTACCTATATTATAAATATTATATTATTATAAAATGATTATAAATTCCAGTGTTTCCCAATTCCCATACACTGATTCCATCCTTCGGATGAGACATTAAACCGAGGTCCTGACTCTCTGTGGTCATTAAAATTCCCAGGATGTCCTTCGAAAACGAGTAAGGGTTTAACCCCGGCATCCTGGCCAAATTTGCACATTGGCCCCTGTCCATCATAGCCTCCTAATCATCCCCTGTCTAATGGACCCGATGGAAACTAAACAATCAAATTACACTTCAAATCATTTTTTTCCGAAGATGTTTTCTGTCATTTTAGGTCGTTTTTATCACGCTGATGTTATCACGCCATATTAGAACTTAGCAGCTTCACTTTTCACCAATGGAAGAGAGTGAAGGGGCATTGTCCATCTTTTTTTACAGTCTATGCTTAATACTGATCTCCTCTCCACCAGTAAGCTGGTGTGTGGTGGGCGTTCTGGAGCAATATGGCTGCCGTCGCATCATCCAGGTGGATGCTGCCGTACATTAGTGGTGGTTAAAGAGATTCCCCCTTCTATTTGTAAAGTGCTTTCAAGTACCCAGAAAAGCGCTATTGAGAGTGAGGAGTCACGTGCCGCAGGGCGGGGTCTGAGTCGGTCGGCCATGATGGTAGGAGACGCTATCGGTTGCCAGGGGCAACGCCTTCAGAACTTCACAGAGGCGCGACTAAACATTCCAGAGCTGAGCTCTTTAATTTTCGCGCATTTATTATTTTCATATAATACAATATACATAGAATACACTCTTATCGACTGGGGGGTGAGATCGAAAGTAAGGTCTTTTCTTCTTATTGCAGCCAACCAAGCAATCCGGCGTCTCCTTGTCAGGAGTGCGTTTCCCGAAAGCACCGTTAGCCAACTATGGTCGCAAGTTCCGTCGTTATCAGCATAGTTCAACGAGTCGGTGTTTCCCGGAACCATAGTTCCAATGAACATTCGCAAACAGCATCGCAAAGTTGTGTGGTTGGAACGACAGCTCTCGAGCTGTGGTTAGAAGCATAGTTTCTAGATTGCATGACATTTGGACTTAATAAATCCTTATCTTGAGCAAAATAAGCAAGCTGACATTCAGTACAACTTGTGTCTTTTATTTAGAATACATACAAATGTCATTTACGTCTTTGAGTTTGTCAAGAGATTTAAAGCACCGTTTATGAAGACTGCGCATGTGCGAACGTGCTCTAATAAGTAAGAACGAGCCTTGATTGAATCTGGAAATAAAGAAAAATAACTGAGAAAAATGAGAAATAGTACTCAGATGCCATGTCTGTAATTTATATCAAAACATCTAGCGTTATTTCGACCTCAAACAGTTTATTTAAAAGAAGTTATTACTCCAACACCTGCGTGAGATCATTAACCAACGTGACTTGATCTCCCTGATGCTGTGTCCATTTCGGTAACCTAAAAAACTGTATTCCATTGTTTCTATGTTTTCCATATGTATCATGTAAGGGACTGGAGCCATTTTTAACGCAGCAGTGACTTCCAGGCATGGTAAATCAGTGCAGAATTGTGAAAACCTCCTCTACTACCGAGTTAACAACACACGTAAACAATCATGTTTTGCCGCCGGAATCCTGCCAACATGGCGGAGAGGTGATATCGAGAGGAGGGGCTCTGTACTATGATGACAACTCCTCACTCTCAATATATATGCAACAAATTATTATTATTATTATTTTTATTTTTTTAAATAATAATAATCATTTTTGTGGTGCGTCGCCACAAATAGATTTCAGTGCTTCTAATTCATTAAAGGTGGGGTAAGTGATATTTGAAAAATGCTGTTTGAAAGTTGGTCGGACAGACACAACTAGACACAACAACAAACGTGTAACCAATCAGCATTAGGGGGCGTTGTACGGTGATACATTACAAAAGTGAAAAGCTTATAAGATTATCACTGGAAAATGAAGGGTTATGATCAGGAAAGAGCTTTAGGTCCCGCATAATATTAGAAAAGCTGTCTAGCGCTGGAGAGAGCGAAGTGGGAAGACCTGAAACCAGAAGGGGAGGTTGCTTTGATTCCGCTCCTTGGGTGAGTAACACTGGGTTTGAGTGTCATTGTTTGACTGGAGCTGCTGTGCTGTTGGCAACTAACAACTAACTCTTGTTTGCATTTACTCTTGTGTACTGTATGTTAATTTTTTGTGCTTCCTTGTCATTCATTCATCTTCTTCACTTTATTTTTCGCGAAGCATTATTTTGTAGCGCTTCTGCTACGAAAAATAGACACCCACTCTTGAATTGCTTGTGTAACTGAGGCCAGCTAGTGAGAGTTGTGCAGGCTGATGACTGGGCACTTGCCTCGCCTGCAAGCGATCATGGTTCGAGGCCGACTCGGAGCAGGGCGGTTAGGATTGGAGGGTGAGCTTTGGAGGCGGAGCAATGAAGAGAGGGGTGCGTTTGTTTGGGTTGATTTCAAATATCAACCATGTTCAGCAACGACTTTGAGAAATAACATACTGCACCTTTAAGTAGTCTGTGGCGACCTGAAAATATATTTAAACTTCTCATAATAACAAAAACTCTTTTAAAGTTGCTGTCAAACAAACGAAACTCTCAGTGGTATCTTCTTTTTAGCCTGTGATCTGGAGATTAGAGATTCTGTACTCTTTCAGAAGATGTGTTATATACACCCTATAACAGTGAAAACAAGGAAAGCTGGAAAACTCTTGGAAATTACCATTATAGATCATGAACTTGAAGATAATGAGAATCTTTTAACCTTTAAATGTGGGAAAAGGCCCATATAGAATGTCCTACAATGGACCTTTATTTACATAGTTACATCTAAAACATAAAATAGAAAACAAAACGATTAAGACTGATTCCCTCTCTGGATATTCACAAAACCGTAATTAATATCCCCATGTCTCCGGATTTAATTTACCCTGTATTACTTGAGAAGACCATCTATTTGTTTTGGACTAATAGTGTATGTGAGATACACAACACGATAACATCTTGATGTTGCTCCAGAGGATAATTTCCATCCTCATTATAAGGGATGTTTAAAGACCAGTACCCAGCTGCATTCACACTATCCAGATAGGTTCAACACATTATTATTTTCTGGATTATTTTTGGATTACATTCTGATTGGATTGCAGCATGCTGTGGTCAAAAAGGTCAATATTCTAATGTTTAATAAACGCTAAACTTTTCTTAATCCCACTCCCGCTGAATTCTGACCATTACAGCCCGCTCCCGCAATGTTTGTATCCACTCCTGTCTGCACCGGCAAACATTCTGTTACAGCTTGTAGAAACTGTCAAAAAATTGCACAGACATTAGGGCTAAGCTAAATGTTCAGAATAACAGAAATAAAACATTGCGTTTGATTAGAAGATAAAGTAATGCTAACACATTCGGTCAGCTTTTTATTAACCTTATACAACTCTATTGTTAAAACAAAAATAGTGGAGGCTAAAAAAAAACATGTAAATGTATGCATAACACACACACACTTAACCATAATAGTTCAACTCTGGTAAACTAACAAGGCACAATATTTAAATTAATAAAACAATATTAAACAAATTAAATATACAAAAACAACAAATAAAATAAAAAATCAAATAAATAGGAAATACAAATCTCACATTACAGGCATTTATGTAGCCTAGCTAATTAACATATAGCAAAAAGTACTAGCTAAATAATACTAATAAACATTAAAACATATAGCAAAAAGTACTAGCTAAATAATACTAATAAACATTAAATATATTTAACAAATTAAATAAATAAATCACTTTGCCTAGCCTGCAACTGAACTTCATTTGTTGACTCCTTTCTTGTTACGCAGCAAATCGTGGGACCGCGGGACCCATGCTGTATTTTCTGATCGCCCACTCCCACCCGCAGCAAACTCCCGAGAGAATTACATTGGGTCCCGTGGGATCCCAATCCCAATAGAGCCCTCTACGCTAAACTATATAAATGAGCAGTCCTTAGCAACCAATATCCTATAGCTTCAAGTCACTCTGCATCATTTCTTTATTCTTCACATAATAAATGAAAATTTCAAATCAATAATCCATGTTCACTTATTTATTTATTTGATAAAGCCATATAATAAGCGAGACATTTTAATATAATCCATATAGTAATGATTTATCAGAGTTGCATTAGATTGTACTTTGGAAATCCAGACAAATCTAACTTATTAATTCTTGAGTTCGTTCCCAAGAAACATCCTTTTAGAAATTAGTGAAGTGGGGAGAGCCAGAAAGGCCAGATGACACAGTTACATTTACATTCATACAGACAGCAAATTTATGATTTTTTTTTTTAATTGCAGAGATTAAATGGATTCAGAGAGTTACAGTCTCATTACTGAAGATTCCTTTATTGAGTGTTATATTTGCCCCAGTTCTTCATTTAGTACAATCTAAAGATTGTAGACTGTGGGTAGGCCTAATTAACACAAGTCCACTCAATACAATCTTTTCTGGCACATATATATTGACGCATAAAGACACATGAATGCAGTTGATGACTTCCTGTTGATCTGTAGTCTGTGAGAATTCAATTTGTGTTGCATATTGGAAGGTCAGGCAGTGTATGAGATAACATGTTAGCTGCTCCAGCTCTGTACTACAGTATGCGTGTCAATAGGACAGACATTCTGCTGTGCTGCAAACCTCAAACAAGCTCACTGGGTCATCAGATCAGTTATAAACACATGCAAAGTGGACAGAGGGTGGATCATGCACATCTGTTAAGCTCAAGCACTGTCTGCAGTGGTACAGATTAAAAGAGAAACCGCATTTTAGAGCTGAACCAAATCATTTAATTCCTGACTTTCAATCTCCCACAATGCCAAATGGAAGAGTATTAAGTGTCTTGCATTCTGGGAAGCAACACAGACAAAAAATGATCTAATTTACGGTTAAATATAAAAATGCCACCTTTGTTTAAATTTGATGACATTTACAATGCCAGCGATAATACCGGTAAAAAAGGATATAAGCAACAGGAAGGAACAACAGGTGCCTTGTTCACAGATTGCCGCACAATATACAGTAGGCTATATAATCTCAATACCATCTCAAATGTCTAAAATTACTGCTATTTGAAACATTTAGAGTGATATTTTGATAAGAGAGCCATTTAATTTTATTAAATGAAAACGTTGCTTCTTTCAGAGATAAGAAAAAGACCAAGCCAGGGCGGACGATTTTAGCCAAAATGCAAAGAACAAATTGAATATTTTGGTTTTAGTGTTATATGTAGTTATTTGCAATTTTGCATTATTCAAAAGATTGAATGAGAGGTTTTCATAAGCCAAGAAAGAGAAATATGAGGCCCGGTCGACAGAGGAAGCTTAAGTTTCAAGCACCGTACACACAGAGCAGCATTCTTCTGCTAGTCTGTGGTCCCTCATGTTATTTTTGGGCAACAAAACTGAATGAAAATTCAGACTTGAAGAATTCTTCTCCACTGGAATGCATTGATGCGCACACACACATATTCCTCAGCTCAAAGGTTAAGCCTGAGGAGAACGGAGACTTCCTCCACACTTCCTTACATGGGTATGTGAACAGAAATGTGACGGGTGAAAAAGACGTTGAGAAATCAGGGCCGCTGGAACTGATTCAGGAAGTGGGGGAGGGCGCAACATTTATGAGGCATCAATCAATTAGAGTCAGTTGCTCTGACGGTCTGACCAAGTATTGTTCAAATGACAGCCCACTAACAGAGATGGAGCAGAGAGGGGGCAGAAGCCCTGGCAAACATTGTTACAGTCTGGTAAGCAACTGGGAGCTGCTCATGCATGTAGACCAGACACCAGCAGCCAGACAAAAACCTCATTGGCCCATATAAGAAATGAACCCCCACACACACACACCCCCAAAAAACGTTTTTTCAAATAAACAATAATTTGAAATAATACATTTCAATTATATATCATACTTGAAATATTGAAATATTTAGTTAAAAACTTAAGAAGATTTTTTTGCATTGTAACATGATCAGTGCTCGAATTGGGTCAGCATTTCTATATTTTGATCTTTAGCATACCTTCACTTTTTCTTGCACTTCACACATGTTGCCAGTACTTTGCCATTCAGAGTCAAAGCATCAGTGCAAGTGAGCAGAGTATAGTCGCTAGCGGGGCGAGAGGTGATGACGTACACCCTATTGGAACTGGACCCTGGAGTAACTGCTCCGTTTATTAATCTCTCTAATAACATACAAATTTCAAAATGCAACAACCTCAAAAAAACTCTAATATTTTCTTTGATTTGGGGGTGAAATGTCTCAGATGTGTTTAACCTGAGAAATACAACTTGTGACCATACTGTGTGTGGATTTTATACTTTTGTGAAGGTGGCAATCTAAATGGCTGCAAAACAAGTGCTTGGCTGAAGAAAAAAAAACTATTTTGTCTGTTCAAAGTTTGAAGAACTGTTTCTGTGCTCAAAAGGAAAGTGTGGGACAGAGGGCAGAGATAAAGGGTTTTAATCAAGTTTAAAGCTGATGGCCAGGGTGAGGTGGGTTAATCTTGACTGACTGGTGTGGTGATACACAGTGAAACCGTACTGGTCACTGTGAGAGGGCAAGAACTGGAGCTTTGTGCTTTGTCACAGAACAGTGTTGAACACTTCAAACACACACACACACAGATGGGCTTACAGAAAGTATTTCAATGGGTCCCTCTACACACAGGACTGCCTGAATAGATGCCAGTTCTGAGCAAAGGGGGAAGCAGATTTATCCAGTCCCATGAGCCCACTGGACCAACTGCTATTATCATTTACAGAAGCGTTTCAGTCTGGCAAGGAACTGAAATTAGTTTCACTGGTTAATTATATTACCTTTCAACATTACAAAAACAAATTATAAATGTTAATTGTTTAATACTGGCAGTGATCCACATTGAACTAACTCTACCCTTCTGTTCTCCTCTCCATCTTCCACTTTCTTCAACATCAGACTTTAACAGCTTGCATTCGTTATCCACTGACGAGACCTGGGAGAGACTTTTAGACCGTAACGCTCAAATTCAGCTCATAATCAAATTTGGCATATTCCTCCTCAGAAGTCCAGCATTCTAGTTGGAGGATGAAGAACAAATTCCAACAGAGTGCAAGTTTTTCAAAAGATGCCAGACATTTGTGTGTGTGTGTGTGTGTGTGTGTGTGTGTGTGTGTGTGTGTGTGTGTGTGTGTGTGTGTGTGTGTGTGTGTGTGTGTGTGTGTGTGTTTTCGTAGATCTTAATTTTTCGCATCTGCAAAGACCAGCCGATGCATGACCGAAGACATAACCGCTGAATTCAACACAGTCAGATATGCCTCATGAGCTCTGGAACATTGTTCAAAATTCCGACCATAAAAAAAAAAGGTTTTTTTTAACCATTGTGCACACACGACACGTCATACTAAACTTTTTTTTAAAAAAGTTTGCTGGTCTGTGTGAATACTGTTTTGCCACAACAATAGCTTGACAGGTCTTGCAAATTACCTTATCCTGTCCTAAATTCAACTTCCCTGTGTCTGTGCTTTTTGTCCATGTTGTAACACTGCACACTGAAGGTGCTGGTGGAAAAATAGTGTTTAGTGGTTTAACAATCGTGCATGCTCACAACGCAATTTCATTACGATTTTGATTAAGCACACAGTCCAAGAATACTTTCATAAATACAAAGTTCAAAAGAAAAGCATATATTTGAAATAGACTTTTAGGCTAGTCTTTACGGTCACATTCTATCAATTTAATGAATCCTTGCCTAATTTTTTATGTACTGACCGCACATTTATGAAGAGTTGTGTATTTACAGTTTCTTAAAATATACACCAAGTGAAACTACTGTACTTTGTTTAAAAATGATATATGTAATATGTAGAATTTAAAAAATGTTCTGTATGAACTCAAGCCATAAATGGAAGATCAAACATCCCCATCCACACGTACCCTGCACTCGTCCCCCAAAGACGATCCACACACACTCTCAGAGAGCTCACACAAAGTAATCCAAAACCCAAACTGATCCGTCGATGCTATGCATCCAAACAGCTTCATTTGGAGATTGCCAATGATGTCTCCTAACTCAATGAAAACAATGCACCGTGTCAAATCTGCATTTGTGGAGGCCTGAGACAGCATCTCACAGAGAAATAAGAGTTGAGCAAGGAAGGAAATGCTAATGAGTGCTGCTTTTATTCAGCAGTGACAGATACAGTCTGAAAACACTGGTAGCTAAAGATACAGAGAGAGAAAGATGGGGAAACTGACGGGAAATGCAACGTGCTTCGGTAAAAGCGGTTCAAGTAAGAAAAACAGCAAAACGAAGCTAGGAACACCATTTCCTTAGTTTATGTTTGATTTCTGATTCTCTCCCTTCAACTTCAACTCAAAACACTTGTTATTAGAGCCACAGTGCACTGGCACTCTGATTAGCGGAAGAGTGCCTGTATGAAAATCATCCTCTGCTTCCAGCATGAAAGAATGAGAGGAAGCAGTAACAACCCAGGAAGTTGAAGAGTTTCTTTCCTCTTCCTCTCCTGCCGTTGGAGAAAGCAGCCTCATAGATCTCTCTTTGCTCAGTGTCTCAGAGATGAGTACGCCTTAATGGCGCTGTCGATTGCTCCACTTTGCATTTATCCAGTTTGTTGTGCATAAATAATCTGCAGTGTAGTATAACTTTCTAAGTTAGAGGCCATTGAATATCTGGATCGGCCTGCAGAAATCTCCTCTTGCCGGCTTTCATAAGGCTGACAATTGCGCATTAATTTGTGATATTGTAGCAATTAATAGAAGTTGACAAGTCAGATTTGCTGGAACAGCTGATAACTCAATAATTCTCTTATGGAGATTTCGAAAGAGGCCAGTGAATGGGAGTACATGCAGATTAACAGGCCACCACAGCAGTTGGAGTCATTACTGGAGGACGCTGGGCAATCATGTGACACTGTTGTTTTATTATGAGCTTGAGTACGTTTCAGAGCACAGTATGTGGTAATTACAGTCAATCAGACTCACATACACCCTCTGACCGACAAAAATGACTGTCATTCATGCATTCTATAACTCGCTTACAAACACGGTTTGTAATAGTTAAGGTTTTGATGTTTTTGAAAGAAGTCTCTTATGCTCAACAAGGCTACATTTATTTGATAAAAAAATTGTAAAAACAGTCATTTAACAGCAACTGTTTACTCAAAAATATGAAGCATTTTCAACATTGATAATAATAAGAAACATTAATAATCAATAATTGAACACTAATGATAATTGAGTACCAAATCAGCATATTAGAATGATTTCTGAAAGCGTTAGTGAGATGAGATGGAGAGAAGATTAAAAATAACATTACCATCCAAAGGATCCTAATGCAAGGAAAGTAGTTATTTATTTTCAACGATATGATTAATGTACAGTCAGACGTTCTTTGGCTTGATTTACTGACGCATAAACAGCAGCAATAAACAATTTTAAGACACTGACTAAATGATCAACTTCACACTGTTTCACTGTTAGAAGCATGAAAATAATCTGTTATTCAAACTGTGATTAAATTATATACAGAAAGCGATCAAAGAACCCTCCCTATATAATCGCTGGAGCGGTCAATCACACATCGCAAGTTTATCAGTGACTGAGTTTGACTGATTAATGACATTATCTACACTCTTATTTACATCGTGTTTGAACTGTTAGTTATGATGAAAGCATTCGTGAGAGTGCAGAAATTGAGCTGCACTGATGAGATCACTGCATTCATGCGATCAGCAGACTGTCATCTGCTCAATGCTCATCGCTGCAAGCCTTCATGCGATAGGAGTAGATCTAAAAATAATGCTAGCAATACCTCACGATTAATCTTGACAGCTGTAATACTAAAAAATGTAGTAAAAAAAAAATGGCCTTTTATTTCGAAATTATGAAAAATAATAGAGCATAAGAAAAATAAGAGAGAGAGAGAGAGAAATGGACAGAGAGCCATCTATAAATGGCTGGAGTATCCTCTCCATTAGCTCCAACTGATGTTAAACATCATTAGGGTCCTGCTATCTATCTTCTCACAATACAGCAGGAGCATGAGGGAAACACATTGATTTCTTTGGGGATACGCACTGTGGCACTGCTGAAAGAAACAGACCACTGACCAGAGTACTGTCAGCCCATTCAGCATCCTTAATAAAGAAAGAAAAAAACAGCTTACAGAGAGTGAAACTGACCCCTATGGGTGAAAAAACAAAATGCAGGGAAGGAATAAATGGTGCTCCCAATTCTGAGATGTTGCAGCTAACTTAAAAAAGAACCCAGTTAATCACTGTACATCAACTTATCTAGCCTTTTTCAAAACAAACACAGAAAAACAAACAAAAAATTTATTACACTTTATTGCTGTCATCAGGTTTTAACAGCTCTTGCTGAGTTACCGTTACCCGTACACGCTTCACCACACTTCCATTTTAGCCAGCATCTAGCCTACAAAGTAATAAGGCCATTCTTAATGTAAAGTATCATGATCAATGTGCTTACAATCTGAGCCTACACAACATTGTGTGTGTGTTCATCCCAAATCCAACACCAGCAGCACTATTTACTGTGCTCTTTTAGCTCTTTGTGAGATCCACATTCCTTCGACATTCAGCAGCAAAAAGAAAAAAGAAAAAAAAAGAGCTAGACAGGGTGAGAAATAAATAGAAATGCCTTCCATTATAGATTGACAGAGCTTAACAGGCGGTCCTTGGTACACTGCGCACTTTCAAAAAAAAAAAAAAAGAGTATGAAGTTGCAATTAGAAGCGTTGCATAAGTAAATAAAAAGGCTTTTTTGGGTTGCTGTGGTTCAGTTGGGATGATGTAGGAAAACCTCTGAGTGGCTTCTACCGAAAATCCAGCCAACGAAAAAATGGGTTAAAGCTGAAGCATGTTAAAATATGTTCTTGTCTCTCAGTTTAACATGCAAAGTTACCTATAAGTCTAGCAAGCCACAATAATTTCTACATTTTACAATATATGTAAATAAAGTGAGAGGCCTATGAGAGCCATGGCTATCTGAGGGTTGATATGTTTTTGAAAAGATGGGAGAACTCTTTGAAAAAGGTCATTCTCATTTGAATACAGTTTTGGGTAAGTTCCTCTAAAAGTTCATTAATAGCAACTAATTACATCTTCAGCAGTGTAATTAGATTACTGTACTAATTAATCTTTCTAAAAAGAATTGCATTACTTAACTAATTACTTTCTAAATCCCATTTCAACCTCAATACGATACAAGGATAGACATGAAACTGCTCTTTTAATTTTTTCAAATAAATAATATAAAATTGCATAAATAATTCTTGACCAAAGTACTTAAAAGGTTACATTAAAAGCATACATTTTAGCATTAGAAGTTAAGTTTCAATGTTAAATCCATTATTGTTATTGTTAGTGTCAAATAGTAGGCTATTTGACGCACTGATTTTCACAGAAGCAGTTTGTCCAATAACGCACTTATCCATAAAACAGCATATGAAAATCACCAGATTACCTACTACCACTGAAGTGTGCCTCCAATGGACACTTTACTATCCAATGAGGCCATAAAAGAGGAGTCCTTATATTCATAAATAACATGGAGCACAACTAACATCATAGGTCACATGATAATGCCAACATGTGTATGTAGCATGTCCAGATTATATTCATACTACATACACTACCGTTACAAAAGTTTGTATGATAAAAAAAAAAAAAAAAAATCTCTTTCCTTCCTCACCAAGGCTGCATTTATTTGATCAAATATACAGTAAACACAGTAGGCTAATATTGTGAATTATTATTACCATTTAAAAAAACATTTCTATTTCAATGTATTTAAAAAAAAAGAAAAAAGAATCCTGTGATGGCAAAACTGAATTTTTCAGTGTCATATGATCCTTCAGAAATCATTCTAATATGCTACTTTGATGCTCAATAGATATTTCTTTATTATTAGTGTTGAAAACAGTTGTGCTGCTTAATATTTTTTGTGGAAACTATGATATATTTTTCAGGATTATTTAATGAATAGAATAGATATCTTTTATAACATCAAAAGCATAAATGTACTATTTACTATCACATTTGAATGGAAGTGTACAGTTTATGCACACTTTTAGATCAAGACACAAGTAGTACATCCTCTAATGATAATTACACATCATCTTTCAAACCTTATAATTAGCAGTATATCAATCAAACTTCTTAATAACCATCTACAAGCTCATTAGATGTGTCAGTCTTCAGCTTTTGAAACATGTCAACAAACCAAAGATGCATGTGATAACACCATGCAGCTGTGAGATGCTCTCTTGTAGTGCTAATTTGTCAAGCATTATACTTTCAAAATACATTCTCTATGAAAGGAAGGTGAAGGGAGAAGGTCTGTAATGAAATGTAGACTTGATATGAGTATTTTAAATGGTTACGTACTGTTGCCAGTTTTGGAGCATAACTAAAGGCTGGAATTCACTACATGACTTAAAATCTGAACATATTTATAACACTAGGCATCATACACTTGGCAACTTTGTAAAAGGTTACAGAAAAAATAAACTGGGCATCATACAAACAACTGCGGATCACACATTACCAGACTTCAAGTCAATCTGAACACAACAAATTCACACTGAAACATGCTAGAAGATTCATATAAAAAAATTTTTTTTTAAATATGCGTTATAAAATAGGCTCAAAATATCATACATGTAGCTCAATCGCTATTTTAATGTCACATGCAGCATTACATCCGAACGAGCAATAAATAAACATGTCAAGGTTTAAAAAACTAATATTTTTTTAGTGACTCAACCATTCTGATGAAAATCAACCATTCCAAAAGAATCAGTTCATGTAAATAAACAAGTTCAAAGAGAACTGATTCACTCATTATTCAAGTATCTAAATTATCAACAAACAGCGTGTAATGACGGGATGGCGCTGACACCACAGGAATGTGGTCGAAAGCCCTTGAGAGACAGGCTGTTAATGACATTTATACACTGCTGCTCTGACCACTGCAGGAACACAGGCACAGACCAATGGGAGCAGCGTGAACTCACTAGCAGCCTTTATCGCACTGCTACGCTTGCCACGCTAAGGCCTGTCACCTTGACAGGAGCCATTTGGCAGCTCAGACCTGAAGCCTAAAGTGAGTAAGAGGGTGACAGTTTGTGTGTGTGTGTGCGTGTGTGTGCGCGCGTGTGTGTGTGTGTGTGTGTGTGTGTGTGTGTGTGTGTGCGCGTGCACCTGCGCACCTGCATGCATGTCGAAGACCTCAAGAAATCGCTTGATAGGAAATCGTTTTTCCTGACATACTGACATATTTCAAATGCATAGTGTTTCCCACATCATTTTTTGAGACTATGGTGGGTGAATCTCGCTCTAGGGTGTCTGAGGGCATGATTTTTGTAATGCAAAATTTGTATCCATAAAAATTGATTGGATAATTAATTTATGGATAATTATTATTATTATCCATAAAACAGTAATATATTACTATTGTAATACAACTGCACTGTAAAAAATTATCCATCTATCCAGAAAAATGAATAAATAAATAATTATTTTATTTTACAATAGGCTACTGTAGGAAAAAAAACATACTATTGTCTTAATTGATTCACTTGCACAAGCTTATTATATTTGTATTTGAGGAAAACTGATTTTTTTTTTTGTGCAAACAGGTTTACAAAGGTGTCTCATTACAACTCTAGTGAAATGCTGTAATCTGTCAACAAAAATGTTGAAAATTCAGCTAATGTGAATTTTTTTTGTAACTGTTGCCCAAAGCGTTCCCAAATATGTGTTAAACTGATCGCACATAGATTGATAAACAGAGCTGTTCTGAGATGAAGAAAACACCAGATCATGAGAGCAAAGTGCTAAGGGAGTAGAATATTTGTAGAATCTTATTAAATTTAATAAACTTTTATGAGAATCCTATTACTTTATGAGAAAGCTATGGAATATAAAGAATATACAGCCAAAAAGTACAAATTCTGACTTCTAGGGTCTTTAACTGGATGAAAAATGAAAAGGCATGAAGGGAACGAAGGGAGTCCAAAGAAGTGAGAGGGCTAGAACGAGAGCAACCTGGGAGTGTAAGAGTGAGTTTGTGTTGTGTGTTGAAGTTGTGAGTTACATGTATGCCTGCATGTGTGTTTGAGTTAGAGAATTCCACTGCTGCATGGATGTCAACCCTGGTTGGTCAGGCTAGAGGTTGTCAGGAGGGCTTTAAAAATAAACATCTCTGGAGTGCCTGTGAGGAGACGAAACGCCAGCATGCCCCAGGAGCCCCGGTCCCGCCAGCCTGGGATCAGGTCGATAGCTATGAGCGTGTATCAGCTCACTTACAAGCCTTTTGTCAATTAAATCACTCAGCTCCTGAAAAGCTCCACTTATCTTCCAGCCACTTTTTTTTTTTGAAGGGCAGAAACAGAATTGTAGGGTAGAAACCAAACAGCCTCAAAGGAGGTCGTGGGGTCTGACAGGAAAGCTAGTGCAAATGGGTATATGATCATGATTAATCAGATTAAGTTTTTAAAAGATAAACCATAAAAACAAAATGTAACAAAACTGATGCTAGCTTAGATGGAGGCAAAAAATAAACAGTGTTTTTCAATGATCACAATACATCAAAGTACAAAATGTCATTGCAAACTTAATTAAGTTTAACATTATCAGCTCGGAAAATCTGCTTATTTGATTAGACACAACGGACACCGAAAATGTAAAGGGTAAGACTTTTAGGGAAAAGGTGGATAACGTATAAAAAGCATCCGCCATGTCCTAAACCAAAACTCGTGCTCCAGTTAAAATCCTTGGAAATAAAACTAAAAACTAAAATTGGAGTGTAGTTGTGGAGATGCCTCTATTTAGTATAGAAAGCATAGAACATGTGCTAAGGAGGGATGGGAAGACACAGTTGCTGGCACAGCGACTGAGTGATGGATGGTCCTGAGGAAGCTCTCGGCGCTTGGAGGAAAGTCAAACGAGACCTCTCATCCTCTCTATCTCTCTTTTTCTCTCTCTAAATCTGTTGCATGGAGAGCACCTCCTGTCACAGAGAGATTCTGAGAGGACACGGAGGTGAGAAAGTCACTAACAAACATCCAGGAGGCCAAAGGCACGCAGACAGGTCTGAAAACACCATGCTGAGAGAGAACCATTCAGCCAGGCACCAAAACAAACAGACGTTAAAAATCTAATTCTGATGCCGATGTTTTTTCCCCCCAGCAAACGAAAAGAATGTACAATTCACAAAATACAAAGATTAGTTACAAACAAATGTTTTGGCCTTGCAATAATACAACGATAGCTCTTGAACTTTTCTAAAATTCTAAATAAAACTCTAGCTTGTTCAGCTATGCAGTCTTTCTTGCTTTTATTCACTATACTCTGCTGAATGTCTGTGCCTTACAAAAACTCCAACACTGATACTCAAGTACACACTTAGACAGCAGCACTCCCACAGTTCTGTAACTCAAAAATATCTCGAAATTGCTTTTCTAAAAAAACGTTTCTTAAAATGGTTTGTACTACTATTTGTTTTGAATTGCTTTGGTCACCTTTTGGAGAGCTATGCAGGCAGACATGATACCAGTAACATCCTATTGTTATTATATCACATTCATTGCTGACAAGAATTGTCTGCTGCTCTTTCTGCTTTTTGCAGGGGTTTTCAGAGCTATGGAGGTAAAAGTCAAAGATAAACAGTGTTACAGCAGTCTAAACAATTTCAGAAGTTTATTTCCAGTATGAAAATGCCACGAGCACCGAATTCACATTTATGTAATAAAGTTTTACATACTATAAAAGTAATAAACTATAAAGTTTCTATAGTGTTAATGATTAACATCTTTTTTTAATATTGTCTGTACTGGTTGAAAATATGCACTTTTTGAAACCGCAAAAAACAAAGGCCTATTTTGAGAATTTCCCTCCAAAAACAGCTTAACGTATCGGTTTTGTGAAGAGAACCGCTTTACCTACAACCCCACATGCCTTCAGCGCTTCACACGGAAACATTAAAGCTCTGTGAATAATTGTGAGGGATATTCAAGTACCATGAAAATGCCTCCACTGCAGTGCCAAATGCTTAATCCAAATGAACTCCAGCGAGCCACTCCACCTGTCCGCTTGGTCAAGGCTGGTGTTCCAGTCTGCCTACCAGCTTTCTTCATAGCACACAGCTTCAAAGGGAAGGCAGCAGTGTTCTTCTGCACTTTGGAACATTGTCTAAAACAGGAGTTAGGTAAACACTTCAAAAACCTCCACACTCAGCAGATTTAGCCCACAAAATAAGCATAAAAACTTCAAAAGGCCACAAAAGTGTTGTTGACATTTAAGAGGATCAGGTGAACATTAAATCCAGCTCTGACTGACGATAATGCTTTTTTAATACACTGTTATTACGTGGAATAGATTTTAAAAACACTGGACTGGCCAATACATACTTGGAAATAAGAAAGTGATTTAGTGAGGATATCAAAGAGAGGTGAGTGAAACAAAAGTGGCTTTCGCACCGGAGGAACGTTTTCATAGTTCCTGTAACTGTTGGCGGAAGTACCCGCTTTTTGACGTGTACCACAGGAACTGGGAACGATTTTAATTGTAGGAATGCCTTTTGGGGGACTAACTTAGCTCCTACTTCAGAGAAGGGTTGGGTATCAAAAACAGGTTTCATTTTAGAACCTGTTCCAAATTTCCAAGAACCGGGAATTCGATAAGACGCGTGCATTTCGACTCTGTTTAATGATTCCAGGACTCCAGACTAACATTTGAGAGCAGTAGCACTGGTACCACTAAGTTTGACAGATGGTGTGAATATGAATTCCTATAACTATAACAGTACAAAAGACAATAAAGATCATCCAAACACAGAACCACATACAAACCACTGAAATCCGCTGCATATAACAGATCCATATTCATTCAGTGTTTCATGTACATATCCATTCATGTACATTCATTTATTTATTCAGTCATCAATCTAACCACTTATTGTATTATCTAATTATGCATACAATTCCTTTTTACATAAATTATGATTACAGGGGGCAGATAACCGATTACTATAATGACTTATTTTCGCACAATGATGATTTCTAAACTAATACATTTTGATCTTTGCATCACGTAACCAGTTCCATATGTATGGCTCTTCTGATGCAGTAAATGTTCAGTAGCTCACCAAACTGTCACAATACGTTCCATAACCATGTAATAAAAATAATCATGTTTATCTGTTTTGCATTAAATTAAGGAACTTTTAGCACCACTCACTGGACATTTCACACAAAAAACAAAACAAAAACAAAAACAAAAAATCCCGCAAAGTGTGCCAGAAGAAACGCAATATCATATTTTAGAAATGTTGCCACAGGCATTTTTTTTGAGAGAGAGAGAGAGAAAAAGAGAAATAAAGACCTGCTATAAATACTGGAATAAAAACTGCAATTGAGAGACATTTTTGAGAAATTATAGAAATAAATTTGAAATATGAAATGGTGGCGATTATGAAATATAAAGTCTCAAAACTCTCAATCTATCCTATCCTGTCCTGTCCGAATATCGGAAATTCCAGAATTGCTTGTTTACAGTACAGTAAGTAACTTAAGTTTTGCTTGAGATACTTTGACAGCAGTGTATATTAAGACAGGGCCGGATTAATCACTTTCTGACATTCTTCTGTCGTATTAAACTCTTGACCTATTCTCTGATATGTTCCATAATCCAAATCTAAATGCCAGACAAAACCTACAAAGTTTTATAAGACCAAAGCAGATCACTTAAAACATTTTTAACATCTATTTGCTGATTAACACGCTTGCTGTGAACAACTAACGGCTTGTAGATGGGCATTTAACAAGCGTCCAGTGCTCTATGAAAAGCCAGATCTCAATTCCATGACAAGTATTAATTTGTGGCCTTTAGAGTGGTGATAACCTAAGAGCCCGTGGCCTATTACAGCAGAGCAGGAAGCAAAGAGATGGAGACCGCTATCCATAGTCTCTCAAAGGCCGGAACAGCATGCATGACATTAACATAGTCTTGCTATTTATTCTCTTGTTAAATAGAGCCACGATTCACTTTAAAAACTCAGCTGTTTAAATAACTGGGCAGAAGCCCGTTCTAAGGGCTGAGAGGGTGAGAGTGGAGTGATAACGTTAAACTTAAGCTGATTAAAATGTTATGTAAAAGGCTACATAAGCTTGAGCAGTGGCTATAAAGTCAAAATGTGAACATAAGGAGATTTTTATTAGATGAACTTGCCAAGTGGCTTTTTCTTATTCATCCTTATTCATTCCAAGACTTGCATTAACAGTAGCAATTAAAACTGAACCTAAAACATGAAATATAACTGGAGCCATGGCTTGGCAGTGCACATTCTTCAGACATTAACAAGAATTGTCATGCCATGTCCCAGTAACACTCCTCTTTCTTTCCCAATAATGTATAGTCCTCTCTCTTACATCAACATCAAATCAAGTGGCAAAATGACCAAAAACAAAACCTCCACATCCTAAAATAAAGCACAAAACCATCCAATTAACCCCTAAAAAAAACTGACAACTCCATACTGTAAATGTCCACATTTCTACTGATGGCTAAAATAAGTCATTGCTAAATAGGGGTAATGGCAATTTACTATTAATAATGATTTCAAATGATGACTTTAAATTCTAGGTACAGGGCTCTAGACCAGTGGTCAGCAACATAGCGGCTGGTTCTGAAATAGATCCGTCATGACAGCAACAGTTACTCACAATCTTTAGTGATTTTGCCTTAAAAATAAAAGTATGAGAACGTTTTTGCAGCAATGTTTTATGTTGAGATGAATTGAGAGCTTTTAATTTGAAAAGTTCTGAAAGACATTCAAAAGAGGTTTGCATTCACAGAACTAGGTAGGATGAACGCATAGTTGTCTTTCCATTATTCTTTGTATGCCCTATTTTCGCTGTCAATTTTCCTCTTTAGACTCTTTGATAGTGCAAATTTCTCTCATCCATAGCTTAAATGTAAACATAACTCTGCACACAACGTAATAGCGTACCTTGGATGGTTGTTTGCATAGCGTATATGCAAACAATAAAAAAAAAAGTTTAGTTTAGTACAGTGCAGTTTAGTATGTGAGAATGCCAAGGAATAATTCTGAGTGTAAAAGTAGGCAACGTCAAATAATTATTACAATAAGTTAGGCTCCATCCATTGTGTAACAAGCTAATTAAAATGATAAACATTTATTGTTCACAATAGGAAAGAGGAGCATGTCTCAAACATGCCATTAATGGGCTCTTTTATTTATTTTTTGTTATTTGTATCCATCCACATATGTGTGTTTTAGCAAGGCGGTCGGTGTTGCAAGTTGGTGAATGAAGATACTTGACAGGTTACATAACACCACTGCTTTATTAATTTATCCAGTGTAAAACCCGGACACCACCACACAAATATGGCTTTTTGTTAATGACTGTCCTACTTCAGGATTTAACACAGAGGCCCCGTTTACACGGAGGGAAAACGCAGATATTTCCCTGCGGTTTGGCCTCTCGTTTACACGAAAACCCCGTTTATATTACAGAAAACAATTATTTTTAAAAACTCCGGCCAAAGTGGAGATTTCTGAAAACGCCGGTTATGTGTTGCCGTGTCAACTGGGAGAAACGGGGTTTTAGGTTCTCTCGTGTCGATTCTGAGGATTCTGATTGGCTTTATCCTTCTCCCTACACTGCCGCCCATAGGTTTGGCATAGTTATGATGGCGCTCGCGGCGTATTTATGCGGGTCATGTGCACAATGTTATTATTGAAAACGGAGGGGGGGGAAATATTCGTTTCTCTAAATACCTGGCTATGTGTAAACGTAGCCAGAGTAACAGCTCACTACCAGTTACAAAAGACACCGTAACAGTCGGTCACAGGCAATTCTAGTTGCATTTTCATCAATTAATTTCTTAAATGATCCTTTACCATCTAGAGGTGAAATTGTTTTGGCCTGATGCCAAACTTACTTGCCGGCCCCTGCTCTGACATTTTGCAACCTCTTTTCCTGACGATGTCACTAAATTTTGTTAGAGGTTGCAGCTTTCAAGAATAAGACTGATCAGACAATTCTACTAGTCTTGTGTACCCCATAGTTGTGCCCTACCATTTTGACATCAGAATATTGGCTATATTTATTCAAATCAACAGTACAATATGTCACCGTACATTACGAGAGATTACAGTCATGCTCAACGTGCTGGTAATTCGTCATGCATTTCTGGGAAAATATCAACAACCTTGTGGACACTTTAAAGAAAGAAAGGTGCTATAATGAATTATAAAATGTTTTTACTAGGGTGGTACAGCTACATTTGCTGGATTTCAATTGGTCTGTGTTTATATGGTGCAGTGGTGACCTTTATGTTATGGTACTGTTCTGAAAATAACTGAATCAAAAATATATATATATATATTAAAACAAACACATGTTTACAGGCAGGAAGTCAACAGGCCAGTAGGGCCATGGGAAGAGAAGAATCAATGGGGGCTTTGCAATGATCTCCTGCAATGAGGCATTTATGAGCACTGAGTGCAGAAAAAAAGAGCTTTTGTGGAGCACAGTGCAATAACTCTGCTCAAAATAATAATAATAATGATTAATAAACCAGACTTAACTTGCGTCTTATATATAGGTATGTGCATGCGGCACAGAGTATGCGCCGTCTACTTCTGCTATTAGTTAGTTGGAATCATTTGAAATGCTTCTTTTCTTTTGACAAAAAAACGAATTCGAAGTGTGCATATGCACATATAAAAAATGATATTTTTCTCTGTTTACAGTATGCAGGTCATCTTGTTACTTGAGTGCTAATAATACATTTAATGATTATTTTAACCTTGATATTTACACAACAAATTTCACCCCCCAAAAAAAAAATGTTGTGCAAGGTATAGTTCTTATTCTGCTCTTTGGGTCTTATTTGTCATTACAATGTACTCATATAATATTATTGCACAGTCTCTGAGGTGCTCGTCTCTGGTGAATTCTTGGTTTATTAATATATAATTTCGCCCTGTCACACACAATTTATAGGTTCTTTGAGTACCATAAAATCCATTTCACTGTGGCCAGATAAGAATACACACAAATGTGCCTAGCTGTACCTAGTTCCTTATCCAAGAATCAAACAGACCAAATGGAATATAAATCAATTTAAGCATCAATGATAATTGTATGCTTGCATTTATAGTGTGCAAAACTTAAAATGAGACACCATAAAACTCGAAAGCAGTTTTTGTCAAAAAAAAAAAAGGAAGATAAAGAGCAACGTCCTCCCCTCTTTGCCCAGAGTTGTTGTGCACCCCCAAGTCCAAAAAAGAAGAAAGGGTCAACTCTTCTGTAATCACCTCTTTTCCCCTCCAGATTGCATGACCTCTGAGGCTTGTTAAATCTGAACAAAACCTGAAAATCCCTGAGGTAAAAGAGGAAGAGATCTTAATAGGAAATAACCTTGGATTCAGATGTAATTGGGTGCCCTTTAAATTCTCTTATCTGGAAGGAGGATGAATGTGGGGACACTCAGATAATGTGGTAACCAGACTAATGACTGCTAGATAAAAAAAAAAAAAAAGTGACCATATGTTTCCACTGAGCAGGCCTTTCCAGTTCATTCTCTATAGGACATGGGCAGGCTCACACAGGGACTATGGGATTGACACTGGATCGGAGCAAGCGGTGAACGTGTCAAAAATGCTGCATTTTAAGCAAACGAGAGCCAAAAAATGGATCAAGGTAAATGTTTGTCAAATTTGTTGCTGATAACGATTGAGTTTACGGTGAATTTAGCGCTTAAATCACATTGTTACATATTAGCACATTTAAGTGTTTTAAAGCATATGTATACTTTGAAAACTCAGAAGTCAAAAGTCTGTTACCCGACTGTAATCATGCGCATGCAGCAGGGATCCTCAACAGGGGGTCGGTAACCCTTACAGGGGTCCGTGGTGGCACTGCATGGGGTCCGCCAATTATCGTTTAATCCTAACCTAGTTTAAAAAAATAAATAAATTACAATATTAACTACAACCAAAGCTGAAGAAGCTAAAGCTTAATTTTAAATGAACCCTCTTCACATGTTTTTGCATAACATTGAAATAACATTGAAACCGAAAATTCTCGGGCCAGCAGCATGTGTCCAAATTTCAATCTTAACCGTTCTATTTCATCAGAAACGATCTTAAAACAGGGCTTTAAGTGTAAAATACTGAACTTGTCCTTTAAGAATCGATATCGGTTTGTAAAAATGAGAATCGATTAATATCGAGAAACCGATATTTTTTTACCCAGCCCTAATCTTTATGACAGTCTATAATTAAGTTAATAATAATATTGAGTTAAGCTCTCATTCTCTGCAAAAAACACAACAAAAAACACACAATTCTATTCATGCATTCCAACTGCTTGCTTCTGCCCAGAACAAAACAAAAATGAGAAACAGGTAGTTTACCCATCACCACGTAATTAACTGAGCTGCGGGTATAGGTGAGCTAAGTGACCCGCAATAAACACTCATGAATCCCTGCACTCGTAACAACAAGTGATGAGAGAGATCAGGCTGCAGGATCTGTGTGAATATGTAGCTGGTTATAATATACACAGAGAATTATACAGAGAAATGCAAGCAACCACTGCATCCGCGATGTTCACTTTTTCTGTTTTTTCTCATTAGGTTATGCCCTTCTTGTTTTACACTTCATGCATGTGTATTGAATGTTATATAAGTTAATAATGATTGTGGCAAGCAGGACAGAGCCGAGAACTGTGGGAATGGAGTGAGGCCGGTGGTGCAAGTGTTAATGAGCGTCACCTGTGTACCACACCGGTCTCAAGTCCCATGGAGGAGCCCTGGAAGGAAAAAAGGCGCTCAAAGTTCAAAGTTAAAGGGTACCCATTATGCAAAATCCACTTTTATAATGTGTTTGGACATAAATGTGTGTTGGCAGTTTGTGAACATAATCACCCTACAATGATAAAAAATCCACCCACACCTTTTTTTAATCCCAATTAAACCAAAGCTATCTAATGCTGTTTTGATTCTCTGAGCAGTGTGACCTCATACTGCTCAGGCCACGCCCACAGCGGCTGACTGACAGTCCTGCATTACCATGGTGTGACCTCATACTGCTCAGGCCCCGCCCACAGCGGCTGACTGACAGTCCTGCATTACAATGGTGTGACCTCATACTGCTCAGGCCCCGCCCACAGCGGCTGACTGACAGTCCTGCATTACAATGGTGTGACCTCATACTGCTCAGGCCCCGCCCACAGCGGCTGACTGACAGTCCTGCATTACCATGGTGTGACCTCATACTGCTCAGGCCCCGCCCACAGCGGCTGACTGACAGTCCTGCATTACCATGGTGTGACCTCATACTGCTCAGGCCCTGCCCACAGCGGCTGACTGACAGTCCTGCATTACCATGGTGTGACCTCATACTGCTCAGGCCCCGCCCACAGCGGCTGACTGACAGTCCTGCATTACCATGGTGTGACCTCATACTGCTCAGGCCCTGCCCACAGCGGCTGACTGACAGTCCTGCATTACCATGGTTTCCACCCTCAGCGAGTTGTACACTATCCTCCATTTTATCTGCACTCGGGCAGCTGTAATGACAATGTCTCGTAAGAAATTTCAGTGTTCTGTTGTTGGATGTAAGAGTGAACATAAGAGTCTTCATTTTCTCCCATCATTCGAGCCACTGAGGATTAGTTTTATTTTTTAAGGTAATGCGCCAAAAAATATACCTAAATACTTTTATGTCTGCCTAAATCATTTCACTCCAGACTGCTTTGTCAACGAGGGTCTATACAAAGGGACAATACAAAACACAGGCTTTGCTAAAAAGTTGTTACTCAAGGATGGATCAGTACCAACTGTTCATGATCCAACTTATAGTCTCCAGAGCGATACTAGTCACTGCAGTAATGAAAGGGAGAGCACGCACTTTATTACATTTCATCAGAGTTCTTTTATAGATAGAAAGTTTAACGGTTTGTTAAGCACCCCCCCAAAAGGCATAAAGTCTGTATTTGTTTAATGTTAGTTGTAACGAGTGGTTTAGTGTAATTTGCTGTGTATGTTGATGATAATACAAGGGAGAGAGCGAGAGAGTTTATGGATAAGACTTTAATCCGCACTTCTTGTTCTGTGATTTATTCAGCTCTTACGGTGGGTTTCTGGAGTGAAAACTGACGCTTCATCTTTTGTCCGATGAACAATAAACTTTATAAAACTCATCATTAAAGTTTTGCCCATCATTCGGACTGGGAGCGCTACAATAGGCTTGTACTAATAGTGGATAAAAGCAAGATGACATCATAAGTTATAACCGTAATTAAACTAAACTATACCTGTTCTATCTCTCCATACACCATCTCTGGGTCAAACTGAACACGACTAGTACAGTTTCTGACATTTTATTGTGTGAGATTGTCTTGTTGCCTCCGGAGCATGAGCTCTTGATTTTTTGGCAATTTTAACATGCTAAAAATGTTTATCTGTGTGGTATCTTGAGCTAAAACTTCACGCTCTAGGGACAACATCTTGTAAAAAGTAGCATAATAGGTGCCCCTTTAAAATAATTTCAACATCTTGTGAACGGATTTGTTGAATGAATTTTATTCAGGGAGGGGGGAAAATCCAGCGTTATTTTGATCATACTTTTATTTTGAAATAGCGATGAACAACAGTTTGCATAATAAGAAACATACTGCTGTATTCTCCTTAGTTAGTGCAGGTTTATAAATGATTGCACTATGCTATGCTATATTTTTTTATTTTATTGTTTTAATACTATATTGTGCAGCCTTAGCCAGTTCTGTTTTTTAATCTCCTTCGTCTTTGCTAAATACATTTTACGATGTGGTCAGCAAAAATCTAAATATATATAAAAAAATTATATAATATGTAAGTGACATTAATATCACGATATTTAGCCACTCAAAATCACCGCAAGGGAAATTCCTTCAACTTGACAGCCCTAAAAGCAACTCAGGGTCAAGTGTTCAGTCACCTCTACAACCCCTGTATGGAGTTGAGTGACAGAAAGCGTAAATAGAGCAAAGTGAGGCTGCTACCCCCAGCAAGACTCTCTTAACACAGCCTAAAAAAATCCTCAAAAACACACACACACACACACACACACACACACACAGTCCATGGTACGGCAACAATAATAATGAAATATGTTTTATTTTTTCTGGATTCTATATTTTAATATTTTATGACAATGTATTAACAAAAATGGTGGTAATAAAATAAATGCATAAAACTTTGATTAGGTTTACGGTTTATTGTGTGTGTGCCATTGTTTTGTCTCAAGATGCACACCAGTAATGTTTTTTTTCTACGGCACGTTAATAAAAACGACTTAAATTTTCTAATTTAAGATACTATATCAAAACTAAAAAGAGGTTTCAATTACCATTCAAAGTTTAGATACAAGTCAATGCAGATTTTTTCTTTGTTAAATTTTCACACTGAATATGGGTTGGAGCTCTTAATTCTGAACTCCCTAAGTCCACCAGATTATTGAATTTAACTTTAAAATGTAAAAAGATTTCTTACTTGGGAGGCATGCTCACAGACCCACTAAAGGGAAAGAGGTCCACCCACCAGTTTCACAAAATCCTGTGGGCAACACAGGAGTGTACTTGACAATAGTTTTATCAAATGAAATGCTGGTGAAGTGACTCAGCTCTGAAGATGAAGTTTGTGTAGAATGTCCTCATTAAGCAAGATGCTGAAAACACAACAAGGGTCACAAGCTTAAGTATGTGCGGTAGACAAAACTGCAACGTTCATTCACAGAGGCATGCAGAAGCAGACTTCATATTTTAACAGCAATCGTTTTGCTGTTTAATAATCACAGACACTATTCCATATCGCAATTTGATTCATTCATCTTTTTTATTTATTCATCCAAATGTTGCCAAATTCAATGACATTTTTAACCAACAAAGATAAAAAGACAACAAACCTGTGCTTCAGCACCATGTGAACATATTAGTGTACTTTCTCAATTTTCCAAAATGCCATTAGTTGCAATTTAGTACTAAATTATTTTAAATAAATGTTCTACACGTCATCACGTTGCTTCTAAAACATTGAATTATGACATTACCTAACTGCAACCTACTGCTTTGACTTACTTGGTTTGCCTCACAATGTTGTTTAATTCCATTTTTTCTACCAATTACTCATTAGAAATGCTCTTCCAAATGATTTTCACAAAGAGTGATACTTGCCTCAACACCACACACATTTTGTGGCTGTCAATGTCTTGCCAGTCTTCTGTGTCTCAGGAGAACTAAGATTGAAATATTCAGCATTTGAGAGAGCAGTTATATCTGACTATAAATCCATCAAATCTATTCAGAGGAGGAGGAGAAGGTCACACATTCAGGGTTCTATCCCCTCAGTACATCAGCCCACAGCAAACTCAATGAATAGAAACCTATTAGCATATGCATACTGTATTACTGCCGAGACTGCGGAGGGATGGGGGCCAAATAATGCATGAGGTGCTGCTGTCTCCATGATAAAACACATCACTGAATTATATAAAGCAGCAAATTTAAGCAGTCCAATGTATTTAGAATGAGATATGAGACACAGGTATTAGGCAGTCGAAAGACACTTGCCGCCCAGACAAGCTCTGATCTAAAGCTATTCCAAAAATCAGCACGGCATTAGGGATGGGCGATATGGCCTCAAATCCATATCGCGATATACATAGCAGCCTCTTGCGATAACGATATATATCACGATATACAAATTATAATAGGGTCTATGTAACCTTTTCTGAAACGGTTCTAAGGAAAGCCAAACTGCTAAATGTATTTTAAAAAAAGAAAGAAACGTTGCATTTCATGTAGTTTTGAGAACATGTATTGTGCAAAACTGTAGGCTAATTATACAAAATGTTGCAGATAAATAAAATTCAAGTACACTAGCTGCAGAGACTTTAACAAAGAAAAAGCTTAAAGTATTGGGTTTCTTTCCTTTAGTGCACGCCTGTTTCACTCTGTGTGCAGTGCGTATGCGGTGCATGTTGCGGTGCGTATGCGGCGAGCACGTGCTATTGTGCTTTCACATGTTGCGTTTGCAGTGCGCAACTGATCTACGGCTGTACCACAAACACAACATTTATTCTCTATTTTTTATTTCAAATCACTATTTTTATTATCAACGTCTTTTATAAAATAATATAAAAAGTTTCAGCATTGCGATTCTATTTGTAGGCTACACAGACATAGTTTTCCTTGCTTAAATTACCCTGAGCTCAAAGTTAAAAAGAAAATGACTGAAAAATAGTAGCCTAGGCTAGTATGATGCATTTATGGAGAGATTCCTATATTCATGTCAATCCATGTTCATTTTGACAATGAAACATGCGCTGTCACTTTAAATCAGCACGTGCAGTACAGCAAAAATAAACTCGGTGCGTAAACGATCTCTGCACTGCTGCATACGCACCGCACCTGGAACGCATTGCCGGACCACATCCGCATGAACATGGGTACGGGAATAAATACGCACCGCATATGCATTGTAAACGGAGTATGTGTGAAACAGGCGTAACACTGGAACTGTTGCCCCACACACTCTACAGAGTTTGCGGTACTTTCCTGTTATCCGGACCCCACGATGGCCTACCCCTAACCCCGCCCCTAAACCTACCCGTCACTAGGGTTAAGACCAATCAGGGATGACTATACGGGAACGGGACTAAAAGAAACGTTGTTAAATCCGAACCAAGTCCAAATAATGGACGTTGCACCGCACCGGTCTTTTTCACCAGCTCCTCAGTTTCGCTTTCATCCATGTACTCAAGATGACGAATACGATGATGCGTTGCAGCCGGTTGCAGCTCGTAGCTCTAAATTTCGCAGGTAGATTGTCGCGATACTGCAATAGAATTAAAATCTCTATCGTAGGCCAATTTTGTATGGTTTATATCGCATATCGTTTATATCGCCCATTACTACTACACGGCATAGATGCATTCATTTACATGGTTATAATCAGTCTACAGACTGCATACAGAAATACCCATGAATTTGCATTGCTTCAACTCTTTGTAAAGGATCACCTATTACTAAACACCCATTTAACACACTCTGATGCCATTAAAACTCTCAGGGAGAAAAATATGTTGGGTAATTAAAAGGCAAGGCGGCCTCCTTTAATGAAAAGTGCTGGGTGGACCATCAACCTTTACATTTGACTTGAGATAATTGAGGCTGATGCAATAATTTTTTAATGGACTTTACAAAATAGCTCAGATCTGGTGAGTGGTTGGCTGAAATTACATGGTACAGACGCACATCATCAATCTGGAGGTGTCTTAGAACAAATACAAAAGACCCATTAACGCAACAGAAGGAAAATCAAGGATTTCTGAAGCAACAAAAAAATAAAAAATACACAGATATCTTTACTGAAAGCATCAGTATGTGTTTTCTAACTGAATCGACAAACCCTAAAAGATTACAGCTGAAAATTTGTTGTTAAACTTAAATTTAAAATTAAATTCCTCATGTAAATCACTATGTAATTTGCACCTTGCCTATTCATGCAGCATCTACTACATAAATCGAGTGGTCTTTCTGTTTCCACAGTATAGTACGTGAGTCTACGGTAAAAATGTTAACGGAACGGAAGCAAATAAAAGGGAGAGGATGTGAGAAAGAGGGTAAATGAGAGAGATTTCACTAACAGGTCCATGTTTCCCCCCTGTCATGAAGGCTAATTTACAGAACGTCCACAGACTCTCCTTCACTTTGAAGCATGAAATTCAGGGCCATCCATGCTATAAATTGCAGGGCTCTAATGAGAGCAAAAACAGGCTCCCCAGACACCAGCCATCAGAGAACAGCCATTTCACAGGGCATTCTAATACCAAGACTGAGCAGAGGCCATGCTGGTCCGCTACCCCTCGGAAATATATGTGGATGGATAATATAAGTTGGAAAAAAAACAGTGCAGACCTCCTTTTAGTGAGTAAAAATGGAAATGTTAGCCTCACTGGCGTCTTACAAAGCCAATTTTGAAGTAACATCTAGATTTGACTGTGATGTTGATACCATGGTGGCAAATGTAAGATGCGCTGGAAATTTTCTGATATCACTGGTCTACAGCCAAAATGCTTCTGAAATAAATGTAATCAAACTTTACTAATTCTGGGTCACTGAGAATGAAAATTATGCTTAAAATTGTTGATTGGCTCTAGTTTTTTAAAGATATGCAACTGGGTATACGACCGTTGACTTGGTAATGGCGCTGTTGTAAATAGAAGACATGTTGTAATTAGACGCTCTTCACTGAGTGCTTACACGGATACACACGGGAGAGTTTGACGGATCCATTGATAGCCGCTTTCAAATGCTTCAGTGTAGATAGTAAAAAACTTCTATTTGCCACGTTTTTGAAGCGTTGATCATTGTAGCCAACCACAGATGTTAAGCGTGTAAACACAATGACCAATCAGAAAAATATATGTTGAGTGTGTGAACACAATGACCATCCAGAGGTGTTTTAAGATCCATTCAACAGCACTCAAAATGCTAGAGGGAAATGCTGGTATCGTCACATTTGGTACCAAAGTCAGTACTTTTAACAACATTGGCTGTAAGCAAGTACAGGGAGACGCTGACTTGTTAGGAAAAGTTCAGATGATTAAAATCAGATGATTTCCATAATTCAAAGAATGTGAGGGAATACTAGGGAAATACCAATAGGCTTCACTTTTTATAACGTCATGAGCAATCCAGTTCTCAATATAGATCAGTGGAGCACACACAAATATTCTTACATCGCGCACACGAGTTCTTGTGCTTGAACGTTTAAATTGGCCAGGCTTAATGAGTCATTTAAACATAGATAGCAACATGTGCTTGGACGCTATCAACACCTGAGTGATGGCGGTGTAAATGACTGTTCATATTATATGATAAAGCACACCTATTGAACAAAGTTTACAAAGAGTGACTGGTTTGTCCACTTTTTTCAATCATCGCCGTCGTAACGTATTGGGAAGACAGAATGCATATCCATCAACAGAAACATTACATTAGTCTGGTTTACGCATTATTTTCAACAAACAATATTATAGAGGTGTCTTCAGATTTAAGATGAACCGTAGCGCAAGTGCGTGCTGAACGGTACGGTTCGATTTTTTTAACAAGAACAGTTACACGCGGCCTAGTTTATACATATATCAGTGATTCAAACTTGTCAAAGCAGGTCAAGTACAATTTTAAGTAACAGTCAAGAAAACAGCAAATTATGAAAATGTTCACCTTGTGTTATGGATTGACAATTAAAAAAAAAAAATGTTTTAAAAATAAACATTGTGTACTGAACAACAGATGCTAGAGATGATACCTGCCTCTCCAGTGAGATACGAATGAGTGCAGGCATCAATCTCTACCCATCTGAGTGCAGAATCCCAAATATGCCACAAAAACGGAGGATCAAAGAACACTAGGAGAGAAAGTACAAGAGAAACCCTTTTTAATCTCCCGGCTTCTCCCTCTCTTCACCATCTGCTGGAGCTGGAGCACACACCGCAAATGCCAGAGGCATCCATGTAAGCTCAGCTTAGAAGCGAGAGAAGAAGTGTGGATGGCGCAGAGGAAGTAGAGGAAGAGGACAGCCATTTGCATCCTGGAGAAGTGGCTACTGGTACTGCTGTTGAAGACTAGGCTATACCTAAACAAATCAATTCCAAACATTCCAATTCCAAATCTAGGTGCAATACAACTTCAATTGAATGTCAAAAATGATCTTTCCATGTTCAAATTATTTAAAGGAATAACTCATAAAAAACTCATTCTTTCTTCTGTGGAACACACAAAAGAAGACATTTATAGCAGATGTCCAAGCTGATTTTGCATACAATGAATGGTGACCACACTGTCAAACAATATTTTCAGTAAATAACTTCTAATTCCAGATAAGAAAGAAATACAGGTTTAGTCCATCAAGAGGGTGAGTACAGGATTTTCATTCTTGGATGATTATACCCTTTAATATGACATTTTGACAGATGCTTGGTTTCTCTTATGACATATCACTGGTCCAAAGTCAAAGTTGAATTGTTTACATCAGTTTCACCATGAATTTTGCTTTAAGTGAGAACAAGTAAAATTAAAGCTGCAAGCAGCGATGAAAGGGCCCTCGCACCCGTGCCATCCCCACCCAGTGGCTTTAGGAAGACAGAGAACGGTGGGCAGTATGTAATGATAATAAATACAGGAGGACTATGTCAAAGTATTTGTATTTGCCACACTTCCTGCTACCAGCAGGTGGCGCTATTGCTATCACCAAATATGAGCATGGGCACATGTTCAAGACAGGACTCTTATCAAACATGTGAAGTTTGGGGCAGATCGGACATTGTATGCCTGAGTTATTGCAGACTGTCTGTGGTTGCAACACAAAAAATACAAACACAAAAGTATTTGTATTTGCCACACTTCCTGCTACCAGCAGGTGGCGCTATTGCTATAACCAAATATGAGCATGGGCACGTGTTCAGGACAGGACTCTTATCAAACATTTGAAGTCTGGGGCAGATCGGACATTGTATGGCTGAGTTACTGCAGACTGTCTGTTGTTGCCTAGCAACACCGGAACTGCATTCAACATTTACACAGAAGTTATCTGATGATGCATATTTCACCCAGAGGCTGAAATTGGATTTGCACTTCTACATTTTTGTCAGGCCGCCGAGGTCACATCCTTCGACAAAAACTCTAGATCGTCGCAATTTAACGTCGCAAAGGCCTTAGGATTAGACTGACAAAATATGATGTGGAACTGATTAAATCTCTAGGAGGAGTTCATTGAAATACAACATCAGGAAATTACGAAAAATGCACAAAATCTAGGAGGAAGTTCAAAATAGCTCACTTCCTGTTGTGTTTAGGGCTACGCTCCAAGATACTTTTTTGTAGGTATTGGGTCATTACATGTATGTACCAAATTTCATACCTGTACGTGAAACGTAGAGCCGGGGCAAAATGTGGGGGCAATAATTTACAGCATTTGCCCCACCCAATTTTGAAAACCACATCACACGTAAATTTTCACCACTTCTGAAGCGTGTGCAAAGTTTCATGAGTTTTCGAGCATGTTTAGGCCCTCTAAAAAGCGATTCTTATTAGAGAATAATAATAATAAACGGAGCAAAAACAATAGGGTCCTCTCACCATCGGTGCTCGGGCCCTAATAAATCAAATCTGATGCATCCCACATAGTTAGGGCAAGTAGGAAGTAGTGATGCCAACAGCCCTGAGATGTGCACACGAAAGCATTACACATATTGCAGTAACAGTAACAAGCTATTTCATGTCATCCTAATCATGTCAAGACTGAGGAATCAAGTGTCAGATCTAAAACAAGCCGACTGACAGATACTCGTTCGTTTAGCTTTGACGTCTCTAGTTTCTAGCACCATTTTGACAAGGGCAAGAATTAAAACAGGAAAAAACCTGAGTTTCTTCACCCGCACTCTTACTCCTTTTTCCTCCCCCACACCCTTAAATATGTTCATTCCTCAAACCAAAAGCTCAGTTGTTCTTCTTCTTCTTCTTCTTCATCTTCATCTTGCCCATGTTGTCACGACCACAACGGAACGAGGTAATTGGGGTCGCATCACTTGTCGCTGAGTTTAATTATTTTCTGATCCACTTCCTGAATATTAAAAAGCAACATCTGGACCAGAGGCTGGGGAGTCGAGCGTTAAAGACTGCTGGGAGAATTGTTTGTAGTGGAAGCTGCGAGGGATTTGCAGCATATGGGAGCGGATTATTAGCGCAGCAGTGGAAGACTGTTGAATTAATGCCACCCTACAAGGTCAAACAAGAGTGTATTCATATGAAAATCATGCCAGACAGTTTTTATTCAACCTCTTTTCTTACCCTCTGAGGCTTTCAAAGGTCAGAGATAGAGATTTTAGTAAAGATAATTGAGAGAATATATAAGTAAGAGAAGAATGACAAATTTTCTTCATTTGAAATTATTTGAGAATCTTGGAAAAATTGGAGGCTTGAAACTGGCTCAAATACATTTAAGTTTAGAACCGTTGTGTCATCTGTGAGCTTTTAAATGAGACTGAACTGCGTTACAATAGAAGGGACATTTAAAAACCATTTGGAAGGACGTGACAAACAGCTTTATCACAGAAAATACATCAGGCTTGAAGTTTAAAATTCATAATTCACTGCAAAATAGACGCATACATCTGAGTTTATTCCATCATTTTCCATTCCAAGTTATTTACCTCTATTCCGCCACAGATATGAAGCGCAGTCTCCGTAATAGCAGAGGAGAAAACAGCCTAAACGCTCAAAATCGCTTCAAACCTTCACAAAACTTCCAATCAACCTTTCTCTCTCATCTGAGACAAACTGTTTCACAGAAGACTGTGAGGTGAAGGTGAACATGAGGGGGTCATTTCCACAGATCTTCTGCACTGCAAATGTGGGAGGAAATGGCAGTAGTTTAATCAGAGCTTCACTACAATACATCTGGCTTCCACTATGCCACACAGCATGGCCTGAATGGGCCCTGTAACATTATTCACCGATATGTCACGGGTTATGCTCATAAAAGCCTCAGGCTTGCTGACTTCCTCCAGGGGCGCATGGAAAGGGATGCGTGTAATGCTCTCCACTGCCAAAGACAGCCTTGGAGAGTTCAGTTACAGTCCCATCCTATCTGACGAGGGCTCCTCCGAGCTTTCGATGCATATTTGTTCAAAGGGCTGCACTCTTGCCCTGTTTATGCAGCATGGTTTATTCAAACGATGACACACGTCTCCGATGGGGTGACAGGGCAGAATATAGGACAGAAAAAAACATAGCTACAGTCTACGAATTAGCCTAATGCCATGAAAAAAGGGCTCAACATGTCTCACATTACCTTATTTTGTACATACATATTGTCTGTTGTCTATTCTATTATAGTGTATTTTGTATATTTATTTATTTTATTTTTATTGTCTGTTTCTTGTCACTGTCATTCTGCATTGGAAACTTCTGTCACTAAAACAAATTGTGTAAGCAATAAAGCTCATTCTGATTCTGATACAGACAACATCTGGTGACAGAGAATATATATCAAAAGATGACATTCATGAGTGGGAAAGAAAGATATCCATATAGATTACCACAGACTTGTAATGATTATTTTCCTATAAGATCTGTGCAAATGATACTAAGGAAAGCTGTGGCAGATTTTTACCAGCACACATGTTCAAGCCAATATAAATAAAAAGATCTCCTCATCATGGCAGATAAAAGAAAGGCTTTTATCATGTATACAATAAATAAGATGACTGATGGAATAATCCATTCAACAGATGAAAGCAAAATGTGGATTCTATATATATATATATATATATATATATATATATATATATAGAGAGAGAGAGAGAGAGAGAGAGAGAGAGAGAGAGAGAGAGAGAGAGAGAGAGAGAGAGAGATTATTGCCATGTAAACCAACTACTTTCACAGATCAGATTAAAAAATAACTTGCATACATGAACAGTGTAAGACAAATGATTCATTTAAATTTAGAACGGTTTCCAGGCATATTTTCAGATATGTTAGAAAAGCAAACACTGCAGTTACACACTGGGGTGTCATGCTGAGCAACTTCTGTAGTCAGCTGACTCTGTGGTTATGGCAACATTAGTACTATATAAATTATGCTCTTTCTATATAAATCTTATTATAAATCGGTCTTTCATTGTGATTGGTCCTTGTTTGTTTTTCTCCTGCTCCAACTGATTCACTGTTTTGTTCATTGTCCCTCCATCTCGCCCTCCCCTGCCTTCTCTACCCGGCTTTGTGAGTTTAAGTTAGAAAGCTTCTGATTGGGAAGCTTTCCCAAACAATCCTTCACCCGTACTGGGAGTAAACTGAGTTGCCCTTAGACTTGTGAATTGGCTACTGGCCTTTGGAACACATAGAACAGAAAAGTGAAGATATTATCCTGGCCGTAAATATTTCTCTCAATAATGCCAGGAGAATGAGTTCAGACTAGGGCTGACTTTTACATAATGCAAGCTAGGAGCTAGATGCAGGATTCACAAGTCGTGCTACAATCGATGGTGCTGCATTTATATTATTAACAAATAAAACATTTCTTAAAGGAACAGTTCCGTCAAACATAAAAAAAATCTGTCATTATTTACTCACCTTTACTTCGTCCTAAACCCATATGTTTTTCAAAGGAGCTCAAACGATGTTTTCAAATATTTCTGTTTTCCATGGACAAAAAAAATATAACTAGTTTGGAACAACATGAAGCAGATTAAATAATGACAGACTTTTCAAATAAGATTCACATTCACTTTGATATTGTGCGTATTACATTCGTTCCTATTGACACGCTTGCAAGACTTTAAACTATGTCCTAGATGTGTCCAGTATATGTACTCCTGTGCACAAAAAAGGCTGATGGCAGACTATATTATGATTCATGGTCTGAATCTGCACACATGCGCATATATAGCGTTCCTCCATTCTAATTTAGCATGCCTCAGTAAAAGCCACAATGCATTTCATCAGTGTTGAAGTAACAGACTTTTAGTTGGTTTGGCAGTAAATAAGAGAAACAGTATGTGAATGAACCAGAGAGGATTTGGCTAAAATATCCGACATTGGGAACATGGTCAGCTTGACAGAAGCTTAAAAAGTCTTGCAACCCCAGAAAGCAAGAGTCATTTCCTGTGGCAGCATGACAGATGAGCTCTCTAACCTGCTCTTTGGGTCTCTTTCTTTCTATGTGCACATCTGTCTTTTAGTGAAGGGTGATACCACTAACTTTCTATTCGATCTGATATCAAGCCCCATCAAGGAGGCCAATATCAAACTATCAATTGCCTGTATTAAAATAAAAATGATGATTTATGAGGATAAAATGGATAATTATGTCCACTGAACATTAAAAAACCATTGACATTAAATTGAAAATTATCATTTTTGGCTCTCCATTTCTTAACAATTATAGAACATGTGCACTCATTAAGGTCATCTAAAGTCTAAAGTTAAATCAAACACCATAAAAACCCATTAGTCTGTGATAAAATATCACATTTCATCCACAATTCAGTCCGATCATCAACATTATGATCTACTTCCACAAACCAGAATTTACAGTTGAGTTCTGCAGAAACAAGATTAATTAAGACAAGAAGGGCCAATCATTTTAAGTAACTCCGTCATTTCAATATAGGTATCAAACTTTTTCCTGAATATGGATGTCTTTTTATAATTTCATTTACCTATACTGTTCAAAGTTTGGGGTCAGTAAAATACAGTCAAGATTAAATCAGCATATTAGAATGATTTCTGGCCACTGAAAATGGATTCCATCACAGGAATAAATTACATTTTAAATATAAAAAGAAAACAGTTATTTAAAATTGTAATTATATTTCACAATATTACTGATTTTACTGAATTTCTGATGAAAAAAAATATCTTTTGAACAGTAGTGTATATTGTGATTATGATTCAGTGTTTTATCTGATATATTTTTGTGTTAATTTAATCCTTGTTCAGCCAAGCAAAAATTCACTTCAACATTTAGCTAGGTAGTCAGATAATGTTTCTTTTCTCTGTAATGACCTCTGGCAGGCACCGCTCTCTCCGTTTCTGTGACAGCTTGTGCTTTTCAGCATTTCTGTTTGTGTTCAGATGAGTGGAAGGACAAATAGTTGCTCAGCCTTCCTAATAAACTTTGTTTTCACTTTAAAGATTATAATACTCAACTGTCATGCTGCAGGAAAATGAATTCCTTAATAATTAAAAAAGAATGCACACTTAAGATCAATGCATCTTAAGTACTAATATTTTAAGATTGCCCATCTCTACTCTGTCCCAGTCCTGCCAGGTTTACACCGTCAGCACACACTGTATGGGAAATTCACAATCACAGATGTGACACTTCTATATCCAGTGGTCCACTAGTATTCATGTCCAGCTGGTCCAGCGTTCTTCATTTCCCCCCGTCCTCAGCACACACTGGACCAAGCTTCAGAGTTTGCCAAGGAAACCGGTACATGCATAAAGACACAGTGATAAGAAAGCTGGCAGTTCATCCTGCCACATCCATCCTCTGACAGAGGCTTCCTTTCATTTCCTGCCCGGTCTTAAGCATTAGCAGAAAAGCATTTATCTGACAGCTTCTTTATGAGACCATTCAAGCAAACCTGCATGTAGCTCAGCAATCCTGTCTCCTGCTAAAAGACTTCAATGGCCATCAAGAGCTCTTCATGTCCCTGAAATACAGTGGGAAGCCACAGATCCAACAGGGGAGTGATACGGTAAACATCCTTTCATTAAAAATGTCTTTCTGCAAATATTGATTTAATGTGAGGCAGGCAATGTAGACCTTCACTAGATGTATTTTTAAGAAAATAGAAACTCCAATAAGATGTTACAGTTAAAACAATGTTTTGTTTGTGCACTATGCTGGGGGTGCAAAGAAAAGCAGAAATCCTGGTCATTAGGGCTCGATTGATCCATTTCGATTAAAATGTTGCTTATGTTATTTTTAAAAAGGAACATATACCACATGTATACACATGACATGATACAATCCACTTTACATAATAAGAAACTATCCCTCTGTGTATTTGTGGTACATTTGCATCAGTTGAAAAACATTCCTTTCCTTGAAAAGAACATGCACACTGTACACATTTGATGTATCATCATCATTGGAACATCTCTCCTCAGTGAACATGCTGCACCGCACACATACCTCTAAGCAAAATATATAACTCTCCCAGCTCCCATCCCTGTGTCTAAAATATGATCCTTAAACACATGTGTCCATGCAATCTATAGTATAAAATGTTAGTCTTTAAAGCGTAATAGAGAACTTGCGCGCATTGTGTGAGAAGTTTTGTGTGTGCACACATCGCACACACAGAAAGCATGCAAATAATTTTTTTTTATTCTCTTTCACATCTTGCGCTTGAAATGACAAATTCACACAAATGTATCTCAAAATGCCCGCCTTGACATGTATCCTAGTAATTATTAGGGCTGGACACGAATATTAGAATTTTCGTTTGGTGGGTTGGTATTCGATTTTTCAATTTTTGGTTTTGAATATTTGGGGGAATTAATTCTTTTTTTCGCACACCTGGCATCCCCCTCGAAACGGTTCTCATGTGCGCTTGAAAATGTTTACACTATAAAATCTGCCGAAATACAATACTCTTTGTTTACAAAATCTTAGCTTAGACGTTTTTATTAGGATGGACAGTTGAAGGAGCCCAAACTTATTATATAATATATTTGCTTGTTCTTAGCCTAAAGTGTTCCCTGCAACTGGAGTATTCTCTGTCTAAAGCCCACAACTACAGCTTGTTTTTTTGGGTTAAGCTGCGTTGCTTTGACTGTGGAAAACAGAATAATAGAATACAAAATGTATTAGCCTTTTTACTCGTTATTTAGGGCTGTGCTGGTAAACTTGACAACGCACCACCGCGGCTGAGTAGCACTGGTGGTCTGCAAAAACTATTTTGTTTTGTATGTGAATGTTGTTTAACTGTTTTACAATATTATATATGTAATATACGTAATATGGAATATTATGACACGAGTTAAGCACAAAGCATTGTTTACAAAATAAACAATAGGTTAACAAATGTTACATTGCAGCCATGGAAACATTTGGATTCATGACGAACGAGAGAGTTGTGCGTGAGCCCATACAAATTTAAGTTATTTGTTATGGCTATGGCTTAAAGTGAACATAAACAGTAAAGAAAACTATGCATGTGTATCAATCAGTATATTGGATCCGTGCATTTATTTTTAAGCAGCCTAATATTCCTGCTGCTGTCTTTTTTTAATGTTAATGAAACTATAAGACAAAGAAATCACTCACCGCTATTCACTGAAAAACTTTTGTTACTTTAAAAAGTATTAATCTTTATATAATTTATACAGTGAAAATTGTATGCCGTGTTATTTTACATTTGTACCAAATGTTATTTTTCTGTACCAGAAAGCTTCTGTCAGACATACCAGAAAAACCTGAAAACCACTGATTATTTCATTTGTATGTCTCTTTGTTCTATTTCATGCACTGAAATTTCAGCCGCCGAAAATGGTGCATACCTGGTTATACTGTATTTATTTATTTGTGTTAGCCTATTGCTTGTAGTTTGATTATTTGTTCTTTTTTTATTAATGAATGTTTACTTGTCTTTAATATTCTTCGAAATTTATATTAGTAAGTAGTTTTAGCTGTGGTATTGAAATTGTTAAATTTCAGAGGTCGGAATCGAATCGGGGCATCTTGATACCCAGCCACAGTGGTCGCTGGTCATATCATGAGAAATAAATTTTTTACACTTTCAAAACTTCAATGCAAAGAAAACTATTGTGTCAAACTGTCAATTGCATCGCAAAAACTAAGACCCATAGTGTGTATAATAGCTCCTTTCACGAATACAGTCTTTACAAAAATACCATTGACGTAAGAAGTTCGCTTTAGGCTAATCATATAGCTCTGTCGGAGCAGTTTACGGTAAGTTACGCTGCTTTTACATTTCTTTTCCATGTAAACGTGTGCTAGACGCACTGGTAATGTCACAACTTCTGATATCAGGAAATTGACAGAACTGATTTACCAGTAAAAACACAGAACATCGTTGCTTGTGTGAACATTTGTGTATTTACCGGAAACGTTGTTCTGGTAATTTTATGGTATTTCACACATTATGCTGTGTGAATGTGTAGGGGCTAATGTGTACTCTGCACAGAGCTGGAATTTTCGCTCAACTCGCCCATGTGCCTTGAAATTTTCTTTCACTGAAAGGAGAAACGGAGAAGACAAAACAAGAACAACAAACTATTTGAGACCGTAACAATGCATCCACGTTGGCAACCAAGCACTTGTTTGAGAGGGTTAAGATATACGCAACTCTAGTTTTAACAAGAACGGGGAAAAAAAATGCATTTGCCATAATTTTTGTATCATTTTAAAGGCTATGTATTCAACTGTACACACATATGAAAAGCTTTCACTTCAAAACTAAAGTACACTTGGGGCTTAACCTGCAACTGCAACTTGTTATGGACCAAATTTCTGGCTGTAGAAATAGGCTGACTAAGATGGGCCAAGGCCATCTATATTTGACCCAACTGCAAACCTCCAGACCATGAGTAAGCACAGCAAAACACTATATCTCATTTCACAGGTGAAGAGGTCCTAAAGGCAAAAAAAAAGCCTGTTTCATTTAAAGTGTGAGAACGAGAGAGAAATCATGATTGTACTTGGTGCAAAAAAAGCTTGACTAACAAAATAAATAAATATATTGTGAAATGACCTCTTTAGGAGAGCTGGTGTTTGAAATGTATTCAAAAAGTCTTAGCTAATCCCCAGCAATTCTGGCACGGCTGCGGTGTGTTGGAGAGAGCGTGGCTTTGCAATGTTGAGCCGAGTGTTTTCAGGGCACTGCTAATTAAACAAACCTTTCCAAAAAGTCATTTCTCACATCATAATTGCATTCGATACTCAAGGAGGAGGAGAAACCACCAGCTATAAATAATGCTAAAACTTGAAAACATGAAAGTAAGTTTTGACTAATTATTGGCCAGATATCCAAATGGCACACCATTGGGAGCACTGAAAGCAGCTCTGCCTATCTCAGCTCAGAGAGAAGATCCATTTCAGGGAGGGCAGAGGTCAAGCGTGCCACACTGGGGCTCTGGGTCATGCTCCAACAAAGCAGTCTGGATCATTAGGACATTCCTTTCCCACAGCCTCTCCTCCAACAACCAACGCATACAAACATCATTAAAAAAAAGACAGTTTATCTCAACTCAGAAGGGTGCCACTGCCACGTCAAACTTTGATTTAAGGGTTCAAAAATTTGTTCTTGAAATAAAAGGTTTTGCAGGCAACATGCAAATATATAATTATATAATAAAAGATGTTTTGCTGACCAGCATTTTGGATAATAATACAAATAACGAAACAATCTAGAAACATTCATATATTTTAATCGTGATCATGATTTTTACCTGGTTATTTATTTTATTTTATTTCAAGTTATCTTGCATTGGTAACAAGCTTTCATCCTTGCGGTTGCCAGATGTCAAGAGTTTAAATTCCTCAATCAAAGCTTTTCTCTTAAATGGAATACTTTCTGCCCAGTGTTTTACTTCCCAATGTTTCTGTGCAACATGGCAACCATGCGCATGCACTTTCTCCACACTGAGGGGAAAATAAACATTGATGATCTGAAAACACCAGTAAACATGTACATGGAGTTAAGCAATCTTCTCTACTTTGGCATTTTGCTCAAATAAAAGCGTAATACAACCAGTCAGTTTTCTTATTTGATTCATAAATCTGCAAACCTCAGTGATTACTTCTGAAGATGAATCTAGACTATACAAAGTCATTTTTATTGTTGTGGTTTTAAAAGAAAACCCTTAACATCATTTGGAATTGTTGGAGTTAATATTAGGAATTTCACTGGTTTATTTTTGAAGGGATGTACCAGGTTTCATAATTTAAAGTGTTCATTTATCAGATAAATAATAATCAGGAAACTAGTTGAGGTAAAGTTAATTTTCTCTGGATTTGTGCTTGTGAAAATGCAATAATTCTGATAAAAATATAAAATAAATGTCTAAAATGACAATAATCATCATTAATCATTTTTGCGCAAAATCATCAAGATGGTTATCAGTTTTATCATGTAGACCTAAAACAAACTATGAACTAGTAAATGAACATTCCAAACGTCATCACCTATCCTGAAATATCAGCACTTTGCACAAATATGCCACTCTGCAGATGCCCTCTCTGGTATCGCCAGGTGAACTAGCATCAGCTATTTAGTTCAGTCTTGAGGCACACAGTGCAGTGTTTAACCTCCCTGGATGTTCCAGTGATTACAATTAAGCAGCTCTTATCAAGCCAGGGTTAATCCACACACACCGTGACATCCACCGCAGGACAAGTCCCACCAGCCTGCTTGGACGGTGTCACTGGAACGGGGTCAAGTATGACAGGAAGCGTCTCCTCAGCCAAGAAGGATGTGGAGCGAGTGACGGGAGAAAGGGTTGGGAAATGAGAAGGGCATTGGGAAATGACTGGAAATTTCCACCAGATCACATTTTCATAAATCAAGCCCTTGTCCCAGCACAGTGCAAAGCAGAAGGGATTGGGAAAAGAGGATTAGTTGGGTGCAGCCTAAACACAGGAGTTAAAATGTTATCCAATATCATTCATATGAGAATGTGAGGACAGATGGATGGTGACTTTGCTGTGCAAGATGGTAAAGTCTAAAATGACAATTCTATTCAGAACAAGATTCTTTTGAGTAGAAAATAAGTTACTTGCAATATCAAATGATTGACTGATGCATTTTCAAAGAATATCTCTATATTATCGTATAGCTTCACAGCAAGCCACCACTGAGTCAATAAATTACATAATCAGATTATTGTCAAATACGCCAACCATCATATCTAGTTCAAGAGAGGTAAAGGCATTTTGCGCTATGGAGGGAAGGTCCATGGTGAAAAACAACAATCTGAAGCATGTACTGTAACCACCTGTGTTCATTGGTAATATTAATGTGCATCAAATGAAAGTGGCTTCCCATCACTCAACAGTTAACGAGGGGCATTTTATTTGTATTTGCTCAGAATGAACAATCTGAACATCTTAACTTCCAGTGTATCACAGATTAAAAGTGTGTAATTTTTTTAATATTTTCTCCTGTACCAGCTTAATATTCAGAAACTCTAGTGAGTGTCCTGCCTAGTGCCAGCATTACAGCTCCAATGCTGGAGTTTGTGTATAATTATTTTGCTTGACCAACTGAAAATGGGGAAATGTTGGGAAACTTGTTTAAAAAGAATCACAACTTCTGGTGACATTACTTGCAAAAAAAACCTGACATACTTTAGCTTTAAACATTGTAACTATCTGCATCACTGCTCTACACACAACATTGAAAAAGTCTGTAAAAGAGCAATTCGTAGCAAAATCCCTGTTTAAGATGAATCCTCATATGACCTAAAATGTCAATTTTATATGTAAAAAAAACCTCCATCATATATATATATACTGTATATATGCACTCTATTTATATATCTACTGTAACAAACAACAAATATTAAATAAAGACTTGTGTATTCTTTTTAACCATTCATTCTTTGTTAAAAAAAAAAAAGAAGAGAATTATTTTTTCGTAAAAAATAGCATAAAGAAACTAATGCGGGACTGTTTTTTTCAAACAGTACAATACAATACTATATTTATTTAGCCTGAGAAAACCCAGACAACTTCCGGTAAATTTAGATTTGCTCTGAAAGTTAGTCTGGCAAAGAGCTCATTCAAGCCCATTTCCAATCCGCCGAAATCGCGGCACCAATCAGAAACGTTGGGGCGGGCTTTACACGATGATGACAGCGCTGGGATTTTGAAGCCGCCGTCGGTCGAACATCACTCGTTCGAATCAGCTATCGCGTCTGTTTTAAGCGATTTAAAAATTTCCTTTTCGTTATAACCCGAGCAAAGAACAACACTCAAAGCCTTCATGTCTAAAAAATATGTTATCGCTGTCTTACCGACTGGATTCGGCAAAAGTCTGATATACCAGTGTGGCGAGCAGGACGATCGAGGCCGAGGGACGTGAGAGAACGGCGTGAGTGAGGCCAGTCTCGCATCTCTCACGGAGGAGCGGAAGCATAAAAGGAGGAGCGACGACGGTGAAGATCGAGAGAGGACAGGCCTGAATTTTATTTGATGTTTTGTTTTATTATGTGTGGCGGCAGTCGACCGTGAGGGACTTTGTATTTGTTTTATTTTGTCATTAAAATGTGTGAATGTTCGCCGGTTTCCGCCTCCTCCTTCCCATAACAACGAGCCCCGTTGGTCAATACTAAACGAATGGGTGGGTCTTAGCCATAGACTGTCTTAGAGAGAGCCCTCTGCATACGTCATCTCCTTCATCGCTCTGATTGGTTTTAGGTCTATCCAATTGCGCCAAGAGGCATTTGAGGGACGTCCGTTGGTGACGCCCCTTTGGAAACGATTTGTCTATGGAGCTTTGCCAGACCCTAACTCAGTTTAAAACTGAGAAGGGTCTGGTTTTAACCAGGCTAATATTTATTTATAAATCACATTTAAAAACAACCAAGGCTGACCAAAGTGCTGTACATAACAGAATAAAACTAACAAAACCACTTTTGACAGATGAATTAAGGAAGCCAATACCCTATCAAAGGGTACAAATGATTTTACAGCTAATTACTAAGAACAGTATTACAATGGGGGTTCAAATTTGTAGGAATAAACAAATAAAAAAATTATATTAATGTGAGATAATTATTTTTATTTTTTTATCTACACAGTTGAACTGACAGCATTCAAAGCTGAAAAATAGGTTTATTTTCAGACGCATTGTGAATGTGATGCTGATCATATAAAATCTTAAAACAGCCTACATAACTATGACATGAGCAATGAAAACTCATTTTGAAGAAGTAGAAGCAAAATGTATGCCCGCACCATTCCTCAAACCTGAAGTAGGCCTGACATTTGTTAAACCTTCTCAATCCAACAAACAGTCCCACAGCAGCACAACAAAAGAAATGTGTGTTCTACATACTAATGTCCTGCTCCCTGGAAATGTGTACAAATTCTTTTACATGATTTGATCAGTTGATAAATCTAGAATAATGTTATTTAGGACAAAAAAAACATTGATGCTCTGCTCTGGCATGCCACCAAAAAAGGCTATTTATCAGGAAGGATTATTCAGAGCAGGTGCCAAAAACTGTGCCAAGGAGAGTCAGTATCGCCCAGTCGTGGATTTTTGCAGCATACCAAATGGCCTGGGAGAGACGGGGCAAGCAGAGCTATCAAGCAGGTGTGTGGCCATAAAGAGTCATTCACCCTCACAGGGAAACCTCTCACTGTCCCTTCTTTTCATCCAATGGCCGATTCGCTCAAAGATGGTCAAACGAACCGACAAAACTATTCACTGTTATCATACCGGATCACGATGTACACATATAACAAGTAATTGTTGTTAGGTATGATTATTGCCACAGCGATGATTTGCTTACATTTTGGCACATTTTCCATCAGTGTTTGGATACATTACCAGCTACAAAACGTTAACAAATTTTAATTTTACTGCAAAGTGCAAACCAACACTATTAATTGGCTTTGTTCAGACAAGCATTTATATATATATATATATATACATATTATATATATATATATATATATATATATATATATATATATATATATGTATGTATATATTTATTTATTTATTTTTATTTTTTTTCATTAAAGAAAACTTTTTTTAAAATAAGATAATTTTTTGCTGCCATACAACATTTTTATTAAATCCATTTGTGGTGGTGAGATGTCATGATAAACATGAGCAGGTTTCCTCAGCATCGCGCTGACTCTTACATCATTACTATAGCAACCAATGCAGACACACCAGGTATAGGCTAACTACACTGTCTGAACACGCAAATCAAATCACTGAATGTAATATGACAGTAAGGACCATCAGACCTAAAGATCGGATTTGAAAACCAAAATGGATTTGTGTGCACTGTGAACAAATCCTTAGTGTATGAGTGTATATCACAGAACCAGTCCTAAATTGAGATTCAGTCAAAGAAAAGCTTACATAATGAAGACACTTCATTAACATGAAATGAGTTCCAGGCAGGAGGCACTGAGGAATTTACATTCCATAGTTATTGTTCCAAAGAACAGGGGCCTTACAGTCAAGGCCAAGATAATCATGGAAAAAGAGATGGTGAGAGAAAAAGAGAAGCTTTAGAGACAACCCATCAAAGTAGCTCAAACTCTAAAACTTCATAATGAGTTCCAGATTCTACAAGTGAGATATGAAAAGTTGATAAAAAACAATCCTTCACACAATACCTCTCATTACATGGACCCCAAAGGCAACTGACCCCCCAGGCTAAATAAAATATAGATATAGAAGTCTCTGCAACATACTAAACACTAAACAGAGGACATCAGTAAATTAATATTAATTAAAAACTAACATTAAATTACTGTTCTTTCACAAATATATACATACACACGTATAATAAATTCAAGTGTTTCAATTGTAATTGTAAATTGTAAGCAGCACAACAATTTTCGACATTAACAGTCAATTTATACCAACGAGCTATCGCATAGGAACCACAACGGAGTAGAATTAAGCTGCTGGACGCTCAACTCTTTATCACTTTGTTTATTTGAGCCAAATTTCTTGTCCTTCTTAGCCTGGGTTTCCTCATGCTGCAGCGCGATTTTATTCTCACTGCTAAGCAGCCGGGATTCCATACACCAAATTTTCCACCAATTACGAATTGGGGACCAATTACGGAACGGGGAGGGAGCAGCAAGACGATGACGACGTCTATGTGACACACCGAAGCAGTTTGTTTATATCTATGGATCCAACACGGCAGCAGACGCGAAGTTACCTTTCGATGCAGCCTTAAAAGTAGTTTATTTTGAAAAAAGAGCAACTTTTCTTTCGCTCTACATACGTCATCTGCGTCATTCGTAGCACCCAATAAACAGCTCTGGGCATTCGTAAACCACGCCTCCAATACAAGAAAATGAACATGTGGTTCCCAGACCACGTTCTAAAGAGAAGAGGTCTGACGTTAGCCAGGCTATGTCCTTCTGGTGGCCTAAAATAAATGACTGATAGTTCAAATTCCCTACCCACTTCCTGACGAATACCCTGTGAAGTCCACTTCGCAGGAAGCTAGCAGCCAATGGAAACGTACCTTGAGGCTCATCCTGTCTTCTCTGTACGAGAGCCCTTTTTGCAGACTCAAGCTCAGCTTTGTCAGCTCTCATCCATCTGACTGAAGCAAATGCAAAATGCTGAAGAGCAATAAAAACATAAGCATATGCTCCCCACTGGCCTGCTTTGCAACACTGTTTTGTTGCTTTATGAAGCTCTATAAATGCACCAAAGTATCTCCTCCTGATGCAAGAAGCAACAAAACAAATGTGACAGCATCCATCCTTGAATCACATTAAAACAACGTTTTCAAAAACATGTACAACTTATTTAAATTATAAAATGGAACAAAGGGTAGCTCTTTGCATAGATCTGAAATTCTCCTGACAAGCAAAGCTGCTCAGTGTGCCATGAATGACAGCACTGCCTAATTTAACAAGCTCCCATCTCAACTGCGGTAAAAAAGAGTTTTTAAAGAACAGGAAAACTTAAATAGATCACAGAATTGTGTTAACATGTTATCAATATGACAGTGACTCTTGTCAATAAAACAGTAGGCCTACAGCTAGTAAAATGAATGTCAAGTTAAGAATTAATTAGCCAACAAGCAAAGTTGCAGTTATATACATCACACTAAGCCTAACTAAAGGATGAAGGGATAATGAATACGAGGCTTGATCACTCACCCACAAGTCTGATTTGCACATTGATTATTACATGAAAGATTATTAATTGATAATGCCAGTTATTTGTATTACTGCACAGGACACTGCAAATGCACAACACTCAATCTCACTCCAACAATCTTTTCACACTGGATTTAACATTTTAAAAAGGGAACGATAACGTTATTTTTGGAATCACAGCCCTTTTCAGCTGACGAACGATAAAAAAAATTGACAGCCAATCAAAATTCACCGTACACGCGCGTTTATTAAACAAAACGTGTAACGTTTATATTTATCATTATAGTTACCGTATTTTTCTTGTTGTGAACAACAGGCCTTAACACTGGGTTTTGAACAAAGACTTTGGTTTTGAATCCTTTGAGTTAGCATCGAATTGCAGTGTCAAAGGTAACGTTAACTGTTAGCTATACAGAGTGAAATATTTCGGTTACAGTGAGTTGTTAAACATCAGCCACCCATTCATAAACTTAGCATCGCTTACCTCATTAAAAATGTATACGTTTTGTACTGTTGTAGAAACTTCCAAAAGATTCAGCGTCTACATTTCACATTCTATCAATCAAGCGTTTACCAAAACAGGTCGCGCGCACGTCAGCTATGTTCGTCCAATCAATGTTACTGACCTCATCAATATGCTAATAAGAACCCACCATGATTATTTACTAATGCAGGCTAAAGTTTGGGCAGTGTGGAACATATGTGGAACCCCCCAGTGACGTAAACACAGTGTAAAAATCCTTAAATGTAAGAAAAAAAAAGTAATGTCATAAACGTGCCATTTTAATCAGACAGGGCGATCACCAATTAAGAAAATACTTTTCCCAGATATAAGACCCTATCATTTATAATTTACGCAATTTTTAGGCCTATACTAATACATAAAAATAAAAAGCCGTTCTAAAAGATCGTTACTACTCTACTTGATGCATAAAATTTAACAAGAACAATTATTCTATTAGAATGGTACTTGCTACACCTGAAATCGCACCATATGCACTGACACCAGGAATCCCCTTTCTGACAGATGCCAAAAGCCTTGAATGTATTTCAGTTCTCATGAGTAACCAGACCAGAAACACTTTATTCATATTTGTTCGCATAATTCTAAACAATTACCTTTAATTTGATGCTCTGGGTGTGAGAACGCTGCACGATCAAAAACGAGCACGATCGAATTAAAGGGCTGCATTTCACGAGCGCGCGTGTTACTATCAAGCATGACGCGCTGCCTCATAACAACGAAGACAAATAGCCTATACCAATTGTAGCCAAGTGATACATCTTCAAATGCTTTAAAGTAAACTATCACGAATTCATAAAGAGATATCTGCAAACGCACAAAAACAAAAATGTATGTAATGTTTCTGCAATTAGAGCCGAGCAACTGCTCTCAATTGATAGTCAATACGCGAATCGGTCGATCAGTTGAGATACGCATACACGCGAATTGAGTACACGTATAACCTATTGGGTTTGTGAAATAAGTTATAATGTCGAGTTTAAATGATCACAGATAAATAATATTACTGCGCAAAAGAATGAGTAATCTTACCTGTCTCCTCTCTGTGAGTGAGTTGTGTAGGGACAGCAGCACCAGCAGCAGCAGCAGTTCAACTTGTCAACAGTATCAGCGGATGATTCCACGGTTAGCTTCACGCATCTCCGCGAGAAAACTCACTGCGTACTTTTTCGAATCAGCCGTGTTATTATTCAAAGGATATGTCTCATCGTAAATGTAAATAGTGGACGTGTAAAATGCCACGATGCTTTCCATCTAGACAACAAAAACCCTGTCAGTGTTAGGCTATTGGATTCTTCCGAGGCTGGCTTTGCACACTACTACAACAGTACAGAGCTATCTCTCTACAGACACAGAGATAGTGCAACGTTTTTTAAAAAGACAAATCTTTCTATTATTATTAAGACCAAACCTGCAAAAAAATAAAATAAATAAATATATATAAATAAACAAATTACGAAATGTCAATGAAAAACAATCAAATGCGCAAATAAATAAATCTCATAGGTCAAACATAATATTTACACAATTTAGTGCTGCCCTCCCTGTGATTTTTTTTATTATTAATTAACTAATTAGGCTATTTACTTGCTATAATCTAAAATAATAATTATTTAATTTATTCCGATTTCCAGTATGATAGTGGAGGGTGGTCAGTTTACTCCTATTGGTTGGGTTGGTTTGGTTTGGTGTTCCCATGTGCCATAGAGATGTCATCTATGCCAGCGCGCCACCAACAAATACAAGTGACCACACAAAATTGGCACTTTAAATATCATTAGCAATATAATAAAGAGTTTAAGTAGCCTACTATTTGAAATGTCCTAATAAAATCTCGATTTCAGTCTTTGGGGAAAATATTTTTAAGTTGTCCCTATTTATTGGAATTCCTGCGATTGTTATATCGCTGTCAATATATTTAATAATCACATATATTGATTAGCCTACTACTAAACAAGTGTTTTAGAATTCAAAATCTATGACCAAAAACAATGCAAACTTGTTCAGATATAATCATATTTTCCTATACATTTTATCTGCCTGCAACTGCTGTTCCGTAAACGGGTTTGAGATGCTGTGGGCGGGTCCAGTCCTCGCTTTCAGGTCCAGTTTCAGCCAATCACAGCCGGATTTCTCTGCAGACGTCAAAGCGAGGTTGGTTTAGCCCTTTAGTTTGTACAGTGAAGAATTAGCCTGTGCTCAAAGTTAGCTTTCACAGTAGCGGCACAATCAATTGTGATCATTGACAACACATGGATCCGTAAGTGACATATTATATATGTTATAAACCAAAGAGAAAACAAACTCAAATGTTTGTTCGTTATTGTTCGCTGTCTTCAAGTTATCCGACCAGTTAGCAAGCGTGTTATTATGCTACTGCTAGCCTGCTGTCAGATCAGCCTCTCTCAGTTGACAAAAGCCTGACATTAAACTTACTGGATCATTCTCGGTGAATAAAGCACACTGGGGAACAAAGACCGCAGTTATCTGTCTAACGTAATACATTTATACACCTAATAATATTAATAGTATCTTAAAACGCTTATTGTTACTTACTCTGGACTCGAACTGTCAGAATACCAGAAATAAATGGAATGATTCGATTGGTCATGTTTATGAATTTTTTCATGTATACAGTGTTCATAAGACAGATGTTCAGGGTCAGTATTCTACTATGTTCTATTGTAATGATCACTTTCATATTAAAACAAATGTGACAATGGTTGTAGTGTTATCCTGTGGTCTGAAATATTTATAGCTGCACTATCTGTCAAATCAATACTAGTTTCATTTTATTTATCTTCAGATTGAGGTTTTGTAAGATTTTAGTAAGAATTGTTGATGGAATAGTGTTGTTTGATTGAAACCCTCCAAGGCTTACTAGTTTACTTTTGTCTCCTTTTCATTCAAAATCCATTGGCTCCGTCTGAAATTACATACTCTCTTGAGTAGTTACTTATTTTGAATAAAAAAAAAATGAAATGAAAAAAGTACATTCTATATTATATGAATGTGTGTAGTATGAATGTAATCTGGATGTACTGTACTACTGGATGTACTGTACTACTGCCATTCATAAATCCTCTTAGGTGGCCTCATGGCATAGTAAAGTGTCCATCATATATGCACACAATTCATAAGAATCTCGCCAGAAGAAAGCAGGTCATCCGGGTACTTTTGTCTACTCTTTTATGAATACTGTGAATTCGGACATTCTTTTTTTTTTCTTCGCTTACTAAATAGTAGGGAAGTGTGCGATTTGGATGCAGCCATTGTCTCATTGTCTCTTCCATGTCTTCCTCTAGTACCTTGCAGCTCTGACCTCAGTGTGATTGAAAACTCCTGCCATCAGTGACCTCCTCATGTGCATCATCTTCTTGAAGTTTGACCCTCGGCCTGCATCCAAAAATGCCTACAGGTAGTGCACCTGTTTCCAGAAGCTTTACTGTGTATGTGTTATGCAAATAGGGATATGAAAAGTTTTTGCACATGTGTGTGGGCACAAGGTGTTGTTTGATACTGACAAAAAACAACAACAGATTGTATCAATTTCTTATGACGTGTTCAGGTACATCTAAACCAAAGCAAAATCGTTGGCCCATATTTCAGATTTTAAAGGTGCACTTGATACTGTCCATTGAATGCTGAATCATGCAAAGCAAATGGTTTCAGTTACCCATGACTTTGTATAAATGCTCACAGTGAGTCATGATACTTTTTTCACAGGCAAATGTGAAATTTATTCCAAAGGTAAAAGCATCCAAGAAAGAGTGGGTATTCTTCAGCTGGTCATGTGATCTTCTCATGTACAATAAAACAGCTTTTATTATTACATTTGTCATAAATAAAGTTAATTTCTGTGGTGTGTAAAACTTTTAAAAACATTTTTTTACTGTTTATACACGTTCAAAAGTTTGGGTCGGTGAGATTTTTTAAAAATATTTTTGAAAGAATTCTCTTAAACTCACCAATACTGAATTTGTGTAACCACAAAACAGTTATATTGTGAAATATAATTACAATTTAAAATAACCATTTGTCTATTTTCATATATATTTACATGTAATTGATTCCTCAATTTCTCCAGTCTTCAGTGTCACATGATCCTTCAGAAATCATTCTAATACGCTGAGTTTGTGCTCAAGAAACATTTCTCATTTTAATCAATGTTGAAAGTGGTTGTGCTGCTTATTTTTTATAAATTTTTGTGTAAACCTTTACACTTTCTTCAGGATTCTTTGATAATAGAAAGTTCAAAACAACAACATTTATTTGAAATAGAAAATAAAAAAAGTTTTACTGTCACATTTGATCAATATAATATGTCCTTGAATAAAAGGATACATTTCTCTAAAACAAATCTTACTGACTGCAAACTTTTGAATGGTAGTGTATATTTTTGTTTACATAAATTTAACATTAAATCCCAGATTACTTCATTGTATCAGTATCATGCCATTTAGTCTAAATCTCTAATTTGTAGTGTGCACTCAATGTAAAATGCCATAATAGCAGTGACTGTGTAGATCAAGCTGGTCCTGATGACCTCTCCCACTGTTTTAAGCTCTCAGTCTCTAAAGAAAATGTCCCTAGGTCAGGGTTTTCTGAATGTTAGCAGTCTCTAAAGAGCTAGAGATAGTCTTTTCTTTTTCAAAGATGAGCTCTGAATCATGTGTATAGGATGAAATTGCATGGACTAGTAATCTGTCTTCTTTCCCCTTTACTACAGAGAGGTTACCTCCGTTAATACTGTCAGATTGTAACATGCTACGCTAATCAGGATTATTACCCCGCAAGCTGTAATTTGATTATCTAATATTGAGTCAGTCACAGTGGTTTAGCGTCACAGATGACTCAACCCAGGATGTACAATCTAATCAGTGACGCTGTCTTGAAGGTTGTCTTGTGCTGCATTGGTTCCTCTTATTTAGGGTAGCATCACCTTGTTTACAAAACAGCGCAGAGATGTACTATAATTAAGATCGGGTAAATGTGAAAACCGTATTACAGAATAAACAGATGTTTATAGAGTGCACTTCTGCTTGTTTTGCCTCCTGTAACCTAGCAACATTGCAACTTGCTTGGTTCCACTTAGCAATGAATTCCGACAAGGGGTATGCATACCCTAGGGTACTTCAGCAGATTCAGGGGGTATTTACAGTGTTTTCATTTAGTGTATTGTGCCTATAAAACAGAAATGTGACTTAATATTTAGGCTTGCTAAAGTTTCAAATAATGAATTAGTTAATCTCCGGATTTTTTTGTAGTAAAGCCATAACCTATGAACTCCTTTTAAGAAAATCCTGTGTAAAAAATTTTCAATTTTGTCTCTAAGTTACTAGTGACTAGTTATCCAATATTTAGAATATGGTCGATTAGTAAGGTTGACTAGTTATCTTTTCTTTTTTTTTTACATTTACCATTGAAAAAGTTTGGGGTTGATAAGATTTAAAAAAAAAAAAAAGAAGTTTTTGAATGAAGTCTCTTATGCTGACCACGGCTGCATTTATTTGATAAAAAAATACAGTAAAAACTGTAATATTGTGAAATGTTATTAGCACCTCTTAAGTGTCACGGTTACCGAAAGTGTCAAATTTATTCCTGTGATGGCAAAGCTGAATTTTGTTCAGCACTCCAGTTTTCAGTGTCACATGACCTCCAGAAATCTTTATAATATACTAGTTTGGTCATTTGGTAATTTTTGCTAATCTTGATGAATAGAAAGTTAAAAAGAATAGTGTTTATTTGAAACAGAAATCTTTTGTAGCACTATAACTATATTCACTGTAATTTTTTATCTATTTAATGCATTCTTGCCTATTCATATCTTAGAAAAAAGTTAACTGACCCCAAACTTTTGAATAGTAATTTTAGTTTTTTTTATCTTGTTAGTACTTTTAGCAACAGTGCTCTTTGGCACCGTAAAACACTCTCTTGATAGTCTTTAAATTCATCCTCTGGTACATTGATAAACATTCAGCCTTACATCTTTTGCCAACAAGTTACATCTCACACTGGTTTGTTTTTAGCAACCAATTGACTACTTGATTTTGAAAATATGTAGTTTTACAAATCCATATCCCTAATTTCAAGTTTGATGTTGATGATGGTAATGGAGCCTTTACTCATTGGGATTTTGAGTACTTAAGATAAAAAGACTGGGAAAACACTGACATACTTTAGGCTACAACTGTAATGTCATATCATTAGCACTGACCTCTTGAGCATATTTTACTGACAGAGGATACAATTTGGCATAAAAAAAAAAAATTATCATTAGCCCTCTTGCTCTATGATTCACTCCATTCAGGTCAGTTGCATTAATCCATCTTAAAAACAGACATGCCTTTAAGATTAATGAGGGTTTCTGCCTCAATACCCATAAGAAGGGTACAATTATTGCAAAGTTCATTACAGTTCAAAACCAACCTGCCTCCCTTCATACTCACTTGGTGGATATAAACGCCTCTTTTTGGAACCATTTCATCTTCATCATGTTAACCTCTGACCTCACATTCAGAACTAGCAGCTCTGAAATCCCTTTGAGAGAAAACAGGCCGGAGGTCTGTGTCAGTTTACTTATATATGGCCATGATGACTTTGATGTCACTAAAATGGATCCACTTAGCGCTAATATTTTATCTTCGGAAGAACAGATGGAACCTGTCAGAGATGTTAAAAGTCTCTGAAATACAGCGTAGTCTCAAATGTAGGCTAGAAATCAAATAATCTAAAACTCCTACCTTTGACATTTTAGCATTGTCATAATGCACATTTTTTATTCCTTGATGACGTGGATGTAGAAAATGTGATTATTTGTTGATTATATGATCATTGTGATGACCTGCTGCCTCCAGACTGAAATGAAATATTGGCCAAACACTGGACTTGAGAAGGACATCATTGTTTGTGTGTGTGTAAAGGAAGATTAAGAAAGTGAAAGTGTGTGAGTGTGCAATGCAATTCATGACATAAAAGGATTAGATTGAAATATACTATACTTGGCCTTTACCTTTAAAGGTGTGTGTAATTTTTTTGTCTATAAAAGTATTAATTGCTTTTCTCAAACCATTTTACTTCCATAATGTGACACACTAACTTTCAAAAGTTTGGAATCAATAAGTTTAAAAGAAAAAGAAAAACGTTAATACTTATATTTAGCGAGGTTGGATGAATTTGATTAAAAATGTCAGTAAAGACTTTTTACATTGTTAAAAGATTTTGATAGGACCCCATTGACTTCCATAGTATATATTTTTTCCATATTTGAGAATTTATGGAATTTATATATACAGAATTTTCCATTTCTCACCTTCAAGTTGTTCCAAATATGGGAAAAAATATATATACTATGGAAGTCAATGGGGTCCTATCAACATTCTACCAAAATATATTATTTTGTGTTCAGCAGAAGAGAGAAATTCATACAAGTTTGGAAGAACTTGATGTTGAGTAAATTATGACAGAATTTTCAATTTTGGGTGAACTATCCCTTTAATATCTTTAATGTATTTTTGCACAAATAAATGCAGCCTTGGTGAGCAAAAGAGACTTCTTTCAAAAACATTTTTTAAAAATCTTACCGACCCCAAACCTTGTATCGTAGTGTATTACAGAATTAAATAAGATATTCAGTGAGAAACAAATGTTGGGAGGAGTCAAGACTTGATTTTATCGTAAAGGAATTTGAACGTCCAACACAATTTTTTTTTGTCACATACAGAAAGAGTTTTCTTCTCTGTCTACATCACCGCCTTCTGCTCTCCCAAAACTGCCTCTTAATCTTTTCAGCTCTCTCTTTGTCCAGTCATCCTTTTGCCATTCTTCTGTTTTAGTGAGAATTTGTAAGAATTCTCTCCATTTGGGCTGACAAAGAGGGTGATAACCTTGCCCAAGGTCTGGCGTAATTGACATTGTCAAGCCAGTAAGTTGTTTTCAGATGGAGAGGAGTTTTTCTGCTTTGCAAGCTGTCTCCAGTACAGAGCTCATATTCCTGGGGTGCATCAACCATTGCAGATCAATCTGCAAAGCCCTCAGGATACTGCATCACTTTTTGTCTCTCTGCTTTTCTTCTTCTCTGTCAGCCCGTCAGGTTCCACAGGCTGGAAGTGCAGTGGACGTGTAACTCTCCATGCTGTTGTTAAGCAGTTAGTGCAAGTTTTACCTTTGCTGTAAGCATGGCCAAGAAGGCAGAAAAAGAACTGAAATAATGAGCTGCATTTCATCTTCAAGGCTTAATGCACGGATATTTTGACTCTTCTTTTTCTATGTCCTGACTGTTTACATTTACTCAACCAACTGTGTTTGGTTAATGACTCAACGAGGTGAGTTTGACAGAACTTTTTAAGGAGTCAATGTTGAGAGAGTTTTGGGCAATAAATCTCACCTCGTTGCTGCTTCGTCAAAATTTGACATTCATTGATCTTGTACATCCATTTTCATGCCTTGCAAACTTAAACGTTTTGATTATGTGATGTATTCTGCATTATCTTTGCAAATTCTGTTGATTTATTACCAAGATAATGTTATCTAGCAGGATAACATAAATGATTTGTGATGGCCTTGCCCTTGACCATTGTGTTTAAAGCTACAAACAGTAATGTTCTGCATCATATGCCATAATTTTCCAGTAAAGGTTTATGAATTTACAGAGTTATTTTGGAGCTGTATTATTAGTAGTGTCATAAAACACTGTATTGCTCATAACCATGATATTTAAAAAGTTAAGTATTTGCATCATGTTAAAATACTACACATACAATAATATTGAAAATTATCCAGCAACTATCCGGTTTGCGCTCTAGTTGACAATCCGTTTGGCCGCTATGACATGTTTGTGTCATCCTGTTCATTTTACAATATTTTTTTTAATCAAATAATTCAAATAATTTCTAATTTAGTACAAATATGTATTTAAAGCTGCAGTCCGTAACTTTTTGAAGTAAAAAATAATCCAAAATAATTATTTAAAAAAAAACATATTCAGCCAGTGTTCAAAACTATCTGCTTGCCGTAGCTAGATTCAAAACGGTTAGCTTGTAATAATGATTTTAATTCCAGTGGTACTGGTGGGTTTCCGCGGGAAATTCGAGCATGTCTTTGCGTCATTCTGTCACACCTGTACACATAAAGAAGGAGTTTCGGCAAGCCGGCTATACTGCGCGTGAGGATGTTGACAGTGGGGAGATATAACCTATAGCCTTTTGTCGCAGCACTTTACATAATTAAACTTATGGCGATCCAGAAAGATCCAAACGACAATCATCAGTGTCAACTGGAGATTCACCAGTTAAAACACCCAAAAGACTTCATTCTTCGGATTTAAAAAGGCAAGAGAAAAAGCAACCGGCTCATGCGAACACAAAGATTCAAACATCGGCGGGGCTTTTGAAAGGTGCGTGAACTCCGTGTTTCGAAACGGAAGAAGAGACGGCTTTTCAAGTAAGACATTTCAATAATTCAATCGTGTAACAGTACCACATTTGTTTGCTTAATTCACACAGTTATGGAGTTTTCTGTGTTGTGCCTTTCTCGTTTAGCTATTATGGAGAATATGAATTCTGAACTACACAGGTAACCATAAAACACATTAAATGTAGTCACGCAATGCTGATGTTGTTAACATTAACAATTTGAGAACAAAGTATAATTTGCACTGTTCGACATGATAAACGATGGTTAGATTTAATCAGCATGATTTACAGCACTGCTTTTCCCCCCTTAGTTGATCAGAACAAAAATGGATGTCACTTACTTGTTCAGAAGACATTATCCGGTGACAATTCTTATGTTGGTCAAACTTTCAAAAAGTGAATCTGTGATTCTGAATGACAGTATCCACACAGCGCGGTGATTGACAGCAGCACTCGCCTCAAAACACTGTGTTCATCCGCGCTGTTTCATGCCGATTTACAACCCACGCAAAGTTGATAATTCCGCGAATAACTGCAGTTACAGATTTCGAACAGAGATGGCGACAAAGAGGAAAAGCTGCGGACTGTAGCTTTAATTGCAGCATGCTTTATTTACTTTTTTTTTTTTATTAATGGTATAATGCAACACTTTACAATATGGTCCTATTAGTTACATTACTTAACATTAACAATGAGCAATGTGTTTCTTACAGTATGTATTAATCTTTGTTAATGTAAGTTAATAAAAATACAACTGTTCATTATTAGTTCATATCCGTTAAATAATATTAACAAAGCCAACTTTTAATTTTAATAATGTGTTAGCAAATGTTGAAATGAACATTATCTAAGATTAATAAATGCTGTCATTGTTAGTGCATCCCATCGGACATAAAAAAAATCTATATCTATCGACCACTACTGAAAAGTGTTTACCATAAACTTACAGTCCTTTCACCTAGTTGCCTGTTGATTTATGCTTTATATTCTTTTAATGTTTGTTTAAAAAAATTGCAGAATGTGTGGTTGACCTCTCATTGAGCCCAAAATACTTCCAAAATGCTAAGATATTAACAACTATTCCATTACACTGAATATTAATAACATAGAGGCATCTACTGAGCATCAGGCCTGAGCAGGGACAATAAAGCCACACACAGCAGCTTTCAGCATCACAGCTGAGCCTTCTCTGGGCCTTAGGTGTATAGCTGGCACAGCAGTCAGCACTCTCTCGGGATCAGCGCGAGATAAACACATTTAGGTGCACATGTGACCTCTGAGCCCATTCAACAGTGCCAGCCTCAGTCTCTCCCTCTCTAACAGAAGGTCTGACTGAAAATCTGCCCTTTATTGGTTAACACAATGCCCATTACCCATGAGTAGCACATTACAAAGCACAGCATGACATTTATGAGACAATATGGTTGATTCTAAAGGTGGTCTGTTATAGAGATGTGTTTTATTATAGAAATGATATGTTATTAGTATGATTGTATAGTAAGGAATAAGGATGCTGTGAAAGAGATTGTGGGATGTCACCTTCATCTTTTTTGTATGCAGGCTTATTCTGGCTGCTAACAGAGATGAGGTCTACAGCAGACCGTCCAAGGCTGCAGACTTCTGGGGCAGCAACAGTGAGATCCTCAGCGGTAAAATCATTCTTATTATTTAAATGCTAGATAAATATTTCATATCCAAAGTCCAGCTTTATCTCACCAATATTTTAGACTTTGTTGTGTTATTGAGGAATTCAGATGTTGGTTTCAATTTGAAAAGTTTGTCACAGTTTGTCTAAATTCTATATAATTGTGAAAAGTTCTTGAGTTCCTACATTTTAGGATGAACAAGAGTTTCTTCAAGAGTCTCTTGTGTAGAGTCAGCCTTTTTTTACACATAGCGAGATGTTTGACTGGCATGGTTTAGCCCATGTTGAATGTTATTCTGGTCAAGAATAACAGCCCACTAAGACAGGACGAAACTGTTTGGCATGTTAAAGATACAATATGTAGAAAAATCACTTGCACACAGTGTGATATATTTCCTGCAGTTGTGTACTTACAATATCCCAAAAGTCTCCAAAGATTTTTTTATTTCAGAGAAATTCCAATTTTAAATAAGTGGCCGTCCCGGAAAAAAATGTCGCCTGTCAATGACGCAATATCCGTGCTATCCTCGGTTTCTGCTCGTACTGCCATAGCCATGACGTAACCATGGCGACAGACGTGTGGACAACTGCGTAGTGCATAACGTTTAGCGGCACGCAGTTCTTGTTTCGTTCATACATAGACCATGGCAAGCAGACTTTGGGACAAACAATGAGAACTAAAATGAGGATCAATATCAGCGTGGCGTTTTCGAGATGCTGAGAGCTAGCGTCCGAGACTGACTTCCACTCGACAGAGAGCTAGCGTCCGTGACTAATTTGGACTTGACAGAGCTTCACGAGTCACGACTTGACAGCTTTATTAGACAGGTGTGCAAATGTACATAAAACAAATCAATGTTATTACGTTAGCTTGACATGATGAAATGTTAGAATATGGTCAGTATGTTATTCTAATGTTGATCTAGCTGCTAGTTTCGTATAGCAAACGAACTAACATGTAGAATAACATAACTTTCAACACACATTTAAATGCCGTTTAGTGTGATAGTGTAACGTTATACCAAGTGAAACAGCGCTGCGTTACCTCACAAGTTTAATTCGTCTAATAAACTGACCTGTGTGAGTAATCTAGCACTTGCGTGTAGTTCGTCCTTATGTCCTTATTCCTTTATATCCACGGGACTCGCGTGTGATATCTTATTAACAATCGCGACCTGCTTCATACCACTGTAATGTTAAAAAACATGAATGTTTTCACTCATCCATAAACATTATTAGATCCATCAGCTTGACAGCAAGTCCCATCATTCAGCTCATCACTGCGTCATAAACCTACGCCTTTGTTATTGTTGGAAACTGCGCCCTCTTGTGGCCAAAAAAGCTACATATTGTACCTTTAAGTGACCAAGCCATAGTGACAAAGTGACCTTTGTCATACATACTAATTTGAGTAGCTTGGTTGGCTAGTTTATCTCGTTATTTAATTGTAGCATTAATACTTCATTTTTCAACTAACCAGCTAGTCAAGCAGTGTGGTTGACAAGTTTATCTTAAATTTTTTTTTCCCTAATTTTTATTTTAGCTTTTTGACCGTTTTTTTTAGCTTTTAGCAGGGTGACAGTTTCACAAAATATTCATTCTTCAACTTTCCTGAAAAACCACCTCATCCGAGCGTAAAACCTTGTTTGCGATATATTTTTGCGAAATGTACATGTTTCCATTGGGTGTATTTTCAATTATATGTCTAGAGAGAAATATTGAAGATTATTTTCCTGAGGAAACATGGAATTATTTAAAAGAGAAGCTTGTGCTTGAGTCTCTTGCATCATGCCTTAGTGTTTGGAATTCAATCATAATCAAACATGGATGATTACCTTTTCCTCTCTTAATGTCACATTGATTAAGTGTTCCATTGTTAGGATTCAACTGACCACCCTCAAAGAGTAAGAATTGTTTAATTGACTGATGACCCACAGTCAAAAAGACAATACATCTCAGAACAGAAATCAATCATTATCCTATAACTGCAGAAGATCATGGGGCTTATTTGTTTTTCCTGTCCTTGTTCCCCCCTTCAATCTTGGGGTCAGAAAGTACTGGGTGTCCTTTGATTGATGGGTTCTTTTATGACAGTGGTAGAAATAAATTCTGCTGCCAAGGAAGAAGCCTTTATCTGTCTGGAGGGGTGTGTGGTATGGATGAGCAATGATTGAGTCTTTGGGTGATGATGACAAGGCCAGCCATTTCTGAGAAGGCTTTTGGGGTTGTTGTCCTATGAATTTAAGCTAATAGTTACCAAATATGGATCAGTCTGTGGTATTGCGGAGTAATTTTGAATGAAGCCATCTAGCAGCACTGTTGAATTTCTGAGAATTTTTCATTTTTCAAAGCACTAGTCTGTTATAGATCAGTACAGATCAGTGTCCTTGGGCCTATAACGTTCTGTTTTCTTTCAATATCAAGATGAAAAATATTATTCTGTACCTTCAGTCTAGTTTATTCTCACTGAACACTCCTGAGCTGTTCGTTACATCTAAATCTGATCTCCTGCTGGTTTGATTATTATAGCCAGCACAAGATTTAATGTCACTTTGACAATAAGTAACCGTGTGAGTTTTTGTTTTCTGTCTTTAGGTCTGGACATGGAAGAAGGGAAGGAAGGTGGTTCATGGCTGGGAATTAGCAAACGAGGAAAACTGGCAGCACTGACCAATTACCTGGAAGCACGGCAAAATCCAGATGCCCAGGGGAGAGGTAGTGCTGATCTTTCACCCATTTGTATTAATGTACCACACTGCATTGGGCAGTTGACTAGGCACACTTAATCAATGTATTACTCAGACAAATTATGCTTAGTAGTAAGATAATTCCCCTTTAAAAAGCCTTCATCATCCATGTACTTTCTCTTAAAATAAACAGGCATCCAGAGATTATTGTTTTTTATACACTGAAATGTTACTTCATTTTTCTTTAGCAAGTTTTTGCACGCAGATTTTTCAAGTAAATTTCACACGCATATTTTTTAAGTTAATTTAACTTAGTTAGGTAGAGTTGACTTAATTCCGCAAGTTAAGTGAAAGTAACAAAGAAAATAAGTAATTTTAACTTGGCTAGTAAAAGGTCGAGTAATATCCATTTAGTTGATGTTTCCTTTGCAATACATTTCACTCCAGCAATATAACATTGAATTAAACCACACTTTTAAAGCATATTGTTTTACTTAGAAACATCTAAATAATTAATACAATAGATAGTGTGTGAGATGTCATATCTACATATCAGAAGTTCAATACTTGGTAGACAATACACAATGACGGTAACATTTGATGGATCAGTTTTGTGTTTGAATGTGTCATTTTGAGTAGAAAATGAACTCCAAATGTTACAAAATGGAAGTTACTAATCTTAACAACAAAAGCAATGATAAACCAGTGAAAAATCAACCTCATTAATTATTCAAGGCCCAATGCATGATGGGAACACCAGTATCAGTAAAGTTGAGTAATTTTACTTAATTTTATAACATTGATATTTACGCTTTCATTTCTACACGCTTGAATTGAGTATTAATATAGAATTTACTTAGTTTCTTTTAATTCTTCCCTGAACTAACTTTTTCATGTAAATTACATTGTTTTTCTCTGTAGTATTTACTTCACCAGAAAATATTTTTTACAGTCTATATACTGTACAGTAGTCAACATTTGAAGTAGATCATAACCTTTCATCAAAGTTATACATGAATTTTGAACAATACCTGGTCTTGTCTTAGGACAACTTTGAACTTTTTTGATCCACTTCAAATGTTGACTACTGTGTATAAAAAAAGAGCTCAAGTCTTTCAAAAACATTTGCTATGTGCAAAAATATACCATAGACAAACATTCTGATCAGAGTCTTATGATGGCAGGATCCAGTTTGCAACCTGCACCTCTCTATACATGCACACATCCAAATAAATGTAAATAAGTGTAAAGATGAAACCATTTTTTACCAAAGAACGGAAGCCTGAGAAAGTAAAAACAGCCCAAAGGGGCTTGTAAACAGTAACTAGATTTTTACATTTTTCTCAAGAAAATGTGAGTGGTGCTTGCCTGTTCAAAATTCATGCACGATGCTAGAAATAGCCACATTTATCACAATTTCCTATAATAGTCCTACAATATCTCTGTGACATTCTAGATATGGCCGGACACTGGACAGCAATTTTTGTCTGTTTTATCAAGGTGTTGCTATCTATTGCTAAGGCCTTCTGAGTTGTTTTTAGCTTGTTGCTTTGTTTTAGTTAGGGTGGTTGTTTGGCTATTGCTAAGTGTTTCTAGGGTCTTCTGGTTGGTTGCTAGATTACCTAATTCAAAAGTCTATTGTTCCTAGATAGGACTCAATTTCCTCTTTTTATGTAAGTCTATGGGGATTTTTAAAGTCATGGCACACTTCACTGCTAAATTAAAACTGTTATTTGAGTTATCATTCATCAGAGGTTTAGAAGAAACTTCTCACGCAGAGCAATACTCGTCTTTGCAATAATTACTTACAATAATTAAAACATTGTACAAAGAAATGAAAAGGAAAAAAGTTCTATCCACATGTGCCACCAGAGTACTTAGATGTTTATTAGATGTTTCTTCAGATCAGTTGAGATTAAAATGACCCCTGTTTCAACATCATGGCAGATTTTTATTTGTTTATTTTCTCCCACATTTTTAAGTTTCATTGTTCCAAGATTAACCTTATTCTAATTATATAGTTTTTGTCTGTATACTGTGTTAACATTCTTTCTGGAAGGTCTTTACTTATAGTAATTCATCTGAACATTAAGTAGGGTTGCCTAAATTGTGTTTCTTAACGATAGCTGATATATTCACATGAACACATGCATATGGGTGGTAAGGCTGGATACGCGAGCAGCTGTTCACTGCAGATCTCCTCTCAGCTGAACTAGACTCCTCACTTTCATCACTCCAATGTCTGTTTAGGCCTCTTTATAGGCTGACACCTCACTAGCACTTACCATCAAAAGCACGTTGAACACACCCCACCCCTCTGTTCCCAAGCCATGACACTAAATATAATGCATACAACTCGGCTGTTATTTGGATGGTTGTACACAACAGCTGTGTGTAAAATCTGGAGTAATTTGGCTCAGTGCATCTTGTTGAATTACAAGTTGAATTAATTTTAGCAATTAGCTCTCAAAATCGACCTTAAACATTTTATGCACATATTTCAGAGAGTGGACGAAATTACATTTTACAAGCAGTTCTCAATCGATTCCTTATCTTTTACAATCCATGGTTGTATTATTGATACATGCTTGTTTTCATTTATCATTTTTACTCAGGTTTCCTGGTGTCCAACTATTTGACGGATAACCTGGACAGTTTTGCGTACCTCCGTAAAGTGTCTTCAGAAGCTAATTTATATAATGGCTTTAATCTCCTCACTGCTGAATTCAGGTAAGTGGTGGAAGGCAAATCTTGCTTGTTTTTTTTTTCATATACATAACTTTGCTTAAATGGTGAATATGTTAACTAAATCTTGAATGTTTACTGTTAGTGATTTCTCTAAAAACAATTGTTGTTCTGTTTGAACTTGTTATAATTGTTAAGGTTTTTGGTGGAAAATACAGTCATAATTAAGTTTACATAGTACTTGGAACTCTATTTAAAAGGATCACTAAATTAGATAATTCATGATATGATCTTGATAAAATCAGCTTATTCATTTATTCATTTATACACAATGCTGTCAAATAAAACCTGAATTGCCTTTGTTTATACTGTTTTAAAGAAAAAATTATAATGTGATGCAGTCTTACAGAATATTTCAGTTAAATCCAATTAAATCATTTACCTCTCAGGTGTCAGTTCACTAATTAAAACCACTTGTCACTAATTATAACCACTTGGTGCTGACATCACACATCAAGCCTGTTTAGAAATAACTCTAAAATTTCTAAGTGAATTGCCTCTCTTTCATGATCTCACTTTCTTTATCATTTGTAATGAGGATGACATGACAGTGATGATACTGAATCTCTGGAGTCCTTGAAAGGGACAGCAGGCTCTGGTGCCGCCACCTGCTCTCCATATACCCAAGCTTAAGAAATATATTTAGAATATAGTCCGAACAGATGCCATGTTTCCAGCAGTGCGACTTTCTCAGAGCATAGTCATTTGAGGTGATTTAAGAAGATGAGGTTTCATGATTCCACATATTAAAGGTCAAAAATAATGATTGAAATAATTATTTTTTTGTATGTGTAATACCATATTGGTGGTTGTAGAGGATGCCTATGCTTATTTTACATTAGCAAACTTGTAGCCTGAGGATAAATTCACAATGTGACACGAGCAACAGCAATAAGAGGGAACACAATGAAGCTCACGTAAACCGTCTCCCGATTGACACTTTAGTCGAATAGTAAGTGCTCAGCGAATTGCCAACCTGCAGCAGTTTGATTGACGCTGTTGTGTGTATAGTAGTATGTGCTTAAAACAGCGAACTCTGTGTCTTTTTACCTTGTCCTTAATTTAATCAACTCCTACCTTTTATCCAATGCTACTCTATATTGTGACCATTATCATTTAAAGGTGGGGTATGTGATTTGCAAAACGTCCGGCAGATTTTGAAAATACACAACTCAAAAAGATTCGCGCGAGGGAGGGACGACCGTTTGATTGACGGACTTACTGTCCAATGATTTTAGGTGGTCTTGGAAATGATTGGCTGGAGTTTTTCGAGTCCTGCCCGTTCCACAGATGATTAAACTGCTTGCTTTTCATTTCAGTGCTTCTAACTCAGTGGCTGTAAGTGGGTTATGAATAGGATTTCAAGTGATTTTGAAAAAATGGACAAAAAAGAGAATCACATACCCCACATATTTAAAGATAATTTCTTTTTAAATATTTCTAGATACATTAATGACAGCAGTATAATAGCCGTGCGCTAGAGACAACACATCATCACCCCGTCCTTTAGCTTGCTGAAAGGCTGTCTGCTAATGTAGTGATGTATTACTTAAGTCCACGCTGTCATCTGAGGTGATGGAGGGATAACACTTGTCCATTCGTCTCTGTCTCTTCAAGCCTGTATTTATGAACGGATAATAATTTGTAACGCCACTCGTACTCCCACACGCTGTAATGGAACAGAAAGCGATAGCCATGGAGAGTGTTATTCATTTGTTTACCCTTTTAATAAACAAGATCATTATTGGGCCTATCGTACTCTCCATTTCTTTCCTCTGCCACAAAGAACAAAAATGATACATGTCCAGATAAACTCTGAGGAATTACAATGGGCATTTTGTGCTGAAATCAATACAGCTGTCTTCTGTAAATAGAGACGGCCTTTCCGAAAGAATAAAGAGATTTTGTTTGTTCCCCTACAGGGATGTGACTGACAACACTGATAATAGCCTTGTTTTATATGGCATTTCAGCCCATTGAAACATTTTCCTGCTTATTTTATCAGGTTTGGTATTCAAACTCCACTTTGAGAGTGTTGCTCACAGCTTTCACATATAGAGTATATAGATTCTTTCAAGGGCTAATTTCATGAGGAATCAAATTTCCCTTGATCTTTGGAGATTAACGTGTGCATTCTGTAATTCTGTAATTTATCTTATGCTTGCTCACCAAGGCTGCATTTATTTGATAAAAAAATACAGTAAAAACAGTAATATTGTCAAATATTATTACTAATTAAAATTGTTGAGTGTATTAAATGTAATTTAAATCTGTGATGGCAAAGCTGAATTTTCAGCATCATTCTTCAGTCACATGATCCTTCAGAAATCATTCTAATGCTGATTTGCTGCTCAGGAAACATTTCTTCTTGTTATCAGTTGAAAACAGCTGCGCTGTTTAATTCTTTTGTAGAAACAGTGTTAAAAAAAATTGCAGGATTATTTGATGAATAGAAAGTTCAAAAGAAAAGCATTTATTTAAAATAGATTTATTTTTATTTTTCAACAATGTAAAAAGTCTTTATGGTCACTTTTGATCAATTTAATGCATCCCTGCAGACTAAAAATTTTATCTTACAGACCCAAACTTTTGAATGGTCGAGTAGATTTTTTCAAGTGCTCATATCATGAGGAATCAACTTGTCCTTGATCTTTGGAGATTAAAGGGTTCATTTTGTTAATTTCAGAACTTCCTCCCCATTGAGAAAAGAACATTGACTAAAACGAAACTACAAAAAATGTCTCGTTCTGTACTTCTGCAACTTTCTGGTGTCTGGCAGATTAGTTCAATTGTACAGATCCAGAGGAAGTAGGATAGGTACTGTCTGTCAAACCTTGTGCTATTCCTAGCTGTCTGTATCCTTCTGAAAGAGTGGCTAGTATAATGATCGCCAATCATTTTAGTCCAATTTCACTTCACAGTTTGAGTGGCACATTTCAGAATGGAATTCAGATTGTGCAAAGCCTGAATTACATTCATGACAGGATCAAAACAGAGGCTACTCTAAAGGATGGAGCCGACAGCAAACCGGAAGTTCACAAATATATGTTGTTTCTCATTTCATGTGCGGGTAGGGCATTTACATTGAAGGCACAGCAGTGACCACTTTATTTATAAAATATAAATATAAAACTTTAGAAATATTCTTACAACTGGATATAGGGAAAAGGTATTAAAACTGGGAGAAATACAAATAGACCTAAATATAAAAACAAATTTTGATATAAAATGACCTGATAAATCTTTAAACTTGTGTTTAAAATTTGTTTCTGTATAAGACTTGAGGTCATTTATGTGTGGCATTTATGGGTGTAGTTGGATAGTGTTACTGTTATGGGTGTAGTTAAAATTAGATTGTTGAAATATAGTTGGGTGTGAAAAAAATTCTGCTGTCTAGTTGACCGAATGTTTTAGCCGTGTAATGCTTGGTCTGTCTGACCCAAATCTCAAAGCAAAATCACATTGGCATAGTGGTTAAAACTGGTAAACAAAAAGTTTACTTTTTGAATTTATTTTGCGAGATAATATAAGTGAAAATATTCAGCATATGTTCCGATTGTACTGAAGCCTCCCGTACAAAATTAATTTAACTTGAGCTGATTGTTGGTTTTCTTGCTATTATTATACTGCATTAATACATGTTTAGAGTCTTTCAATGAAATGAATGCATTAGTGGAGATAGATAAGACCATTGTTAAAAGATATTTTGTTTGAGGCTGTCAAAGTAAGTTCTTTTTATAGACCCCGATGACATGATGGGGGAGTTATGTATATTTAATAACCCATACCGACACATTGAAGCTTGAGTCGCCATTGGCTAATAAATTTTTATTTTACTCAGCAGACTTTTTACATAGAATGCAAATAAAACAATTCTACAAAAACAAAATATAAAATATTGATTTCACTATTAAAGTCAAGTAAAAAGTAATAAAATAAGAACAAATAATCAAGCTACAAGCAATAATACAAATAAACAATGCTTTTCGGGTTTTATAGGTAGATCTATATAATATAGTATATAATATCTATTCAATATAGTAGTTAGATACAGATTAGGTACAGAAATTGAATAAAGTAATCCGATATAAATGTTTGCAATGAGTCTGTTTGTTTAACATTAAAAATACAGCAGGCTTATTATGCTGCTGTCACTTTAAGACATAATGGACGGATCCAATATACTGATACTGTACCCATGCGTTTTCTTTCTCAACTTTTTACGTCCACGTTAAGACATAACCGACTTTTTTTTTACTAGGATACTAAACGCCAAGACAGGCATTTTGACACAGTTTTGTGTGAAATTGTCCGTTCAAGTGCAAGATGTGAAAGATATAGATCAATTAAGTATGTGCTGTCAGTTATCTTTAACTATCTTGAACTAACTTTATAAGTTATAAAGTTATAAAAATGTAATATAATATTAAAATATGTTGGTCTTGTAGATTAATGAAACGGAATACAGAGAGAAACCATTCTTTGTAATCACATCTCCTTGGTGCACTTAATCCTCCTAAAGAAAGTAATGTAGCTCAGCAAAATGCCATTAATAAACATTCATTTGAAGATTCCTAAAACAGATGTGGTTTCACTGAAAGTCTACATACTTATTTTAACCCTAGTAGTTATTCAACAAGCTCTCCAGACTTCTGAGGCTTCTGAAGTCTTTCTCTTCGTCGTGGTTTGCCATCGCTGCCAAACAGTTCCAACAGCATTATTGATGTCCCTCTCAAAGTCTTTCAAAACCCCTAAATTGGCCGTTTCTCTTTTCATAGACATCCTCCTGTGTCTCCTGTCTCCAATAAATAGTTGATTCTGTCCTCTTAAACACAGCATAGTTCCATCGGGAGTAATAATCTCATGTGTATGAAATCAGGAACATGTCCTATCTATGTATCTACATATCTATCTATTTATCTCTCTGTGATCTCAATGTGCTGTTGATCTATTGTTCTGCCTGTCTAGCTGTTCTATCTTATCAATTGTTATATTCTTCTCTGTCTGTGTCTATCGTTCTATCGTTAAATCTATCTGTCTGAGATATATAATCAGGTTTTCTGCGGGTCTTAATTCGACCTTCCACAATTTAGGACCTTAAAAATGTCTTACACTGGAGCAGAAAGGTATAAATTCAATATCATGGCATTAAATTAGGGATGCAGGAAACGTGGACAGAATGGCAGAATCCATTCATAAAAATGGAATTTAATGTATAATGCAGAATGTCACGGAATTTGTCGAATTTTGGATGAATAAATTTAAAAAATGATATAATGTAGCTGTAAATATGTGTTTGAGCACTAATTTTTTTTTCTCACTGTTGTTGAATACAGGGCCAATGAAGACACATTGTGTTACTATGGAAACAAGGGCAGTTCAGAGCCCATTCATCTCAAAGCAGGTTTGTTCAGTCCCGTTAGCGCTCCGTGTTCAGACGCCAGTGGTCTTGCATAAAGCACCTACCGTCTGCATTACAGACCACTTTCAACTCGTTCAGCTCCAGATTGGTGGGTGTGTCTCAAAACTCACAGGAAGTGATGGACGATTGCGTTTGTTTCAGCAGGAATCTATGGGTTGAGTAACTCTCTTCTGGAAACTCCTTGGAGAAAACTGCATCATGGCAAACAGCTGTTCACCAGCGTAGTGAGCAGAACACTGCCCTCTGATGGCTTAGTGCAAGAACTGCTCCATATCCTCAACGATGAGGAGCTGTAAGTGTGCATGCTGCTTCATTATGAAAACCACTATTCGCTCGCTTTTTTTCTTCTGTTTCTTTTTATCTTCCATCTGCTTTTATCTTTCTTAAACAATCAAACCAACATCCATCCTTTTTGATCCTCAAGAAGCACTTGAGACACAAAACAAATAGATTTCTAGACAATTACATTATAGAATCTTTGAAGCACCAGTAGCATTTTTGAAGCCTTTTTTTATTTCCTCAGGTTTTTATAAAGTAAATGCAGGCAGAATATCGTAATGAAATTCGATATTAAAAAGAAACCCTTCAGAGACCCATCGGATGAATCCACGGCTTACATCCATGTTAAGCATAGTTGTTTTTCACTGTTTTATCAAACATTTCTTTTTTATTTTATCACTTTATCAGAGACAGACAGGTAGCCGACCCATGTCTGCAATGACCTTTTAGATCATTTATGAGAATAAAACCGAGACATCTGATAAGACATTATGAACCTATTTGCATTCATAACAATTATGTATTCATCAGTAAGGGTTATTAAATTCAAATTCAAAAGCAGATATAATGTTTAAGTAATTAATCGTGTCCTATGTCAGTTCTTAGATCTCATATTTTCAGAGCTTTGCAATTGGGTAGTGTTAGAAATCTATTCCAAATAAAGTCTGTTCTTTTTATTTGCTTTCTGTTAATTAAAGAATCCTGAAAAAAATCTGTCACTATCCACAAAAAATATTAAGCAGCACAACTGTTTTCAAAATGTATTATAATAAGAAATGCTTCTAGAGCACTAAATCAGCACATTAGAATGATTTCTGAAGGATCATGTGACACTGAAGACTGGATGAAGGATGCTGAAAATTACATTTTTAAATATAATAAAATAGAAAACTTTTTAAATTGTAATAATATTTCACAATATATATTACATTTTACTAAATTACACATTTAGTACTTAATGTTCAAAATATAACCGATCCCAAACTTTTGAACAATATTGTATATGTGTATGTATAAATGCCTACCTTGCATTTCTCTGCATTCTTTAATTACTCAGATCTCAATAAAACACCAGGATGATTTGGCACACTAAAGGAGTCATTTAAATCTCACCTCTGCCTTTTCCAGAAACACCCCGGACCCCGCGCAGGAGAGTCAAGGTGTGGGCTACAGTAAGGCCATGCTCCGGGCCCTGTCTGCAGTGTGTGTGCGCTCACCGGGATACGGCACAAGGTTCCAACCTGCTATTTTTATTTTCACCTCTCTCTCTCTCTCTCTCTCTCTCTCTCTCTCTCTCCATAGAAAGTGAAGCATGAACTGGTTGAGTGTAACCCTGCCATTTTTTTACCCTCCAGTTTTGATGTTTAACCAGTGTCATATTTGTGTCTATCCATCACAGGACCAATACAGTTATCCTCATCGACCGAGAGGGAAATGTGAGCTTTACAGAGCGCACCATGCTAAACTGTGACATCACCCAGTGGAGCACAAATAGCTTCCACTTCAAACTGCAGGAATGAGGGCCAGATGCCAGGCCAAGGGAAGAAGATCCTCACGCTGTGCCTTTATCCAGCCACTATCTGCTTAAACCATGCAGCATTACTGTTTCTACTGATAGGAACATCAAGGCTTTCCTGTTGAAACAGGAAAGCGGTTAATTATTGCTTACTTTTGAGAGGAAGCTTGATTGCACTTTCCCTTCTTTTTTTTCTAATTTAGCTCAGTAACCGATGGCTCACAAGAAGTCTCACTCAAAAGCTATGGCCACAGACCTCAGATTTCCATACAGTTTACAATATTTAAATCCATCCACAGATTTTCCCTCAAATCAGTGCACAAAGGTCTGCATATTCCGTCTGCATCTACTCATGAGCAGTAATTCTGAGTGCATGTAATTCCCTCTGAAATCATTATTATTGGCATGAAATGGTTTTGGGCAGAATCGTTTGAGGAGAAAGATGACTACTGCCAAAGAATAATTGTCAGTCACAATCATTATGAACACAAGAAAATAAATCATCTTTATAATCTTGCACAATGTAACATTTGCTTGCTATTCGGTGCGGTAGTGATCCACTGTAATACCTTTTACTCAGGAACACATTGAAAGCTACTGCCCCAAAAAAAAAAACAAAAAAAAAAACATCATTAGTATAAAACAGATGGATTATTTTTTTCATTGAAACTACATTTTTTGTGATATAAAATGAAACCATTTTGATATAATTTTGTGTTATAAAGTTTGAAGTCTGTATGGTTTGATATCTCCATTGTTGCTTTCTTAATGTTATCTGAATTCTAAAATCAATGCATTTTATGTCAGCTGTCAGGAATCCGATATGAACATGTCATTTGATGTCACATCTTTAGTTGATAACAGTGTGCCTGAAATTTTGTATTCAGCTTTTAAATGACAGTTGCGTCCACATGCCTCCTTGTCTGAATCTGATAATATGCTACTTGGAAAAAATTGTTTTACTCGCCCTAGATTAGACAGAGAGTAACGTTCAGGATGAATTAATGATTCATAACAAGTCCCTGATTATTTTAGGCTTGCTTATTAGCGTTTTTTCTCTTCAGTTAATGACAGTGAAAACCAGATAAGTTTTGGCCCCTCCCTCGTCTTAGCGTACAGACCCTGTCATGAGTGAGCTGTAAACACTCCGCCTGTTTATCTCCTCACCAGAGCATTTAACATTTAACTTAACTTTCAAGTAAGAAATGTATTCTTATTTAAGCTACTACATGTATTCAACCAAGAGCAGTGAGTGTTTTTCTGTTTTGCTTTTGTTCGATTCCTATAGACCCCTTCACGGTTGACGTCACAGGAAAATTCGCTGTTCGCAGTGCGCATGTCGGGGTCAGAAAGTTCATTCCATCCCATTGAATTGTGTGTTAACAAGAGAATTTCTTTTTCTTTTTCAAGAAAAAAATGCCTACTTGTTGCGTCGTGGACTGTGAAAATCGCACCAGTTGTGGAGTCAAGTTTTTAAGGATTTCCGGCAGGATCTGGCCCGTTAAAAAAAATAGACGACATCTGTGCAGTTTCAAAGGTATTTGAAGTCCTTCAACGGGCTGTGCACGATCGCAGCTGAGGAAGAGGGTCTTATCTAGCGAAACGATAGGTCATTTTCTAAATAAAAAAATATGCCGGGAACTACGTCATCACGTCGATGTCGCCGGCGCCGTCAAAATGACCGCCCCACTGTTTACAAAGCGACCCATATAGTGCGAAGGAGGATAACGTAGTTCAAATCTATATCGCTATATAAAACCGTCTGGACATGCCCACAGACTACGTAATTATAAGCGTCTAGCGATTTGTAGGCTCTTAGTTTTTCGTGTGTGTAAAAACACTCGGCTTATGCACCAGATAGCTGTAACGTTATATGGCGGGCCAGTGAAAATCTGGCCATTTGCTAATGTTGTCTACCCATTCTGTTAGGAGCTCGGGATCAGGCAGACAATCGCCATTAACCGAAACAAGTTTATTATGGTACTTTTCCAGTTCTTGTGGTGGCAAAGTCACTGACACAATATGCCACCACAAGACCCTGCGCGCGCACCCAACCTAGGCTTCCGATGTTTACAAACATTGAAGGGGTCTATAACAGCATATAGCAGTAGGTACTGTATATTACGCTGCTTTCATTTTAATACACAGATCTAATATGCATATGCAATTTCTTTACTTGCTGTTTAAGTTCACAGACAGAACCTATTGTGCTTATGTGAAATTTGTGTGTTTTTGACATAACCTTATGTGTATTTGACAGCACAATAAGACATGAAAGAGAACTGACATCCAGCTTTCTGCGCGTGAGCTTCGGATGTGTTCGTACGCACCTTGAGACAAAAGAAGTATGTCCGAATTCACAGTACTCATAAAAGAGTAGGCAAAAAGTACCTGGATGACCAACTGCTTCCAGGGAGATTCTGAAGTGTGCATACAATGGACACAACTATTCCATGAGGACAGCTAGGGGAGAGGGTTTAGGAATGGCAGTGAATTGAGTAAGCTGAAGCTGGTAGGTCACATGATAATTAAACATTGTGAATACACCCATATAGCATGTCTACTCATATATATATATATATATATATATATATATATATATATATATATTATTTATTTTTTTATATTATTATTATTATTTTTTCAGTTGTTGTGAAATAATTACTTGTTCAAGTTAAGTGCCTGGCTACAAGAGAGTATGTGATTTCAGATCAGTCTGTTTCAGATGCAGCCCAGAGTATCCGAGGCACGAGCTGTACAGGCTCCGCCCTCTTCTGGAAATCGTGTGGGGTGCAGCAACTCTTTTGCATTTAAAGATACATGCACGAAAACAGAAATGTTTTTCCTTCCACTAAAAAATTAGATTTACAACATGGTATGATAAATGATCTGTGTGGTATTTTAAGCTGAAACTTCACAGACAAGTTCTAGGGAGTGGGGACACCTGAGACTTACATCACATCTTGTAAAAAAGGGGCATAATAGGTCCCCTTTAATAGAGATACGAGTTACTGCACAACATAAAAACAAGCATGTTGCATTAGCTATTGCACCTTCCATCTAATATAGGGATGTGACTGATTATGTTCTGCTGCCATCTAGGGACATGTAACCATTTTATGCCCAGATGGTGAAGCTAACCCTAAAATAAAAACCCAACAAATTAATTTAATTATTAATTATTTAGACAAGGAAACTTTCCTTCATCACACATAAAAAAGAAATGAGAAACATGAGAACAAAGAAGGAAGCCACTGAAATTGCATGTAGTCCAATAACACACACTTTTACAACCCAAATATTTTTAAAATAAATTATCTATATCATTCAAGTTTTAGGTCAGAATCACATTTCCTTCATCCCGTGTATTCTATTTTTAGATTTCATTAAAGTTCAGTCAGTTCATTCATGGCCATGGTAATAAATTGTTTGGATTTAATCTTCTCAAGGTCTATTTCTATTCTGCATTTTAAAAAAAAAGTGTAATGAAATGTAAATTTAGATAAATTAAAAAAGAAGTTCTTCTAAAACCAAGTCCTACATATCATTCATTTTCTTTTGACTGTATTTATCTTTAGGCATATATAAATGTGATTTGCTGCATTAAGGCAGACACAATAAACACTGAAGCAGTAAAATACCCTAAGATTACAAACATAAAACACAAAAATGCAAGCAATTTCAAAATAATTTTTTTGAAAAGTGGATAATGCTGCAAAGTTTCAAATTAGTTCGGCTTATCAATATAATATCTATAATATTATTGTATGTACTTTATTTAACTAAGTACATTCAATTAAGGCAAGATTTTTTCAAATGCATTCTCAATATAACAGATTTTAAAAACTTCCTACCAGAGTTCAGCTTGACAACAAGGAATAATTCTTACAGCAACATAACAGCTAAGATGGACATGAAAAATGACCTGTCACTCCCTGCTACAGCACTATGATAGAAAATAGCCATGCAAGTACTCCAGATAATGTACCCAACCTCATGCAATCTGTGGACACGGATACTTAAAAGAAAAAAGAAAAAAAATGACTACAAATGTACAAAGTGAATAATACACTTTTTGGTTCATTTTAAACAGTATTCATGGAACTACCAAACCGTTAAATGTAATGTGTTAGAAATTCTCTTTTCTCTATTTCTCTCATGCCAACTCGACTAGCGTACTTCAATACCTGTTTGAGTAGCATGGCAAAGGTGCCATGATTTATTACATCATGTTTCTGATTGGTTCTTCATAATTCAGGAAACCCAGGTAAAGGCTAGATTTCTTGATTACTTCACCTCGTTACTCAAAGTCATGGGTTTATATATTTAGATAGTTTCATTTCCCCTTTTGTTTTACTCAAACATGATTAAGACACAATTTGGCCCAAGTGTTGGGGACGTTTAGTTTTCAAAAGCATAAATGTTAATCCTGAAGCAAAAAGAAATTTTAGTTATGATTAAAAAAATTATATAACACCAAAAAACACATTCTGGCCTGCAAGTGTATGATAAACGGGATACATTTCTAACATAAAAAAACAACTAAGATTTAGAGCAGTTTAAAATGTCTAAATCCTGAATATTATTGTGAATTCCATAGTCTTGCCTGAATGTGTGCTAATGTGTTTTATTATTGTAATTATTAATACTGCAAGTTGCAACCAATGAGCTATTAAAAACAGCTATTAAAAAGATATGAATGATACAATGATATTTTAGTCATAGGGGACAGCTAATAGGCTATATAAATACAGTGAAATATAGGCCTACATGTAAATTATATGCCTACACTATATTGATGGTTTCTCTATTCACCCCCATATACACACACCCCTATAAAGCAATTTGAAATATCATAGGCCAGCCGCCAGGCCTTCATTTAAAATATCCTACATTTTTGACAGATGTTATAAAAAAGTGGATAATGCTGCAAAGTTTCAAATTAGTCCGGTTTATCAATATAATATATATAATATTATTGTATGTATTTTATTTAACTAAGTACGTTAAATTAAGGCAATATTTTGTTTAATGGACCTCCTCATTACGCTGTTGTGCCGGTGCCTTTGAACGTCGCTACCCTTTATCAGTCTTGACGGGTTATTTTTGAGCCCCTCGGTCGCCGTACATTGGCATTGTGGGTAAAGTAGTCATCTGAAAATTGCGACACCTTGTAACGCATTCTTATCCAATCGACAAATAACTACAATTACAGTGAGGCGCGAGGAACAGGTTTAGTAACAGTGCCTTATCTTAAAGCAACAACCACGGTTGAGTGAGGTTGGAAGCAGGGAGTAGCAGGACTTGAGGTATGTAATTATTAATGTATTATGTGCTTGTTAAACATAAACAATTTACGGATATTTCCAGCAAAACTCTGAATAATCTCTTGAACTCACTTACAAGCAGTATGGAATTTGCTTCTCTGGCGCCAGCAATCTTTTCAAGGATTTGGTGGACTCAATCGCTGTCTCAAATCCGAGTGAGCTGCCTACCTAGACAGCATTTTGGGAAATATCTGCCGCGTTGGAATGCTTTCCCAAAATGCTGTCTAAGAAGGCAGCTCAATCGGTTTCGAAACAAAACCTATGTTAGCTTCATTGCTAGTAAACACGGAATTGCTAGCTGTGAACTGAGACAGTCAGTCAGTTCATATTTAGAACGATCCAGAAAATATGCAAACTATGTTTGATTGTTCAAAACATACCGTGTGATCATTGAAGGTCGCCTGTATGACACTTTAGTTTGTAATGCAAATGAGTGACATGAAGTCATCCGGATATTCACCTGCCTGAGTTGTTGATGTCAACATCAGTACCAGTCTTTTATATGCTGATGCTTGTAATCTATATCTTAAAGTAGTAAGGTTTAGATTTTCTGATTACACATATGCTTGAAAACATAGTAGGCCGACTGTCTGGACAGCATTGTAGTAGTCCTCATACCAAAGCTCATTTGTGGTCTACCACTTATCAGTATTGCTTTCCAGCCAGGTTTTAAGGCAGCATCATGTGGCAGTCATGTGCAGAATTCCAGTACAGCTTAAGTTTTTATAGTTCACTGCAGCATAGACACTCCGACTGCAGGATATGACTTTGGACTAGAAGTGCTCTTTGTTACAAAATCAATAGGCCAAAAGGGCAAGTGAAAATAAGCTCTAAAAACCCTGAGTTTGACATTACCATTTGTGCATGAACATTTGCTTGGCTGCTCTAGTTAAAGTAAACATGATATCAAACTCGATTCTCTCCTTTCTTAAAATCAGCATGAAATGGAAATGCTCCCTATTTTCTAAATGCAAACTATTGGTTTTATTGTGAATGATTAGTTCATGCATGTGTTCCTTTTTCTTTTTTTAATTTGACCTCGAAATTTTTTATCAAAATTGTCATAACTTAATCTTCCAGTGAAACAACAGACACCTCTCTGGTGACATATGCTGGACTTCTCCAATCATTTAGTCTGCTTAAACCCGCCTCTTACTTACAATCCACTGCAAGCTCACAATCAGATCTGCCACCTTTCCAATCAACAACCAGATTGAACCAAGAGCCCGCTCTGCAGTCTTTTTTAATTATTTGTTTCACTCATTCACAATAAAAGATTTGTGGCTACTTCATTTCATCACAACTTTAATGCACATTCCTGGTCTTACTGTTAATGATTTAATGCTAAACATTATTCCATTGTTTTAGTAATATTTAGCCTAATCGAATTGTAATAACTTGCTCCACCCTGAAAGTTATTTGCTTTACAGCTGATGTCAACCTATAGTCTCGCTCTGCAAAATGTCACGTTATAGAAGTGAAACGAATTGTGAATTCTGACGTGGTTTTTAAAGTTGTCTGTTAAGGCATTTACTTTAATGAAAGAATTGATCATTTGATCTAAGTCTCTCTCATATATTTACCTGCTTTGTTTCCAAAAACACTTCTTTAGGCCTGGATTTGGCAGCCGGAAAGAAGGGGCAAGCGTGGCATCCCTCTCCTCCTCTCATGTCCCCTCCCTGTGTGTCCTTGCATGTCAGTGCCCCCTTGTCACCCCCCCCTTGTCTCACCCCTCCAGTCCACTGTGTTCCTCCCCCTCATGCTTGGGACAGACTGGCCTCACCGTCAGACCAATGACTGCCTGGATCATACTGCCTGTCAGCCTGGCTGCCTTCTCGATCACTGGGATTTGGATAGTGTGAGTTTAATGTGATGTCACCCTTAAAATCTGTTCGTTATTGTTCGTCACATCAAATAGTTTCTAAAAGTTGACATCAGAGCAAGCCTAAATTGCAAACATACAATAATATAGTGATGTTTTGCTCTGTCCTTAGATATGCTATGGCTGTAATGAACCACCATGTTTGCCCTGTCGAAAACTGGTAAGTTGGGCTTATTTCGGTCAGTTTAGTTCGAGTATTTGATGTTCATGTCATTTGATCGTCAATGCTATTATTTTAAAGGTCGTACAATGTGACATGCACAGAGGAAACAGCCAAGCCGGGCTTCCAGAAAACATGCTGCACCATTCAAGACATCCCCCTCATCAGGTAGCCTTTATTTTGAGCTCTTCCTCTTTATTTCGAGTCTGCATTTATTTCCAGTGTGATCTGACAATGTCTTTGTCTTCACTCTGATTCAGTAAATGTGGATCTTACCCTCCTGAGAGCTGTCTGTTCAGTCTCATTGGCAATGTGGGAGCTTTTATGGGTAAGACCGCTTGTTCTCATATTTTCACACATTCTACACCAGCAGTGACATATCGAATAACAGAGAACAAAGCATGAATGGAAGCATTCAGCACCCTTGCATTTAATGCTTTTTGAGTCCCAGAGGCAGAGGTGCCGCAAAGACGGATACCTGCATGAGAGGACACGCTACTTTATTGCATCATAACTAATAAATGCTTTCCTGCGTCGGTTCATTATGTGTTTTATTGATATGTTGATATGATTAGCGGTTTGATTGTCCTTATCTTGTTGAAGGTTGGCTGTCATCTGGTTCTATTTGTGTTGTTGTGATATGAAATCAGAGGTGTGTTATTACACACTTTTACACAACACATCATAACACGTAATATATCAAGACCTTTCTAAATAGAAGTTAAAAAGCATGAGAATTGTGTGGGCAAGTACAGCTAAAGAGTAATATAAATCAAGTGGTTCCCAAAAAGTATTGGGATACTAAAATGTATAAATGGCTTTAGTATTATATTACAAAATATCAAATCAAGTAACATTAATTTTAAATATATAGCGCACACTTCAGGTTTCTAACATACACTACTGTTTAAAGTTTGGGGTTAGGAAGATTTTTGACGTTTTGTGAAAGACGTCTCTACAACGCTGTGTTTATTTGATTAAAAAATCTGTAAAAACGAAATTATTATGATTTAATATGTCTGTTTTCTGTTTTGGTAGATTTTTAAACTGTCTTCAACACATTATCTTTTCTACAGTCAAAACGTGATCCTTCAGAAATCATTCTTATATGTTGGTTTGGTGTTTAAGAAACATTTCTTATTATCTATGTGGAAAACCGCTGTGCTGCTTAATATCTGTGGAAACCATAAAAAAAAATGTCAGGATTTTTTGATGAATAGAAAGCTCAAAAGAACAGCATTTATTTAAATAGAAATCTTCTGTAACATTATAAATACGACTTCTTTTGATCAATGCAATGTGTCATTGCTGAATAAAAGTAGTGGACTGTCAGTAAAGTTCTAGCATCATTTGTTCATCGTTGCTACTACTTGATTTGATATTTCTAATGCAATGAGGTTTTTAATATCCTAATAGTATAAAAAATATATACTGAAAATATTGGCAGAGCAAAGTAAAGAAAACTATGTTCTACACTATGGAATAAATATAAAGAAAATAAAATGTGAAGTGATCTGAGTGTTTCTGTTTTCTTTTTATTGAAGTGGTGTTGGTGTGTTTGCTACGGTACGCTCAGATCATCGAGCACCGAAACCATTGCTGGCTCAACACCAGCGGACTTGTGTCTGGATGTACTAATGCTGTGGGACTAGTCATGGTGGGCAACTTCCAGGTCAGTCACACAATTCTGCCTAAACAGGATCGTTGTCTGGTTGTCTGACACATTTGTCTCATAGCGGACTGATAGTAGAACATTATTAAACCATGACTTTATTGTCATGCCCCAGTCACCATTCACTTACCAAAAATGGTATGGTGCTTTTGTTCTTCTGTTAGTGCTTTGTGAGACGATGTTAAGGGCTAACTCTTCACCTTTAGTCTTTTCATGGGCCGTACATTCACTGCATCAGACTGATGCATTGATCAGCATCAGAGTGTTTCAGAGAGGCTTATGTTCTCAAAGTGATTAGTATTGATCCATGCATGCAGCAGTCGTATTCTTCTAAATGGATTTTAGAGGGCATTTCAGTTCCTCATCTTTAACAGCACTTCCATCCATATGCTGAGTGTGCAATAGGGAAGTTTCTTTTTGCAGAAATATATATTTCAAATGTTTTTCTGTCCACCAAGTTAGATGTCACACAATTGTGTCTGTTTTAAAGTTTCAATGTCCTGGTCTTTTATTTCCAATGCTTTGATTTATTATTATTTGAATAACACTGCACTGCTTTTCGACTAGGTGGACCATGCAAAAACACTTCACTATGTAGGTGCAGGTGCCGCCTTCCCAGCAGGCATTCTGTTTGTGTGTTTGCAATGTTTGCTGACCTACCGTGTGGCTATGACCTCTCTGGACTACTGGATGGCTCACGTGCGTGTAGCACTGGCTACTGGTGCTCTCATCACACTGGTTCTTAGTATCCTTCCTTGTTGAGTGTGACTGGAAAATGATGAATAAGTGTGTGTTCGTAATTTGTCTTGAGATGGATTGCTTTTCTTGCTTGTCTTGTTTGTTTAGACCGTATTACCTGTGTAATTTGAGACTGAGAGCTGTTGGCTTTTCTTCATTCTCATGTAATTCCAAACCTGAATAACTGACATGTTTCTGAGGAATTGTACTGGTTGCTCTATTATTCCATTATTTAAAGGAATAGTTCACCAAAAATGTAAATTCTGTTATTTACTCACCCTCATGTTGTTCTTTATTGATATGACTTTCATTCTTCGGTGTAACATAGAAGATATTTTGAGAAATGGCTCAGTGTTTAAATGGGTCCAATCAACAAGGTGATAGAACCAAGATAGCCCTATTTTTTTTTTTGCGATATTCTTTTGCACTTGGATGCATGTAATAATACGGAAGAAAATATCTATCCCTACTTTCATAGCATTACGACTTTAATTTTGTCCTGTTCCTCACACAGCTATTATAGCTTCAGAAGTTTTGCAGTATAGTGCACAAGTTATATGAACTAGTATGATACATTTATAGTTTGCAAGATTCTCATTCACTGTAATTGAATGGAAAAGAACAACAATCTTCAAAAATACAGCTTTTGTGTTCTTCACATAAGTTATACAGGTATGCAACAACATGAGGGGGAGTAAATGATATCAGAAATGCCATTTTTGAACTACACCATTTAGCATCAATTTGCGCCGCAATCAGGGCAAGGAAAGCTGTGCTTTTATCTGTTTGTCTTCCTGCTGAGGTTCTGGTCACGATCATGAAGCCCCTGACTCATATTATAGTGGAGGTGTAATCTAATTACTTCAGTGTAAATGTCAGCATGGAGACGGATGATCCCAGCTGGAGTCTCCCGGCCTTCCTGCTTTATTGCTACTGTGTTCGTCAATGATTTATGAATAGTTTTTTCCCCCAACCGGAGTAAAAAGGGGGGCTAAAGGGTTGTTGGGTAATGTAACTGAGAGAAGCTAATTAACAAGTGTCTCTATAAATAATCCATGGCTTTCCACACTAAAGTTAATTCCATCGAGACCATCTGTGCCTTCAACTCACACAAATATAAGCTTCCGTTTTTGAAACAGTTTGAATCCTTGATGGTCCCTCTCAGGTGGAATATTCTTCATCCACGAGAGCTTTGTTTTACAACATGCAGCGGCCATCTGTGAGTGGGTCTTCACTGTAATCATCCTCGTGTTCTACGGGACTTTCACCTACGAGTTCGGCACGGTCACAACCGAGACCATGTTGGCAGGCCTCCAGCGGAACCTCTCGCACGGGCCCGGTGTCATGATGGGAGACGACATCCAAACAGGCGCCATGGGAAGCAGCAAGGGTTTGAAATCTCCAGGAGGAAGCAGCACCTCCACTCATCTGAACTGCACTCATGAGAACATCGCAATGCTTTAAACGCATTGGAACACACGCAGTCACATACTGGCAGATGGGATGCCTCACGACGGTGCTCTCTACATTAAAGACCACGCTTGGGCCGAGATTAAAGTGATTTAGAGGAACCGTCCAGTCTGAGTCGAGGCAGGTTAAGAGTTGATCGGGTTTACATGTGTGACTGTTGTGTATTACCATTTCAGATTTGACTTTTGTCTAGATTTGTCTTTTTCATTCTGTTTTTGCCTTGCGAGAAGCTTCTGTTGGGTTGTTTGTGGATGAGAAGGACAGAATGAGCATTTTTCTAAAGATAAAGACAGAAGGGGGATTTTAGCTCCACTTTAAGGTTTAAGGTTATTGTAAGCACAGATCCAATGGTTTGTCATGTTACTTTGCTGTCCCTTGAACTGTTCCACTGGGTGATGGGGTACATTTTTACTGTACTTGCACAAATGTTTCAGGGTTATCTCTTTTAGAGCTTGCTTCTGTTTGCCCACCCTCACTGTTGCAAATGGACAATTTGCACATAACACAACGAATGAACTTGTAGTTTTAAGTTCTTTTCACTTTTATTTGGGATTGCAGACTATCAGGAACCGAGTATTATTATCATTTGTGAAATTGTGAATGTCTAAGCCGGTATGGATCGAACTATAGCCATTTGAGTACCTATTTTGGAATTAGTAGAAAAATACATTTAAATTCTAATCTAATTTGTTCAATTAAGTCATATTCACCCATTTTTGTAATGGTGGCCTTTTTAATGATGCAGTGGGTAGGATAAATGTTTTGTCATGCTGGGTTGCTTTTGTCCTGTTTATTCTCTTACGAGATGGTTTTTGTTTTTCATTTCGAGCAGGAGTAAGTAATGTAAGGTGACACCAGCTCTAACCTTGCCTTCCTGATCAGTTGAGAAGTTGTAGAATAAGTATATTCGCATTGACTGTACGTTTTATATATACAGTATATATATTTTTTAAAATAATATTTCTTTATATATTTTTTTCTCTGTCAAGGGTCATGAAAACCACTCCAAAAATGCCACATCCATTCAGCGTTTTACATTGTGATTTTGCTTGCATATCTTTGCTGATTGTTTTGCGTAGTTTTGTGATCCACACTGACATAACTAATCAAACTGGTGTTTTACGTTATCAGCACGTCAGTTTTTGTTTTTCTCCGTTGCCAAAGGATTCATTTTATTTTGCTAAATATGTACCATATGCCTTTGATTCATTTAACTTTCAGTGTTTTATTGTGTGTATTAGGACACATAGCCACTGAGAAAATGACAGTACTGCCATATTATCACATTTTGAAGCGATTATATGAATGACATTGACTGGTCTCCAGGCTGGAACCTAGGAAACCGTGTTTGAACTTTCTGAGGGTTGAGTGGTTATGGTGGCCTTAACATTACTGTCGTATTTGTTTGATGTTTCCAATTCAGACTGTCAATCAAATGGTCTGTATTGTTTTTAAAGTAGCTCCAGATTTATTGTGCTTTAACGTTTAAATTTCACACAGAAATGTGCCAGTTACTTTCTCTGTTTGTTTGCTGCCCTTCAATAGGACAGACAAGTTTCATGCCAATGATTAGACTGTAAATTTAGAGGTGGTTTCTAGGCGTCATACATGTTTATATCTGTTGACTCCTCTATTATAGGAGAGCTATTTTAAATATTGTTTCTCGCTCTTCGCATGCAAGGGAAGATTCACAGGGCTGCACTGTACAAGTGAAACCATTAAATATCACTTTTAAAGTTTTTTTTTTTTTTCATTGCTGTCTCCACAATTTATTAGTTGGTCATTACACAATACACTCAACTCAAACCAAACTGCAGTTACATAATGGGTCAAATGTAATTTAAACAAAAAACAAAAGGGAATAAAATCTTGGGGAATATAAAGCATGTTTAAATGAGCTTTTAAACCTAAAGTCAATGTTGATGTCATTTCTCATTGCCATATCATTTGGTATAAATTACATGCAATACTTGTCAATGCATATAGTGCATATTATATTATCTGAATAATAGGTTAGTCATTTATAGGTCACCTAAGAGCAAAAGGTTGTGTAAGAATCGTTTGTTGTTTCTTAGACTTCAAATCACATGGGGAAATTGTTATTTTCATTGAATTTTGTTGCCAACTTTTGCGATGTATCTGTGATCGTGAGACAATGTTTGTAAGAGCCTATATATAGGATTGAGGATCCCACACTTTAAAAACTGAGGACTATGTGAATCTTCTCACATGGAAATGATGGAAATATGTGTTTTTGGTTGATGTTTATTTCTTGGATGTTTCATGAATTGCACCTGTTCTCTTGATAGAAGTTATTTTTCTGATGCCTTTAAACAATGTAATCAAAGTATTTTTTATCAACACAATGCATCTGTGGAGAACGGAACAAAGACTTGAGGATCACACTCCAAAATCGAAATAAAAATAATGCAAAGATTATTTTTATGTTATAAATTACTCATGTAATTAAGTAGGATTTATGTATAATTTCAGTGGTTTTCTTTGACAAGAGATTTATATTGAATAATTACCAAAACATCTGATGGAAAATAAACAAGTGTATCTGTACTTCTGTCTGTGATCATTCAAAGATAAATTCTTCTACACACTTGAACTAATAATACACACAATGTTTAAAGTAGCTCACTTTTTATTTAAAAAATATGGAAAAGACAAATTGACTTTTTATGAATTTTTCTGCTTCATTAGTAATTTACAATAGTCATTACAAGTCTGTCTCAGCAAGGTCGAGTCATTACCATAATTGTACACAAACAGCTAAAATGCACACATTTGCCATGAGGTAGAGTTCTACCATATTACATAAGGAGGGTTTAATGTACAGACTGGAAAGAGGACCATGTAAAGTCCACTGATCAAGTCGTGGCTACAGTGACCGTTGTCATGAACTATGGCATTCATTGCTTATTATCAGCACAATAAAGTTGTATTCAGCATTTTATTCAGTAAGAAATCTCTCCAGGAAGCAAAATGAATGAATATGAGATCATGAAGCAAAGAAATTCCAATTCCAATAAAAAAAATTTCCTTAAAACATTTAATAAAATCAGAAATGTGTTTATAAGGCTACATTAGAGTTTCATACAAACGTTTTCAGTGCATAGCCATACAAAATCAACCTTAAAAGGGATAACAATGCAATTGTTTTTTCAAGTACAAGCAAACAAAATCATTTCAAAGCCTGGTCCCTGCGCAGTAAACTCGCTTCCAACTAACTAAAAGTTGAACTCATATATTTGTAGTTGTATCAATTTTTCGAGATGTTGAGGTCATGTGTACATGGCTCCATGTAGATCCTCTAATCTGTGTTCTCTTTGTCTTCTCCGTTCCTGTAAAAACAAAAACCCAGAAATAACAATAACTGCACATGACTTTGAACAGAGAATGTCTCGGGTTACTGGCATAACCTCGGTTTCCTGAAATGAGGGAAGAACGTGCCAATGGCGTTCAAGCATGCAAATCTGGTGGGCAACTATAAAACACACTGAACAGCATTTCCTCACAAACTTTCAATTGAATAAGCCAGTCTAAAAAAAACCCCGAGCATAAGTAACACGGCATGAAAGTTCCCTCATTTCAGGAAACCGAGGTTAAGTCAATAAATATGGCGCAGTCTTACCTTATCTTTTTTGAATTCCTCATAGTCTGGATTGTCAGTGGGTAGTTCAAGTCGACACAAGGGACATGAGTTGGTCTGTAATGTTATGTAGAAACATTAAATATTATCAATGTACAATTCAAAAGTTTGGGGTCTGTAATATTTTTTCATGCTTTTTAAAAAAAGTTTATTTATTTGATCAAAAATACAGTAAAAACTGTAATGTGAAATATTGTTACAATTAAAAGAACTGTTTTCTGTTTTAAAATGTAATTCAAAGCCAAGAATTTTCAGCAGCCATTACTCTAGTGTTCACTGATCAGTGTCACACAATCCTTTGGAAATAATCCTAATATTTGGATTTCTTAGCATTGTAAATGTTGAAACCAGCTGTGCTGCTTAATATTTTTGTGGAAACTTTAGAATTATTTGATTAATATAGAAAGTTTTAAAATAATATAGATTTTAAATAATTTACAGTATTTATTTGAAATATACATATAGTTTCTAGTTTCTAGAGAAAACAAGGATACATATACATATGAAATATACATACAAGTTTTACTGTCACTTTTATGACTTTCTGGCCCCAAACTTTTGAATGGTAGTGTATTTACTTCTGGATCATACAGAAGATTGAACCAGTAAACACACCTTACTGAGCCAAGGCAGGATGCATCCTGTGTGGAATAGATGTTTACAGGGCATCTCTCTCACAGTCTCTTCCTCCTCAAACTCCAATAAACACACCGGACACTTCAGTCCTTTATCTGTCAAATCAAGAAAGAGCTTGAGGAAATTCAAGAAGAATCAATGACACCTTGGATTTAAGACCCTTGAATTCAATCAATAGCCACAACACAAGGAAACATCTACAGTGAAGAAAATAAGTATTTGAACACCCTGCTATTTTGCAAGTTCTCCCACTTAGAAATCATGGAGGGGTCTGAAATTGTCATCGTTGGTGCATGTCCACTGTGAGAGACATAATCTAAAAAAATAAATAAATAAATCCAGAAATCACAATGTATGATTTTTAAACTATTTATTTGTAAGATACAGCTGCAAATAAGTATTTGAACACCTGAGAAAATCAATGTTAATATTTGGTACAGTAGCCTTTGTTTGCAATTACAGAGGTCAAACGTTTCCTGTAGTTTTTCACCAGGTTTGCACACACTGCAGGAGGGATTTTGGCCCACTCCTCCACACAGATCTTCTCTAGATCAGTCAGGTTTCTGGGCTGTCGCTGAGAAACACGGAGTTTGAGCTCCCTCCAAAGATTCTCTATTGGGTTTAGGTCTGGAGACTGGCTAGGCCACGCCAGAACCTTGATATGCTTCTTACAGAGACACTCCTTGGTTATCCTGGCTGTGTGCTTCGGGTCATTGTCATGTTGGAAGACACAGCCTCGACCCATCTTCAATGCTCTAACTGAGGGAAGGAGGTTGTACCCCAAAATCTCGCAATACATGGCCCCGGTCATCCTCTCCTTAATACAGTGCAGTCGCCCTGTCCCATGTGCAGAAAAACACCCCCAAAGCATGATGCTACCACCCCCATGCTTTACAGTAGGGATGGTGTTCTTGGGATGGTACTCATCATTCTTCTTCCTCCAAACACGGTTAGTGGAATTATGACCAAAAAGTTCTATTTTGGTCTCATCTGACCACATGACTTTCTCCCATGACTCCTCTGGATCATCCAAATGGTCATTGGCAAACTTAAGACGGGCCTTGACATGTGCTGGTTTAAGCAGGGGAACCTTCCGTGCCATGCATGATTTCAAACCATGACGTCTTAGTGTATTACCAACAGTAACCTTGGAAACGGTGGTCCCAGCTCTTTTCAGGTCATTGACCAGCTCCTCCCGTGTAGTTCTGGGCTGATTTCTCACCTTTCTTAGGATCATTGAGACCCCACGAGGTGAGATCTTGCATGAAGCCCCAGTCAGAGGGAGATTGACAGTCATGTTAAGCTTCTTCCATTTTCTAATGATTGCTCCAACAGTGGACCTTTTTCACCAAGCTGCTTGGCAATTTCCCCGTAGCCCTTTCCAGCCTTGTGGAGGTGTACAATTTTGTCTCTAGTGTCTTTGGACAGCTCTTTGGTCTTGGCCATGTTAGTAGTTGGATTCTTACTGATTGTATGGGGTGGACAGGTGTCTTTATCCAGCTAACGACCTCAAACAGGTGCATCTCTAATTTAGGATAATAAATGGAGTGGAGGTGGACATTTTAAAGGCAGACTAACAGGTCTTTGAGGGTCAGAATTCTAGCTGATAGACAGGTGTTCAAATACTTATTTGCAGCTATATCTTACAAATAAATAGTTAAAAAATCATACATTGTGATTTCTGGATTTTTTTTAATTATGTCTCGCACCGTGGACATGCACCTACGATGACAATTTCAGACCCCTCCATGATTTCTAAGTGGGAGAACTTGCAAAATAGCAGGGTGTTCAAATACTTACTTTCTTCACTGTATCTACAGTTATTACATATTTACTTCCAGCTACTAATGTTCCTTTGTGCAATAATGTATTCTTTTCATGTGAAGTTTGTACATGATTATGAATGAGAAGTCTTTTACCTGCTTGTTCAGGGGATATTATGACCACAGGAAGACTTTGAACCACAGCTTTTGCTGCAGGAGGGGGGAGACGCTGGTCCCAATCTGACAAATCAAATGAACCTGAGTCTATGTCAAGACCCTGCATCAGAGACCTATAGCCGCAAAGATTTTGAAATGGTTAGCTCAATCATTACATTCTCACCCACATAGCTGACAAAAACTATAAAGGTTGTTTTAATGCTAACTACTATTAATGCTAATTCTACACAATTTAGTACCTATCTATAGTACCGTTCAAAGCTTGGGGTCAGTAAGCTTATTAATGTTTTAGAAAGTCCATTTACACACCAAGGCTGCATAATTGTGAAATTATTAAAACTTAAAATAGCGGTTTTCTAATTTAATATATTTTAAAATGTATTTTATTTCTGTGATGGCAAAGCTGAATTTTCAGCATCATTACTCCAGTCTTCAAGGTTGTATCAGTGATTTCAGGCCCAAAAATAAATGTTGAATCTTTCCTAACGATCCGCTAGCTGCCCACCCCATAAGCAGCATGCTGTCAAAAAAAACGCGCCTGAAATCACTGATACAATCTTTCAGTGTCACATGATCCTTCAGAAATCATTCTAATATGCTGATTTGCTGAAAAAAAAAAAAAAAAAAACATTTCAAAGTTAAAACCAGTTGCAGCTTTCTTTCTTTCTTTTTTTTTTTATCTTACTGACTACAAACTTTTGAACGTAATGTATGAACATCTATACACTGAAAATAAACTGTGCCCATTGGCGAGCCGTTTAGGGCTAAATATCAGTCTAGTTTATAACGTGTTAGCTAACCATATTTTGATGTTTTTAGCTCCTCCAGATGGCACTGTCGTGTTAGTTACCTCGCCAGCTCCAGCAGAGCGTTCTGTCGGTACTGTTCTTCTGGGTTCGTGGGCTCACAGTCATGCTCATCAAAATACGAGGCCATTTTCTGCTTCACCTGATGAACACCAGAATAGACCATTAGAATGACATTTACCGGTGGGGCCGTGCTTAACTTACCTAAAGGTTCAGGATGTTCAGAAGCTTACAGTGAGGTTGCTAACGTTAGTTAGTTCACTCTCATACAGTAGCAGTAGCCCAGAAACAGAACAGAGGATCATTTATAAAACTATTCTAACATATCTTAATATTTTTAAAAACCAATGTTACCCATCTCTGGTAATGAGAATTATTTTACGATGATCTTATTATATTTACTGCATTTAAACTGTTTACTATGACTGAGAGAACAACCATGCTAAATTGTAAGATAGCCTATCTCTCTCTCTTCAGACAGACAAAGAAACGTCCAATTATGTGGACATAAATTAACTGTTACTGCTTGGATTTCATTATTTCAAAAATCCAAGTGTTTCTAAAGACACAAGCTGCTGACAATAACGTTATAACAATAATACTCTGCTAGCTAGTTAGCATAATAATTCAAAGTAAATCTAATGTATCAAACATCACTGAATCTCAAAAAAGTATGTAATAACATTATTCTTGTAAAAGTGTAAAAAAAAATTTTTTTTAATTTGACCTACTGTTTTGTAATCATCAGGAATGGAAACTTGTTTCGCTGCACTGTCAGCGCGGACAACAACTCTCGCGATATTTGCGAGATGACGGGAAACGAGTTGCCAAATTGTGGTTAAAAATCCCCATGCTGTTTCATTTTATGAATTTTAACATTAACAAAGATGTAGGAATTCGATGTATTTAATTGTTTGGTAATTATATACATGTTTTCACATTTATTTAAAAACAGCAATACATGTAATATAGATGTTTTACATCAAATAAAACATACTATGCATTGCAATTTGCAAACAAACATAAAATAAATCTCAAGTTTCTAGTAAGATAGGCAGTTAGTGGGTGTGTGTGTGGTTGCCATGACACTGAGGCGCATGGATGTGGTCATGTCAACCAATTCCTGCTGTACGAGCCAGTTTCTAGAGAAAACAAGGAGTGGAAATACGTTGACGTAAGTGTAAAAACGTATTTTTTTCAAAAAGCAAACAATACATAGGCAAAGATATTTATGGGAGTTCTGAAACAAAGCAAAATATTCTTTAATTACTTATAATTAATTCAGTGAGAGCTATGAATAATTGCGGATGTTGCAGTAACATATGTGTAATTTTTTTCCCCCGGACACCAAAAGTATTTATTGTGCATTTTTCTGTTAAAATACAAATGTCAATTAACCTAGCTATTTATCAGCATAAGTACATAAACAGACATGAGATATGCAGCTTTGCATGATTCTAGAGTGAAATATGTGGAATTTTGGTTCTTATTAGACTTTATGAGGTTCTTTGTATAAGAGGCCCTAGTGTTTGTTGGGGACCCTTTCTCTGTTGTGTTTCTTAGGCAACCACATAACAGCCCTTTAACTGTCCGCCTCCATTGTAGCTCAAATGCGCTGGATTCCAAATAGGTGTTAGTTTTACATCTTATGCATAAGTGATTTTTCTGTCTTTTTTAGAAGACCATGGAAAATGATGGATCTGGAGAAAACACTGATGAACTGCTCTCTGCAGGTCAGAATAATTGACATTACTATTTATGCTTATACACTGTATCTACTGTAGTAGAAAATGCTGTATATCTCTTTTCTTCTCAGATGTGGACGAGGGGGTTGATGTTTATGGGCTCATACCTGTGGCATTGTCCCATGACCACTGCGATGTACTACTGGACGCCATAGATGCACAGCTGAGTCATCTACAGGTCAAGCACTTATTGTTTGATGAAAAATTGATAACCATGATGTATTAATTTCGACACAGTAATGGTAAAATTCAGGCTTGATTTTGTGCTCCACCAACAGATCCACAGCCAAAGCCAAATGCATGGTGGAAAGTCCAAAATATATGAATTTCCTTTCTCAGGTAAACTATTTTTGTGCAAAATAATAATAATAATAATAGTAATATATATATATATATATATATATATATATATATATATATATATATATATATATATATCTTGTTTATTTATCATTTTTATGAGCAGTTATTTTCCGAATGCTCTCTAAATTTCAGGCTATCTTGATCGAAGTCAGTCTGTTAGTAAAGACACAGGCTTGGGAAGCACTGTTCCAACCAATGATAAAACATCCAACCCTGACTGGACTCCATCAGGTAGTTAATACTAATTTTTATACCACATGGACTCAAATATATAATCAAATCATACCCAAATCATTGTCCAGAGCAGCACCATTAGGAATATTGTGACTGCAATAAACTACTATATCTTAGACATTTTTGTTCTGAAAACAAATGCTGTAGTGACTTTTTATACCTGCTTTTGATAAGACAAACAAATATCAATATGACAAAAGAGAGCAGTATAAAGTCTTAAAATCCATTATTATAATTTCCTGTTAAAAATATGACCAAATAGAACATCAGACAATGGAGATTATGAAGGTTGGAGGCTCAGTTCCAGATGTGTGGTGTCCTGAGGGCGATGGCAGCTTGAACTCAGTGTCCAGGGTAGAGCAGTGTCGTTGGAGGCTGGAGAGGCTTCTTGGGAGAAGTGCTGAGGCTGCAGGGATAAGACACGGGGAGGATGAATTCTCTATGGACAGCGTCTGCACTGAGGACTTCTCAACGCGCTTCATAGGGGAAATGCTGGTCCCGCCAGCCTCAGGTACACAAACTGAGCAAGAAGATGTAAACACTCAAAATGATGGAAATTAAGTAACAGCACTGATAATTATAACTTCAAATATAATATATAAATATATATCATTTGGAGGTTTCTCCCTGGTTGCAGAGGACAGCTCTTTCCATTTGGCCATTTTCACTAACACCCACAAAGTAACATCTTATAATATAGCTTATACTTGCCACATAGTGATTTATTAAATTGTAGGCTGGGTCTGGGAATAATGAGGGCAAGCTTGGTATGACCATGTGGCCAAAAACGCACAATTCGGTATGTTTCATTGTGTCATTGCAAATGATACAATTGAAACGTGGACACACACATTAGTTTTACACTCCAGGCACAACTTCACAAAGTGCATACAAAATATTTAATAAATAAAGTGCAAATAAACCAATTTTCCTAGGTCAGGATTCTTTGGTTAATGAAAAGTTCAAAAGAACAGGATTTATTTGAAATTGAAATCTTTTGTACTGAATATAAGTATTACTTTCTTCTCCAGCCCCAGAAGCTCCCATTAACAGCAGTGACACTGCAGAACTCACTGAGGAACGATCGAGAAATCAACCACAGCATCCATCCAGAACACCAATAAGACACCTGGCAGGTACAGCTGTGCTGTGCGGTTTCTTTCAAGATTTTTTGTGAATCTGCAATTGAATAATAAGTTGTTTTTTTCCACTGACAGGAATGCCAATGCAGAGTTTTGATTCAGTCACCATAGACACTGATCTGGACACAGTGTGCTCAGAACCGGTTCGACAGCACCTGAAGTCTACACTCAGCAACAGGACAGGTACAGGTACCATGTTAACTTAACCCTTGTGTTATGTTCCGGGTCAATTTGACCCGCTTTGATTTTCTAGTTGTTGGAAATACTGGTTAACATTTGTTTTTTTTCTTGATATTTTGTGACTTTTTCTCATTTATCATGATGAACATGCATGCAAAGTTTAAACATGCTGATGTGTTTTGACATATACAAACAAAATTACTGTTACGTTCGTGATGTTCGCGGGTCAATTTGACCCTCATAGGCAGCCATTCAAAAGCAACTGTACAGACACAAAATAAAAACATTTATTTTATATGTCAGGGCACTTCAACTCCAGTTCTAACGTGCAAGTGTACTAAAAGTGCTCTAACCCTAACCAAACCAAAAGCTAAAATCAGTGTTCAGAATTATTTACAAATTACAGATGAAAATCTTTGTCAGACACAGATAGTAAAATAAGCTCTCATTTCTATGTTCAAGATATCTGAAATACCTAGCTTTGAACCAAAACCTTTATGTAGGATTTTCAAATGCAGCTTCACAGAGCCAAAACATTTATAAAAAACATTTATTATATGTATGTTTTTGTTATGTTTGGTTTCTCACTCCCCTGTGAGTGAATAATGCGCTTTCCCACAGTTTTGCTTAGTGTGGCACGAGACTTCGACATAGAAAGCAGGAAAAATAGCTCCCAAAGATTAACAGTAAAATAAATAATTTCACAGGTTTTTGATTGTGATACTGATACAGATGAAGATGTTTCAGAGTTAGAAGATGTTTCAGAGTTAGAGGATGCTTCAGAGATTGAGGAAAAAGTTGTTGAAGATACAGAAAATGAATGAAACTAGGGAAACTATAGGGAACTAGGTCTTAGGAAACTAGGGAAAGTTAACTTAGGAAAATTAAACATTTTCATGATACATCTAAATTTAATTGTTCAGTTATGATGTTCAAAGCATAAAATGAAGAAAAAAAAATGAAAAAAAATTAAAACGTAAAATATATGCAAAAAAGTCAGTATACTGTTTATTTTAAAATTTTGTCAAAATAAAACTCTTTTAAAAAATGGTTACAATTTTTTTTTCATAAATCATATTTTCAGATATAATTGTTTTGTACTGTTTGACAAATGTTGATATTAAAAGTTTACAGTTTATATCTAAATCTTTGTTGTTTTTCATAGTGTAATTTTTGAGGAATTGTATTGAATCCAATTAGGGTCAATTTGACCCGGACCAGACGGGGTGTGCACAGAAATCGAACAGATTACAAGGGTTAAGTGTGTCAAAAGTCATGTGTTCTGTTCGTGTGCTGAATGCATGTGCAGTTGTATTGGTGCTATAATGCTTTTTCATTTTTATTTGAATTCACTCTTATCCATGTTTCACACAGTGAAACTGCATTGTTTTGATGGGCAGTGATGAAATATATCAATAAATCTATTAAATATTTGAAAAAAATTAAATATGCAGTTATTTAGAAATTTGAATTGTAATTGGTCCATAACATATTAACATAACTGGATTTGTCTGTTCATATGCGTGTGACTATAGCCTTACATCTGAGGAAAGAAAATGGATTCTGTACAGGACAAACCATCCAAAACAATATTCAGTCCTTCAGGTACTTCTAAACGTTTTAACAACTGCAGTTCAATTAGACGATCTTAGGAAGAGCTTTTTGGATGATGTGTTTTGTGGTGGTGTTTGATCTATGATATGACACTCAGAAATACAACTTTTAGTGATCTGTGAGTAAAACCCTACATTACTACCATCTTTGCATAATTTCAATGGGAGTTTTTATATAGAGATAGTTGTGCCTTCCAGTCCCTAAAGTTACATTTAAATCATCTTTATGTGATAAATACATTTAAAAATAGCAAATGAACAGCACAATATATTCATTTGAAACATTATGCAGACATTTCTAATTCAGACATCTCTGAGAGAAATGATTGGGTTAATTGTCTACTACTTATGGACCTATACTATTTATATATTTAATAAAAATGACCATTCCTCACTATTACTCTGTGTGTTGTAGCTCTGATGATGAGAGAACGGTTGAGACGACAAGCAGTGAAGGTGCTGTGTCTAAGCTGTACTACAGAAGCAGGAGACATTCATCTGGCAAGAAAGGGAAGAGGAGGAGTTTGTGCCAGAGCAGAAGGAATGACTCCCACATTGTGAGAAACCTCAGTGCATTCTCTAAACAAGTACTGCAATAATCAGTAGAGTTAACTGTGCAATTAAATTATGTTTTTATTTTTGCAAATAGCTATGAAGGAGACCATTTTCTGATACTCTTCTCAGGCTTGTAGTATTTTTGTTTATAGAGCACAGAAAGGACTCGGGACAAGAACAGAATAGATGGAAATCAACTTAAAGAGCTGAGGATGTCACTTACTGAGCTTCTACAACAAAAAACAGTATGAATACACTCTGTAATTCTCAAAATGTTAATAATCTTATTTATCAACCAAAAGTGGTGTTTTTCCACAGGCTACACTTCATACTCTGGAGAATCTGAGAGAGGAAATGGATGAAGCTAAGAGAGAGCAGCTTTCACTTCAGCTCAGTGTGAGGGACAGCAGAGCACAGGCCCAAAACATCACGTATGGTCTACTCACACCTTAATCCCATTTATTCTTTTGTTCTTAAATTCCATATAGTATATGTAACAACTATTTTTTTCTAGCACTGTATGTGTGTCTTAATTAAAGGTATGAGCTACACAGACTCCAGGCCCAGAGGGACTTATGTTTGGAGGAGGTCAGGGTTCTGCAGGAGCAACAGGTCACTCCAGTTAAGAAACAAAAAAGTCACATCAGCTCAGTTAGATTTTCATGAAACATCCGCATGGTTCTTTTTTTGATTAAATGTAACTTTAAATTAATATATAATGAAATAAATACATGCATGTATGTCCACGCAGAATGTAGCCAGATAACATATGCACTATTTTGCTGAATGTTATATTATAGAAGATATGCTACTTGACATTCGGTGTGATTTGATGTCTGTCCCTGTCAGTGTGTAAGCCGCAGTGTGTCTGTTCTGGAAAGGGAGGAGATGGACAGACTACTGGATAATGCTAAATCTGACCTGTTCTCAGAACAGAGGCGTTTTGGACACACACTAGACTCTATGCAGGAGGTACTGTAGATCACATCCCTGTTTTAACACGCTTATGCTCGCAAGCAAGGGCACAATGAGTGGGCATAAACTTAATGACCAAATAAAAAATGCATGAATGTGTTGCTAAATTTTGTATTGTCAGCAAAATACTCTAAATATATATATTGTGAATATTCATTCACACAGCCTTCAATTAATCTTCCTGTCATCGTCTCCCTCAGAGGCTGGATGAGGTGAACCAGGAGCTGGAGCAGAGGGAAGAGGACTACAGGACTCTCCAACAGAAATACAGTGAGCTGGAGAAGCAGCTGGCTGATACGATCAGAGAAAAAGAACTAATAAAAGAGGTTCTCACTCGTGTTTCTTCTTCTTAATCTACAATAACCATGTTTTCGGTATCTGATACAGAGACAGATTGCAAACACTTATCAATTCAATTCAATAACTATAGAATATGTGTGCAGTCCACACAGGAAGATCTAGAGCAGCAAGTGAAGCGTTTTGCAGCGCTGCAGCGAATTGTTGCCCAGAAGGAGCTGCTTTTGCAGGGAGCCGGAGAAGCGAAGAAAACCCTTCTTCTGGAGCTCTGTTCATTGAGAGAGGAGCACAGCTTAAAGCTGAGAGAAATACAGAACAGGACAAAAAAGGATATGGTAGGAAAGATATAGTCATATATTTTCAAACACTACCATTCAAAAGTTTGGGGTCAGTAAGATGCATTATATTGATCAAAAGTTACAGTTAAGGCGTTCACATTGTTACAATAGGTTTCTATTTCAAATAAATGTTGTTCTTATGACCTTTCTATTCATCAAAAATCACTGGAAAAATTATTAATGATTTCCACAAAAACATTAAAGCAGCACAACTGTTTTCAACATTGATAATAATTATTATTTCTGAAGGATCATGTTAAGACTGGAGTAATGGCTGCTGAAAATTCAGCCTTGACATCACAGGAATAAATGTCATTTTAAAATGTCATAAAATAGAAAAGTTGTTTTAAAGTTTTTACTGTATTTTTTTATTTTTTATTTTTACTTACCAACTTTTGAATGTCAGTGTACACTCACCGGCCACTTTATTAGGTACACCTGTCCAACTGCTCCTTAACACTTAATTTCTAAGCAGCCAATCACATGGCGGCAACTCAGTGCATTTAGGCATGTAGACATGGTCAAGACAATCTCCTGCAGTTCAAACCGAGCATCAGTATGGGGAAGAAAGGTGATTTGAGTGACTTTGAACGTGGCATGATTGTTGGTGCCAGAAGGGCTGGTCTGAGTATTTCAGAAACTGCTAATCTACTGGGATTTTCACGCACAACCATCTCTAGGGTTTACAGAGAATGGTCCGAAAAAGAAAAAACATCCAGTGAGCGGCAGTTCTGTGGGCGGAAATGCCTTGTTGATGCCAGAGGTCAGAGGAGAATGGCCAGACTGGTTCGAGCTGATAGAAGGGCAACAGTGACTCAAATAACCACCCGTTACAACCAAGCTGGGCAGAAGAGCATCTCTGAACGCACAGTACGTCGAACTTTGAGGCAGATGGGCTACAGCAGCAGAAGACCACACCGGGTGCCACTCCTTTCAGCTAAGAACAGGAAACTGAGGCTACAATTTGCACAAGCTCATCGAAATTGGACAATAGAAGATTGGAAAAACGTTGCCTGGTCTGATGAGTCTCGATTTCTGCTGCGACATTCGGATGGTAGGGTCAGAATTTGGCGTCTACAACATGAAAGCATGGATCCATCCTGCCTTGTATCAACGGTTCAGGCTGGTGGTGGTGGTGTCATGGTGTGGGGAATATTTTCTTGGCACTCTTTGGGCCCCTTGGTACCAATTGAGCATCGTTGCAACGCCACAGCCTACCTGAGTATTGTTGCTGACCATGTCCATCCCTTTATGACCACAATGTACCCAACTTCTGATGGCTACTTTCAGCAGGATAATGCGCCATGTCATAAAGCTGGAATCATCTCAGACTGGTTTCTTGAACATGACAATGAGTTCGCTGTACTCAAATGGCCTCCACAGTCACCAGATCTCAATCCAATAGAGCATCTTTGGGATGTGGTGGAACGGGAGATTCGCATCATGGATGTGCAGCCGACAAATCTGCGGCAACTGTGTGATGCCATCATGTCAATATGGACCAAACTCCCTGAGGAATGCTTCCAGCACCTTGTTGAATCTATGCCACGAAGAATTGAGGCAGTTCTGAAGGCAAAAGGGGGTCCAACCCGTTACTAGCATGGGGTACCTAATAAAGTGGCCGGTGAGTGTATATTAACCGTTCACATTATGTTTGAATTGAATGATCCAACATCAGTGTGGCAACATCAAATACAAAAACTATGTTTTAATATTAACCTATCACTAGTCAGCATAAACCAGTCTGAACAATATGTGCTTGTCTTTTCAGTAGGGTATATTATTATCCTTTGATTACATGTGATAATCAATTCTTTCTCAGGAGCAAGAGATTGAGCAACTGACATTACAGTTAACCAAAAGCCACAAAGAGGAGCTTCAAAAGGTAAGATGATTTATTCACTGAGAGACTTATCTCAGATTATTCAGACGTAGTGTGAAGCCCTAATCTGTTTGGTTGGAATGTGTTAATCCAGGTGCATCAGCAAGCGGATGAGTTGAGATCAGCTGCTCTCAGTGAACAAGCTCAGATCCACAAACAGAGCTGGGACTCCTTACACAACTGTTTCCAGGTCAGCTGTCATAGCGAGTGCCCTTCGTATCTCACAACACAGTGACAGTCTCAGTCTTACGTACACATTCAACTCTCTCTCTGTTTCAGATGAAAGATGAGGAGGTAAAGAGGCTAAAAGAGGCTCTAGAGCAGCATGAAGAGAAGATGACTAGGCAAGCAGAGGAACTCAGAAGACAAACTCAGGAAAAGGTTTCCTCCCTTTTATCCTGTTTTACAATGACTCTGAAGTGTATCAAGGAAATTAACTTTAATGTGGTTCTCCACTGTTAAAATTCTTGTTCCCTCAAAAGAACCAGTGCATCTCTTGTCATCTGAACTAACAGATTCAAAAGGCTGTGAAGCGAGAGGAAAGGAAGTGGGAGGAACAGCGAGAGAAGGCTCTGAAAGAGCAGCGTGGGACTCTGGAGCAGCAAATAGAGGAAGCAGCGGAGAGATGGAGAGCAGACGTGGAGAAAGAGAGAAGGAACACACTGGCCTTACAGAGTAAAGTGATTGAGCTTCAGAAAGTAAGTGGAATCAGAAGTTGTCTTTTAAAAAAAAATTCATTTAAAAGCTTAAAACAGATGCAAAATTTGAATAGATTCAATGGATAAATATATAATTTAATAATAACGCTCAAGAGCATATCTCTCTCTCTCTCTCTATATATATATATATATATATATATACACTCTCAATATATACAGTATATATATATATAATTTTATTTGCATATCTACATAATGGTACTATTTGATGATTTGATGTTTTGCCATTAAATCATGGTGATTTAAATTAATTTTAAAAAAGTATTAGTTTTTGAAAATCTTGAAAGTGATTTCACAATTAATTTTTTTTAAAAATAATTTCTAATTTATGCAAAATATAATTTTTTGTTACTTTATCATGTGCAAATGTATCAAAGCTGTCCTCAGCATTTTGCTTTCTGCTGGTTTCGTGTTACAGGAGGCAGAGAAGGAGGCGGTATGTCTGAAGAAAACTTTGCAGCGCTCTAAAAAGGAGCTTCAGGAGCTGAGGACAGCCGTCACTGAGAAAGACCAAAAACACCAGAGAAGAACAGCCAGACACGAGCAGCAGAGCAGACGCTGGGCGCAGGACATGCACGCCGAGTGTGTTTGCCTGCAGGAGTTCCTTAAACACAATGGCTTGACTGTTGAAAACAAGCACTCGTCAGAGAGGTTTGTGGTATATACAGTATCCTGTGGTGCTCATACACACACAATTATATGCCATGTTGAGAGTTAAAAAGGTGACTTCAGCCCCACACATTGTGTATTGGTCCTGATGTGGGAAATGCAATTTCAAATCCAGCCTATGCCATATACTGATTCCAGTATAGAGTATATATATTTATATATATAAAAAATAAATGACATGCACTTACAAATAAATAATAGCAATAAAATATAATCATCGTAATAAGAATGCAAACATAAATCTATTTATAGTAATAAAAAAAAAATTCATAGTATTTAAAATATGCAGACCAGGCCCTTTAAGTTTATACTGTTAGTGACACTGTATTGTATTTCATAAACGTGTATATGTGAATTTTTCCCGGTTCAGTCCTACAGTGAGTGAAACTCTTCAGACCCTGCAGTCCCTCACAAAGGCCCTTCAACAGCTTATTAATGATCTCAAAATTGAGCTCAACTCACAGAGACGTGCTACACTGCAGCTCAGCCGGGAAAAGGTACAAGAAAAGTTACAAACACAACACACGTCAACTCACAGGAACTCATCGGCTATGAGCAGACGCTGCTTATGTGTTTCAGGAGCAAGAGCTAAATCTGCAGAAAGAGCAGCTGATGGAGGAAAAGGAACGAGCACTGGCTGCTCTAAAAGAAAAACTCATACAGGTATACTGACACACCCACATACAATTTGTACGATTTATTAAAAAAAGCTTCAAAAGCATCTAAATGTAGCAACATTGCTATTAATGTATTCAAATCTTGGTTTATGTTTCGTTTTGTTCATTGATGGGTAAACTTAAGGAGCACATTGAGGAAATGAGCAGCCTATCTCGAGCCCAGCTGCGCATGAACAATGATGATACAGACAGACTGTGTGTCCATATGCGCAGGCAGCTGCGGGCTAAAGATGATGACTTCAGACTGGTGCAGAACAACATGGCTCAGTGGAAAGACAAAACCACTACAAGACTCACACACAAATTTGAGCTGGAGCTTAATGCGGAGCAGGAGAGGTGCGTCATACGAGTCAAGTGGATCTTGAATGTTTTTGTCTTAGGGCCCATTTACACCACACTGTTTTCAATTTAAAACTGAAAAAGTTGTTTGCATTTTGGCTGTTCATTTACACGACAACAGCATTTTGGGGGCCTAAACATTCAAACGGGTTTTTGAAAGTTTGGAAAGATTTAGAAAACGATACCATTATCAAACTTAGAATTTGTGAAACGGGTGACGTCATGCACATGCGTATTACGTGTTCAATCTATAGGCACGTAGTGTTACTTTACAAAGCGGTGTATAGTGGTGTAGTCCAAATTTTCTGAAGAGACACGTTCACTTGATAAACAGATTGAATTTAGGCTTTTATTCACATATAAACATTGATCAGCAGACATAAACAGAGGCTCAACCGAACCTGCTTGACATACGAGAACGAACCTCGTTGGTTCTTGCGGAAGCTCAACCGTGCTGCGTAACACGAGAACGAACCTCGTTGTTTCATGCACGTCAAACGAACATGCTTGAGCTTCAGTTTACCACAAGTGATGTGTGAGCTGATCCATATTTATATGTGAATAAAAGCCTAAATTCAATCTGTCCATCATATTAAGCGATTGTGTTTCTTCATAAAATTGGGACTAAACCGCTCAACTCATATGGATTAGTTTTACAATCTCTTTATAAACTTTTGGAAGCGTCAAAGTGGTTGTTGCGTAGCGGTCAACGGAGAGGCAGAAATCTCTTAGATTTCATCAAAAATATCTTAATTTGTGTTCTGAAGATGAACGAAAGTCTACGGGTTTGGAACGACATGAAGGCAAGTAGCTAAATGTCTGCTAAATGACTAAATCTAAATGTAAATGTAAGTAGCTAAATGATTAAGGAATTTTCATTTTTGGGTGAACTGAACTTTAAGTCTATTGCTAGAACCTCTCAATAAATAAATGAATAAATTAAAGACACCACTGTAGGTTATTGACTACCATGACTCGTACAAAAATAACATTCACAACCTGTTGGATTATCCTCCATAACCTTTACTGTATAAAACAGGAGAGTTCCAAAGCCCAGAGCAGAGCAGCAGAAGAGACTGGAGAGACTGGAGAATGAGATGAAACATCTGACTGAGGTAAATGCCAGTATTGTTTTAGTATTATTTATATACTATTATAGTATTTATTAATATTTTGAATTCACTTTTTTATTAGTTTAGCTTTAACTTATTTTTATATGTTTTAGTCATTTTCATTCTTCAACTTATTTTATTTTAGTTAGTTGCCAATGCAACATTTCTAATAATTATTTTCAACAAAACATAACATAAGCTATTTTTTTAATCATTTTTATTTATAGTTTTAATAATAAAAAGCAATTTTGTTATCATGCTGCTGCTATGAAAATCAGCACAATTACTCATATCTGGAACAACAGCTCCTTTGTGTTATATTGATTAATTATAAACCAAAAACATACTTGGAGCGAGCGACATTTGCATGTTCACTCCTTATGATTGTAGTAGAACTCATAGTAAGTACATCTCTCTGATTCTCTGTCTCTGCAGCAATGCCGAGATTTCAACGAATCCCAGTTAGCCTCCACTGCTCTTCAGGGTGGCAAAGACTTCCAAAACTCCAGAGTCACCCAAGACCTGACCTCATATAAACTGCTGCAGCACCTCCAGAGTCGCATCCGCCAGATTCAGGCAGAGAGCCAGACCCACTGCCCCAGCCCGGTGAAGTGGGACAGGGAGCCCAGGGACTTGGGCGGCTCTTATTTGGACATGGTACATCAACTCATTTCAATTATTATTCATTATTATTCAGTCGTATTTTAGTATTATCCATATACTATTATATTTTCTATTTCTATTTTGAATTAACCAATTCAAAATTTTAGTTATTTTATGTGCCTTTGTCTTTTTTTTTTTATTAGTTTTTCATTTTAGTTATCAATAACAACACTGGTGTTTTGATGCTACTTTTTAGTTCACAGTTTAATACTGTGTGTATGAAGTAAAATTTTATATTATTACGTGCAATACATTTTCAAGAATGTTTCAAAGCTTCTCATTATCTTGGCAGATTGCTCCAGGAAAGCTATAAGACAGAGGATCACTTACCAGCAAAGACCCTTTCCAGTTAACATTTACTTGAACTCTTTTCCTAGAATTTGTCCATCAAATAGGTGATTTTATAGGGAAACCATGTATAAGAAAATAACTTAGTACCCCCTCTGGGGAGCTCATACGTGATTAACATGGTCTGTATGGACAGGACTTGGCACTTTATTGTTGGTGAACGTTTAATTAAGGCGTGTTAAAGATCAAAGGATGAACTTTGATGTGAAATTAACAGAATTCTTGGACTTAGAATTCTGCTTGAGTTTACTACGAAATAATGAATACATTTAGTATGTAGCTTACAGAATTTACAACTGGCTATAACTGTTACAAATAACTTTTACACTTGTGTATTGTATACTTTGCAGGATGTGAATTTATTTCATGTGATTTATTTTAATAGAACTAATTATTGTAATTGATCAACATTCCTGAAATCAGTGACAATTCATGATGTTGTTCGAAAGTTTTTTCTGCATAAATAAAAATGTCACAAGCAGAGAATTATAATGCCAAACTGATTTTATTGAAAAACAAGTTTGCCTTTGTCATAGTGTGATATGGTCAATATTTGCGCATTTTACATTTTGAGCGACATTTGCCAAAATTGATAAATCTCAAAAAGGTAGAATTAAACATTTAAACAATAATTTAGGCCAATGTTTAAACCAAATGCAAAATGGATTTACAGCTTATTTCACTGTTGTTTAAGTATTACAGCCAGACTATTAAGTGCTATTTGTTCTTTACCTAGATAAACTGAGCCAGGTAATATAATCGACTGAAATCAATAGATTGATTTAAATATGTATACCCATGCATCTCTTCCAAGAATCATTTTATGTCTGTGTAGAAGGTTAACCCGGCTGCTGTCTCCGTGTATACAGTTCAAGAGCACATGATGATCCTTCCTCACTCAAGCTTGAATTCCATACATGAAATTCATCAATCATTACTTTCCATAACAACAACATCTTGAAAAAAACAATACGGACACCATGAAGAACCAATTCAAATGAGTCTCAAGTTTTGACCAGTTGGATGTCTGCTAAAAATAAAATATTAAATGTGGCATATTGTAACAAATCAAGCGCTCTGAATCTGTAAACAGAATACTAGTACACTGCAATAGTACTAACTGCAAAAGGACAAAACAAATATAGTCTTGCATTTTTAACCAGTAAAGCTATCGACAGCAAACAGAGTCAATATTAATTTGCAACTGTACTGCAGAAGAAGAAAAAATATATCACTGACCATGTTCACATAGGATACTTCTCATTTCATCTAGTGCAAATATGGTCCCACCTACAAAAAAAGTGCAGGTTGAAACAAACAAAAAAGTACATGGCACAAGAAAAATCACATGTGAGCATTGTGAATTGCTTGCTCGCTCCGCCACTTATGCTAATTGCTCATTTGCACTGATGAAGGTCAAAGCTTATATCATACATAAAGTCATGGATTTCCCTCTATAACTCCATGTCTTCCTCTCCAGAGTTGAGGAGCGCAGGGCTGCTGAACAGGGGGCTGAAAGTCTGCTCATTGGTTGCTGTGAACTGGGGCTGGGATGGGGGGTTGCTGGTAGATGGCACAGGGGTGGGAGTCTGTCTGCTCACTGCCAGCTGCTTGCGCTGCTGTCTTTGTAAAGAGTCCTTGAGCCTCTGGGTGAGGGGGTCCTCTGGGGGGCGCCACAGCACCAGCTCCATACAAGAGCGGCCCCTGCAGAGGGGAGGGAAGAAGAGTGTGCTAAGTGCTGGATTCCTGTACAATGAGCTCAGTGCTGTTGGTAGAAACTGATGTTCTACTGCTGGATTGAAAACATTCCTAATAGAAATAGCCATCCAAACACAGCGCTGACGTCTAGGCTAAAACAAGGCAAAATTTGGGCGGTCAATTAAAATGTAATAGACTAGTCATCAAAGAAATAAAACCAAACACCTTGCAATCACTGTTGACTTTGCTTACATGTTGTAATATCACATCTCGTAAGGTATTTTGGCAAAACCGACGTAACCAAATTTAAGGTTATTTTGTCTAGAAGTGGGTTACTCACAGCCGGACTATATCGGGTCAATAGTTAAAGGAGACGGTGAAATGATGGCTATTGCTTGCTGGGTTATTTAGATGGGTTAAAAGATATTTGTCAGAAGTGTTCAGTAGACCAAAAATGTATCCTTTTTTATACAATTGATTTTTTTTTTTATATTTAAATTTACAATACAGTTTAAACGTTTGGGGTCGTATTTTGTTTTTAAAAGAAGACTCAAAAACTGTTATATTTTGAAATACCTGTTTTTGTATTTTAATATATTTTAAATATATAATGTATTCATGTGATGGCAAAACAGAAGTTTTAGTGTTAGTATCACATGATCCTTCAGAAATCATTCTCTAACATGCTAATTTGGTGCTCAAGAAACATTTGTTATTATAATCAATCCTGAAAATAGCAAAAATACTTTTGTAGAAACTGATCAATTTTTCAGAAATCTTTGATTGACATAACATTAAAAAAATCAGCATTTATTTTAAATAGATTTTTGTAACATTATAAATGTCTTTTCGGTCACTTTTGATCAACTTAATGCATCCTTGCTAAATACAAGTATTAATTTCTTCTTTTTTTTTAATCTCAATGACCCCAAACTTTTGAACTAATAATATATATATTTTTATTTTATTTTTTATTTTTATGTAAAGGGTTGTGCTTGGAAGCTTGAAATCAACTGTATAAATAAAAAAGCTAATGTATAAATTTCTTTAATAACAAAAACATAAAAGGATAGGTTAAAAACCAGCAATTAAAAAGGGGGGGAAACCAGCCATGGAAACCTAAAAATAAAATACCCACACTGACTGTGCTACCATATGGGGTAGAATGTCATCAATCCCACGCTGCAGCCCTTCCCTTAAGCTGTCGGACATCACCAGCACTGGCCTGCGCTGAGCCGGTTCTACATCCAGCTCTTCTTCGTCACTATCATCTTCCAAAGTTATCCTGTAACACACAATATATCAGCAAGACCACCTATACAAATCTACATGGAGTATTTTGAACCTTCATGCATCTAATTTCTGGTCAATGACTCTGTAAACACAAGCAGAGATACAGCGTGCACATGTAGTTTGAAATCAAGCTAATGACCTCTTTATTTTTGTCTCACCTCTCTTCTATCTCCTGCAGTCTCCTCTGAGCGGCCTCTACCTCCATGCCTGAGCCTTCTGCGGGTACTCTGGATAGTGGAGAGGGAGCGACTCTGAGGGACAGACCCATCTCATCTGTCCTGGGTCCAGTCTGCAGTTGAACCAGGCTGGTCTCAGATGAAGCGGAAGAGGTGGTAGACCATCTGTGGCTTGCTTTAGGATTTGGATACTCACCTGCACCCATCAGTTTTCGCCGTTTGGGGCTGCAGCTTCTGTAGGGGAAAAAGATCATGAAAAGTCCACCACTGCATATAGCAAGTTTCATGTGTAAATAAAGTACTCACTCATCATCTGTCCTTCTCCTCTGTTTCCTCATGCATCTTCTTTCCCAGCTTCTAAGTTTAAATAAGAAGACAAATAATATCAGCATCTGTCTTCATTTGATTGCATAAACAAGAACTGCATAACAGGACAAAAAGACACTTAATACTTACGTATTTGGCATTGATCCACCAGTCAGATGATGCAAGGCTCTGGTTGGCCCACTAATTGTGACCAAATCAGGGTTACTGAAGTGTGCATGGGGGGGAAACATGATGAACTCCAGCTGGCTGCTTCCTTAACTTGTGCTCTGCATCGGTCTCCAGTTGAGAACAAGCTGAAGACATTAGAATTAAATGACAACTGCAGTCAAGCAGTGTGGATAGAAGATGTAGAATCTGGAAAAATGAAAAATGAATAACTCCGTGATTCTGGACTTCAGACCAGGTTCTGTAGATGGTGCAGGTTTTATACATGGTATGAGTTATACTGTGGCAAACTCAACGCTTTTACCTTTACCTTTAAAAAACATTTATACACAACACATATACATAAATATTTATATGGAAAGCACACTGCTGACCTAGTTGAATAATTAATGGCCATTTATTTTTAATTAGGGGTAAACACATTTACAGTTAGTGAGCTAACTGGTTACTAACTTAGTAAATGTCTTCCTTCACACCGTAGGCCATAACATTGAAATGCGATACATTTTTATGCTCTGTATTAGTAAATATTTATTTTAGTTTTATCTGTAATTATCTCAAATAATTTACTATGAAGAAATTTGGTGGTAAGAATAACTTGAATAGCTGACTGACTGCAGCTTGAAACATTCTCTAGACATACGCCCCACAACATTCACAACAACACCTCGTCAGCTCTTTCATTAGGAGCACAAACACTTACCTTTTACGGACTCACAAAAGCGGAAAATAAGTTTTGTTTGGAATATGAAAAAAATGTCTAGACTGTTTGCATGAGAAGTTGCAAAAGCCTAGATTTACGACGCTTTTCTGGATCAGTCTGTAAGCGAGGGTGCATGGAACTTGTAGTCCATTGGTTTTGTAGTTCTTTAACCGGAAGTGAACATAAAGAACAGTAAACAAACTCACGTTTTTGTTAGAGGGAGGATATTTTTTCTTGCTGATACACATAAAAAACAGTAAAGAAGCTATTCAAGACAGAACATTGAGATAGATCATTTAGAACACATGTCAAAAAGATGTTGCAAAACTACCAACTCTGTAAATGAGTAACGTTAACTAGAGTAAATAACTCCTCCTCTAACTTACTAAAGGTCATAATATTTTTGTAAAATAGTCAGATAATCATTTTAACTGGATTTAGCTGGATACCTAACTTGGCCTAAAAATGGTAAGAAGCACATGAACTAACAAATTGAAACTTCGTTAATATAGACTTCTTAACCACAAATCTCAACAAATGTTAGAAATCTGTGCGTCTGTATAGTCTATTGCTAACAAAGTAAAACTTTAATTGCTTTCGATTATTATCGCATTTTGTGATTATTGTCAGTCTTATGTCATGCTTATGCTTGGTAATTCGTTTTAATTTAACAAATTTCACCGGTTGTCTTCTATTTTAAATCTCAGATTACTCTTATCATTGCGAGTGGGCTGCTTGCACTTGCTGCTGGAAACCCGTGTGGTAAGACTATGAATAATGTTTTTTTCTTATTATTTTTTTTTTTTACTTTCTTTCTTGAAAAACTTTTTTCTTTTTTTTTCTTTTTTTTGGTCACAAAATATACAATGTTGCTCACAGTAAAATGACATATCTCCCATGAGCTCAAAAAGGTGGTGTGAGTGTGTAATATTGATGACATAACCATAGCTTGTTCTGACTTGGCAAACTGACAGTTAACTTACTTTCAACTGACCCCATGTTACAACACTCCTCAATCTCCCCCTAATATTTTTACAAAAAAACCTGTATCAGTAAAACAGCACAAATGATGGCCAAAGTTGGTAATTACATGGTACTTTTTAAAAAATTTTTTATTATTATTATTATTTACATTATTACATAATTAAAAAAAATATTTGTCCTGTCAGCAGCAGAAGTTCTGCTCAGAATACTTGGAATCGTCTCACTCTGTTATTTGCCCTCTCTTTTGTAACTGACCATTCTGAGACAAAGCGTTTTTGTACACAGTGGCACTTTAAATGAGCAACAGTGTTCAACGAGGACAGTGATTCAATGAAAGTTTGTCACAGTCTATTGCTTTATAGCTAATTTTAGAACATTGATATCAGTGCATATGACTGTATTAATTTTTTATACTGTATGTTCTCTGTATCAGCATCTGATCACAAGGCTGTTCTCCAGTCCCTCAATCAGCAGCTGCTGCGCTCTGTGGATAAACCAGATAACCTAGCCAATCCCAGTGTGCACATCGCCCTGCGGCTCTCAACACACCATAACCTAGCTAAAGAGAGCCAATATCTCAACCTCCTCAAGACAGAGTTTCACAAGGATATTGAGAAGTATGGAGCATATTTTCACATCTGTTTTTTAAAAATATTAAACTTTAAAGCTACAGTAAATTATTTGCTTATGGTCCTTACAATTTTTGATTATTTGTGATTTTCATGTGTGAATTATCTTAAATAATATAAAGTCGCTTCAGGAAGGATTGTCAGTGTTGTTTGAGAGTAGTGGAAATAAATTCCATTCTACTCTACTCTATTGTTAGATTTCAATATATTTTTGTTCTAATTGTTTCATTACTATTCTAAATATCTGCCTGTAGATCTCTCAGAAATGGTGAGTTGGTGGTTGGCCGCCTTGCCCTGTACATCTTGGCGTTGAAGTCTTCCTGTCATGATCTGCAGAGCGTACATCTCAATCATAATGAGATGAAGGAACCCGTCCTCACTCACCTTAAGAAAGAAATGGAGGAAGAGAAACAGAACATTGCATGTAAGAGCATTTATTTTGTAATACACTACCGTTCAAAAGTTTGGGGTCAGCAAGACTGTGTTTGACTGCATCCCGCAGGACTACAAACCACACCCTAAAACAGCCATAGACAGTATAAGAAGTGGACAGAGCCATCTCATTGGAACTCAGTTGAGACCATTTTTAGCGATTTTTTTAGCACTTCCGTTCCTGACGCGCAGACTCAAACCGACTCAAACTAAGCTTGATGACGTGAGCAACCTGTCTGACAGATGTAAATCTTCTAGTAGCTGTGTGTGAAAACTGCCAACGTTTATCTTTATCTTTTTATTTTATTGAAGGGGTAGGGTTAGGGTAAGGTTTAGGGTTGGGTTTTTAGCTATAATTTCCATAGGTCTAAATGTATCATTTATTTTATGTTTTACGAATAGCTGTTATTTCATACTTCATAAGATTTGAAAGCAATATAAGTTAGCCTTACCATTATTTCATACATAAAACATAAAGTAAATGTATTGTTTCAGTCAATGACATCCACGCTTGTTTCTTTGTGGGAGGCGTAACTTATAGGGATGTGGTTTGTAGTACTGTGGGACACAGACCTTTTTTTTTTTTAAAGAAGTCTCTTAATACTCAACAAGGCTGTATTTATTTGATCTAAAATACAGTGAAAACAGCAATATTGTACAATTATTATTAACATTCAAATATATTTTTTCTATTTGAATATATTTTCAAATGTAATGTATTCCTGTGATGGCAAAGCTGAATTTTCAGCATTATTACTCCAGTCTTCAGTGTCACATGAATTTCTTAAAATAAAATCTTACTGACCCTAAACTTTTGAACAGTATTGTATATGTTATTTTGTTGTACTGTAATTCTCATTTTAATATGAATTATTTTGTGCAGTTAGTCACCGTCCAAAGACCAACTTCTACCAGTACTCTCTGGGCATTCTGGCTCTATGTGTGAGCGGAGTTAGAGTCAGCACACACGTCAGCCACAAGCTCATCCATGCGGTGGAACACAGACAGATAAAACATGGAGAGTCCTTATGTGTCGGTGAGCTTGAATCGATTCTTTTTTTTTTTTTTTGGCCCAGTAGTCATTGATAAAGTACATTTAAAGGGATAGTTCACCCAAAAATGAAAATTCTGTCATTATTAACCTGCCATCATGTCAATCCAAACCCGTATGACTTTCTTCTGTGTTATACAAAAGAAGACTTTCTGAAGACTGTGTGCTGGTCACTCTTATTCATTCAATTTCAATGAATAGGAACTGAAGCCTTCACACTTCAGAAAGCATCCCTGACAGAAATGTTCGCAAACAGTCAGAATTTTTCTTTTGTGTTCCACAGAAGAAAAGTCATCTGATTTTGGAACATCATGCATAATATATTGGACACTGTTATTTATTTTCCTTTTGGTTAGATTTAAGGAAATATATTAACATGTGCTGAGGTCTCTAACCATTCAAATCACCCTTCAGACACGCATGCGATGGCAGGCATGGCCTTGCAGTGTCTGAAAAATGAGGAAACTGCTGTTAAAGATACTGCAGAACTGGACAGGGCTCTTGCCTCCATTAAGCAGAGGCTTCTTGACTCTAAGAGAGCTGATGGTCACATGGGCAACGAGTTCAGCACGGGATTGGCAGTGCAGGTAAGAATAATGATATGAAATATTTGCCTTAAACAAAAAGCCTTATTTGAGCGGCAGATTCTCATGGTTCTCCGTCTCACAGGCCTTGTTGGCTATGGGAAGTCAGATGGAGGAATGTGGCTCTGCTTTGGAGGCTATAAGGGCAGATGTTAAGAAAGGAACATACCATAACCCTATGGCAGTCTCCCAAGTCCTGCCTGCCCTGTACCAACAATCCTATCTTCATCTGAAGAGCAAAGAATGCCGCAATGAGGATGGTACGTACATCAGACATGCAAGCTCAATGAAGTGTCAATCGGCAGATTTGTGTTTACTGGCCTATGGTTAATTTTCCAAAGATTCAGGGAGGTGCCATCTTAGATACATATTTTGTATATAATATATAACATTTAAATACTCTAAAATACTTTATTTTATATATATATATATATATATATATACACACATTTTATTTATTATAATATATTTTTTCAAATATTCAAAAAATATATATTTATGAAAAAAAGAAAAAATAAAGTTTAAAGTTATATCCAAAAATATGCTATTTTTTATCACAAGATTAATAATATTTTTTTCTCAAATTAAACAAAGTATTTTAGAGTATTTCAGTGTTATATATTATATACAAAATTTTTATTTAATATTTAGCAGTTTAATAGTAACTGAGTTTTAGTGTTTTTTTCTCTCCTTTTTTTGCCCATGTGTATTTTCTCCTGGTTCAATGTTCCTGATTTAGACACTCTTACTATTGATGCGGATTCCGCTTCGGAAGATCTTCCAAGTCACGGGCAAGTGTCTCTACAGTTGGAGGTCATTAAATCAGATGGTGCATCATCAGTGTTTTCCATCAAAGTGCCCAGGGGCTCCTCGCTATTTGAAACCCTCAACCTTCTCCAAGACAAACAAACTGGTTTCACGTGAGATGCTTTATTTGAAATATATAATGTCAAAACAGTATAGGCACAAATTTGTTTGCTTTTTACTGTATTACAAATGACAAATTTGTATGGGTTTTGTTTGCAATCAACCCTTTTGCTCTCTGCATCACAGCTTTAGCACAGAGAACAGCTTGTGGGGACCCTTCCTCAGTGTGGTCAATGAAGAACAAGCACGTCAGACTGATCGTAGATACTGGCAGGTCTCCTCAGATGGCACCTCTCTGACACAGGGTGAGAAACAAATACGTGCATTTTAAACAAAATTAGGCGTAACAATGCACATGCATGTCTCTGACTGTTTTGTAGTTTCAATCTCTCTTGTTTATTGACTTTTATCTGCAATTCTGTGCTTCTCTCCACAGGTATCAATGACTATAAGATTGACTCAGCTCAAAGCATCACCATTAAGAACACTGGGTACTGAGTCCACCGCTGGATGCAAGAGATTAATGGGCTGAAACCATAATACGTTTATAAATTCTGTTGTTATAATTTTCTTTGATTTTATTTTCTTGTTATAAACTGATTTCTGTTTGATTGTTGCCTCACCTCACCTCACCTCACTTCCTGAATGTTTAAAGGTCCATGATAACAAGAATCATAACATAGCGATGTTGTTTGTTTTTTTTACTTAGAGATTTAATACGCATATATCTTTTGAAATCGAACTTATCTTTGTATGTGAAACTGCATCTGCTACCATTTTAGATGAACAAATATAAAATAAATATTACAAATATTTTTAAAATGTGTGGCTTCATTAAAATGTTGAGAAGACAGTATCTCACACTAGAGATAAAATATTCATTGTAGCACATGGTTGTATGTAGTTGATAAGCCATATGTTACTTTGTAAATTTAATAATTATGTAATACAATATTTACTTCACAGAATGAATTTAATGAATGCTAGTGTCAATCTCATGTCTAGGATGCCATTTCACCCCAAATCAAAAATGAAGCCTATTAGGACTATTACACAATTTTTTTAATTGCAGAGCAGCAAATACTGCTATAATGAATCATTTATAATTGAAATTATATATATATATATATATATATTTTTTTTTTTTTAAATCACACTACATAAATGGGTAAAAATAATGTTATTATAAAAGCATCTTAATTTTTTTTAAAAGAAAATGTTCATAGTTTTTATTAAATTATAATGTTTTAGTGAAATACGTATACGTTATATATTTTATGTATGATACATGCCATAGATGTATCTAGGTTTTTAGTAAAATTCTTAGCTAACTAACTAGTGATGAGACTTTTATTTTGAAATGTAATTACTGTGACCGTAGCTAACCCTACCGCAGCGTACTTCACAAATTTACAGAGCAGCATTCCAATGATTTCATTATTCATAAGCTGTACAGGTTATAAGACGATCACACTGCACAGTGGGTTAGTAATGTAAGATGTTGAATGTTGGATCTAATCATTCAGTTGCTCTAGTATAGACGACAATACCACTGTAAGTACAAGAGCATCACAAATCTGATACAAATCTGTTAAATATACAGTTAGTTCCGCGTTAGCAGGCTAGTATGTACAGGCAGCTGTCAAATATCTGACATAACAGCTATCCACAATAGTACGTTAGTTCCTATGCAATTTGGTGGGTTTTTTTTGGAGTGTTGCTACACTCTTTTCTATTATATAAACATCACGGTCGTTTGTAGTAGAAATCGCAGTGTCAGGTTGTGTCTTAAATCTTAGCGAGCTGCCTACCTAGACAGCATTTTTGGACATCATATTCCACACACTTATGGTGTCCCAACGGATTGTCTATGCAGGCAGCTTACTAGATTTTGAGACACAAATTCAGGCATCCCAGCAAATTACAGTTACTGCAGTGCATTGCAAGTGCAACATATCAATCCATGAAATATGCTTTTTATATGTCTGCAGCTCCAGGTTTTTATAAGGCACTGGAACTTCATTCAACTCATCTCGTTATCTTCTTTTCTTTATATTGTAGCAGAAGCAGATTCAACACTTGAATGAGAATCTTGTGATGCTGGACTGCAATAACTGTGTCATTCTGTGGGAAAGGATCCAGAGATGAAGATCTGAATTTATTCTGAGATGTTATGCTGTGCAAAAGCAGGACTCATTCACCTCTCAAACTAATGTAGAAATGCTTTATGAGCATTGCAAGAAAACTGTCCACCCACAGACAGACAATCTGGGGGTGTCATAGAGGCCAGTTTGAGACAAGAATATTTTATATTTATAATACCCATCTAGAGGCATAGTTTGGTCAAGATGTTCTCCGCTCTGAAGAAGCTTGTCGGCTCTGAGCCGGCTGGTCAGGTGAGGGACAAGAACATCCCTGCTGGCCTACAGTCCATGAACCAGAGTCTGCAGAGAAAATTTGCTAAAGGGGTTCAGTACAACAGTAAGTCGAATGCCTGCTAAAATGTATAATTAATGAGAATTAATTAAAATTTGAGTTTGTATGTTTTTCGTTGTTTTTTTACTTTGCTTCAAAATCTTTCCAGGTTTAAATTTAAAGGAGAGAAAAAATTCTAGATTTTCGATGCATCTGCGCATATTATTGGACTAAATTGCAACACATACATCATGTCACAACAAATCAAGTCTGTGTTGTTGGAGCCCCTGGGTGATGTGTGCTTGGGATAATGTTGTTATCACAAGCTCTAACATGTTATGTGTGGTCTTTCAGTGAAGATAGTCATTCGAGGAGATAGAAACACAGGAAAAAGCACCCTGTGGCACCGGCTGCAGGGTAGGAAGTTCCAGGAAGAGTACATTCCAACTCAAGAGATACAGGTCACTAGTATCCACTGGAGTTATAAAAGTAAGCTTGATGTTTTTTATGGAAATCAAAGCTTCTGTCATCTTCGTGTTATTGACATCTTTCAACTTGCACTCTTAAAAATTATTGGAATTGATGGTTCCATGAAGAACCTTTAACATCCATGGAACCACTGCGCAGAAGGGTTTCTTTATAGTGAAAATAGGTTGTTTAGATTCTAAGAAAAAATTGTTCTTCAAAGAACTGTTTACTAAAGGTTTTTTGGGAAACCAAAAATGGCTCTTTTATGGCATCACTGAAAAAGAAAAAAAAAAGAATTTTTAAGAGTGTTGGAAGTTGCTTTTGCACTTTTGTTTGAAAGATGAGAACTAATTCTCTAATGATTTAAATTTCTTTCCATTTCTGCATCTTTATTATGCAATTATGCAAAATAGATTTACATCAAGGTAAATATGATGTCTATCAGCTAGTGGATAAGTAGATTAGATTGATAGCCTTAATTGTCCTGAATCGAACATTAGATGTTATCTAGTGATTTCTAGAGTTTGTTTTCTCTATTTAAGTACATCCATCTTTCAAAAGCTTTCAGCTCCACATTACGTGGTGGAACCTGTTAGTGGTAATTTACAGTGAGGAGTCTCCTCATTTGATAGCAGGCATGGCTCTACTTGTATTCAACATTTTACTTGAAGTGCTGTACTCATTGCCTAAAGCATACTTTCTATTCCCTGTTCTTTCTGAAAAGAACAGTATTATATATAAGTGTATATTATATTACTCTGTGGTATTGTTTTCCTGAAGCAATCTTATAATGTTAGTCAAGGTTTCAGCACCACAAAAAAATCTGTATTTATATAATTATTTATATTTATTTGAAATTAAAAAAAAATTTTTTATATAAATATTGTATTTATTTTATAATTAAACAGATTGTGTTTGCTACTCTACAGATTTCTCTACCAAAAACCTAAATTAAATAGTGAATTAAAAATAAAAACAATTATATTTAAGTAATTTTAGAAATGTAATTTTTTTTTTTTTTTTTAATGTATGCTGTGAAGTTTGTATTTGGACTTCTGTAACTTAAAATCAATGCAAAATAAATGTATTGAAATAAATGCAAAGAAGTTTCCAGATCCGCTCACTTTTGTCATTTCTCCTCAGCTACTGATGATGTGGTGAAGGTGGAGGTTTGGGATGTGGTGGATAAAGGTGAGTTGCCACCAGTCTGTTTCAAGTCATTTCTCTTAGCATTCTGATCAGGTGAATTTGTAGACATTACTGTCATATATATCTTAAGGCTGGAATACACTACAGTGTAGTTTATAGTTTGGGCCTGATTTATCAGATATTGTGCAGTCAGATTTCACAGAAGATCTCGAAGTGTGATAGACGCAGACTATATATAATTCCATCCATTTGAAGGATATCAACTTCAAGCATGTTTCAGCCAGTTTTAGAACACACTGTTTTCGTTTTATTCATTTGTCTCTTAGCAACGAGGCACGCGTTTCTGTGTGAGTTTGTTGTGTTTAGAGCGACTTTAAAGTCTGGTAGTGTGACCCCCTGTTTAGTGTATGATGCCCAGTTTTTCTCTGTAACCATTTACTTAGTCTTTTTTGGACAATCTATTGAGATTTAAAATCATGTAGTGTATTCCAACCATTATGCAATTTATTAGCCTTTTAAAGTTTAGTGTACAGGTTCTGCATGTCATTGTTTAATTCACATCCTCCATCTCATTCTGATGGTCATACATGAAGTCATTTCACCCAGCCCTCCTTCATCCCCAGTCATTTATATTAATGGTATTTTTCTTACTTGCTGTCCAACCAGGCCAAAAAATCCCCCTTCCTGAAGGTGTAGGTGAGAAACTCAATAGATTGTAGACATTAGGCTGTGACTTGCCTGTGCTTGATCTGTTTGTTCTGTTGTCAGAGTGCAAACATTTTGTTTTGACTGACTTTTCACTGACTGCATTGTGGCAGAACTACAAATGTATCTAGTCTAACATGCACTTCTAGATAAGAAGTGTAAAAAAAACAGACCATAATGATGTGCAGGTTGACAACTAGATACGCAGAAAACCAACTCTTGCTAATGCCACTTATGTCACTTCCTTTGTGAGAAAAGAAAAAGCCACTTTTTTATTTAAATCTGTTTTAGATGATCTTGAAGTTACTGGAAGTTGTTTTCAACTAATTTGACATACATGCATACATTTTGATCTACACTATTCTTCAAAAGGTTTGGGTCGCTAAGATTTTTTGATGTTTTTTGAAAGAAGTCTCATGCTCACAAAGGCTGCATTTGATCAAAAATACAGGAAATATTATTACAAATTAAAAATAAATGTTCTATTTTAATATACTTTTTTAATGTAATTTATTTCTGTGATGGCAAAGCTGAATTTTCAGCATCATTACTCTAGCCTTCAGTGTCACGTGATCCTCCAGAAATGATTCTAATATGCTGATTTTGGTGCTCGAGAAACATTTATACTTTTCTTTTTAATATGTTCAAGAAACATATTACTTTCTTTCTTTCAAAAAAAAAAAAAAAAACCTTACTGACCCCAAACGTTTGAATAGCAGTGTTAAAATATTCTGCCACTGACATTCTACAGGAAAGGGGAAAAAGAGAGGTGAAAACTTGAAGTTGGAAAATGAACCTCAAGAGGTACATTTATAGTAGTAATCTATCAAAATCAGGTGTTATGACAGTTAAAAATCCCCTACATTGACTAATAGTGGAGAATTTGAATGTTTAGCTGGAAATGTCTCTGTGCTGTTAGCAGACGGAGAGTGAACTGGCTTTGGATGCTGAGTTTTTGGACGTTTATAAGAACTGCAATGGTGTGGTCTTGATGTTTGACATCACCAAACAGTGGTAGGTGAACAAAGACTATCAGCATCTCCAGAGACGGCTTCTCCATCATGCAGAACTCACAGCTCTTCTTTGTTATACAAAATGTGTGCTTTGTTTGCACTGATAGGACTTATAATTACATTATGCGGGAGTTGCCCAAGGTACCCACTCATGTGCCAGTGTGCGTTTTGGGGAATTACCGGGACATGGGAGAACACAGAGTCATTTTGCCTGATGACATACGTGACTTCATCGCTGGGCTTAACAGGTTAGATCATTACAGTCAGCATAAACATGGTCACTTACACGTAACATGTATTCTTGGTCTTATTACAAACAATTGATCAGTTCTCTGCAGATTGTTTGTGGGTTAATGTCAAATTTAGGATTGGGAATCATGGAGTATGTTCACAAATTAGTTTTTTGAGTGTATAATAACTTATTCTCTGTGAGCTTTATTGATGTTTGCTGTCTTTATGGTTTCGTAGACCTCGTGGCTCCTCTTACATCCATTATGCAGAATCTTCCATGAAGAATGGTTTTGGTTTGAAATATTTGCACAGATTTTTCAACATTCCATTTTTGCAGCTTCAGGTAAGCAGGTTAATGTTCTAGGCTAGAATATTGCTTCAAGGCTAAAGGTGTAATCAAATAAAAAACTCAACCAGAGTTAAAAGTTAAAGTGTAATTGTTAATATTAAGCTCAATAAGCTGTGTCATGTGCCTGGCAGAAATTAGATCGAAAGTCTTTCTTTGCATGTTTGCCTGTATCACAGTTACTTTTCTCATTGCACTAGTTGTTACAACTTTAAATGAAATAGTAAAGGTATCTTTCATTTGAACTTTCACAGAGAGAGACCTTGTTACGGCAGCTAGAGACCAATCAGCTGGACATCGATGCCACGCTAGAGGAGCTAACAGTTCAGCAGGAGACAGAAGACCAGAACTATGATATGTAAGAACTAAAAATGCCACACAAACTTCCTGTAGTTTAATTTCACCTCCTGGACAGTCAAAACATTATTCCAATTCCAATTCAGCAACTACACTACTATTCAAAAGAATCCTTTAAAAGGGACATTAATAATAAGAAATGTTCCTTAAGCAGCAAATCAGCATGTCAGAATGGTTTCTGAAGGATCATGTGACACTGAAGACTGGAGTAATGGCTGCAGAAAATTCTTTCAGCTTTGCATCACATAAATGACATTTTAAAAGATATTAAAATAGAAAACAGTTATTTTAAATTGTAAAAATATTTCAAAATATGACTATTAATCAAATAGTCCGAAAAAAAGAATGTCTGTTATAACTTTCAGTTTCCTGGAAATGAAAGACTCTCGTAGTAAAGGCTACAACTCTCCCGTTCCTGCTAACGGACAGAGCCCTTCCTCAGGCACGCAGTCTCCCGTCGTTCCTCAGAGCGGATGCTCCACTAGCAGCTCCAGCCCCTGTAGCCCCCAGCAGCCTCCCATTCCTTCCCAGATCCTGAAGTCTCCATCTCCCTCTCCGTCCCCTCCTCCTCCCCCTCTCTCCTCAAACCCAGCGCCTGTGACCTCTCCATCTCCCTCCCCTTCTCCTGCTCACCCTGGCCCGACGGTCTCTGCTCCAGCTCAGGCTTCTGCCTCTGCTCCTCAAACCCAGAAACGCAGCTTTATCTCCAGGCTCTTTGGTTCCTCTCCTGCCCAGGAACCTCCAGCAGTCGCCCAGGGTGAGTTTGAGCATGGTGCTTCTAGCTGCGTGTGCTTATTGTATTAGAAAACACACATGTTAGAAACACTGAGCTTTTAATGGCACTAAAAACAGCTTTTATTCCTTTTCTTTTCAAATATTCAGTGTCTCAGTGACTCATTGTTAAAGAACTACCCTAATGCTATGAACTGCAAAAGGGATTTGAAGACTGAGAGGAATTCATTCACACACATATACACACACACACACATCCTCTCTCAGAGAGAGCTTTCCTCAAGCGAGACCCACAAAGCCGTGAAAAATGGGGAGGATTAGGACTCGTGCAGATCATAAGGATGTTTTATGGATCAATAGAAAATCACAAGACTTTGTGCATTCCTGAGCTATGGAGAGGGTTTAGTAGCTCTTGCACCCCACCTAAAGGAGCTTGGGTATCAAGCAGTAGTTATTTAGTAAAACGCATATCAATATATCACAATATTTTTTGTCATTCACCATTCTTCTGGTTTGGAACTCATTGTAATGGCTGCTGTTTATATATTTTTAATGTAAGATGTTTTTGCCCCAGATCATGTGACCTCACGCTTCTTGGATTTCCACAGAGCCAGATCCAGTATCTGCAGCGACTCTGCCTACGGTTCGGAGCGTGGATGATTTTGTGCCAGACGAGGGACTAGACAAAAGCTTCTTGGAAGACAGTCTGCCTCCTAACACAAGACCGGCTATGAACACCCAGCCTTCTGCTGCGGGTACTGCAGATAGTGACAGGTACACCAAGGGCAGATAACAGAGGCCTTTTTTCAAATTTTGTGATATGTTATTTTGTTAGAAAATGTATTGTAATCAGTGTACACTACCGTTCAATTGTTTGGTATCGGTAAGATTTGAAAAATGTTTTTGAAAGAAGTCTATTATGCTCACAAAGGCTGCATTCATTTAAAAAAAAATGTATTTCAAAATTTAATTTATTCCTCTGTGATGACAAAGCCAGACTCCAGTCTTCACTGTCACATGATCCTTCAGAAATCATTATAATATGCTGATTTGGTGCTCAAGAAACATTTTATTTTTATTTTTATTTTTTATCAATTTTGAAAACATTTGTTCTGCTTAATATTTTTGTGGAAACCATGATACTTTTCCCCAAGGATCCTATGATTAAAAGGAACAGCATTTATTTGAAATCAATTCTAACATTATAAATGTATTTACTGTCACTTTTGATCAATTTAATACATCCTTGCTGAATACAAAAAAAATCGTACTGATCCCAAACTTTGGCATGTAAGTGTACTTTTACTTGTAAATGAACTGAGCTAGTGGTTCCATCTGTTCAAATATCTGTGAGACATTGTAGCTGATGTTCAGTACAAAATAAATTGAATTTGCTTCCATCCTTGTAACATGTTTATTTTAGTGATGGAGAAGGAAGAGAAGGGAACCCCATGGTTGCTGGGTTCCAGGATGATTTGGACCTTGATGATGCAGAACTTGAACCCAGAGCTTCTATTGTCAGTAAAGACTTGAATATCTCTCTCTCCAGTGATGAGGAGGGTCCAAAACCTGCTGTAACTCAGGCTGAAGATCTGGACTCTGAACCTCACCTGTAAGCTTGAATTCCTTCCTTTCATTAAGACACGTTCACACCAAGGCTGATAACTATAACAGTAACTATAAAGTTTTAATAATCATTTCTATGAGAAAAGGGAAGTCCACACCACAATTAAAACAATATCATTATTATCAATATCATTGGAATCACTTTCAGAATGATTTTTTTCCAGCTGGTGAATGATAAAAACAGCCAATCAGAATCCATCCTGTTTTAAATAGCTCAAGAGCATGCAACGCATGCTCATAATAAACAGGAAATTATTGTACGTTGGTGTTGTTGCTAATATAGTTCTTTTTATAGTTTATAATCATCACTGATGTGAACGGGCCTTTAATGATAGACTAGATTCTGTTTGTTATACATTGATAAGTGATATTTTGATGAACTAGTAAATAAAAGCTGAAATAAGCTAAGAATTGTGTTTGTGGTTGTGGGCAATAAGTTTGTTACCTGAATCAAAGATTGTTAATAATATTAACAATAATATGGTTATTCAGGGTGGCTATGGATTCAATAACACTAGAGGACAAACCAAAGCCTATCCACAAAGAGCCAGTGATCCAGACCCAGGAGACTGTTAGCAGTCAGAACATAGAGACTTCCATTCTCAGTCCCACTCCAGTACACACTAGTACTACTCAACAGCTCCAGATAGCGTCAGAAGCAGCCGCCCTGGCTGATCCTCAAGCACGGGTCATAAAACATAAAGAGAGATCCGCTCAGGCAGAGTCCTCTGACACAGACCCAGATGTGCCTGTGGCCAAACAGCTGCTTTCATTTGTCATGGATGACCCTGACTTTGAGAGCGAGGAAGAAGCCATGCAGAAAGTGGTTAAGGTACTTAAATGATGATGATGATGATGATGATGATGATGATGATGGCCATTGTTTTGATGACTTGTCTGAATAATTTACAAATTTAAGGTTTGAATAATTAGAAAAGACTTTTGTTGTTTTGCTTGTTCTAGGACTCTTTCCCAGTTAGAGATGATATTCCTGATATATCCGATGATGACATTAACACAGTTCAAATCCCTGAGCCCATAAAACCTACTGTACTCTCCTTCAAAAGCAAGAATGACGGTGACCTCTTTGGCCTAGGAATAGAGGAGAAGTCGATCATAAGCAAAGATAGCAGCGATGAGCAAGATGGCAAGTCACTGGAATAATTTTGTAATCGGAAACTTTATGTATAAAATATAATAGCCATAGACACATGTGTGTATATATATATATATATATATATATATATATATATATATATATATATAATGATCGTGGAAAAGTTCATGTATTTCAGTAATTCAAATTAAAAGGTGAAACTAATATATTTATTATATATAACTATATACATATGCATGATTATACTTTTCAGAGGGTCGATATTTCTGTATTTAAAATCCTTTTTTTTAAATTGATTTCATGCAATATTCTAGTTTTCTGAGATTTTGAATTTGGGGTTTTCACAAGCTGTAAGCCATTATCATTAAAATTATAACTTTTGCACGATATTCAAATTTTTCGAGTATATATTTTTCGAGTTATTTATATATATGGATATATTATGTATAAAGTATAATAGCGATAGACATGTATCCATCAATCTATGTTTTTGGTTGTCTGTAAATATATATATACAAACAAGTGCATATTTGTGAAAATATGCATATAATAGCCATCTAAAATTGTTTTTGTATTTTTGTTCTCATAGAAAAAGAAAGCAAACATTCAAAGGAAAAGAAGAAAAAGAAAAAAAGGAGTAAAGAGGTTAATTATATTCAATTACAACATTTCATGAATGAAATTATGTACTGTTGTTTTATAACTATTTCGTATTTCTCGTAGGATGATGACAAAAGTAGCAAGAAGAAACACAAGCACAAGAAAAAGGAAAGAGATGAGGCAGATGAAAAAGAGAAGAAAAAGAAGAAGTCACGAAGCAAGAAAACTGATGATCTTGAAGCTTTTCTGGCCGGAGCAGAAGGCTTAGCAAAAAGAGAGGAGGGCGACTATGAGGAACTGTAACACTCTTGTTGCTAAAGCAATGTTTGTGCATTGGTACCACAAGCTTGAAAGAGTTCTCATGAAAAACCACAAACATAAAAAGCTTTCTTTAGCAGCTCAACACATGACTATGTAATCTGACTGCCAGGTTAAGAAACGCTTAAGACTGGTTTTCCACTTGCCACAAACACTTCCCAGTCCACCTTCCATGCCTCTAAGGGTTGGAAGGGCTGGCGTAGTTCACACTCTTTGGGCTCAAACTGCAATAAGTGGAGAAGCCATGCAAAATTGCTACAACTTGCATGCAATTTGACCTTTGTACTTTGTTTTTCAGATTGAAATGGACCATTTTCACTCACTCATAACATTGTGCTTTCTAAATGTTTACATGCTTTGCTTTTATATGGTTGCAATATTTTCATCATCACACATGTGAACCAACTTATGTTTTTCATTGATTTGATTGCTTTTTTAGTTGCCTTGTGTTTGTGGATGAATTGGTATTTATGCTCAATAGATGTTCTGAGAGCTTGGCTTTGTGTAGTTTTGCGGTGTGTTTAGTGTTTGAAATCAATATACTGTATTTCATGGTAGGATTATTTGTTTACCCAAAATATATCAAGAAAAAATATTTTAGGAATGTAAAGGATTTTGGTCAATAAATGATCACTCTTATTATACGGAATAGCTGCGACATCAGACATAACTATTCTCACACTCTTTAAATCAGGAAATGCCTTAAAGGAAACTATGGTGAAATGCAACACTTGACTTTAAAGAACTCAAATAGACCAATAATGAGTGTGCTTAAATAAGGCAATGAGATCTATCTACTGTGTCATTATGCAAACTTGTGTTTTACTTTTACTTATTTTTTTTTTGCGTGTCTATAATTATACCATTTTGAATTTTTGCACTCCATTGTTTTTGTCTACCTTATTGTTTTATGATGGTAAATTGCAAGAAAGAACTGTGATGTATTTGTCATCTGAGGTTGTTTTCATTTTTTTTTCCTTTTTTTTCAATGAAATCATAATTGGTTGATACTGTGCTGTTGCTTGAAAACTGAATTCAATACAAAAATACTATAATATTTTTGCAATGTTACTGGGTCAGTTTTTCTTTAATTTTTAGTGTGGCTGTATTGTAAATTTCACTTGGTTTTAAGTTGTTTTATTGTACTAATAATCAAACTAAGTTAGTAAAGACGGCACTTTGGTCAACTCACAGAGACACTGATAAAGACCATTTTTATTATATATGTATTATTACATCAAAATTGCGTTATACATTGTTCATTGATGCTTTATATGTTATATTACACAATGTGGCAATGACTTTTCTTTTTTATACAATATATTAAGAAATATGATTTATAAGCTCTAGAATATTATTAAAAGGAGGAAAACATCCACATTTAAAAAAAAAATTATTAGCTACCTATTTTCATTTTAAATATTGCGGTTGAATATAAGCATGCTGCCATTGTGAACTTTTCTGTAAAAAAAAACACACTTATTTAGAAAGAATAACAACAATCGAAATTGTACATTTACAGCCGATGGCTTAGCTGACTATTTAGAAAGAATAACAACAATCGAAATTGTACATTTACAGCCGATGGCTTAGCTGACATTCAACCATATTTTATTTATTCTTCAGTAAATGTGACTGCCTAGTGTCCTTACACTTCTTCTCCTTTCTTAGGCATCAGACTTATGTTGTCTGCAAAATGAAAGGTTTCAGTTAAAAACATTGATTTGATCAATAAGTCATGGCAACATTTTCTTTATTTGCATTAACTCATAATTTTCTAAGTTAGAGCAGTCAGTTTAATATAATTTACTTTGAAATGTTTATTACAGCCAATTTGATTATTCTTAAAAATCTAAGGCAGCAACTGAACTTAAGTTTCTAAGTTTTTACAGCGCGCTCTTACCTTTGCATCTCCATGTTTCCCTATGGTCAGTAAAACAGAATAAAAAATAAACATTTACAGAGGTTAAAGACATTCAAAGCTGTTTTCAGAACAATGTGATAATAAACTAAGGTGGTTTGTGTGAGCACTCACTGTTTGAATAAAAGTGGAATGAGATGGTCATCAATGGAAGCAAAAGAAATAAAATCCAACGTAGAATGGACCAAACAAAGTTAAATGGAGCTGTAACGTAGATTAATAAACCATCATTGCATACGATTTTTTATATTAGATATTAGGAATTTAAAGTTGAAATAAAGAAAATCTAAATATGCTGAAAGTATTTTTGCCACGTAGTGCTGTGTAGCACTGAGGAAACTATCTAAAGGGGAATAGAGAAGTAACATTTCATCTTACCAGAGGAAAAGTAATCCTCGGCCAGTTTAACAATGATCTTGTCTGCAGTCATGAACCCACACCAGTAGACTCCATCTCCTTGTGCGAGTGTCTGTACGGAGATGGTAAAGGACTTTCCATTATCTTGCACTTGTATGTTGCCGTCCTCCAAAACACTGGTGCCTGGCTGGAATGAGAAACCGGTACAGCAGTTTTCATCATTGACATCTCTTTTGCACCACACCCTTCTGTTCTGAGACGACATATTCTTATTCTCATAGGGGCAGACGAGTGTCTGTAGATGGTCAGATGTGCTGTGTCCTGTGGAGAAAGATGTATGTTTGTTTGAGATGGTAGTTGAGGTTGTCCGGTATAAAATCTGGATTGTGTTTATGTTAGTCTGTATTCACCTTACCTATTAGGATCATTAGCAGAAATGCTGTTATTAAATTCATGATGGCTGAAAACAGACAGCGGTTTGAGACTATAAGGATGTTGGTAACTGGTCTTAAATGTAGAAGAGGAAAGACATACAGGAAATAACTCGCCACAAACGCATTTAGAAGGAAGTCTCTTACTTCTCTTAGATCTCAGCAGAGATCAGTCTGGTCATCAGTGAATTATTTCATGAACAATTTCATAAACTGTTTCACATTAACTTGCTGTCTTTTTGCACATGGCATATTGCACTATTTATTCATTAGCCTATATGAAACTCTTGAATTGTTTCTTTATTTTTTGTTTCTTTTTAATTGTTTCTATCCACTTTCAATTATTTTACAGTATGTTTAAAAGTTTGGGGTTGGTAACATTTGTTTACACAAATCTCATGCTTCTAATGCTCACTACGGCTGCATTTATTTGAACAAAAATGCAGTAATAACAGTAATATTGTGAAATATTATAATATTTCACAATATTACTATTATTACTGCATTTTTGTTCAAATAAATATTGTATACAATATTCAATAATTAAAATTGTTTTCTGTCTTCTGTTAATTTCTGTTTTCTATTTTAATGTTTTGAAATGTAATAGCAAAACTACATTTTCAGCAGTCTTCAGTGTCACATGAAAAAGAAATTTGCTGCTTGTCACGAAGTGAAACAGTTTAAATCCACAATGGAAAACTCAGGAGAATGCAGGAGAGATTAACTGAGGAAATTCAGGACTAAAAAACACCAGACACAAAGAAACTAAACCAAAACAGAACTACATGTTACACTGATACATTTCTTATTATCAGTTTTGAAAGCAGTTGTGCTGCCTAATATTTTTGTGAAAACATTTATTGAAAAAAGGTCAGGATTCTTTGATGAAAAGAAAACTAAAAAGAATAGTATTTATTTGAAATAGAAATATTTTGTAACATTATTACCACAATTATTGTCACTTTTGACCAATTTAATGTAGGCTATCCTTGCTGAATAAAATGATTAATTTCTTTTTTTAAAAGACTGACTACAAACGTACTGACTACAAACATTTTAACAGTATGGTCAGCTCTGTAATATTATATTGTCATATTAATATTAATAAATAAAATTTTATTAGTCAAAGTAATTTCTTTATTAGACTTCGTGTTTGTTGTTCTGCATTCTGACAGTTAATCTCTCTAGCGCCTAATTACAATTCCTACAAAATCATGTTATGATAAATGCTGTTTCAACTATGTTATAATGACCATTTATGTCTGTATTTGTTAGCTTATACTAGCATAGCAATATACTGATAGCTTAGCCTACACACACAATTGCACTTACACTCAATTAGCCTATCTTTAATGTAATTATGTGTTAAATGTCTAAATATTTCAGTTATTAATAAAACAAATGAATTATGCTCAATTATTCACTTAATAGGCTATTACTATTTATTAATTAACAATTAAGAAATTACGTTCAATTGGTTTTATTTTGCACTAATGTGTATTAAATATGTATTAATGCGTGCGTATTAAATAATAAGCTATGCGTATTTTAAGTTAATATCATTCGTATATACTTAGGATAATCCTTAACTAACTGACAGCAGGGCCGGCCCGCGGCATAGGCGGAATAGGCAAATGCTAGGGGCGCCACTCATCCATAGGGGCGCCAAAATGAGCGAACGAGGGATTTTTTTTATACTAATACTATTTTAAAACAATTTATTTGTAATACTTCCAAATAAAGCAAAAAATAAATAAAAATAACTTAACTATAGGTAGTAAGTCCCCCGACTCCGGTCCGGCGCCACAATCTTCCCCCGCCCTGCGAGTGAAGTGCGTCAGAAACAGAGCGCGCGCGATCAGTTTACTGTTGGTAATTTGTTGTGTAGCGTCGCCCCTCCGCCGCTTCCAATGTTGACAGCGTTGATTTCGTTTGAGGGCGCTTAACCGTAGCCGGGCCGGGCAGAGACACGGTCAAAGTTCCTGATTGTGACGGATGGCCGAATTTACATGACACGTTAAAAAATAGCATTATTGTCTGCAATAGATACTGTGCCAAAAAGAAGAGAAGATGATAAAGGGGATAAAGACAGAGGTAAAGTGATGTAATGAATGAACAGTTTCTCTCTAGTTGTAAGATACTATTTAATGTCAGTTATTTTTACCTTAGACTTTATGCTAACAGTTGTTCTGAGTTCTCCAGATGCACCAGACCAACCGATTTTGTAACAATCATGTCAGTTTTTTTTAAACGCGTTTACTATCACTTTTTTAAATTAATGTTTTACTCTAGAGTTGTGTAGTTTTGTGGGGCATATGGCATTTTTAAAATGTTTTTGCCAAAATTAGTAATGATATTTTTATAATGGTTATTACAAATATATCAACTGGAAAATAAGCTAGTGTTGAGCTGTGCTCAATGAAAAGTTTGTGCATGAATGACATTTGGACGATGACATCACTGTTTTATCCAGAGAGGTTATTTAAATTAACTAAATTAATAACTTTTTTACAACAAAAATAAACCAACACTGAACTTAAGCTGGACTATGACACCTTCTAGATCTGCTGTACAGGAGAAGCAAACTGTGTTGCATTATTTCCAGTTTTTGCTGTAAAGCTGCCTTGAAATAAAATCTGTTTTGTAAAAAGCGCTATAAAAAAGGGGACATGACTTGAATGCTAGATGCAATTCTATTGCTATTTGTGTTTAGGCTGTAATGTGTGTGTGTGTGTGTGTGTGTGTGTGTGTGTGTGTGTGTGTATATATATATATATATATATATATATATATATATATATATATATATATATATATATATATATATGCTAAATAATCATTAACCCAATGACGGGGTGAAATGGGCTGTGCATGGGGCAACAGGCAAAATCTTGCCTAGGGCAGCAAATTGGTCAGGGCCCCGGCCCTGACTGACAGTTTGGGGAGACCTGATTTCAAGGGAGGACACGATTTGACATGACACCCGACCGCCACAGTTGTGAACTTTTATTTTGAAAGATCGCGTCACTCGTGTTCGTTGTCAATGATTGGATGAGCGCATTTTCCCACAGGAAGTCGTGAATACAGACCGTAAGGCTGAATTGTCACGTGTAGTTGTTCAAAATGGTAAGTACAACATATTTATATAATATTCTCAAATTTGTTAGACGTATTTGACGTTAGCTTGTAAATCTTTTAACGCGGTACATAGAACAGTAGTGTTTCGAACTAGTCGTTGTTTTCCTGTTTGTGTTGTTGTGTGATCAATCCAAGCTCCATAATGAAGTGGGATGGATGGATGAACACACATTAACAGTGTGATATTTTTTTTATAATTAATATTTCACATTATTACTGATTTACTGTATTTTTGATCAAGGTGATGCAATTCGGTGAACATATGAGATTTCTTTTAAAAACCTAAATCTTACCGACCCCAAACTTTTGAACCGTATATTTCCCACAATTCATATTGTTTCTGAACTGTATTTTGTGATATAGCTGCGGCGAGAGGTCAGACTGAGAAAGGAATACCTGTACAGGAAAGCCCAGGAGGACAGACTGCGCACTATTGAAGAGAAAAAACACAAGCTCAAATCTGCTTTAGATGGTGAGACTCCTGCTAGATAAACAACTCAATCACCTTATATGATAGCCTATATTTGGATGTTGTCATATCTTATGTTGTTCTTATCTTTTGCAGAAAATCATATTTTACCCACCGAGGTTCGGAAAGAGGCTTTAGAATTACAGAAACTGTTGGAGTTTGATGATGAGGGTGGAGAAGGTGATCTTTTTCTGTCATAGATCAGAATCCTGTTTTGTCTGCTGCCATATATAAAGATTATTTTTGATATGATATAGGTGTTAGCTCTCATATGGATGATGAGTACAAGTGGGCAGGAGTGGAAGACCCCAAAGTTATGGTCACAACTTCCAGAGACCCTAGCTCCAGACTCAAGATGTTTGCCAAAGTTTGTTAAATCTTATTACGGTATTCACATTTGACATTATGAATGCTTGTAGCCATGCAGATGTTTTACTTTGTCTACTCTAATGTGATGTTTTGCATGTTCATTTTACCATTGTGATGTATGGTATTTTTTTGTTTTTTTGCAGGAAATGAAGCTGATGTTTCCAGGGGCCCAGCGTATGAACAGAGGAAACCATGAAGTTAAAACATTAGTACATGCGTGCAAAGCTAATAATGTCAATGACCTTGTCATTGTCCATGAGACCAGAGGCCAGCCAGGTATGGACTTTTATAGTTTTCGTGTGTGTCCATTTTGGATATGCTTATTTGTGTGTGTGTGCAAAGTGTGTCAGTATTTGGTGTATTGTGAATGCCAATCGATGTACTTTCATATCCAGTTTAAAGTGCAATTTTCACTCTAGGTACTTTCCATTTCTATTTATCTCTCTTTCTTCTTTAGATGGTTTGGTGGTATGTCACCTTCCTTTTGGGCCAACAGCCTACTTCACATTATATAATGTGGTAATGAGACATGATGTTCCAGACATTGGAACCATGTCCGAGGCCTACCCTCACCTCATCTTCCACAACTTCACTTCACGTCTTGGCCGAAGGGTGAGTTATAAAGGAAATAATGTCCTTGGAAACAAAAATAAAGTCTCTCACCTACTTTATTATTCAAATGTTTGGGGTCAGTACATTTATTTAAAACAAAAATAACACTTTTATTCTGCAAAGAAGCATAAAATGTATAAAAAATGACAGTAAAGATTTCTATTTCAAATAAATGCTGTTCTTTTGAACTGTCTATCCTAAAAAAATATATTACGCTTTCCACAAAAACATTAAGCAGAACAACGGTTTTCAATATTTATAATAAGAAATCATTCTTGAGCAGCAAATTAGAATGATTTCTGAAGGATCATGTGACACTGAAGACTGGAGTAATGGCTGCTGAAAATTCAGCTTTGCTGTCACACAAATAAATGACATTTTAACGATGGTTTCGGGAAACACTGACTTGTTGAACTATGCTGATAACGACGGAGCTTGCGACCATAGTTGGCTTACAATGCTTTTTGGAAACGCACCCCTGTTTAGTTCCAGGCTCTATGAAACCTCCTTTTTAAAAGCACAATCTGCTCTGCTCTGATGCACCAGTGTGTTGTAATTGGTCAACTGCTGCGAGCGTGTTTCCAAAATTTCACGCCACTCACCATAACCACGAGTTTCAACACACTACTTACACAATGTAACCAGGCCTCGTTCCCTATTTTGCTTATGCCTTGGGAGGGAATTATTTAAATGAGAAATATTGTGACGTGTACATTCCCGGAAGAAAACTCAAGTTTCGTTTCGGGGAGTTAGAAACAGTGCTTGGTGGAGGAGTAACTCCCTTTGGTTACTTTGTAACCTTGCAGTCCTTTTTCATGCTAAAACATCAACATTACATCTATCGATAGTTGAAAATGTAAAAAAGCACAATAGGGCCCCTTTAAAATAGAAAATAGTTTTAATATTATATATATAATATTTCACAATGTTACTGTTTTTGCTGTGTTTGCGATCAACTAAAAGCAATCTTGGTGACTTCTTTCAAAAACATAAAAACTCTTACCGACCTCAAACTTTTGAACAGTAATGTATAGTATTTGATACTTAAGTTCCTGTTTAAATAAATAAACATCCTTGTCTTGTCATATGTAATTAAAGAGAGAAAGAAACTATGCTTTACTGAGGATTATTTAAAATCTCCTTGCAACATCATAAAAGCTTCAGATAATCTCTGACTGATCTGAATAATGAAAAAAAAAAAATCTCTCTAGGTGTCCAACATCCTAAAGTATCTTTTCCCTGTACCCAAAGAGGATAGTAGGCGTGTTATTACGTTTGCAAATACAGATGATTTCATCTCTTTCAGGTGAGTGGTGGTATTAACTGCTGTTGTAAAGGTTTTGAGTAAAATTAGCATTAAAAAGTTTAGTTTCACTGACTTCGAAATTACTTTGTATATTGCAGACACCACACCTACAAGAAAACAGACCATAAGAACGTTGAGTTGTCAGAGGTTGGACCTAGATTTGAAATGAAATGTAAGCAACTCTGTTTTTTGGTTTTAGATGAATTGATATTAATGCAGAATGAGCACTTATGTTGCACTCTGCTCATCATTCATATCTTGTACTTCATCTTTTCAGTGTACATGATCAAGCTCGGCACACTGGAGAACGAGAATACTGCAGATGTTGAATGGCGGCACCACCCTTACATGCGCACTGCCAAAAAGAGGAAATTCTTGAGTGTGGAATAGCCAAATGTACTCTTCAGAAACCTGCCTTGTTCTGTCAGCATGGACCTTTTCATTTTAATACCACCTACATAGTGATTGTTTTTCCATTTAATTGTGACATTTAAAGGATTATTTAAATTTCAAGGAGCATTTTCTTTCAATATTATGTTGAAAGATTATTTCAATATTGTTCGCTTATTGACCCTTCTTCAAATTAAATCTTTTGTACAGAAGTCACCTGAACATTAAAAAAAAAGTTCTTTACATTGTAGGCTTTGGGTTTTGCTTTCATTGTTCCCTAATATTTAAGTGGCTTATATTGAATATTTTAAAAGGAGTATTTGCTTGAAACTGTTTTGTTTGTTTTTTACAAACATATAAACGTTTTGAATAGTATACTGAGAACGTATTTAACATGTGTGTAAGATTCTTTAATGCTTGGAAAAACTTTACATTGGTTACCCGCAGCACACGCCCCTTTTTCATTCCCTTGCTACAAAGTACCACAATAGACGACCAATCAGCGCCGCGTTTCACAGATCTAGACCAATCAGAGTGCGAGATTTCGCTGTTCCGCTTTCCCTGAAATTCTTTGCTGATCCGACTTGAGACTGAGAGAATTCAAGATGGCTGTCTCAGGTGAGTATTTACTCAGGAGCAAAAATGCAAGAGAGTCTCGCTAACGGGCTGCGTCGTTTGCAGAAATATTACTCGCAGGTGTAAGTCGTTGTGTTTTACAGCGCCAATGCTGAAAAATTAAAATTAAGACTAGTTTTTAAACTTTGAAACAGCATTAGCAACATTAGCTAGCTAGCAGCTAGTCGTCTAACGTTAATCCCTTTCCGCATCATGAAAACAGCATTCCCTCTTTCGACAGTAAAAAAGACACCTGACAAGACTTAAGGGCCTATATTTGGCCAAAATACTTCTGTACGTAAGTCCTACTATTGACGAATATCTTGATAAATTGAGCAAGCTAAGAGTGCATGGCCTGTTATAGTAAGAGAGCAGAGCAAATGATCAGGCTCATCACTCTTAACTAAACCCTGCCAGCTCATCTTTACTGCAGGCTGATGCACATTTCTCTGGTTGTACTGTCAGGATATCTTAATCATTCTCTATAACTTCTTGCCTTTATACTGAAGACTGCAGCGTGAACTGTTGGGGTGTTACTTGTTACTTTGCCTTTTTTAATCGTTTAGATAGTGGTATGGATTCTTTCTTTGTAGTTATAAATGCATTCTTAAGGTTGTGGATATTAATGAAACAATATATAGTTATGTGCCATCTGCTTTCTGACTGGTATAAACTGCATTCGAACTCAGTGGGGGAAGTAAGATATGCATTTGGAAATGTATTACATGCTCGTCTGTTTGCTGTAGTTTAACTGCACAGCACAAGATAGAGTATTCTGACAAGTTTTAAACAACTGCAGTGGTATTTTTCCATTATAGGCTACACAATACTTGTGGTTAAGACTGTATACTGCATAAATTAACAAAAACGTTCAATCTGAAGTAGGCCTACTTGTTCCTACATGTCTGGATTAAATGGCTTAATTTCAGAGTTTGATAGCCTTGAGACTTAAATGATAGTCTTTAATTATAGAACAAAATGTTAAAAGCAGTTAGACATTGGATTCCTTTATTTGGGGCATTTCCTTCTACATCTGTTTCAGATTGGTTTTATAATACTCAAAGACCAGTGTTAAAACAAGTTCAAGAATAATTTATTTAGTCACTGAAGCTCCACTGACATGACTGAGTTAACAGTTAGCTTTTTCGGTAACACTTTATTTTACGGTGTCCTTGTTACATATGTTACATATACTTACCGTAGTAATAACAGTAAATTATGCGTAATTACATGCAACTAATCCTCAACCAAATCCTAATTCTACCCTATCCCTATAGTAAGTACATGTAGTTAATTATTATTACTATTATAATTATTATAATTACACTGTAACAAGGACACCTTAAAATAAAGTGTAACCACTTTTTCTCAGCTCAATGTAATTACAAATTGATATGCCTGCAGAGCTTTTGTGGTTAATTTTGCATTGGAAATTCAATTGTCTACTAGTTTAGAGTGCTTTATCACCAGGTTATCCTGTTTTAAGGGTTAGTTAGTTCACTCAAAATTATGTATCATCATTAATAACATCCTCATGTTGTTCCACACTTTTGTTCATCTTCCGAACACAAATTAAGATATTTTTGACAGCTTTCGGCCCTTCCATTGAACTACTACTTTGACGCTTTCAAAAGTTCATGAAGAGATTGTAAAACTAATCCATGAATTGAGCGGTTTAGTCCAAATTTTCTGTAGAGACATGATCGCTTTATATAATGAACAGATTAAATTTAGGCTTTTATTCACATATTTTATTTTTCACATATTTTATTCAATAAATATTGATCAGCGATATAAACAGAAGCTGAGAATGAGCTTCATTGGGTCCTGCACGTCAAGCGAACGTGTTTGAGCTTCCGTTTACCTCAAATTATGTGTGTGTTGTTGATCAATGTTTATTTGTGAATAAACGTCTAAATTCAACCTGTTCATCATATAAAGTGATTGTGTCTCTTCAGAAAATAAATTTTGATTACACCGTTCATATGGATTAGATTTAAAGGGTTGGTTGATTATGTTTTCACTTTTCTAGTGTAATTTCTATTTAGTTAGTGTAATGTTGCTGTTTGAGCATAAACAACATCTGCAAAGTTATGACGCTCAAAGTTCAAAGCAAAGGGAGATATTTTCTTTTACAGAAATCGGCTGGTAGGGAGGGGGACTACACTAGCTTCCTCCTGGGTTAGTGACATCACAAACCCTAAAATTTATATAAAGTAGGGGTGTAACGATACACAAAACTGACGGTTCGGTTGTTCCCACAGTTTTGACGTCACGGTTTGGTTTGGTGGGCGGGGTTTAGAAAGCCAAAATTGCTTTTTTTAAAAAACATTTTTTTGGACATTTTAAACAATGGTTTAATGAAAAAAAATGTCTATGTCTTTAAATTAATTCAATTACAATTAAACGTTTCGCAAGGATTAAAAAAAGTCTGCTAATGCTGTAAACTATAGAGCCCGCACATTACTATAACATTAAAGGTTAACAACAGAGCCTAGACTTTTAGCCTAAATGCTAATTTATTTTTCAGATGCTCTTTATTTTTTAGATATAATAATTATCTTATATCTTATAATTAAAACACATTGTATGAAAACATGTAAACTGAACATAAGGCAGCTTTTGATGATCGCGTTTACTCGCGCCCCGCGCTGCCGCTTGAAATAAAGAGCCTATACAGTGATCTGTCACGCCATTGACAGACCAAAACGCCATTTATTGTTTGAATTTTGTGATCAAATAAAAAAGATTACACCTTGCTTATTATCGAAAGTAACAAAACACGGAGCTTGCTATTATATGGTGTTAATGGTTGTTAAGCTACAAAACTGAAATCGTTGTGTACACATAAGACATGAGTTCCAATGAGACAGGCCGGGGTAGGAGGGGGCGGGGCGTGTTCGGTACGCCATGATAGTATCGCGATACGAACCGTGGGTTCTGTATCGTGGTTTTTCGGTTCAGTTCGAATATCGTTACACCCCTAATATAAACCCCACCCCCAGGAACACGCAAGCAACAAAGGGGGTGAGGCAGTGAAGTACAGAACATTTGGAAGTCTACTGTCGCATCAGTCTTTTCACATTTATTGCAATACAGTACGTAACACAAATGCAATAGCATGTCAATTAAACCACCCCTATAAACTTTTCATAGTAGTAGTTTGAAACAGAAATCTCTCAGATTTAATCAAAAAGATCTTCAAAAGAAAAGTCTTTAGAATTTTCATTTTTGAGTGAACTATCCCTTTAAGTAGTTTCAGAAGCATACTATTTGTTTGGATATTATGTTCATGGCATTCAGCTTGCACTTCTATTGACTTTTTATGAAGGCATTTTAGCATAATTTTTCGTCACTGAAATGTGCAAAACACATCATCAGCATCTGAAATTGTGTAAAATACAATAGGTACTAGCCTACATTTGGTTTGAAACTTACTACACCACTGTTTAAAAAAAAAAAGTTCTATAGACTGAATGTGTGTAGTATTAATGTAATACAGACGTATGAGGCGCCATGTAGGCATCGGGTTTATATGTATGCGAGTGTTTATAGATGTATATGCATGGAAGTGTAGCCTATATGTATATGCGAGTATTTATAGGTGTATGCGTGCAGCGAGTGTGTATGTATGTGCGAGTGTTTATAGGTGTATGCGTGCAGCGAGTGTGTATGTATGTGCGAGTGTTTATAGGTGTATGCGTGCAGCGAGTGTGTATATATATGCGAGTGTTTATAGGTGTATATGCATGGAAGTGTGTATGTATATTTGAGTATTTATAGGTGTATGCGTGCAGCGAGTGTATATGTATGTGCGAGTGTTTATAGGTGTATATGCATGGAAGTGTGTATGTATGTGCGAGTGTTTATAGGTGTATGCGTGCGTCAAGTTTATATGTATATGCAAGTTATTCACAAGTGTATATGCATTCATTACTAACATAATATGTATTGGTATGGATTTCATATTAGTGTGCACGTGTATTTCATATATGTATTTTGAACATCCAATAGTATACATGTATATGCGAGTAATTTATAGGTGTATCTGCACGTGAGTTATGTATGTATTGATAAGCGAAGTTTGATTTAAATCCTACATGGCGCCTCATACAGACGTACTACATTCGCCATGTTGTCATTGTCATGTGACCTACGGCATCAGAAGTGTCCTTTAGATGGGCACTTCAGAATCTCTCCAGAAGTTGTAGGTCATCGTGGTACTTTTTACCTACCATTTTATGAATACTATGAAGTCGGACATACTACTCAGCTCACATACTGTTTGCCTACTGTATATCATGGAAGTAGGCATGTGGCATATTCTGACACAGGGACTCGGCCTCCAAAACTCAAAAAAAAAAAAATTTTCCGGTTGCTGGATTTTTGGTACATCAATAATAAAAATTGCATTGTAAATTACAGATAATTTTTAAATTTTTTTTATTATTACTTATTATTTATTTTTTTATACAAAGAATTGATACAGAGTTAGATGTTAGCAAAACCATTCACCATCTGATTTGTGTTACGTTAATTTGAATATGCCAAATATTTAACAACAATCACACTCATACCCTCACTATCCATTTGTGTGTTTGTATGATATGTGCTTCAGTGTTCTGGAACCATAAAGAACTTTCTTTTAAAGCAACTGTTCAAAAAATAGCAGAAAGGATTTTCCCAGCTGTCTGTGCCAAGACTTTCAATAATACATTTTCTTGTCATCAATCATATAACTATAACTGTTTAATGGATTTTGACACTAACACACTGTTATCCATCCCAGGCTCCAGATGAGGGCTTTCTCCTGCTTTGCCCTGGTGTGTAAATCTTGTGTCAGTGCTGCCAGTCCCTCACTGCCCCTTTGGAGACACCATGTCCAACACCTCCTCCTGTTCCTCCTCTGGGGAAACCAGCCCGGATGACACGCCCCGAGGTGGGGGCACCATCCGTGTCTACCTCCCCAACAAGCAGCGGACAGTGGTGAGGATTCATTCACTGCAGTCTGATTTGTTTAAAATGTAATTTATTGATCTTCATAAAGATTTGAAATAGTTAACATAACCTGCATATGTATGTCATGTATATATTAGTAATTAAAGGTTGTGTGTTTGTGATGATACATTGATAGCACAATGTGGTCATGTGTTCAGGTAAATGTTCGGCCTGGGCAAACTGTCTATGATAGTCTAGATAAAGCCCTGAAAGTCAGAGGCCTAAGCCAGGATTGTTGTGCTGTGTTTCGCCTTCTTGAAGGGTAGGTGTCTCTAAGAAATTGGCCTTAAAATAAAACAGTGTCTCTCCTTGGTGAACTTTTATATTCAATTGTTGTTCTTCTTTTGTCAGCCGGAAAAGACTTACAGAATGGGACACTGACATCACACCCCTTGTAGGGGAAGAGCTTCTGGTAGAAGTGCTGGATGATGTTCCCCTTACCATGCACAACTTTGTAAGTGTACTTGCGCAACAAACTCAAAGCCAGCAAGGCTAAGTTCTCATTTGTATGCCCTTATAAGTTTGTTTTGGTACTGTGTATGTTCTAGAAAATATTTGAGATTGGTGCAAAAAATGATCTCTGTGGTAAGAGAGAGTATGTTGGATAATTATGATGATGATTACTTGAGCACAATGTAAGTGCTTAATGAATATATAGAAACTGTGATGCATGTTTTTTCAGGATTGTTTGAATATGAAGTTAAAAAAAACAACAACGTATTTTTGGCAACTATGTAAATGTCACTTCTGATTAGAGATGTGCCGAATTCTGAGACCCTTTTTCCCTTCCCGATACCGATTCCGATACCTGGACTTGATTTGATAGAATTGATAGAATTATTTTATGGTGTGCTTCAGACTTATCCCTTAATTGAACATGAACAAATACATACAGTGAGCTAGAGCATTTTTATTATCTGACATTTCACAGCAATATATTATTTATTTTTCTTAAAGGGATACTTCACCTCTGGAAAGATGAATGTGTATTTAAAATGGGTCATTTATGTAGAAGAAATGTGAAATTATTTTTGAATTTGGAGCTTTCTAGACTGAGAAAAGCCAGAAAATGTACTTATGGCTTATGTGGATGAAAGACAACAACTCCCAGAATGCACTTGCTTCGCTGCCCTAGGAGGCCACACCTACCAGTAACAGAGCGCAGAAGTTAAACAATAAGTCTAGGCTACTAGTGAGTCTCCGTGATGAATCTGCCTAGAGATCGCCCAAAATGTCTGGGATTCGGCTTTTGCGTTCTACAGTCGCCATTCATCATGTTTACTGTGGCGAACAGGACGAGACTGAGGGCCGCGGGAGAACGGCACGAGGCCGGTGGAGTGATTACTGATGAGCGACACCTGTGAGACGCACCGGTCTCGAACAGGAATTTTCTTAGCAATGTTAAAACGCACATCAACCGATCACTTGTTTAGCGTTCATGTAAACACTGCATTCAGATTCACCAATCGGAATGAATTCAGTTAGACTGAAACAAAAGGTGTGCATGTAAACAATGATTGGCATATAATGAATGAATATAAGAAAATTATCTTTTTATAACTTAAAGTCCAGAAACAATTTTGTTAAATAAACGGCATTTCAGTTTTTACAGCGGCTGGTCATCCAGAACAATAAACTCTTTATATTTTTATATTTATATATTTATCGCTCGTTGGCTGTCTTTTGAAAACTTTTCTCTTTGTTTGAATGAAGCTTCCAGAGATTGTTGATTCTGGCGCGGCTCATTCTTCTCTGCCCTTGCCTTTGCGTAACGATTGTGTTCTGCGGGGTGACGCGTCTTCAAATGCTTTAAGTTACTCGTGTTGAAGTTGCTAATACTTTTTCCACCTCTCGAAATTGTAGTATGGCATACGAGACATGTCGCCGTTTTACTGGTTGGTTGGTCCAGTCTGAAATACTACCAAACAGCGGACGTACTGCTAGCGCGCGCACGATTTCTTCTTCGCTGATCTAAACAGTGATTGCTTGTGGCAACAGCACAACTTCCTGTGTTGCCACAAGCAACCACTGTTTAGAGCAGTGAAGAAGCATTGATCTCTGATTTGCAGCGTTAAGCAAAGCTAGCGTGCATAACTAGGTATTGTTTAAGAAAATGGTATCTCGTTTTAAGAAAAAGTACTCGCCTATACCGATGCCAGAATTTTTATTGGTATCGGCGGCATTTCCGATGCTAGTATCGGAATCGTAACAACTCTAATTCTGATCAATTTAATAAATTCTACCTGAAGAAAAGTATTAATTAATAAAATCAGTACAATGTGTAGTACCAAAGTCCTTTTAGGCAAGTCATGCCACTCGGCCGCCATCTTGGCAACGCCTCCGGGCAGCTATTTCGGACTAACAAGACCAGGCTCCTATCTAAATGAATGGGCAGAGAGTCAGAACTGCACTTTCACTGGTTACCGGGACATAAAAACTGCATGTATAGAAACAGCAGTAAAATATGATAAAAATCGCTGAAAAAGTTTGATGACTTTGCCCCAAAATAAGGTTTAAAACGCCTTATTCCCCACAGGTTATACTTTACTACGCATGCGCAAGGGTGCTCGTCTCCGCTGTCGCAAACTTCAACTGTGCGCATGCGTCAGTGGAACCAGCCGATAGGCTTAAAGGTTTCCCGGCTTGACTGTTAAAAGCAGACGATTGGCTTTCCAGCGGGAGGGGCGGGACATTTGAATACAACCGCCATCTTTGGCGTTACGGGTTTTCTCTATATAGTTCTATTGAGGATTGAGGAAGTGGCATGTCTCTTATATAAATTGTCTCTGGTAGTACTGATCAGTACTGACCCAAAACTTCTAAATAGTAGTGTATAAATGAACATTAAACTGTCAGTCAGCATCACCCGTAAATCTTTTTTTCACAGGTACGCAAAACATTCTTTAAGTTAGCATACTGTGACTTCTGCCACAAGTTCTTATTCAACGGCTTCAGGTGTCAGACGTGTGGGTATAAATTTCACCAGCACTGCAGCAGTAAAGTTCCTACAGTATGTGTGGACATGGACACCATGACAAAACGGTATGTTCCACATTCAATTTTCTTACATTGTTTATATGCACTTGTCATCATTTGTGTCACTCATCTGGTGTTCTGTTACTGTCAGGTGTGTTCCTAATACAGAAGAATGCCCTTCGATATTGATATATCCGGCCACCAATTCCATATCACAGAGCGACTTACCTTTAACTTCAGATTCTCATGGGTACATTTGAACTTCACCTGTAGATACATGTATCCCTTTATCCCCAATGGAAATGTAGCACTGACATATCCTCATTATGTTTGACCCTTTTTAGAAGGGATTTGCTGTCGTCAGGGTCAAGTTTCCATTTGATCATGTGTGGAGAGGATGGTCAGTCTCTTCAGAGGCATCGCTCCACCTCAACCCCCAACGTCCACATGGTTAGCACGCTGGAGCCTGGCGCTGCTAGCCTCTTGGAGGTTAGAGACCGGACTGAAGGCTCAAGTCCACATACATCTTATGTTGCCTCCTTTTTGTTCTAAAGGAACAGTTCACCCACAAATGAAGTCACCCTCATCACTCTAAAATGTTCTTTCTTCCGTTGAACCCAAATGTTCACGCTGCTCTTTTTCATGCATTGAAAATGGCTGTCAAGGCCTAAAAGTATAACAATGGCAACAAAAAAAAAACCCATTAAAATAGTTTGTATGAGAAAAAGCATTGTCTACATGCTACACTTTTCTTGTGTGTTGTACGGAAGAAAGGTTAGTCATGCAGGTTTGAAATTTCAAGAGAGTGAGTAAATGTATTTGGGTGAACTGCCCCTGTACTAGAGTATTAACTTGGCTAGATATGAAATATTACCTCAGAAAATGTGACTATGGAGGTTCTGCATGCCTCCTTAATCATCTCTCCTCCATTGCATGTATTTATTCATTTTTTCCCCCCACTCTCATTTAGGACTATTTCAAAATCAGCACAATGGGTGAGTGTTTTTTTGTCTCATATTTTTTTCAGGTTGACTGCCCATCACTCACATGAGCACATTTCTTTTTTTTCCACACTCACATTTTTGTTTCTTGTCCATCACTGATTTGAATGACACATCTAACTACGCCTCTTTGTGTATTTATGAACTGGCCCTCATATTGTTGTGTTGTCCACAGGGCAAGAGTCCTCTCCCAAGCCTTCCACTAGCCCACCCCAACTTGGGTCACCAGGAAAAAGACCCCACAAATCCCCTTCTGAGCCCAAGGAGCGAAAGCAATCCTCATCTGATGATAAAAAGAAAGTGGTGAGTGTGTGTTTTATTTGATGGGAAGCCCAAATGATTCAGATTCATTACAATCTGTGCTTTTGTTTTGTTGGTGGTTTTTAGCACCGGGGAGGTTACAGAGACTCCAGTTACTACTGGGAGGTGCACTCACGGGAGGTGACCATGTTAAAGAGGATTGGAGCAGGTTCTTTTGGGACTGTCTTTAAAGGCAAGTGGCATGGAGACGTGGCTATCAAGATTCTTAAAGTGACAGAGCCCACGCCGGAGCAGCTCCAGGCCTTTAAAAATGAGATGCAGGTTTTACGGTGAGTCATCTGTATGATCATATATGAAGGCCATCAAAGCCTGTCAGTGATCTTTAATAATCAGCAGTGATGCTACTGTTGTACTGTGATTTTCTGCTTCACTAACACATTTTATCTTCAGTTCAAATAATCAGACGTCTCTTATTTCTGTTAGATATGACAAATTTGACTTTCTTGCTCCTCAGAAAAACACGCCACGTCAACATTCTGCTGTTCATGGGCTTCATGACGAAGCCAAATTTTGCCATTATCACACAGTGGTGTGAAGGCAGCAGCCTGTACCGCCACCTGCATGTTACTGAGACAAAGTTTGACACCATGCGCCGCATCGATGTTGCTCGCCAGACTGCACAGGGCATGGAGTAAGAATTTCCTTTTCTTTCTTTTTTTGCAGATTGACAGGTTAGCCCCTATCCTACATGTAGTCTATTTGCTGTGCCAATTATATGGTGTTTATATAACAAGACTTTATAAAATGTTAATGTACACTACTTTTGAAAGGTTTGGGTCCAGTAGGGTTTTTTATAATGAGAAAATACTTTTATTCAGCACGGATGCATTCAATTTACATTTATAATGTGACAGCATTTATTTTAAATGGAAATCGTGTTCCTTTCAACCAAGAATCCTGATTCCACAAAAATATTATTATCAATGTTAAAAACAGTTGTGCTGCTTTATAAGAAATGTTTCTTTAGCAGCAAATCAGCATATTATGATTTCTGAAGTATCATGTGACACTAAAGACTATGTAGTATGTTGTACACTAAGTGATGATGCTGAAAATTCAGCTTTGCCATCAAGAAATGTTAAAATGAAATATATTAGATAATATAAAGGTAAAATATACATTTTTTAATATTGCACAATATTACTGTTTTCACTGTATTTTCGCCTTAAATTTAGCCTTGTTGAGCATAAGAGACTTTTTTAAACATTTAAAAATCTTACTAACACACAACTTTTGAATGGTAGTGTATAGTATTTAAAATGAATAATTACCTTACAGACATGGAATTATATGTCCTCTACACTCTCAGACCAACCATTAATATATCATTATTATAATATCATCTAGTGTGGTTAAGCCTGATCACTACATGCACCCTGAATAACCAATAGTGATATATTGTTTTTAATTTGGACTTTTGATTAACAAAATGTTAATCATTGATGTTTCATAAAAACAACTTGAGGTTCTCACACTAAAAGATAACACACTTAGTACACTCTTTGTTCTGCTCTGAGTCACAGGACACTCGTACTGGAAAACAGTGTAAATGTCCACTTAAATCCTCGAGTGATATATGTTTTTTTTTATTTTACTGTCTATTAGTGAAGCTTGGCTGTACAGAGCGTAGACGGAGGTACTGGAAACTTAATTATTTTTTGCACATAATTTGGTACTTTACTTTTCTTTCCTTGACAGTTATCTTCACGCCAAGAATATCATTCATCGGGACTTGAAATCTAATAGTATCCTTTCTATAATGTATTAGCAGTGTGTTATTGCCTGTATTGTTTGTGAGAGAGATCTGTTGCAGGATAGATCAGATTCGGCCCATTTTCTGCCAGTAGATGGCATCACTGTTGCATCCTGTCATCTCCTAGTAGATTGCCAAGCTGGTGTCTGTCATAAAATACTTGTAAAGAAAGAATTGTCTCATTTACCAAAATTATTTTAGGCATAAGAGTTTACACTCACTGTTACAATACATTCGATATCTACTCATGGATGTTTTAACATTTCTGCTCAAATTAATATGGGCTTGCAAAGATTAATAATGCAAAGATAGCCAAACAAAACTGCTCTATACAGGCTAAGATTGATGGTTTACTGGAATAATAATGCTGATACATTCTCCCTAGTGATTTTGTTCTAATAACTGCAGTATTTACTCTTGTTCTGTACTCGTGTACTGCATAATACGCCTGAGCTCATGTGTCAGATATCTTCCTGCACGAAGGCTGGACTGTAAAGATCGGTGATTTCGGGCTGGCCACGGTAAAGTCTCGCTGGAGTGGCTCTCAGCAGGTCGAACAGCCCAGTGGCTCCATCCTGTGGATGGTAAGAAATTGTCATCCAGAATCATAAATGAATCTAATACCTGGTAGTTTACAGTTTATCTGAAGTAGTTTAATCCTATATATGTTGTTGTGAAGTAAAAGGTACCTCTTGCTGTGAAACTCTTGTGTTTTTAGGCTCCTGAGGTGATCAGAATGCAAGACACTAACCCATACACCTTCCAGTCAGATGTATATGGATATGGAGTGGTGCTCTATGAACTGATGTCTGGAACTTTGCCTTATTCAAACATCAACAACCGCGATCAGGTCAGACATATGGAACCATCACTTTGTCAACTTGCAGTTATGTAGCAGGAATGTGTGTATAGTTTCAGAATTAGAGGTTAATAGATTGTTCTTTTTAGGTTGAATTTACAGCCCAGAAACCTTCCGTTCAGACTGAAAATAGCAACGTTTCCATCCAAAGTTGTGAATTTATGTGCAAAATTTGGAATATCGCATAAGATTTTTGCAAATGAAGCGCTGTTTCCATCCCATGTGTTTAAAGGTTGTATCAGTGATTTCAGGCCCAAAAATAAATATCTAATCTTTCCTAACGATCTACTAGCTGCCAGCCCCATAAGCAGGGTGTCAAAAAAACGCGTCTCTGTAGGCAGCCTAGGCTCTGAGATCTGCACACAAATACAAATAAACAGTGTTCCAACCAATCACCGACAGGGGCGGGTGTTGCTCCGACTTCGCGTCCAGCCGTGAACGAGCTCTAAACCTCACAACAACCCTGTCGGTGATTGGTTGGAACACTTTATTTTGGTTTTGAGTGGTGGTTGTACCCATTTGTTTTTGTGTGCAGATCTCAGATCCTAGGCTGCCTACAGAGACACGGTTTTTGACAGTCTGCTTATGGGGTGGGCAGCTAGCGGATCGTTAGGAAAGATTAGACATTTATTTTTGGGCCTGAAATCACTGATACAACCTTTAAGAGAACAAGATAATGACTTCCTGGCAAATCGGTGCAAAATATCTAATAAAAATGGAAGTTGCTGGAAGTCACTGTGGCTCTTTTTTCAAACATTATAAATTACTTGCGCAATTGTGTGAGACAGTTTTTGGAGGTAATTATACCCAATTTTGATTACCATCTTTGACTCAGGCATTTCAGAATGACCGAACCAACATTTGAGATGCTGTGGGATGAAATTGATCCACTGGTTCGTCCAGTTTTCCACTTGCATCATCTGTTGAGGCAGTCACATGACTTTTTTTGTTGCAAAAAACAACAATGGGATTAATTTGAAATAAATAGGATTTATTCAATTAATGTGTTTCCATCGTAGTTTATGGTCGCTTTCAATTTAGCACGCCTCAGTTGAGCACACAAGGTTTATTTTATGCACATTTGAGAATTTATGCACATCTTGTAATTTCCATCTAGCGTTGTTTTTTGTTTTGTTTTATGCAATATCCTAAAATTTGCATAAAAATAGGTGGATGGAAACATAGCTACCGAAAATTGCTTAGCCCAAAATGACAATTGTCATCATTTACTCACTCTTATGTTGACTTTATGACTTTCTTCCGTGGAAGTTGTTTGTGTGATTTTTAAACTAAGAAATGCAGTGTTTGATTTATGGTTATTCTCTTCCTGTAGATTATTTTCATGGTGGGTCGTGGGTACTTGTCTCCAGACCTCAGTAAATTGTCCAGTAACTGCCCTAAATCAATGAAGAGGCTCATCATCGACTGTCTGAAATTCAAACGGGATGAGCGGCCTCTTTTCCCACAGGTGAGAATAAACCAGAGCTCTTATCTCCGTCACACTGTGAATTTAATACTTCAAGCACTGTTATGTCAGATAAAGCAACAGCCTCTCATGTTTCATTCCTGCTGTTCCTCAGATCTTGATAGGGATCGAGCAAGTCCAGGATCTGTTGCCAAAAATCGAGCGGAGTGCCTCTGAGCCCTCTCTACACCGCGCTGTACACGCCGAGGACCTGAACCCGCTTTTTCTTCACACCACGCGAGGCTTCCTGCGTCTGTGAGACTCACAGAGATGATTCGCTCTTCTCCCGAAGCATGGAATTCCCAGCATGGAATCCTGAGTTCCTCCCATTATTCCACACATTCCTGAGAGCACCTAATTATTTCACTGGTCATACATATAGTCAAACACACACATCACGTTTATCAACTTATTCATGCTCCTGTTCTCATCTTTTTTTGGTTCTGGCTGCTTAAGCTGCCTGTAGAGAATGTCACATTCTATCTGGACCAGCTGCTTTCTAAAACTGAAGCAGGAAATAAACGTGCTCTCTTACTACACATATTGGATTTTAAAATCCACGCATCATATCGTCAATGTATCGGCACAATCTTAGTATAACCTCCTTTTTTGAGGTATATTGCAAAATGTGTTATGGTGGCTCACACATTATTACCTTTTTTACTTTGAGATGAAAGTAGCGTTTTTTTGTTGTTTTTTCTGCAGAACAAGCAAACTAGCATCGAGATTGTCTCTTTGTCTCTCTTTTTTTTTCTTTCTCCCTACCTGTTCTCCTAGCCTGAACCTCATTGCCCAGTGAGCACACTGTGATGGCTCCATTCATCTACATCAGTCACAGAGACTCTGCTCACACATCGGTTTGCAGGCAGTTGCTTTTAGTTCATGACAACAATCTTGTGAGTTCATGGTCATTTTTTGCCATCTTTTGATTCCGTTATTTTTCAGATGGGACATTTTATGGACAATATTGCTTAAACTCTTATCTGGTGTCAGATTAGGTTGGATGTACATGTGACTTGTGACCTTAACAATTGTGCTGTGCATTTGTGATATTTAAAAATATATATATTTTATTTGGCTTTACATTTGGCCTTCTTCTGCATGTTGGTCAGCTTTAAATTTTGTAGCACAATGATATTTCAAGAAAAAGGAACAAATCCTGTTGGTATGCTCAAAGCAGTGCACTTCCTGAAGTCACAGGGAAGGAAAAATTGAAAAAGAATTCTTGTTTATTTTGATTGAGAACATGCTTTCTGGATTTATAAATGAATGATTGTTTGTTTCAAAATATTGCATCTTAAAACTGAATAACCGTTCACAAACTAAACTAAAACGGCACATGATGACCATAAGCAGGACTGGTAAACTAGCACTTGACACTTCATCCCAGTCTGACTTCACACATGGCGTTGTTAACCGAATGCCTTTGTTGCTTGTGCTGTTGGATGTTCGTAAACAGTCACTTTCTCTGAGTTTCTGCGTTCCTGTGTGAACAGTCTTAATTTTGCAGTCACTCAACAGCTTTAAGATTGAATTACGGTTGATGTCCTTGAGCAGTTTTTGAAACAAAAAATAAACATTTCTTAAAATAGGCTGCGAACTTAATGCCCGCTGCTGACCTCTGGTTAATCGATTCTAAATCTGACCAGTTTCAGTGTTGAGTGAGATGATCAAACTTAAGATGCTCTTTCGTTTCCACAGTGCCCGCTCTCTAAGGGCTCTAGTAAGAGCAGGAAGAACAGACATTTCTAGCATTTTGAGTTTCGAATTTGTGGCAGCATGGGGTGAGGGAGTGCTCCTGGATGCTGTATTCTTTCAGTTCACTGGTTCTTTTTATTCACTAAACTCAAAAACATGTCTTTTTGAAACAGTCGTGCTGTTTAATAGCAATATTAAAGTAAATGTTCCTCCCTTTCAGCTGGTTTCAATAGGACTGACTGAAACCTACAATGGTGGGGCCTTATGTGATCTACATTTTCCATCTGCCCTTTTAATGGAGTCTTAATATATGTAACTTATTGTTTCATAACTGACACTTGTACTAAAGGCAGAGCTTTGGTTCTTATCTAGCAATATTCTAATGGGGCTGGGTTCCCCATTGAGCTGTACTCATTCCAAATATGATGCCTATAGAAGATTTATTGGGCGATTCTATATCTTTTGTTCAGGAAAGATAGTTTCACATCCCCTCAATGACTATTGGAAAGGGGAAGTTAATATGTTGTAGTTTTGGACAAACCTGGCTATATATATATATATATATATATATATATATATATATATATATATATATATGTGTATATGTATATATATATATATATATATATATATATATATATATATATATATATATATATATATATATATAATAATTACAGGGTGTGTTGTGTGTAAAGTGTTTCTGGCCTCTTGTAGAATGATGATGTGGTACTCTCCGAGTGTAGAATTTTCCTAAGAAACCAGTGGTAATAATATTGTTTAGTACTAAAGGAGGTAATTGAGTTATCAAGCATTTGTAGATGGCACTATATGCTTTTCTCTATGCATAACGGTTGAGAAAACAAGACTATCGGTTTATATTTGTACAGATATGGTTGCACAGCTAGTTCTATTGAAATTTGTAATACATTTACCCCCGGTTTCACAGATAAGGCTTAAGCTAGTCCCAGACTAAAATGCATGTTTGAGCTGTTTTAACTGAAAGCAACTTGCACTGAAATATCTTAAAATATGTCAGTGCCATTGTTTTGTTTTAAGATTCACACCATTAGTGGTTTTTTTTTCTAAGGCACGTTTATAAAAGATACTTAAATGTCCTAATTGAACTAAGGACTAATACTGGCTTAATCTAAGCCCTGTCTGTGGAACCAGGCCTTAAAGCTATAAACAAATGATATGGCTTTAAAACTACAGCCTGGAAACCTCAATAGAATTGGATTCCCTCCAAATTCCAGCCTTATTCGTTTTATGAGAAACTATAACTGGTCCTCTTAGGTCATTAGAACTGTAACTTCTACCATTTTTTGATATTTGCAGCATTGCCTGTGGGACAAATACACCCTCCCCATATCTTTCTAAGCACCTCATTTGTTCAAAGCACACTTTTATAGTTTCTATCAAGCCCAAAAGAAGATAATCAGTATGAGATCCAGTATCTGCACATGCATGCAAAAGAGTGAAACTTTAGATCAGCATATAAGCCACCATTTTTCAGAACACAAAATATAATGAAAGATCACTTTTTGTTAAAAAAAAAAAAGTTTTGCATATTTTAGGTGAACTGCAATAATGTGTGTATAGGTGAAGAGGTCTATGGGGTGTTTGCGAAAAATGGTGTATTCTGCCGTGTACAGTTACTTTTTTTTTTTTTTTTTAAGAAAAAGATTAAATTGTATTTGTTTCTATTTTTTGTGTGATGGTTCAAAAAGAACAAAATTATTTTAAAACATGTAAAGGAAATCTTAGTTTTTGTTTTTGTTTTTTGGGTTTTAAATATTGTGGAGAGGATTTTGTTCTAAAAATAAAACCATTGAATTCTGATGTTTTATGAAGTTTTTTTCAACTGCCGTTGACAACACATTTCATATTTCATGAACTTCACAGGCAATTTAGTAACCGATAACATGTCTCCAACTAAGCAACCTAACATGGCCGTAGCACAATAGTGGAGGAAATTCTGTACTTCCTCTTTCAACCACAACCATAGTGCTAGTTTGTCTTTTTTTCAAAAAGCAGTTAAAGCATTTTCATTTTTATTTTATTTAAATTTACATTGGTCTAAAGAGAAAAAAAGTGAAGAAACAAAATGATGCTTTAAATCCACATTACAACTGGTACAATTGTTAAATAACAAGAGAGAGCGTGTGTTGTTTCCGCCCTGTGTATATTCTGGGAAATCAAATGGTTTACTCATAGCCACATCAGAAAAGGAAGTGATCAGAAATAAATGCTTTGCATTGTTCAGTACTCAAAAACAATTATAGTATGTGTAACAAGTTAATTACAAGAACATACTAGGTCAAACTCAACATGAATGTTTTATGAGATGAAAGAGAAACAGAACTTGTATACAGTGTATGTTTGTGTAAAGATGATTCATTATGGAAAAGCTCCCTTACACCATCATCATGAGTTGACATTCAAATGCAAGTGGGTGAATTCAGCGTTTAAAACCCCCTAGGAAGTTTCCATTTAAGCTGTAATGGCCAAAGTTTAAAAAAAAATACTGCTGAGAGTTAAAAAAAAGAAAAAAAAGAACCAGTTATGATTTCCCTGCTCTACCAAGTGTTAAAATAAAAATAATTGTAATAATAATGCAGTTGCATTAATTGTGGGTTTGTGTCCCTAACTGTTAGATGAGGACAGATTGTTGTGCACATTCCATAAAACCAAGCATCTGTTCAAGAACTGCGAGCCATCTTGTCTTTTACCCGCTGTCTTGGAGCATTTGTAGGACAGTGATTATTAAGAACACAAACTGTGGAAGATCTCCTATGGAAATGTTTTTGATCATTTGTATCCTAACCCGGATCGAGTTATGTGGCAGAACAGGGTCATGGAGAAACACATACCCAGGACCTACAAAAAGAGATTAATAGAAGTATAGTCAAGAGACAAAAATACAATAGCTGCTAAACAACATTTGAAATGAAAATCAACCTTTAGTATTCCCCACACTGAGGTGACTATATGACAAGACAAATATGGTCTCATGAACACACACCTCAATAATGCAGACAACAATGACGCCAATCCCTGCGTTCAAGAGGTTGTTTTCAAACGTTTCCTTCAGCTTGCTGAAACAACCCTAAACGCAACCAGACAATACATAATGTTATAAGACTGAATCAGATGTGCAGGTTGTTGATGTGCATCTCCATGTTCCATTAATATTGTTTTGACACATAGCTGATAAAGAGTTTGAAATGAGTGCTGTATTACTTGAGGCCAGTATGTTGCATTTACAGGCGAGTTGCATGACTTTGGTACATGGCTCGACCAATCCGTAAAGTTATGGATTCCACAGCACTGAAACTGTTATTAGAGGAAAAACAGTCATTTAAAACTGAAGAAAATGTGTGGTGTTTGCCTGTAACAAACTAACAGTCCCCCACCAACATTCTTCAAAATATTTTCAAATATTTAATTCAACCCATTAATGCAAGTCTATGGGTTTTTTTTTATGCCCATTTTATCCGAAACAGTATTTCAGTATGATTTAGAATAGATACTATTATAGTTTAATGTATTTTAAATTCGTTTTTATTTGTGTATTTCCATTTTAATTTTAAATTAATCAGTAATTTTGTTGTCCTCATTATTATGATTATTTAAATATGCCTATATAGTTGTATTCATATATTAAACTAAACAAAATAAAAATGAGAAATGGTGCTTTGGCATCTAGTTGAGATTCATATTGATTTTATTTCAAGTAATGAAAATCTTTTTCTGGTTTTAGTCCAGTTCATGTCCAACACTGAGCCGCAGTAATGATGACGCTTGGTTTAGTCTTTAGTCATCAGTGTCGGGGTGTAACTAGTTGTAACATGTAACGGCATTACGTAATTTAATTACAAAATAAAAGTAACTAATCCGTTACAGTTACTGAGAAAAAAATGTGTAATTAAATTACAGCTACTTGTAAATGTTAACGATTACAAAGGGGTTACATCTGAATATTTTCTTGAGTAATATATGTTGAATAATATAAATTTGTTGCTTTGCCTGTTTTTGATGTGCACGATATCTCCTGCCATTTAAAGGCCGTTTAGTAAAGCGATAATATTCTGATGCTTTAGATTGGGTTTCTTGTTTGAATTTGCAGGTTAACCCTACCTGGTTAAAATATTTGAAAATGATTAACAGTTGAAAACTTTCATTAGAAATTTAGAAAAGTAATCAATGTAATTAGATACATTAATAAAGTAATTGAAATAGTTACACTACATATACATTTTAAATAGGGTAACTTGTAATCTGTAATCTATTACATTTCCAAAGTAATCTACAGTAAACAGGCACTTACTGTTTTTTGCACTGTGTCCCAGTCATCTTCAACTGTGACGTTTTTTCTTTTCTCTATGGAGTTTTTTAAACCACTCTTAAGATCCACATCAATGAATGTACCGATCTGTAAGTAAAAAAGCAGGATCTGATACATCTTTTCTCACATAGCTATGCTGTGCTTTTTATAGCTACAAATAATTTCTTACCTGTGCCTCGTACATGAGCAGAATGCAGGCAGCGGCCAGTTCGGCCAGCATTAGAATGAACAACAGTATGAAGAACTAAACAAAACAAATGAGATGTTGAGTTTTATTAAAAGAACGTAAAAAGTAAACCTATATGGACATCAGAGAGTAAGTGATCGATGATACTCACAGATATTAGCAGACAGCGATTTTCTTTTAGGGCTCCAAGAAAGCCCAGGAAGGAGATGCATGTGATAATGATCCCAATGATGAAAAGAGAGTTAGCTATGTTCATAGCCTGAAGGCTGGGAAGTATGGAAGAGAACCTGGAGGATGTCATCAAGTAGATACCTATGCCAAAAACCGCAGCTCCACAGATCTGGAATGATAATGTTAACCCTCTATGGGACTAATTATGAAATCATAGATTTAAGACTAAAATCATTTTACATTTAGTTTTCTACACCTGACCTTTTTTTTAAGGGTGCCATAATTTATAACTGACTTTGTCCTATTAGGGTAAATCATTTTTGACAAATTGTCTGAAACTTTCAAACTTTCACACATTCAAATGCATTTTCACTATCTGGTCTTTGTGTTTAAAAAAAAAAAAAAAAAAAAAAACATTCAATTTTTATCTTGAACATTGTAGCCTATTTTAAACGCAATTTTCTTCGCGTCATTTATAAATGACGATGTCCTATAGACCAATTTCGAGCCTACGTCACAGTTACGTCACAGCGTTAGCTGGTGGCAAAACGAACGGAAACCTGGAGGCGGCTAACACAAACCAGCACAGATTCAGCTACATATTAGGACCTTAAATTATTATTATTATTGTTATTAAATGTCATCTTGTTGTGTTGTTGGGTGCAAGAATCGATAAAAAAAATTATATGCTGTATCTGGAATTTTTGTTTCTAGAAAATATTCACATCATTAAAATGATACCGTAATGTCACGTCTTCTTGGCGCTGGCTAGGCAGAACGACGGATCGCACCACACAAGTCTTGTACCTGACCAGTCAGCACATAGTTATATAAAAGTTATTTTAACTTTTTCCACTCGGTTTCTCTATCAGGTAGGTGTAGAAGTCAGGCCACTCAACGGGCAGTAGAGTTAACGTTAATCCTGTCAGATCGTATAGAGACAAGTTGTGAAGTAGCCTATAGCCTAACTACCAGGCTTTTTCCACTGCGTCTTTTTAAACCTCGCTTTTAACTCCAGGAAAAGCAAAGTTTAAGCAAAGTATAATTTTTTGTAATTGATGGTATATAGCCTTCAGTCAGAATAGCCCAATATAAGCCTAATGATGTGCTCAAGACCATTATTTCAACATGTTGCGTGCCGTGAATGCATATGCTACGCAAACGTAGATTTGTTAAAGTTGTAGATTTAAAAATTATTTTGAAATTTTATTTCAATCATTGAAGCAGCTGAAAAAAGGCCCCTCTAAATGACTTGCAATTAGTTTCTTCTTTGTTTTTGTTTTTTCCCATGATGGTGTGCTTGAGACTGCAACTTCCATGTAGTTAACTTGTGAAAAAGCAACTTGTGGTGAACTTTACTTCGTCATGTGGTTTTCTCTTTACCACATGTATTATTATGATTGTTGTCAGTATGTCAAAGGTATAAAACAATATTTTAGTAGCACATTGGTTTTGCGAATTCAGTATAAAAAAGGGCTGTTGAATTGACCGGTTACAAATGTATTTGTTTATAATTTCTTTGTAAATTGAAGTTTTAAATTGGGAAATTTACAGGTTGTTCTATGAATATGTTTAAATTTTTATTGTATTTTTAGACAATTATTCTAGCAACCACAGCTGCCAGTTCTTTTTTTCTGTATAAACAACAGGACATTTTTTTTTTACAGTGTATGTAATTATCTTTTAATGTATGCTAAGGTTTGAAACGAAGAAAATTGGCCTAACCCAGGAATTTGTTAACCCAGGGTTTAGAATGGCCTGAGATTAACTATTTTGTGTTAAAAGCAATTAGATATGTGACTGTCTGAAAATGGATACGTACAAAAAAGATGAAGTTCACCAGACACATAGTGTACTTCAGGCACTTCAGGCACGACATCTTCCACTCCGTCGCTCAGTTCTGCAAGGTTATCAAACACACCCGACCTGGGGTTAAACTGTTATCTCACATGACGTCCTCGTGTTCTTTCCCGAGCTTGCATCCACAACATAAAGTTCACTGACTCAGTGAAGTCAGAAAAAGAATTTCCTGTGCCGAAAGGGTGGAGCTGACATAGTGGAAGAATATCTAACACATGAAATGATGAAACTACTAAATGGTGGCCCATATATAATTTGACTGTCTGTGATGCATTTCCTGTGTAACTTCCTCAACCAAACCAACTCTAGTTCAGTTATTTTCACCAGTATAAAAACAGATAAACAAATGTAGATGAACACGAACGGGACAGAAAAATATTACCTGATAAACTATTCTTCTTTCAAATACAATTTTTAAACGATTGTCAGGCAAACAAGAATTCTTATATTCACTACTCAATATATTCAGACATATATACAATTAACCAAAATCATTTTCTTGAAACATGAGCTGGACGTTTAATGAAAACCTATTTATGATGTGAAAACCTATTTATGATATGAAAGACATTATTAAAAAGACACAAAAGCAACAATGTGAGTACTGCTTACACAATATAGTATGAAAATAAATGTCAAGAAAATATAAAAGATTTAATATTCTTACTCTTAATTTACTCCGTAAAGATGCTCCAAAGAATAATCCTCAATTAAGACAGTTGGACAGTTGTACCCTTTGAGACTGTCGTTCGTAAAGACTGTTACTGGCAGGAGGAGTACAGCAGGTCTTACTTCCTCTCTCAATGACGCAGTGTCTAACAGTGCAGGGGTGTTGAAGAAAACCAATGCTATAAAGAAAGACAGACAGAAATAAAGAGGTGCTATGAAAAGTTCATGATTCATGGTCACTATATAGGCCTATTTGTATCAGAGAAGCGCGAGAAACAACCTGTTCTGTTTTTGTGCAATGCTTCATGCTGAAACCACAGAGGGCCCCTAATAAAATGACACACAAACAAATGTGCACCATAGAAATAAGCATGACATGAACTTTGGTATTTTTTAAACATTTCTGAACATTTGCCCTGCTAGAAAAACCAGCATAGACCAGCATCATTTCCATGCTGGTTTATGCTGGTCTATGCTGGTTTAGCTGGACCAGCATGGTCTTGCTGGTAATGCTGGTCAAACAGCATGGTGATCCTGGTCAACCAGCAAGGTCACTCACGGGCTATATGAAGGACTGAGAATAACAGGGTCTTTATTAAAATATATATACACAAAGAAGTAAAAAACTGAAATACAGCAATCACCTTAACTACTACTAATAATAACACAGAAAAATATGACTTGAGTCATGAAAATCCCTACATCAATATCCCTATCAATATCCTATCAAGTCACTGATAGGTTTCTCCAAATTTACATACTAAACAACATGCAAAGCTTCAAAGGAGAAGCCGTCTATTAGGGGCCATTTCAACAAAAATTAAAAAAAAACAACAACAACATTTAATTGTCTTGCTACACAGCAGCATAATAAAATAGTCTCACACTCCAGTAATATTTCTGTGAATTGAATTAATCTTGCACTTGTTCATATTTTTTGTATTATGTCTGAATATATTCAGTTGAATTTTGCCCTTACAAATTGCCTTATCTGACCGTGTTTATGTCCAAACTCAATGCCTCATATTATGGTCTTATTTATAAAGATTGCAAAACGTCAGAGATGACAGGTTTATGATATACAAACGTATACAAAATGTATTAACAATATGTTAAATGCCACCAAAATACACATGAGAAAAAGAGTTCCTCATATTATTGTTTATTGTTTTTTTTTAACGATTATTTATTTTTTTATTCTGTATTTTTTTTAATTTGAAAATAAATAATCTGGATTGAATTGACGGATGGGGGAAAAGTCGCTTCTAATAAAATAAATAAATAAACGCTTAGATTTCGGGAAAAAATACAATCCTTTTTTAACCTTTTGGCTTCCCGTACATTCAGTTGTGGTTCTTGCTTGTATTCAGTTCTGTTGGTACGTATGGTAACTCGGCAACTACGCATGATTTGTATTATGATTGCGTAAAGGGAACACGAACGAATTCGGGGTAGGGAAACGGATCGACTGCTTCACCGGCCGCGTGCAGCGCTGCAGCCACGGAAACAGAGTTTTGCCCTTAACCCACTGACTTTCACTTTCGGTGCCCGAATGGAAGTGAATGAGGCTTTGCGATTTTTTTGTTTTTGTTTTGATTTTTTGATCTAGGCCTACGTGAAATTCTGCATCTATAGGGATGTTCGCCGGAGTCAAATGTGACATCACGATATCGGCGTGGCCGCGAACTGGTTGGCAGAAAGAACCAAACTCAATGCAGATGGCTTGTGAAGAGAATGAAGATGAAATTCTCTAGTGGTGCATTGTGTACGTAATTAGATTTTTTGATCCAGCCACCCTTTTGTGTTTCAGCCCCAAACCCCATTTCTGCAACACAAATTAATAAAGGCTGGTTTCTAAAGTACTTCTTCCTGCCTCCATGCATTAATGTTCATGGGTAACGTTAGCCTGAATGGGTTCCGTTCAGACCTTAACATTAAGTATTTTACTGTAAGGTGTCAACAAGATTCAACAAGACATTTTCACCTGGCTATACCCAATGTTTAGATCTGTTTGGGTATTTATGCAAATTAGCACATAATTAGATTATGCACCGTTTGTCTATGTTAACAACAAATGTTAATAATGTTAATAACTGTTAATAACAAATGTTAACAACAAACAATTTAAAAAAAACTTGTAATACATTTTTTGTTTGTCTTGATGTAATCAACTCAGTACTTATCGTGATGATATCTGGGTTTAAATTTGTACCCTATTCTAGACGCCTAATTGCAGAAATCCACAGCTATCTTCTTGATTCAAGTTGTTTAGGTACGCGGTAGAAGTTTACTCTTATCGAACCTGTTAACACAGCCGATCACACAGCACGATACAACCATTTGTCTTCTGTGTTTGCGCTGCGCAGCAAGCCATTACTTTTCTTTTTGCCAACCAGAGCGCATGTAACCGCGTCGTGACGTCACGGCGAAGATCCCTATTGGACAATTTATTTATTTATTTATTTATTTATTTATTTTCCTCCTCGGAAGGGCAACGTAAGTCGAGAAGGGCAATGAGCAGTTGCCCGGGCAACCTGAGCAACCCCCCTGTGCACGTCCCTGGGTAGCCTATACCAGCATGGTCTTGCTGTTAATGCTGGTCAAACAGCATGGTGATCCTGGTCAACCAGCAAGGTCTCATTAATGATGCTGGTCAACCAGCAAGGTCTCATTAATGATGCTGGTCAACCAGCAAGGTCTCATTAATGATGCTGGTATACCAGCATGGTCTTGCTGTTAATGCTGGTCAAACAGCATGGTGATCCTGGTCAACCAGCAAGGTCTCATTAATGATCCTGGTCAACCAGCAAGGTCTCATTAATGATGCTGGTCAACCAGCAAGGTCTCATTAATGATGCTGGTATACCAGCATGGTCTTGCTGGTGATCCTGGTCAACCAGCAAGGTCTCATTAATGATGCTGGTCAACCAGCAAGGTCTCATTAATGATGCTGGTATACCAGCATGGTCTTGCTGGTGATCCTGGTCAACCAGCAAGGTCTCATTAATGATGCTGGTCAACCAGCAAGGTCTCATTAATGATGCTGGTATACCAGCATGGTCTTGCTGGTGATGCTGGTCAAACAGATTTTTTTGTGTGACAACCGTAAGGAAACCTATACTTAATTACTAAGTAATAAAAAAAAGTTTAAAAAAGAAGAAAAAAAAAAACTCATTGAGGAGCAACACATAACATGTGCTAGACAGATGTTGGGTTATGAGTGTGTATTTTTATATATTTTTTTGTATGTATGTATATTTTTTATTATATAAATCAATACTACTTTAATATTTACAACTTGTAAAAGCACTTTCAGGACATCTTTATTTTATAAATTATATATATATATATATAATATATTAAAAATAAAATCAAAAGCAAATTGATGGTATAAAAAATATTGCAAGCACCTTTTGCAAATACAATAAAGGTTGTGTTAAATTCTTAAACTCAATTCATGATTTAGTATTAATGATTTTTTAAATTATGTTATATGTTTTAATTCTAGATGTTTATTTATATGCTGCTTGCCTTTGAAGTGTTTTAATGCGCGCGAGAGCAGATGGCCACGAGGAAACGTCATCAACTGACAAACAGCAAAAACTAGTGTCTCGCTGTTGGAGGTGGAAAAATGGCGGCGTGAAGTTGACAGCGTGAGTGAATCAGTCCGTGAATAATTGTCGTTAAACATGTAATCTAAAGTGCATCTCGATCAATACTTTATCATATTTACTCGAAAGCACTTTATGATCATTTAGGGGGGTCTGTTAAGTTATTATTTTTGTTTTTTACATTCTACATTTGGGATATTTGTGTCGTGATAGGCCTATCCTTATTTAGATTCTCGTCAGCCACTGCTTAGGCCTAACACATTTGAACTTTCCCGTCACCTTCATTTTGTTCGTCAGAAATTGTGTACTAACCACTGGAAAGATTTTTGGACTATGACTAAGGATAAAAAGCGCAAATCTAAGTCGATGGATTCATCTTTAGATCTCGGTGCGAGTGTTACTGTGGATTTCGATTCGTGCTCTGGTGCAGTCGCTCCTCTACCTGATTCTCCGATAAAGGAACCATCGCACAAAAAAGGCAGGAATGATGATGAGGAAGAAGATCTGCATTCCCCTTTAGCCATGATGATAATTACATCTCTCAAGTCCGTCATTAATGAAAGAGCCGACATCCTTGACAAAGGCATCGAGGAAGTGAAGGTATCAGTCGAATTTCTGGCAGAAGAAATTAAAGATGTAAAGGGGAGTGTGGAGCGAGTTGATAAGCGAGTGACAAACGCCGAGAAACGAATCTGTGATCTAGAGAACAGAGTACAAGATCTCTCCAGATACAAGAGGAGATGGAATCTGCGGCTCCACGGTCTACCTGAGCAACCAGGAGAAAACATCAGACAGAAAGTTCTGGATATATGCGAGGCTGTTATCCCAACGTTTGCTGGTAAATCTCACGAGTTAATTGATGTGGTACACCGTTTGGGAAAAGTGAGGAGCGACGACACTCTGCCCTCTGGAAAAAAAAAACCTCGCGGAATTATTCTTCAGTTTACAATGCGTTATTTTCGCGATGCTCTCTGGAAAGCCGCAAAGAACTCTCCTTATCTTGCTACGCACCACTTGCGCTTCGCAGAAGACCTGTCCCCCGAGGATCGTGTGCAGCGTAACAAACTTTGGCCACTTGTTGAGAGAGCCCGTCAGCAAGGACACCGCGCTTACTTCGTTGGTCCAAAGGCGTATGTTGATGGTAAAGAACTTCTTGTGCAAGACATGGAGATCGTTGAATGATTGGTTTTTGATTTAGTTGCTAATGGTAGCATACTATTCTGACTTTATTGTCATGTTTCTGACTTCAGTAATACTTCTCAATCTTCAAAATGTTTACTGAAAGATAGGAAAAATCACTGAGGTTTATTTGTGGAATTACTATGCATATATATTTTTTATATGTGTAGGCCTACGTGTTTATAACATAATAGGCTATATATTTTTTTTTTTTTTTTTTTTTTTTTTTTTTTCTTCCCTTGAATGATCCCAAACTTGTTCATTTACGGGTAATTTGTTCCTTACTTATAGGATGTCATGGACTGACTCACTTATTATAGTTCTGGTCTCATATTGTTCTAATGTTTCCTAAACTTTCTGTTTGTTCAATTAACACAAGAGGGTTACGTAATGACATCAAACGTAAAGCTATTTTTCTGTATGCTAAATCTCTTAGCACTGATTTTTGTTTCATACAAGAGTCTCATGCAAATTCTAACGATTTTAAGTTTTGGAAATCACAATGGGGTGATGAGATGTTTTCTTCATATGGTTCTAATCTTTCAGCAGGAGTTTTAACTTTAAAGCACAAATTTAAGGGTAAAATAATAGAGACAATCTCTGATCCTGAAGGTCATTTTCTTTTTTTTATTAGTTACTTTAAATGATTGTATCTTTGTCCTGGGTAACATTTATGGATTTAATTCTACAAAAAATAACTTAAAATTGTTTTATTCAATAGAAACTCATTTAAACTATTTCAAATCTAAATATTCTAATTTGCTTATTATTTTGGGTGGAGACTTTAACCAAACTATAAACAGCTCCTTGGACAGATCACCACCTAGAATTTCTAATGGATCATCAGGCCTCTGTGAGTTGATTTCCCGTTTTGGTCTGACTGATATTTGGAGGGAAAAAAATCCTCATGCTTCACAGTTTACCTGGTCTAACAGCTCCGGTTCACTGAGGTCTAGGATTGACTTCTGGTTAATATCTGACTCTTTATCTGGTTATGTCACCAAAGTTGAAATTTTGCCTTCTCCACTGTCCGATCATAAGTCTATTATTCTGGCTTTTGATAACCCATCTTATTCAAGAACATATAGTTCTTATTGGAAACTAAACTCTGCTTTATTAGTGGATGAGGAAACCTGTCAAGCTGTAATTTCTAAGATTAATTTCTTTTTTAATAAAGCTCAAGCTGAAAATAATTTTGGATCTAATTGGGAGCTATTAAAATACAATATTAGGTTAATGTTATCCAAAGTTGGATCTCAAAAAGCCAAGCAATGCAAATTAGAGGAACTTAACATTGTTAAAAGAATTGTCTGTCTCTCCTGCATCCCCTTTGAAAATTTATCAGTTGTCCAGAAAGTAGAATTGGCTGAACTTCAAAACTCATTAGATAACTTGTATATTTGTAAAGCAAAGGGTGCCTTTGTTCGTTCAAGAAGGAGATGGATGGAAGAGGGAGAACGAAATTCCAATTATTTTTTTAAGTTAGAGAAACAGCGGAATCATCTCAATTCTATAAATAATCTTAACATAAATGGAGTTGTTTTAAAAGATCATAAAGAAATTTCTAAATATTGTGAAGAATTTTATAAAAACCTATATCGTTCTAGACACTCTCAACAAAATATGGATTTATTTTTTAATTCTCTTGACTCAGACCGTATTTCCAAAATTGATGATATTGGAAAAAGTCTGTGTGATGCCCCTATTCAAATTAAAGACGTTTCTGAGGCGATTGATAAGCTGAAATTAAATAAATCTCCTGGAAATGATGGTCTGACCTCAGAGTTCTATAAGAAATTCTCAAATATTCTTTCTCCATTTCTTCTCCAAGTGTATTTAGAAAGCCTACATAAGGGAACTCTCCCAAGCTCCATGACTCAGGGTGTTATAAATTTGATCCCTAAGCCTCAAAAGGACCCCGCTCAACTTGAAAATTGGCGACCTATAAGCTTATTAAATAATGATTATAAAATACTAGCCATGATTTTTGCTAAAAGAATTAAATGTGTTTTAGATAATATAATTGATGACTTTCAATCAGGTTTCATGAAAGACAGACTTATTTCAAATAACATTAGACTAGTTCTTGATATTTTAGACTATTCGGATCTGATCCCTGACGATGGTTTCTTATTTTTTCTTGATTTTTATAAAGCTTTTGATTCTGTTGAGTTTACTTTTATTCTTAAATCTTTGGATATTTTTGGTTTTGGCCCCAACTTTATCAATGTAATTCAAACTCTGTACAATAACGCAAATGCTTCAATTAAATTACAGCATGGGACTACTCATAGATTTGATATAGAAAGAGGCATCCGTCAAGGCTGCCCAATATCACCTTATCTTTTTCTGCTTCCTATGCAATTATTAGCCATCCACATTCAAAATAGTCATTTGAAAGGTATCTCTGTTATAAACCAATCAATTTTAATAAGCCAATTGGCTGATGACACCACTCTGTTCTTGAAGGATAAGGATCAAGTTTCTGTAGCCTTAAATATAATTGATCTCTTCTCATCTGCTTCTGGCTTATTTCTTAATATTCACAAATGTGAACTCTTAGCTATTAAACATTCCACTGATGTTAAAGTCTGTGACATTCCTGTCAAATCCGAAGTTAAATACTTGGGTATAATCATATGTAAAGATCAGATAAAAAGATCAAAACTGAACTTTGAACCTCTTATTCTCTCTATTCAACGCAAATTTAATTCTTGGTTACAGCGTGATCTGTCTATAACGGGTAGAGTGTTGCTTTCCAAAGCAGATGGGTTATCTCGGGTTATCTATCCTGCAATGGCTCTGGATGTTCCTGTGGAGATTTGTAGAAAGCTGGACAAAATTATATTGAATTTTGTTTGGAAATTTAAAAAGCACTTAATTAAAAAGAGTGTTATGATAGCTGATCGGACAATGGGTGGCTTTGACTTAGTGGACTTCTCCACTCTTAATAACTCTTTCAAGATTAAGTGGATAAAATCTTTTTTGAACAACCCTACATCTTTTTGGAATGTTATCCCAAATCATATTTTCAATTCAGTTGGTGGTTTGCATTTTTTATTGCGCTGCAACTATAGCATTTCTAAAATACCTTTAACTCTATCTGGTTTTCATAATCAGGCTTTAATATGCTGGTCCTTAATATATAAGTATAGTTTTTCTCCACATAGATTTTTTATCTGGAACAACCAAATTATTAAATATAAAAATAAATCTCTTTTTCTCTTAAATTGGTTTGATAAAAATATACTTTTAGTAAGTCAACTTTTAGATGAAAGGGGTATCTTGCTATCTTATGAACACTTTATGCAAGAATTCTCTTTTCCAGTCCTCCCAAGAGAGTATGCCATTGTTTTCGGTGCAATTCCTGATTGTGTGAAGTCTTTAGTCAGACCTGGCCCTAAAGGTCCTTTATGCTCTCCACCTACATTTGACAGCTCTAATTTATTTGTTGATCAATGTCGTCTCAACAGCTTGTCAAATAAGAAAATTCGCTCAATTCTTAGCAGAGATCAGATTTCTTTGCCTGCTTGTGTAAGCTTTTGGAATAACAAATTTAATGATATAGTATGGGAAGATTTTTGGTTTCTTCAGCGGAAATTCTTTTTAACTAATAAAGTGGTTGAAGTCTCTGTTAAAATTATTCACAATTGCTACCCAGTTAATTATACATTTGCTAAATTTAATAACAGTATTTCTCCTTTGTGCTCATTTTGTCATCAATTTGATGAGACAATTATTCACTTATTTTGGGAATGTGTGTACTGTAAAATTTTTTGGATTGACTTTTCAAACTTTGTTAAAAGGTATCTATCTTTGAACTTCTGTTTAAGGCCAAAAATTGTGTTTTTTGGTGAATCTCTGAAATTAGACCCTTATCATTTTAAATTTGTTCTTAATTTGCTACTTTTTCTTGCCAAATTTTATATTCACAAATGTAAATTTTCAAAGAAAACTCCTTCCTTTTTTATTTTTAAGAAAGATCTTGATATATATTTAAATTCGTTGAAGAGCTCTAAAAACTCTACTGCATGTAAGACTCTGAAATGGTGTCAATCATTTAAGCTAGCTTGATATTCTTTGTTGTTTTTTTGTAATATAACCCTCTGTAATGTACTTGTTAGTATTGTGTATTATTATCTTGGTTTTTGTATTTGTTATTGTTGTAGATAATAAAAAATAAAAAAAAATTTTAAAAAAATTTAAAAAAAAAAAAAAAAAAAAAAAGTGTCTCGCTGTTGTTTTCACTGCTTTCAGGTAAGTTTAGTAAAAAAAGAAATCACACAAATAATACATACAAACGTTCCTGACACCTTTCTTGTGTAATTGATACGCTTCTGCTGAATATTTACTTTATAGAAATAGTTTTGAGGCTTCGAAAAAGTCCGTTAGCATCTCAGCCGTTTCCAGAAGAGGTAAGTTAAGGCTAAGTTAACTCTTAGACTAGAGCTCTTGTTTATTAGGGCCCGAGCACCGATGGTGTGAGGACCCTCTTGGAATTGCTCTGTTTATTAGGGCCCAAGCCTGAAAAGGCGAAGGCCCTATTGTTTTCCTAAGGATTATTATTTAGGATTATTATTATTATTATTATTTTACTACCTTTTGGGCACTTTTGGGGGCCTTAACGTGCTCGAAAACTCTTGAAACTTTGCACACATCTCAGAACCCGCGGCCATCAGGGCCGGGCTGAAGCTGGTACCCGGGCGTGGCAGGGGGGCTCGACAGCGCCCCCTGGAACGGGGTTTGAACACTTGGTCCATAAATCAAACACGCTTGCATGTAATAATATGAAACTCAGTACACATATAGATCTCATCGGTTCATATATACTTCATGCTCTTACTTTTTACCCCAGCCCAACAGGAAGTCGGCTATTAAGGCTTGTTTGGAAAACGCATGCAATGGAATGTGAAATACTCCTCCTAGAGAATTCAAACACACGGCACGAAACTCGGTCAGCATGAAGTCAAGACACTGAGGATGAAAAGTTGCCAGGGGATTTTTGATATCTCGAACGGTTTGGCCGTGGCGAGGAAACGAAATTATGGCGAGAAACATGAAACAGGAAGTGTGTTATAACTAATGCATACATTAACTGATCTTGATGAAACTTCAGCAGTGTGTTCGTTGTAAGAGCCCGATCACATGGATGTGACTATTGTGAGTCAAAGTTATAGCGCCACCAACTGGCAGCAGGAAGTGTGTCACTTTCAAAATGCTTTTAAATCACCCTCTTATTTTTACCCGATTTGCTTCAAACTTCATGTGCATAATGTAGACACACGCCAGATGTAGACCTGTGAAAGGATTATTGATATCTTAGATACTGTTGCCATGGCAATGCATCAAACATTAATATTCCTTTTTTTAAGCTTTTTCGTGCTTTTTTATGCTTTCGGGCACTTTTGGGGTTCTTAACGTGCTCGAAAACTCTTGAAACTTTGCACACGGGACAAAACCCACGGCCATCAGGGCCAGGCTGAAGCTGGTACCCGGGCGTGGCAGGGGGGCTCGACAGCGCCCCCTTGAACGGGTCCGACAATTTGGTCCATATATCCAACACGCTTTACCCTATTTGCTTCAAACTTGATGTGTATAATGTAGACACAAGCCAGATGTAGACCTGTGAAAGGATTGTTGATATCTTAGATGCTGTTGCCGTGACAACGCATCAAACTTTAATATTCTTTTTGGATACTTTTGAGATTCTTAGCGCACTTTTGGGGCCCTTAACATGCTCAAAAACTCTTGAAACTTTGCACACGGGTCAGAAACCGCGGCCATCAGGGCCGGGCTCAAGCTGGTACCCGGGCGTGGCAGGGGGGCTCGACAGCGCCCCCTGGAACGGGGTCCAAAAACTTGGTCCATAAATCAAACAGGCTTTACCCGATTTGCTTCAAACTTGATGTGTATAATGTAGACACACGCCAGATGTAGACCTGTGAAAGGATTGTTGATATCTTAGATGCTGTTGCCGTGACAACGCATCAAACTTTAATATTCTTTTTGGATACTTTTGAGACTCTCAGCACACTTTTGGGGCCCTTAACATGCTCAAAAACTCTTGAAACTTTGCACACGCGTCAGAACCCGCGGCCATCAGGGCCGGGCTAAAGCTGGTACCCGGGCGTGGCAGGGGGGCTCGACAGCGCCCCCTGGAACAGGGTCGGAAAACTTGGTCTATAAATCAAACACGCTTGAATGTAATAATATGAAACTTGGTACACATATAGATCTCATCGATTCATATATCTTTTGTACTTTTACTTTTTACCCCAGCCCAACAGGAAGTCGGCTATTATGGTTTGTTTGGAAGCATATGCCCCTGGAATTCGATATACTCCTCCTAGAGAATTCAACCAATCGCCACGAAACTTGGTCAGCATGAAGTCAAGACACTGAGAATGAAAAGTTGCCAGGGGATTTTTGATATCTCGAACGGTTTGGCCGTGGTGAGGAAACGAATTTATGGCGAATAATGGAAACAGGAAGTGTGTTATAACTTCTGCAAACATTAACTGATCTTGATGAAACTTCAGCAGTGTGTTCGCTGTAAGAGTCCAATAACATGGATGTGACTATTGTGAGTCAAAGTTATAGCGCCACCAACTGGCAGCAGGAAGTGTGTCACTTCCTAAAGGCTTTGAAATCACCCTCTTATTTTTACCCGATTTGCTTCAAACTTGATGTGTATAATGTAAACACACAGCAGATGTAGACCTGTGAAAGGATTATTGATATCTTAGATACTGTTGCCGTGACAACGCATCAAACTTTTATATTCTTTGTGGATGCTTTTGAGACTCTTAACGCACCTTTGGGGCCCTTAACGTGCTCAAAAACTCTTGAAACTTTGCACACGGGTCAGAACCTGGGGCCATTAGGGCTGGGCTGAAGCTGGTACCTGGGCGTGGCAGGGGGGCTCGACAGCGCCCCCTGGAATGGGGTCCGAAAACTTGGTCCATAAATCAAACAGGCTTTACCCGATTTGCTTCAAACTTGATGTGTATAATGTAGACACACGCCAGATTTAGACCTGTGAAAGGATTGTTGATATCTTAGATGCTGTTGCCGTGACAACGCATCAAACTTTAATATTCTTTTTGGATACTTTTGAGACTCTCAGCGCACTTTGGGGGCCCTTAACGTGCTCAAAAACTCTTGAAACTTTGCACACGCGTCAGAACCCGCGGCCATCAGGGCCGGGCTAAAGCTGGTACCCGGGCGTGGCAGGGGGGCTCGACAGCGCCCCCTGGAACGGGGTCCGAAAACTTGGTCCATAAATCAAACACGCTTGCATGTAATAATATGAAACTCAGTACACATATAGATCTCATCGGTTCATATATCCTTTGAACTTTTACTTTTTACCCCAGCCCAACAGGAAGTCGGCTATTATGGTTTGTTTGGAAGCGTATGCCCCTGGACTTCGATATACTCCTCCTAGAGAATTCAACCAATCGCCACGAAACTCGGTCAGCATGAAGTCAAGACATTGAGGATGAAAAATTGACAGGGGATTTTTGATATCTCGAACGGTTTGGCCGTGGCGAGGAAACGAAATTATGGCAAAAAAAACGTGAAGCAGGAAGTGTGTTATAACTTAGTTCGTTTGACCTACAGTCACAAAACTCTATATTTATATTCTTCTCCTAGAGCCGAACAACTTTCTAATTTACAGTCATTAGCTTCGACCAAGAGAAAGTCAGATATTGTGGTTTGAATGTGGATTCTATGAATTTTTTCTCCCTCTCTCTCTGCGTCTGTCTGTATGTGTGTGTGTGTGAGGGGGAGGGGAGGGCTCTGTGGGTGATAAACACTGAATCATACATAGAGCTATACTGCCCTCTTGTGTCCAAAATTATATTTATGAATGAAATCGCTGTGTACGCGCATCGTTATGAATGCACGTGCAGCCGTTAGTTTCATTTTAAAATGCTTGAATTGTGAGTTCAATAGCCTATTATTCTTCATGGAAAACACAACAACAAAACAGTATAATGACAGATTCTCTTAAATAGCTGCTTTTACACACAATATTCCTTCATCATCTATTCAGTCAGCTCTTTACTCTCGTGTTTTATGAAATTTGACTACTGCTGCTGATCTTTGCTGGGACTCTCACACACACACACACACACACACACACACACACACACACACCAAATTATATATTTAAATCTGCATATTGTAATATCTGCAGGGCATCCTCTAGTCTAGTTTTATTAAATATATAGTTCATCTTTCATTTTTTATTTCTAAATTTTATCAATATTTTGAATAATAAGACACTATAGGGCTGCTAATTGTCCTAGGTAGGGCTGATCAAATTAAATATTTTACACTGAAAAAGTACAATGCATTATATAATGTTATGAGATTGTTTTAAATATAAGTTTGTTGACTATTGTTGGAAAGAATGATACTTTTAAACACTAAACCACCATTAGGTGTCGCCAGGCGACCGTCTTAATGAGCGAGTCATTAATTCATTCAAACGATTTGCTCACATGCTCATGAAGTGACTCTCAGAGTGAATTGAATCATGAATCATGTCATCATATCGTGAGGCAGCAGAGACTGAAAACAGCGCGAGTGCTGCTCATGCTTCAGTGTGTGTGTGTGTGTGTGTGTGTGAGAGAGAGAGAGAGGTAGCTAACGTTAAATGAAACCGTGCGTCTGCGCCATTCATTCACACAAAGACAAGCAGTGTTAATATTTAAATAGTATTTTTGCAGTTTAATATACACAGACACTATTTTGTGCTTTATATAGGCTACAGTGCTCCTAGTAAAAAAGTTAGTCTGGAGCCCCGCGCTTAGATAAACACAGAAGTGACTGAAAGCAACTCCTATTAGTGGGTACCGAATATACCCGGTAGCAATGTATTGTTTGCTTTAAATAAAATTAAGATTGTATGTTTTGTGATTAAAGCTGAATGAATTTAAAATTAATGTGCTATATATATATATATATATATATATATATATATATATATATATATTAGATCAATATGTTATCCTTAAAAATGTTATCAACACTAACTTTATTCTCATCTGATTTATAAACAACTTATTTCTGTATAAAATAAAAAATCCCGAATAATCCAGACCAACCAGAGCGCACTATTCTTATAACATCATCAGTGCTGAAGCGGAACTACCAGAGCTGTTCAGCAGATAGCGAGCAGATGCAGCATATGTGTTGTAATGAGGCAGGGTCAGGCTAGGGGAATCCATTTGTAGCTTTTTATTAAGAATGGTCAAGACAGGCAGGGTGAACAATGGCAAACAGGGCAGAACAGAAAAGGCAGAGACAAACCAGGTTGACAGGTGCTGCAAAACATATTGACCTATGACATTAAAAATTATTCTAAATTTAAATTATCTCATATATGTGGCTATTGTGGTTCACGATCATAGGCCCTGTCCCAAATGGCACACTTCATATGAATTTTCGGTCTTGTGTACTTATTTCATGTGTCCGTTAAATCCATGAGACCGTAGGGTGTCTCATTTTTCATTTTAGGTTTCAGAAGGTTGCTCACGCATACTTTGTGGCTGATATGTGCCCTCGATGCGCACTTTTGCAGAGCCCACACTGATGCAAGCTCTACAGCACACTTCTTTTCGACAGTCAAAGCGGGGTTACGTTTTTGCACGTCGTGCACAATAACCCCAAAGGCACCGGGGTGTCGGTGCCACCGGGCCGTTTATATATATATATATATATATATATATATATATATATATATATATATATATATATATAAATATAGCTGCGAGCAGCGATGAAGGGCCAAAGCTGGCGGAACCGCCACCCCGGTGCCTTTAGGTACTAAAGGCACCGGGGTTGCGGTGCCACCGGCTTGGGCCCGTAATCGCTGCTCGCAGCTATATTTATTATTATTCTTCTTCTTCTCCGCAATGAATCGCATTTTTGAGGGCCTAAACATGCACGAAAACTCACGAAAATTTGCACACGCGTCAGAACTGGCGAAAATTTACATCTGATATGCGTTTCAAAATTGGGCGGGGCAAAATGGCTCGATAGCGCCACCTATAAAGGTTCAACGGAGTGCGCCTCGCGTTACGTTTCACGTACGTGTACGAAATTCGGTACATACCTGTAATGGCCCAATACCTACAAAAAAGTCTCTTGGAGCGTAGCCCTAAACACAACAGGAAGTCAGCCATTTTGAACTTCCTCTCAGATTTTTGTGCAGTTTTTGCCATTTTCAGGCCTCGTACTTTAACGAACTCCTCCTACAGTTTTAATCTGATCATCTTCAAATTTGGTGAGTCTAATCTTAAGGCCTTTGCGACGTTAAATTGCGAAGATCTTGAGTTTTCGTCGAAGGGCGTGTCCTCGGCGGCCTGACAAATTTTGATGTTTCGCCATGAAACAGGAAGTTGCTGTAACTCAGGCAAACAATGTCCAATCTGCCCCAAACTTCACACGTTTGATAAGAGTTCTGTCCTGAACACATGTCCATGCTCATATTCAGTTACAGTCACAGCGCCACCTGCTGGCAACAGGAAGTGACATGTTTAACACTGTTGTGGACTCCTGATAACATATAAAAAAGTGCCAGCAAGTGTTAAACATGCTAACAACATACTTGAAACATGCTAAAACATGCTAGCAAGCACTTAGCTAAGTGCTAAAGCATGCTATTACTGCAATTCAATAGGAATTTGCTGTAACTCAGGTATGGAATGTCCAATCTGCCCCAAACTTCACACGTTTGATAAGAGTCATGGCCTGAACACATCTACATGAGAATATTCAGTTATAGTAATAGCGCCACCTACTGGCAACAGGAAGTGACATGTTTAACACTGTGATGCAGTACTAGCAACATATTAATTATGCCAATGAGTTATAAACATGTTAGAAACATGTTAAAACATGCTAGCAATTCTTAGCTAAGTGCTAAAGCATGCTAATACAATGAAACAGGAAGTTGCTGTAACTCAGGCAAACAATGTCCAATCTGCCCCAAACTTCACATGTTTGATAAGAGTTCTGTCCTGAACACATGTCCATGCTCATATTCAGTTACAGTCATAGCGCCACCTGCTGGCAACAGGAAGTGACATGTTTAACACTGTTGTGGACTACTAATAACATATAAAAAAGTGCCAGCAAGTGCTAAACATGCTAGCAACATACTAGAAACATGCTAAAACATGCTAGCAAACACTTAGCTAAGTGCTAAAGCATGCCAATGCAATGAAAGAGGAAGTTGTTGTTACTCAAGAAGGCAATGTCCAATCTGCCCCAAACTTCACACGTTTGATAAGAGTCATGGCCTGAACACATCTACATGATAATTTTCTGTTAATTTTCTGTTATAGTAATAGCGCCACCTACTGTCAACAGGAAGTGACATGTTTTACACTGTGATGCAGTACTAGCAACATAGTAAAATATGCCATTGAGTGTTCAACATGTTAGAAACATGTTAAAACATGCTAACAATTCTTAGCTAAGTGCTAAGGCATGCTAATGCAATGAAAGAGGAAGTTGTTGTTACTCAAGAAGGCAATGTCCAATCTGCCCCAAACTTCACATGTTTGATAAGAGTCATGGCCTGAACACATCTACATGATAATTTTCTGTTAATTTTCTGTTATAGTATTAGCGCCACCTACTGTCAACAGGAAGTGACATGTTTTACACTGTGATGCAGTACTAGCAACATAGTAAATATGCCATTGAGTTATACACATGTTAGAAACATGTTAAAACATGCTAGCAATTCTTAGCTAAGTGCTAAAGCATGCTAATGCAATGAAACAGGAAGTTGTTGTTACTTAAGAAGGCAATGTCCAATCTGCCCCAAACTTCACACGTTTGATAAGAGTCATGGCCTGAACACATCTACATGACAATTTTCAGCTATAGTAATAGCGCCACCTACTGGCAACAGGAAGTGACATGTTTAACAGTGTGATGCAGTACTGGCAACATAGTAAATATGCCATTGAGTTATAAACATGCTAGCAATTCTTAGCTAAGTGCTAAAGCATGCTAATGCTATGAAACAGGAAGTTGTTTTTACTTAAGAAGGCAATGTCCAATCTGCCCAAAACTTCACAAGTTTAATAAGAGTTCTGTCCTGAACACATGTGCATGCTCATATTCAGTTACAGTCATAGCGCCACCTGCTGGCAACAGGAAGTGACATGTTTAACACTGTTGTGGACTTCTAATAATATATAAAAAAGTGCCAGCAAGTGTTAAACATGCTAGCAACATACTAGAAACATTCTAGCAAACACTTAACTAAGTGCCAATGCATGCTATTACTGCAATTAAATAGGAATTTGCTGTAACTGAGGCATGGAATGTCAAATCTGCCCCAAACTTCACACGTTTGATAAGAGTCATGGCCTGAACAAATCCGCATTACAATTTTAAGTTAAAGTAATAGCGCCACCTACTGTCAAAAGGAAGTGACATATTTGACACTGTGATGCAGTACTAGCAACATAGTAAATATGCCATTGAGTTCTAAACATGCTAAAAACATGCTAGTAACACTTATCTGAGTGATAACGCATGCTATTATCCCCACAATAAAGGACATTTTTGTAACTGACTTTGACATACTCCCACTATATTTATCTACTTAAATGCACATTGCCCACCGTGCTCTGTCTTCCTAAAGCCACCGGGTGGCGATGGCACGTGTGCGAGGGCCCTTTCAATGCTGCTTGCAGCTTTAATATAGGTTTGTGGTTTTAACCACACAGTTGTGTAGATAGCAGTTTTTTTTATAGTTTTGTTTTGCTGGTAATTTGTCAATGGGTGATTAGAAGTAAGCTAATTTATTAACCTAATAGAATGCACTGTGCTGTTAATCAGTGACGTCACTTACAAATATTGATCAAACAAAGTGAAACCTCTACAATAAGGGTGAATTATTGTTTAATCATCATAATAATTTAATATGCATTTATTTCACAATATTAACGGATATCAAATAGTAAAGTAGATAGTGAACAATGGACCAGCACACGTGTTTACACATTTTTGAAAACTGTTCAAGTCTATGAGTTTCATTTAAATTTAAACCCCTATTACATCATTTAGTTAAAAATATTTTTCCAGTCACCTATATATATCTTTGTAATCTGATGAGTCTTTTCATCAAAAACACTGACGAGAAGACAAAAACAAGTCATTCTTATATTCAGGGGGAAATCATTGAGGGATTTTTAAAGTTACACATATTGACTCATTATTATATCATGTCAAAATGTATGAGTAATTTGCATGTTCAGACCTTATACTCAGGGCTTAATTTGAGCCGGAACATGTTCCAGCACCTCTGACGTTGGATCCAGAACCTTTTTTATTGGATCCGGCACCTCCTGTCACTATGGAAAATTAGTCACCTAAATGAAAAAAATTACTGTTTGTGTAGTGTTCAATGTTGTTATCTGTCTTGTTAGTCTTTATTCCCCATTGAAGTTCCATAAAAATCTTGTGTTTGCAGTTTTGATGCGAGGTGAACTTTCACGCCCGTTTCACACATACTCCGTTTGCAGTGCGTATGCGGTGCGTATTTTTTCCGTACCCATGTTAACAGGTTAGAGGTTTCACACTGCACGCGGATGCGGTCCGGCGATCCGTTCCAGTTGCGGTGCGTATACAGCAGTGCAGCGATCGTTTCCGCACCGAGTCTATTTTTGCTGTGCTGCACGCGCTGAATTAAAGTCACAGCGCATAGGTCGTGGTCAAAATGAACACAAATTGATATGAAAATGTAGTAATTTCATCATAAATGCATTTAATTAAATAAAATGTATAGTAATTTTACCATAAATGCATTTAATTAAATACTACTATTTTTCATAGTCATCTTTTTACTTTAAGACCGGGGTAAAACAAGGAAAACTACAATTTACTTCAAGGCGACATAATGAACGACACTAAGTCTTGTCTCATTCGTGGAGGTGGAAAAAAAAGTTCTTTGTGATGCAAGATTTATTGTATAAAGATTTAAATTATGCAAAAGAAAAGGTATGAGTCTGCTGTTTTTGTCAATTTTAAGTTTTAATTTAAAATGTTTGCGATTTAATATAAGTAGGCTACATATGGTTCAATATGTTACCTTGCTTGAGCAACTTAATATAATCTATAAAGAAGTAATGCATTGAATAATACGTTGTTTAAATTGTGTTTAAACGTGAATACGTCTGTGTGTAGCCTATGTGTACAAAGAGAATCGCACTGGTGACAACTTGTTTTAAATAAAAAGTTGCTGATAGATTTGAAATACAAATAGTGAGTAAATATGCTTGTTTGTGTTTGTGGTAGCCTACAGCCGCGGATCAGTTGCGCACCGCAAACGCAGCATGTGTGAAAGCTCTATAGCGCGTGCTGCTGCTGCACCGTATACGCACCGCAACACGCACCGCATACGCACTGCACACGGAGTATGTGTGAAACGGGCGTCAGGGTAAAGTGGGTCGCACACCGGGCGAGAAGCGCAGCGCCGCGCGAACACATTATACATAGTTCCTACATGACGTCACAACATACGGGCATTTGCCGAGCCGGCGCCATTTCTGTGGGCAGAACATTAGAAGAAGAAGCTGAAACGAGTTAATTTCGTGATAAAAAGTGAAAACGGTCATCTCCTGCTGGGTCAATGGATGTTCAAATCGTGCCGGAGGTTCAGTTAAATTTGGATTTTACAGTATATCCGTCATTAGACTTCATGAATGTGAGTTTTTGTCAGAACAACGACAAAAACGACTTATATAACAAATATAAGTTAACACTTTGCAGTTTGAATGATGTCCTGTATGACAAGGTATTAAAAACATACAAAAACAACATTGTTTCCACTGTTCGATCGCGCCCGCGCCTCTCTCTCTCTTACTCACACACACACACACACATTCCAGCATGTCCCTAAAGAACCCGCGTATAAAGTAGTTCCGCATGACATTAATTAATTTGCACGCGAGTTTTATTTATTTTTATACCGTGTATATATTCATGCAACGAACCGTGACGCCCGTACCATTTCGTTCAATACGAATAACGTTACATGATAGTATCTGAGGCAAAGCTGCATAATCAGTGCTCAGTACGGATCCACACCATTTATGACTGAAATTTTCGCATTGTACCTCTCTCTGTCTTGTGTTAATAGAGTCTCTTTATAATCTCTGTCACTTTGTCTCTTTGTGATTTTCATAACTTTATAAACAGAAAGAAATATTCGAAATTTGCTTGTAAAACCTTGTAAACACAGCAGCTTTTGCCCTCAAAGATGGCGTCTCCAGGGAGGTCACGTGACATTACTTGGCATGCGGGAACTATGTATTCTATGAGTGTACACAACAGCAGCGCCATTCGGCGTCGTTAATGTAACTTATATACTATCTGACTTCACCCTGTGGTGCAATATACATTTAGTTTTACATTCATTTACAGAAATCAGTTGCTTGAATGAAAATAGCTGATGTTATTGGATTCATTTCATTCAGTTAACGGACGCTCTGAGGTAAAGTGTTCAGAGTCTGCAGACCGATTGTATTTAATTGTACAGTACAATCATAACATAATACAGACATTATCTTAATTCCATAATGTCCTTAAACGTAACATTATTGTTGGCCATAAACTGAGAAATGCGCGTCCGGTGAGCGATACCTTGAGACTGTCCTAGACGTGACGCTTCTCGTCCGGTGTGACAGAAGGGGGAGGGAGCGACTTCAAGTGACAAATGCGCTTGTAGTGCTGGTTGAGATTGCTGTTAGCCTCGTTTCACTCAGGGGAAAAATGTCAAAAAGACAACAAAGTTTGCTTAACTATTTCCAAATACGCTGCTCAGATCCCAAACAAGCAAAAATTTCGCACCTATGCAGTGCATGTTCTGAAATTAAAATAAACATTGCCCTGATACACACACAGCGTTGTTAAGTTTTTTTTTTTTTTTTTGTCAGAGAAGCTACATAGCTTCTCTAATTAAAAAAACGTAACAACGCTGTGTGTGTGTGTATGTAGGCAGTGTAAAATTTTTTTTCAGTTCCATTACCTCCAACCCCCGTTTTGGCTCGCCGGATCCACCCCCCCCCCCCCCCCCCATCCCCCCCCCCCCATCCCCCCCCCCCCCCCCCCCCATCCCCCCCCCCGGGACCTCCCACTTTACAAATTAAGCACTACTTATACTGGTTTCCTCTTTTACTGGTAACCAATGCACATGGGGAAATGAAACAGATTCAGCCCTGACAGGAAAAAAAAAAAAACAGCTTTCAATGAGATGCAAAAATTTTTCGGCTCAAGGCATTTAGAAACACACATGGCTACACTAGACACTCTCACAACTTGTCAGATATTGCAGACAGCAGAATTATTGTCAAAACAGCATGGTGCAGAACTGTTCAGAAGTCAGATAATCTGACACCATAATACAAGACACTTGTGGTTCACAATTTCATGCGAGTTGCAATTTAATCACACTTTGCTTGACTTTAAGGCGTTACACTAACATTCCCTTATGCCAATGGAGGCCTCAATGAAAAAGTAAAATAAATAAATAGTGGTGTGATGAAAGGAGATCCAGCCCATGGATCTAGCATACATTAGCACAGTGGTAATTGTCCCCAGTTTTGGTTCTTCAGATTGAAATGTGCCGTGAACCTGTCAATCAAGAAGGAAACTGATTCAAAACATTTCATGAGGTCCTTTAGAATATATTAACTGCACTAGAAAGAAATTCAGGGGACCTATTACTACAACGTAAATACATAAAACATTGGCAAACATTTCTGTTGACAATAATAATTACATCGTTTAGTATTGTGTGTAGTGTGTAATTTGAACTGAAATTTCTACTAACAAAAATAAATTGTAGCAAGGAAATTGTCTTGAAAATGTTGATAGTCTGGCAGTGGATTTCTTAGTTCCCAGGACTAATGCTCGACTGCAGAATCCGACAAGTCCGCCTTGCGAGACCAACAGGTGTCTTAATGCTCTAGGTTAGGTTGTGGGTTACTAAGGTATGTTTAATAGCCTACAGGTGAAACTCGAAAAATTTGAATATCGTGCAAAAGTTATAATTTTGATGATTATGGCTTACAGTTTATGAAAACCCCAAATTCAAAATCTCATAAAATTAGAATATTACATGAAATCAATTAAAAAAAGGATTTTAAATACAGAAATGTCGGCCCTCTGAAAAGTATAATCATGCATATGTATATTATATATTAGTTTCACCTTTTAAGTTGAATTACTGAAATACATGACCTTTTGCACGATATTCTAATTTTTCGAGTTTCACCTGTAAGCAACATGTGGCTTACTTACCCAGTGAATTTAAATGGTAAATGAGGTCATTTATATTTAGCATGTTATACTAGCTGTTCATACTTTTTTTGATTAAAGAATTTTGTTAATGCTACAAATTAAGTCCCTCAAACTCAATTAAAAGACTGATTCAAACAGTTTTTAGAGTGTATAAAAATAACTGTTGGAAAGTTACCAAACATCCATTTATAAGACAAACTTAATTTTGTTTTATCTTGTTTAATTTAGAATTTTTATCATTCAACATGTTTGTGAGAACCATGAAAACATTAAACAGCAGTTTGATACAGCAGCTTGCTCAATCACTGAGCTCATGAGAACAGCAATGCAATCTCTGGCCAGTATAAAACAATGGACAAATGTTGCTTAGCTGCAGAGCAGTGAAAAGACTGAAACATGGACAAAAATGCTTGCAGTGCATCTCTGCCTCTTTATGGAAGATATTAAGATTTAGGAATTCACAACATGCCATCATCAATTTCTTATATATCAAGATTATTAAACATGGTATTCAAATAAGGCCATGGAGACATGTAAAATAAAAGTTTATCATGTAAATAACAGGTTTATCACAAGTTGAAAGCTAAAATAGTTAAATTATGTTTCACAAAGAAACTTTGGATAAGCTACATGTGGCCAAGCAGTTCAGTGCAGTTTTGGATACATAAAAAGGACCACATATAACAAAATACATCAAAGCACCAATATTTACCTATATTCATTACAAAAAATAGTTTGGGAAAAATATTCTTCACATTGGTGGTTGTTACTATCTGTTTATAACAGTACAGCTGGCCAGTATAACTTATAGAAGGATGATAAGCAAAATACTTTGATGTCAGTTAAATATGACTGCTGACAACTAGTGATTATGATAACAGATGGGGGTCCTATTTACCGAAGACTTGTAACCAAGATCATGACATTTCAAAGTTGCAGTCATATGTTCATTTGATCAATTTCTGTCTAATTAAGAAAAACAAAAAAACACAGGGGCTCTGGGGATTTCTGCAGTGGCATTGCAATAGACAACCTGAGATTACAACAGTTTGTTTAACTCTGTAAATGCTGTCACACATTGTTCTCTGTGGTGCCTCAGGGTGAAAGGCCAAGGTCAGTGTAACTGGTACAAAAATACAGCAAACATACACAAGTCTGGAGAGACCTTCAAAAACAGACGCACACTCTTTCAAATATTTTTGAACAGTTTTTTGAGATGATAATCATGATTGAGGTGGTCGGTTTCCACTTGGAGAGGTCAGGTATGGTTTTTTAGTTCATTGTTGGCCTTCAGGTCCTTCCTGTTGGTGGCAGAGGTGAGGGCCAGAAGAGGTCCTTTGCAAAAATGCCAGTCACACTCACATTGGATCTTTCGTCCCATTTCCTACCTGTAACACTCTCTTTAATCTGCTCAGTAGAAACGCTTGCGGCGGTTTTCTTTATAGCGATTATATAGAAAGATAATTACGACAATCACTACAACCAGTGCAACGACTGAAACAATGAAGAGAAAGAAGACGGTGATGATGCTCCTTCCTTCATCCTCCACGTAAACTGTGTAAAGAAAACATTTGTAAGATACAGCTATTTGTACTCCTCCGCCAAATATCTTATACAGAACATAAAGTGAAGGTATAATATTTTTGTGACTGTATTACCATTAGGGTCCGCTCGGTAGTCTACACTAGGCAATGTGATCTCCTGCTGTTCCTCTTCCTCTTCAGGACTCCGTTCCACTGTAAGCTCATACAGCTTGAGGGAGATCAGGTCATGGTTATCTAGAAAAAAGACACATGCAAATAAATAAATAAAATAAAAATGGAAAAACAAAATTCATTTTTAAAAATGATTTAAAAATATTATATTGATTCTTATTGGTTAATAATGTGCTAAGAGTGGTTTACATTCTTTACAAATGTATATATAACATCTTTTTCAACAGGAAAAGTAGATTTTTAAAAACAGGACCAGTAAATCCATCACTTGGTATACAAAAGTCAATATATAATACTATAGTTTTTAATACAAATAAATCTAAAGACTGCAAACCACTATTTCTTTTGAACAAGTAGGAATCATAACAAAAAATATTTTTAATTAATGTTATATAATTTAGCACCAAGTATACAGAGCAGTGATTGGTTTGCTGGTCCTTTTTTTAATATTGAAAAATATGTGGAGCCCTTGAATTGGTTAAATGTAAAACAATTTTTTTTAAATGCATTAGAGGAAATAACCTCTCCAGGCAATGGCTGCATATGAATACAGGCAGATATTATACTGCTCTGATTGTTTGAGGGTGAAATCTATTTGGTGAATTGCCTGAAATCTTGTTTAAGATACAAATAGATTATATAAATTAGTTCATGTTTATTAGTTAGTGTAACACTAAATCTAATGAAAGATTTAAGATTGACCCAAAATGTTTGAGTAATGCAGTTTAGGGCTCTGAAATGGTTCAAGAAACGAAAATAAAAACCAGAAATAAACCAAATTTAACAGGAACATAAACAAAAACGAAATCATGTTTCAACATTCTGAACAGAAACGCTTGTTTGAAATGACAATTAACTGGTTAATAACATTATTTTATCGTTCTGTTTAAGATTTTAATTTGGCAGTCAACCAATCATGAACTTGTCGTTATACTATTACAATTTTTCAGAAATCAAGCTCAAATGGAATTATGTGGATTTTCACCAGCGAATGTCTGAGATTTGTGTTTTGTCTGTCTTTAGAACAGTCGCATCTGAGGCGTATGATGTAGGATCTAGGAGTAGCACAAACTTCGGTGAGAGTAGGCGCCGCTTGCGGTTCAAACAAATAGGGCTGGGCAACCAACTCAAGCTCCTCTGAGAATTTTTTTTTGAAAAATTCACGTTTTAGACTTCTAATTTGTGACCGGTGTTTTGTTTTACTCTATCGCGTTCATCAATACATCATGCGTCAGGTCAGGGGTTAGTGTTTCACCCCCTGGAGCCGTATGGATTACTTTTATGATGAATGGATGCACTTTTTTCAGCTTCAAAAACAGGCTCTATTCACTCCCATTATAAAGCTTGGAAGAGCAGGGAACTCCAATTGTGTTTGGCAGAAATAAGAAAATTATATACACCTAGGCTTGAAGGTGAGTAAATTATTGAATTATTTTTGGGTGAACTACCCCTTTAAGCCTTGGTTCAGATAGAATTTAAATATCTGCTGGACTAAAATGGAGTGAAAGGAACACTTCACTGGTCCTAACCTGATAAATCTCCAGTGGCTGACGAGACCCCGAAGTGGTACCCTTGTGGCAGCCTCACTCCGGGCATGTCCAGACAGTCCTTCCACTCTTGCTTCCCATCAATATCCATCATCACCTGAAAGACAGAACAGCAAATGACGGTGTAAATGGAACTGAAGGCTGCTTTCCAACATCTGTCTAAACAATACTTCCATTATCTGTATCATCACGAGGTCAAAAAATGTAACCTTTCCCATGTCTTGAGTATCATCATGGCAGTATAAGAGACTGAACTGGAGTGGTACTGCACCAGTATTGTATTACTCTTTGGCTGAATAAAGAAACACAGAATGTAAAGATGTCTCATACTGTAAGTCTGTTCTTCATGTATCTGATCAAGAGGAACGTGTCATATTCAACGTTGCGAACGTGAGCAGTGCAGCCACCAAGATCAGTAGACCGTCCGTCTCGGTCATGTTCATATTCTACACTCCCATTCCCGACCATTGCAGAGATAAAAGGAAACGTTCTCTGAAAAAGAGACAGAACTGAAACGGGTTAGATTATTTCTTACTTGCAGGCCAGGGGTTGTTATTTAAAAAATGTCACCATGATATAACAAACACTTCTTGGTTAATAAAGGGTTTCTTATTACTTTTTTAAAGCTGACATGACATATGATAAGGACATAAAGGGTTTCTTATTACTTTTTTAAAGCTGACATGACATATTATGATAAGGACATGATATGTAGCCTATACTATGGTAATTCTGTTTTTTTGTCTAATGTTTAGTGGCGATATACCTCAATCTGCTTGACATCATTCGGATAAGTGTCTACAAAAACACCCAGACCAGTAAAAAGATTTGCGTTTCCAAACACTTGTCCTTAGAGGAAGACACAAAGAACAAAAAACCCATAATAGTCATATCATGGAAAATCAATATTTTGAAATGTTGTAATAATGATGATGATTTCTTACCAATTTGCATTCTCTCTTTAGTCAGCCATATTGCAAGGCCGTCCCCATTCAGGTTCTTCTTGCCCTCTCCATGGATCTTAAATTGCACTCGTAGCTCCCAGTCCCTAAGGTAACAGGGCTTACATACACAAACACACTGAGATTAACAAGCCTGACTATTAGCTTACACATTATCTCAAGAACCTATTTTGGTTGAGCTGCCTAATAGCTCTAGATTCAACCCAAGGTGGCGTTTCAGGTTTTCTTGTCATTCAAACTCACAATGCGACTCCACACAGCTCCTTGTCTGCTCTGCAAGTCTGGTGTCAGCCGTATGTGTTCAGGCATGATCATGGTGTTGCCCATGAACTCCCAATGTGAGGAGCTGGAGGAGCCCAGTCCTGTGAGCGTACATCAACATTTTAAAGTAAATGTAAATGCATGCAGGCACGGACACGCAATATACATATATTGTTTAGCATCTTATAACATTAGCATAATATGTGTGTCAGTTTATTTATTTAGCCAGTTTTATTTTTGTTTCTAGATAACCATGGCCTTATCTCCCTCAAGCTGTATGAGTAAATGCAAGGGATAATTCAAGATAAAAGTTACAATAAATACACGTTGAAGTTGTTTAATAAAGCATATTAACCGGAATATCTACACTTGTCCTGTACTTCCGCCCTATGGACGACGTGAGAAATCAGTGCAGTTGCGAAATAAAAACAGCCTCTCTTACGAGAGCAAGAAAAGGACAACCAAAAACAACAAAAGAAAAAAAAAGGCGACAGTTATCGTCCTAACAATAAAATTGTGGTCTCACAGACCTATTTTCTTCTTAACTAGTTGAATTTGATGAAACAGGTGCCGTGCCACTTTTGGCAGGGCACCGGTTTAAGGTAACTGAGCGAATAGGAATAGACGCCTTACCTTGGTACGGCTTAGTCAGCGAATACTCTCGCTTGAGAAATTCATAAGCATTATCTTCATATGCGTTTTCTCCAGAACTACTACTCACAAAAGTAAGTATTAAAACTAATAACACAGATACTCTAATTTTGTTTGCCAGACTGTACGGCAAATTCATTACAGTTGTGTAAATAGTCCCGTTCAACTTCATCGAGGTGGTCGCCATTTTTCCTCGTTTACTTCAAAATGTCCGCCCCTTGTCGCTATTGGTCTATTTTCATTTGGGCACTGCAATAATTGGTTCACAGTATTGCCAATCATATTTTCGACCAATCACCGTTTTCCCTGTGTTGCGTTTGGTGAGTATGTGTGCCAATAAAATAAGAATATTCTCTGAAAAAAATTTAAGCTAAAAAACTATTTTAAATGTTTAAATTATCATTTAAATCTGCGTTCTAAATCTAAATCTTACTTCCAAATATTTAAATTTAATTTATATATCTAAACTATTATGCAAATCGTCATGCCCCATGCCTTGTCATTCTTGGTCAGTTGTTTGTTTAGTACATTTAAGCAAATATTTGTCATTCAAATAAGCTGACATTTTTTAGTGGGCCTACTTAAAAAAAATGCTCCACACTAGCATATCTAGCTACCAGTTTGGGTTTATTATGTTGATTTAAAATTATACATATGTGATGATATTATAACAATTTAAGAGGGTTGTGCTTTTTTATTTCAGTTAGTTACAGTTAGCTACTAAAAATAATAACTTTAAATGCCAGAAGAATCAATAAGCAATTGATTAAACAGGCTCTAATTAAAATAGCACACACACTTCTACAGTCAGTCACAAAAAATGTGTTCTCCTATTGTTATAAAATGTGTTATTATTGCAATGAATACAATCCATCTTGTAGTCAGAGGTGTTTGACATTTCATACTGGCAGCGGCTTAAATTACTCACCGCTAGAGGTCACCCGAGGACTGGAATAGGTCGAGTTCTCGCCTCTTGTATTTTGAGTTACAGATTATTATTATTAGTTCACCCTTGAGTTTTTAGTTGGCCTATAGTCTATTCTCTGCACACAAATCCTCACTGCTTTAAGTGGATCACTGCTTAGGTGTTTTCAGAATATGGTGTCTGGCCCTTTTCCGTGGGTGTTCGTGAAGTTATTTTCCTTGTTGAGTCCAACCTGTAATTGTATACAGTGTCAGATCGCACTACACAAGCAGACAGCGTGCTGGACTAAAGTGTGGCTTTGAGTTTGATGGCCTCTTTAGGCTATAATCAGAGGGAAACATGTTCACGCCTAAGCTGTCATACCTAATCAGGCAAGATAGAAAATACCATTTATACCAGACGAGCTCAGGTTACTTCACTGAGTCTCCTCCTCTGCTTTTCCCACACACTGTTTTCCTCTATCAGGTTTATGAAGGCTTGATTACCAACACATTAATGAGGTTACACTTGAACAGATCAAATGCAGTCAGTAAAAATAAAATAATAATAAACATTAAATATAAATCAAAACTAAGAAATGATTATGACTTAACGGAGTATTATTTAAAGGAGTGTACGTTTTTATTTATTTTACTTTACAACAAAGACATTTAGAATTTGTAAAAAATAATATAATGTCTAAATTGACCATTGAGACATTATATTAGAAAGTTCTGCTTGTATTTCTCAGCTTGATTGCTTTTATTCCATAACAATTGCCATTACATTATTAAAAACTAAACAACAACAACAACAAAACTGTAGGAACTTTGGATACTTTAAATTGAACAGCCCACTAGTCAGGAAGGTTCCAACATGTAAAATGATCACAGTTTTTAAAAAAAAATGTATGAGGGGTGGCTAAATCTAAAATCAATGATACTAAGGATGGCCGTTCAACAATTTAAATATTTACAGATCTACAGACCATCTGTAGATTATATCACAGATGTAAAACCAAAAGTGGAATATGCTGTTCTTGAGCATATCCCAAGAATATTACTAAGTGCATCAAACAGAACTCATCTTTCAAAGGTTTGCCATGCATCTTTCTTTTGAATCTTGGATCATGAATCTTTGTTTGCTTTTTGAACTTTCCGTTTCTCTTTTTATGTTAGCCACACCATGATTAACACGTCTTTGCCAGAACTTTTCATTCAACTAGACACAATATACGGAGGTGTAAATGATTATGTAGGACCAAAAAAGTAATAATGAGCAGTTTCTGAGCACATATATTCCAATTCAGAGTATACAGACGTATAGGCCTATATCTGCTACAGAGACACAACAAATCCAGTCAGTTTAGCCAAAACTTGTTTCTTCTTTCTTTTTTCTACATTACATAGATTTTTCCACATTTATGTGATGTTTTTTAATGCAGATGAGTCGAGTAAAACAGGTTTGAAGGACTTACTTTTGCTAAATAAATGTTCACACACAAGTTTTAACCCTTCAAACTCGTTGTTGTCTTACAGTATAGACCATTGCCTGCAGCTGCTTCACTGGCCCTCATTCAGTGTAATCCATTTTTGTGAGGTCAATATCACCTGCTGTTTTTATATTCCATCACCAATTACTCAGGGTCCGTAATCCTGTATTTGACACAGATCATTTCACATCAGGCTGCACCTGTTCATTCAGCACTGAATTCGTTGAGCGCGATATAATGAAGCCATTTATTTAGTATTTTAAAGCTAACAAGGATATCTACATGGCAGAAATGGTAAGTATTTTAGATATAATTTTGTAAAGTAGGCTACACTGAGAAATGGTCCACCTGTGAATAATTTGCTGTTTGTGTATATCTCAGCGCAGACATTAAGAACACCTTCAGACATACATTTTGACGCTGTTTGAATCCGAGGCCGTAATTACAGGCAGGAAGGGCATCTATGAGGAATGATGGGCCTTTTGTGCTGAGGTGTCCTCAGTGTGCCTCTTCTTCCATTGAGGTGTTTGTGCTGACAAAAGAGAGCGGAAGAGAAAGAATACATTTCCTTAATTAAATAGCACTGCTCCATAGCCATCCTCATCAGAATGCCTGTCTCAATCAATAATTCACACCAATTCCTTAAGTGTCAGTTTGACATTGAAAGTGCATGTTTTTATTTATTTATTTTTGCCATTTTTACAGTCTACAAATAATTAATGTGCTATTCCTCGTTTTTATTAAATATAAATATTTTTAAATAAGATTTTGTTCTGATAAAATATTTCTTTACATTAAATTGTTTTGGAAAATGGAAAAAATATATAAAACTCTGTTTGGTTATTTGTTAACCTACTGTTCAGCTGAAGAATATTAGTATAATATTAGTCACTTTGGTTAAGAGTTATCTTTCCTCTACTGAAGAAGGCCTTTATTCACTCCAGGTCTGACGTCTTCTCCCAGAGGAAGCCTCCACTCACCCATTATCTCTCTGCCGATTTTTACTGTCGACTTTGATCAATATGCCTCATTAACATTAAAGCAAGCCTGTCGTCTGCTCATTTTATTTATTTATTTATTCCATCATACCGGAATGTTGTGCTGACTATATCTGACTTTTTTCAAGGACGAAACTTGTTTAAGATAAGATTCCTTTTAATGTTTTTGAAAGAAATGCTCACAAAGGTTCCAGTATAAATCCAGTATTAGCTATTGTGAAATATCACTACCATTAAAAAAAACAACCTTTTTTATCTATTTTAAATGGTAGGCTAATTTATTCCTGTGATGGCAAAGCTGAATTTCCAACAGCCATTACTCCAGTCTTCAGTGCCATGTTCAAAATAATGTTCAAAAGAACACCATTTATATGAAATAGAAACCTTATAGCATAAAATTGTTTTTACTGTCACTTTCGATCAGTTAATGAATGCCATCTGAACAAAAGTACTAATCTTACTGACATCAAATTTGGAACAGTAGTGTATATATAAATATGCATATTTGTCTTAAAATTGGTTCATACTTGGTTTTGGTCAATAAGTAGTTTTGATTATTAATTATTTGTCTCTTATTACTTTTAATAATTGTATTAATCTATTTTCTTTATACATCTATTATTTTACTTATATGAAGTTATGTGTTCATTTATTCATATAGTTGTCATATTCCTTTTTAATACTCTACAATCATCATATTCATAATTTTTGAATAGTTTTATTCTTTTAAGCTGATATTGTACTGTTGTATTATGTTTTGTGCTCTTCTGTGTTGTCAGGATGGGTGTTTATTCTGTTATCGCCTGTGTTTTCTTAGAATTGGCTACATGGTACACATTTAAAAAGTTACATGTTTATGTAATAGTGTTCTCTGGAGACATACGATAATGCACAAACTTCAGTATTCTCTTAAAGGTGTCAAAACCACAATGGCTTTTCTGCTCCAAACTGCTGCAAATTGGCGAGGTCATCATGACCTTTAGGGTATAACAGGTGATAAACATACTGATAAGTGCTAACATATGCAGAATGGGCCCCAAAGGGTATGAATCAGTATTAATAGTGCAACTTTTTCACTGGGGTTTTAAGAGCAATCGGTTTCTGGCATTCTTCAGATCTCGGGGCCCTGCTACTCATTCTTAGACTTCAATTAGTAGATATTGTACTTAAACGGTATCTCATCGATAACAGCATTTAGTTATACTTTACTAATCATTTGAGTTATATATTTAGATTTTTATTATTGTTCTTAAAATGAATCCTTTCATTTTACAAATTTTTTTTTTTTTTGAATAATATGTAATATAATTTCTTTTGGAAAGTATTTTGTTATCATTTTGTTATACATTAAAATTCATATGTGAAATAATCTTTTACTCACCTCAAAAAGAATTACCTTGCACGTTTCCAAAAAAAAAAGGCACAACACTTACCACGAACTATCTTTTCAAGGTTTGTCAAAGCATGTTCATTGTAGAGCCTTACAACCCCCCCACAAATTCTTATGGAGAGACACTTCAAAGAGACACTCAGAGTCAACAATGAGTGCAGTGGAAGAAAAGTATCGGCTCCACAGGGACTGAAACTAGAGTAAACTGGATGCTGGGAAACAATTGTAGGTTTGTGACAGATTCACAGACAGACATGATAAATTCCAAACATTTCTCAAGCTCTTAGATCCATGGTCAAACTTAGACCAGAGAACCTTTGTGCATGTGCTACTAAACACCACAATATCTATCTATCTATCTATCTATCTATCTATCTATCTATCTATCTATCTATCTATCTATCTATCTATCTATCTATCTATCTATCTATCTATCTATCTATCTATCTATCTATCTATCTATCTATCTATCTATCTATCTATCTATCTATCTTACAGTATTTAACTATGGCTAGAAGTATTAGTAGTAATCTGTTTTGTTTGATGTTGAAAAATATATATTTGCAGTAAGTTGGTTTGGTATAAAAAATTCAGTGTCAGGAGACAAAATGTGCCAGAAACTGTTAAAAAACACACATATGATGCACATAATATTTACAATAAAACATATGTATTGTTCTGAAATATATATGATAGTTTAGCTTATCCCTTTCTGATTTTTGATTCTCCTTTCACAATGTACTTTGTCCTGACCCATTCACTTTGGCAAATAAACACACCAAAGCCCTTGCAAAGCTTAAATAAACATAGTTTTATTGGCTTTATTGCATTGCTAAATCAATCCAGGCCTTTTAATATAAAGGGAGTAAATCACTTGTCTGAAGCAAACAGAAATAGAAAAACAATTCAAGAGGCAAAGGGAAGGAAATCAATTTTCACACATTAGAACTATTATCTTATTAAGAAATGGATGACATAATAGGAAACCAAAGAAAGCTTCAAGGGCTCCTCTGAAGAAACTTTTACACTGTATAATAAAATCTGAAATTTAAAATATTTATATAAAACATATCTAAAAAGGCACATTTGTTAAAAACATTTATCTCACAGGCACATTTGATGGAATTAAAGGAATTTCCTTGCAGGTAGAATGTTAATACCGGTATTTACCATAGCTGTAGGCCTACCTGACAAAACGCTTTTTACAAAGAGATTTAAAGGGAGGGTAGGCAATGTTTTTTTATAAACACTTTTTGTTATACTGGTTGAAACTCTCTTCGCATCCTGAGAGCAATCAATAATAGAAATGGTCTAAATGTAAAAAATTTACATAGTCCTGGAAGTCTGAGGATCAAAAAATCAACCAGAAAGCCTGTCAACATCATGTGCATTTCCTTACCTACGCGCACCATGCTCTTGAAGAAATTGCACATCATCAGTGCGTTATACTGTCTATGGTAAAGAAAGTAGGCTATTTAGGCTATATATAAAAAAATAAGGCTATCCAGGCCAAGGGTTAGGTTTAGTTTTTCAAACTTACAAAAAGCAAAAAATTGTTAAATAATAATAAAACCATTTTTAAAAAAGTAACAGCAAAATAATGCCCCCCATCAGTCTGTTATAATTCACAAATCAAAAATTAAACAGTTAGAAATTGACAAGAATGCAGCCACATTTAGACAATAAAATAATGTAAAGTCTTGTTTTTTAATAAAGATAATATGGAACTGGTATTATATAATTAAATAAAGCTAATACATTTATTTATCCAAGTGAAGTGTGTTGTAGGCTATTCGTGTTTTCTTGATGTAATAAAATACATCATCAGCCGGCAGGTCAGGTGCATAGGCTAATGCAATGCGTCGTGACTCGTGTCAATTTTTTTTTAACTCTATTTACAACAGTGTAAAAACTAGACAGGGATTTGACCATGTCATCATTTGTTCGATTTTGGTGCGCACGGATAATGAAAAGTGACAGTATCCAGCAGGCTGTAGATGGTTTTCTTATTCCCAGCGATTCCCAGTGGTTTTCATTTAAAATCAGGCATACAACTAATATAAATATTAGAATTGTTCATACAACAGGGGCCTATATAACTCCTGCATTTTGTGGGGCCCCCTCGGCAGCGGGGCCCCGATAATGATCACCACCTTTCACCAGAGCAATGCTGCGTTCCAATTCAGATGTTGCATCCTTCAAAGGGTGTATGTAAAGGCTGATTGTGTCACCATGGGTGGATGAAGGCTGTCCCATTTGCGGCCTCGGACTGTGCCCTCCGTTTTGCGGGAAATTAAGGATACAACAGATAGACCCTTCACGGCCTTGCCTACCCCAGAATTTGTTGCATGCCAGTGACAACCAGTGGTTTTGTCCATCCCAGAATTAGTAAAATCACAAAGTAAAAACCTTTGCTGACGTAACTTTACCCCCAGTAAAAAAAAAAAACTATACTGTAACTGCTTACTACAATAATCTTCCGGACATACTTTTTAAGCTATTTGATTTACAGAATATTTTCAGTAAAAAAAATCTGAATTTTATTAAAAACAAAAGTCTTGAAATTCCTTTCAATCTAAATAAACATGGGCCTACATTCAAAAACCCGAAAATCAGATGCCGAATGTAAGACCTCCAAAGTAAAAAAAGTGTTTCCATCTAATTTAATTTACTGAAAAGCTTCCCTTATTTACCCCTTCCCTCTGTGTTCATTACCCAGATTCATGTTTAATACTCTAAGGACTACTACAGCTTTTAATCACAGGTTTACTGAGCCTGGCAGACCTTTCCTAATCTACCAGAGTAGGTTTTCACTGCTCAAAAACATCAATACAGTCTTTTTGGTGTGGGTGTTCATGGCATTAGTTGCGTTCCAATGAGCCGTATACCCTTAGCCTCACAATGGCCCCCAAAGAGCAGATTCGGGGCCAGTTTTCCCTGAAGAATTTCAAAACATTTACATAAAAAAAAAAATACTTCAACAATGATCCCAGATCAGTTCTACAGAGTCACTCCCATTAAATCTTTTTGATTTCACTTCAGTTTTTATTTATAATCATGACCTACAGAGGCCATTTTTAAAAGACCTTGGGCCCTATCATACAAGCAGTGCAATGCGGCTCCAGGCGCGACACAAGTATTTTTTGCTAGTTTCAGCCCGACGCAGTTATCATTTTCACGTCCTGCGCCACATTGTTTAAATAGCAAATGCATTTGCGTCCATATGTTCGCCCATGGGCGTGCTGGTCTGAAAACGATATGTGTTCAGGCGCATTGTTGGCATTTTGCTATTTTGAGGCAACTGAAATAGACTGCGCCTGGTCTAAAGTCAATGGCGCAATATTTTTTTTGTTATTTAAAGAGCGTGTTAGTAATGTCCGCCTATGGGCGGGTCCACGACGCGCGTACACTCTGCAGTAGCACAAAAAACATCGCAAATATTTTACAAATAAAAGGATTACAATGTAAAAGATTATTCTTGTGTACAGAAAGATAAACAAAAATGAACAAAAATAAAGACAGAAGATTTCAGCAGAACTATAGTGATGATATATTTGTGCTCAATATGAGGCAGATTGTGATTGCCACCCAGAATGAGCAAAGCCAGTATTTGAATAGGTTCTTGTGGACTGACCTTCATCTGAATCAAAGCATATTCATCCCTGCCAGTTACCATTGGCCTTCTGACATCGATCAATATCTGTGCAAGAAAGTTGTATTTGATTCTCGAAGTGCAGATGTGCAATGAAATTGATTTCTTTCTTTATCAAGTACAATCACATAAGACGTTTTTCTCATTGCCTTGAACAATGTGTTATTCTATGAAGCATTTCTCAGAAAATTCACAGAACCTTCAGAACGGTTTTTGTTATTATGTGTCTTTTTTGTTGTTTGATAACAAGGATCACAAAATGATCTAAAATAAAAAAGCTTTCATCTCTTTGCTGAAAGGAGACTCAGATTTCTTTTATTCTTTAAAATGTGGGAATAAGTACTTGAACCATCAAAGATCGGTGTGACAATAATATATCCAATTTTATAAGAATTTGCAAGGACAAACATCTAGCTTTTTTAAATGCAGATAATATTTAACGAGATTAGCAATGAACTTGATATCATAATATTTTACAAAATTGAATTTTCATATCATTCTAAAGTTTGATGTTTGATGAGGTAAGACACTGTAATGTTTTCAGAAGAAGTCTCTTATGCTCACCATCGCTGCATTTATTTTATACAATAAAAAAATAATGTTGTGAAATATGATTCCAATTTAAATGATTACTTTTCTATTGCAATAGATTTTAAAATGTAATTTATTCCGGCAAATCTGAATTTTCAGCATCATTACTCCAGTCTTCAGTGTCACATGATCCTTTAGAAATAATTCGAATGCTGATTTGCTGCTCAAGAAACATTTATTTTTATTATAAAAGGGGTCATTACATATTTTTTCAAGTTTGATCAATTTATCAATCAATTATCACACAATGGTGTATAGGCAAGTGTCCTTTTTTGATGAATAGAAAGTTCAAATGAAAGTTGAAACAGAAATCATTTGTAATAAATAAATGTATTTAAGGAATCTAATGCATCCATACTATATAAAAGTATTAATTTCTTTAATTCATTTAACTGCATTATTTACCTATTAATAAACAATATTTCAGGATGTGATGTTCTTCATTCAAATTGATGTAAATTGAATCACACTGATGACTACACTGCAGACTCACTGGACCATCAGTCATTTACTTTCATTTCCCTCAGTGCTCATTCATCTGCTGCTGGACCTGCTCCCAGAAAGCCTGTCTGAAGAGATGTGCTGATTTCTGCTGTTTACTTCATCTTGAATGCGGTCATTAAAAAATTAGGAGGGGAAAAAAATCCTGCCTGTCCTGTTTTTGTTTCTAAGCAGCACCATCAATTTGACAGCATGACGTGCTCTGAACCTCTCTCTCTCTCCTCCTCACACCTTCTCAGTGCCACTGTTTAACTACATTCCTCCCACCTCCACAGTCCAAACATGTCCAGTCACACCAGTCTGTTAGCGGCCGACTATTCATCACAGCCCCTCTAAATAAACAGCTGAGGTGTTTGAGAGATGGCCACATATTGCTGGAGGAAAGTAACTTCAATTACTAACATTCAGTGATTGTGTTATCCTTTTATTTTTCCTCATGGATATATTCTCAAAACGCAATCCCTTCATGTGCACGTCTGCAAAATGAATCACTTTTATGCTTTTACTGTTGTAATGCTTATTGAGGACCCCCTACCCAAGGTTGCCTCTTTAGTAACATTTGTGAATCGTGAGCTGATTGTTATGCTGCTAATAACTTCTTAGTAGTAGTAGTAGCTTTATTCTCACTAGTCACAAGTACCAGCGAAATTAGCAATCATATTTATAGGCTACTACAAAAAACTGTATGTATGAAGATTGTTTAAAATATACCACAATGCTTTCAATAGTAAAAATAGGTATATTATAAATTCAACATTACAAAATAATGTAAATAATTACTATATGGTCAATATATTATGACAACATGTTTTGACATTGCTTTAAGTTTGACTGATCAAAATAAGTAAAAAAATAAGTTATCCAAGATTCATTTTTTCATTTTTTTTTAAGTCAGTTTGATGTAATTTAAGATGAAATTATTTAAACATCTAAGTTGATTGTACTTACAAAATTTAAGGCAGCAACTTTTTATTTTAAAAAAATTTTTTTTTAACAGTGTTCCTGTTTAGAACTTTCCAGCTTCCTAACCAGCCACATCTCAATGGTCAGTACTCGGTGGTGGTACAGTTTAAATCAACTATTTATCCTTGGTGTTAAGTTACACACAATGGCTGTTAGTGTTCTCACAAATATCCGACTGGCATCAGCTCTCTCTCCCTCCCACAGATCTCTGCCTGCTCTCCCTTTGAAGTTGGGATGATTGACAGCCAGGGTTGCTCCTTGCCCAATAAAGATTGGGTCACCAGTAGTGGATGGCCGCAGATGGCATATCTCTCATAATCCGGTGTTTGGATCTTTCTCTGCACTCGCAGCCACCATGGCAGCGCAGCTGAACACAGGACATAAAGCTGTCATAGCAGAGTGTTGTCATAAATTTGCAGATTTACCCATTACAGAAGCAGGGCGTGAAATAATTTAAATGCTTCAGAATGAAGGCAATGTTCAAAATAAAGCTGTATCTCTGTGAGGGGAGTTTTCACCACCCTTAGTCAATACAACAGCTGTTTTTATCATAAACACACACACACGCACAATATAGTATATTACATATTATATAAAAAATATTACATTATAGAAAACAGTTATTTTAAATTGTAATAATAATAACAATATTAATGTCTGAATAAATGCAACCCTGGAGAGAGACATCTTTAAAAAAAAAAAAAAAAAGACCTTTTGAAACTTTTGAATGGCAGTATCTATTTTATTTTGGTTTTGTTTATGATACATATAGGGAAATAAAAATCATTAAAAAACGTATGTAATAAACAAAAAATTACAATGGATAACAAAAATACCTCCCTTTCTCTGAGATAATAGGGAAAATGGCACCAGAGAGACGCATGCATTTAAATGTTTACGACATAAAACTCAACACTGTCCTGATATTAAAGCAATGTGCCGTCAGCAGGGATGTAGTGGAGGCTAAACGCACGTAAACGCAGTTTACGCACCTCCCAAAATTCGGAAATAGCGTTTACCCACCTCCAAAGTGCGTTTACCCACCTCTAAATTGCGTTTATCCACCTCTAAATAGGCTATAGTTCTTAAGCCATTTTTAATTAAGCTTATGTTGTTTTATTTTCAAATTGTTCATTATTAGTTTCATAGGTTGCTAAACCTAAGACAAAGTCTTTCATAGCCAGCAGGACGCAGCAAGATTAGAGCTGCCAACTCTCGCGCATTGGCCGTGAGACGCACGGTTTTCTCATGCTGAAGTGTCAACCCGGTCTGTCACATGACTGAAAGATGAGTTTATTTATAAATCTACCTGTTGAGCCACTCGCGATCAACTAGTTATACCGCAAATTAGTTAAAATCTCCCGGAATCTAGAGCGAACGTGCATGCGAGATAGAGACTGTGTGCTCAAAACCGCGTAGCGCGCGCGCACGACAGAAAGGTGAGGGAAAGCGAGCGAGAGACCTTGTGTGTGCAGAGAGCATCCTGCAAATCTAGAACCCCCCCCAACCCCCCCCCCCCCCCCCCCCCCCCCCCCCCCCCGTTGGAGAATTTATCGTTTACCCACCTCTTTTTTTACCACTACACCACTGGCCGTCAGGTATTTTACACTGTGCACTAATGCAAAAACAACACAGAAGTTACACCAGTTAGTGAAATGTATTCTTATAAGAACACTCTAAAAAACGATGGGTTATTTGTTTAACCCAACCGATGGGTTAGACATATTGGGTCAATATGTTGGGTTATTTTCCAAAAATATTGGGTCATTTATAAAATCGTTGGGTAATTTTTTAGAAATAACCCGACGGTTGGGTCAGATAATCTTCGGTTTCCGCAGCGACGATTCAAATTTTAACGGTCTAGTGACAGATAGTCAACAACAGAAGCTGCTGCTGCCTGCTGCATCCTGATTATGAAAGGTAAGTCATATATGTTTTATATAACATCAAGTATTGTGTACTGAGACATTGAATATAATTATTATAAAACTGAATTTTATATTTTTAAAAACAAAGTTCCCTTAGTCCGTTTTCCGGGAGTGAGGTCGATTGGAAATTAATCCTAGCTATCCCCGTGAGCTCGCTAGCAGTAATAAAGTAATTAATTATAACATTATATTGGCTGTGAAACCGTTTAGAGATATACTAACGTTACCAGTAAATTAAGTTACCTAACGTTACTACAGTAGCTAACGTTAGGCCTAGTCTGAAATCACTATCTTTACGCCTGTTTTGCGGTAACGTTAACTTTATTCGTTATAGCAAATGTATTAAAGGGACTTTAGTGATGGTCTGTCCCAGCTGAAGCAGTGCTCTAGACTACTATTTGTACAGGTGCGACTACAATTGTCACTAAATGCGGGACGAAAGAGCTCTACTCAGTTGAACCGTAGTGCACGGACCATTTATCAGCTCGGCCCAGCGACGCGAGCTCAGACATCGGCCACACGACACCACAACAGCGCTGTGAGATGCAGTGAGAACCGTTTGAATTCGCTCAAATCTCCGAGATGAAAGAAAGATGAAAAAGTGCAGATATTCCCAACAACATTGAAGCGTAAAACATGAAACACAATGCGTAAAACACAATGTTGCACATTGTGAAACAAATAATCGATTAGTTCATGATTAGTTAAAGAGAGATTATTTTCCAACACACAGTTTACCTTGATTTACTGTAGTAACATAAACTTTAACTATGGTATTTTGGCAGAAATGTGGTATATTCATAATGAATGTTGCTGTATTAATAGTCATGTATGTGCATGCAACTGTATTAATACAGGAGTAGCTGAAGCATCCAATTAAAGTATTTTTTTTCTTATGAAATTTTTGCCTTTTATTTGTTGCACTAAATGTGTTATACTTTTGTTTTAGACAAATGGGTTAATTTGTGAAGCAGACTACAACAGGTGATCTTCTGCCTTTTAATTGAAACCTTTCAAGGTGAGTAATCTATTGAAATAAGTGATATATAAATGGGTTTTTACAAACTTATTTTTAACGACTAGCTTACTTTTCTGAAAATATTTCTTATTTTCTGCTTCATTCTAACACAGGAAGGAGTAAATGAAAGTTTTACACTGCTGGATGATAATGGTTCTCAATTCTGGTCCTGGACAGTACGCCTTCCTTATCTGGCACCAGTCTTGGACTCCTCTAACAAGCTAGTAAGTTGAATAATGATTAGAGAGACCAAATGTGCAGTGCTGGGGCTACTACAGATCCAGTTAATTGCTTATGTTTGTTTGTTTTTTCAGCTGTCTTCCCTCATTTTAATACAGTATGTTTTCATTTCAGTAGAGTCTAAGCTGTCTGATGACTGACAATAATATGGCAAAAAGAAAGCAAGAAGTCCTCACAGCCAAGTCGAGGAGTTCATGAATTCATAGACCAACTCAACAAACTGCAATGCGTGGAATTGATCCTCTGGAACAAAAACTATCGCAGAAATCATTAGAGAACATCCCAGACTTCACAGTTTTCTTGGAATGGTGAGTTTAATTATGTTCAGAATAGAGAGTATGCGCGTGACGTCACCGTCGAGTGACTGCGGTTACGCCCACTGAGTGGCAGAATGACTGCCGCGAAAAAAGAAAAAAAAACACCACAAAAATGGGAAAGAGCTTTAAGATTTATTTGTACAACTAGATTTGACAAGTAATTTGCAGTATATTTTTTACAGACTGCCGAAAGCTACAGTCCAGTTGTAGTGGGAGGTTCGAAAAATTTTACTGACTCGGATCTTTGAATCTCTTTTTTTAAAGTAATTTCATTAATTTCAGCAGAATGTATTTAAAATGTTACATGTCAATTGCCAAATTCATCAAACACATCAAATGCTGATCACATTTAGAATAAGAAAAAAATTGCAATGCTAGGAAGAGGCCAAATTATGAGAAACGGAAACGATTAATTAATTTATCTGGGTTTTTCAGGCTATGCAGTCTATTAGTTTACCTCACCTCCTGATCTAAGCCGTTCATTCATCCCGTGACATCCTCATAAACTGAGCTATGCAGTCTGTACCGGATACAGAATTGATTCGTTCACGTTTCGAGTCTATCGACTTCGGGTTCGAGTCATTTCTTTTAACACGTAACAGCCCCATTGACAGTCATGCAGTCGGTACCGGATACAGTATTGATTAGTTCATCTCTTGGGTTTGAGTCGTTCAGTTTTATGTCACGTAACTGTGTGTTGTTATTGGACTATATGTATAATATATATCTTTAGCAAAGTGATTTTCTCCATCATAGATAAAGTTTAAAGCATTACCAACTCTACCACATTCATATGGAAAAGAACCATCATAACAGAAATTCTTAAATTATAAATTGAAAGAAATTAAAAAGCTTTAATTTGAGACCAAAAACACAGCATATTACTGTTAAAAAACTGACTAAGTGCTTGTTTATAAGAAAGTTTGGGAATTATTATCTTATGTGTCCAGCGCTGTCACATCATTTCACGTGACAAAAGAACGAAAGACTAGAATCGAAGAATCAGACCCGAAGACTTGAGAGGTGAACTAATCATGTATCTTTCCGGTACTGACAAAAAATCATAATTGTTATGTTCACGCTCTTGTCTTCTGCTCTCGCATTTAACACAACACGCATGTGTCGAGGTGCTCTCGTGTTTGAGTTTAATATTTTGCAAATGAAGTGGTAAATTATGGTTAAGGGATAGAATATACTCATCATGCTTCATAAAATTGAGGTTGAACCACTGGAGTCGCATGGATTACTTTAATGACGTCTTTGCTACCTTTCTGGGGCTTAAAGTGATAGTTGCGTAGCTGTCAATGAAGGGACAAAAATCTCTCAGACTCATCAAAAAGATCTTTATTTATGTTCCGAAGATTAACGAAAGTCTTACAGGTTTGGAATGATATGAGGGCGAGTAATTAATGACAGAGTTTACATTTGTGGGTGAACTAACTCTTTAACAGCAGGTGTAATGAGTAATTAGAGTGACCATAATTTAATTCAATATACAGCACTGCTGTGATGTAACTTTTTCATAATTTAAACTGTTGATGTTGTCACAGTGCATGCCCAACTGAACTTTATTTATTCTTTTAAGGTTGGAAGTGGATCTGACATGGTGCCGATCTGAACAGTGAGACGAGCCCGGATCCACGTGACGATGCTTGGGGACAAAGAGAACTCGCAAGTTTTTATCATATTCAGTGTGAAAGCAGTTGAACAGAAGACTTTATTTCAAGCAATGGATCTGCTTCAAAAATGTTTAACATCTATGACATAAACTATTTCAAGACCTCTGCATCTATTTGGGAGTTTTTGTAGCATGCAAACTTTAATATATCCGGAGGAGTTCCTTTAACACATTGCTGCCTCATTAAGAACTTTGTTCATCATCATCATTAGGTCCAATAGTCAACATATGTATTTTTAGTTGTATTACTTAAGGTATGTTTACAACAACACATCAATGCCTTCAGTGTACAGTTGAATACCTTTTAATAAAGTTGTGATTAGAATTTAATGTTATTAATTTGTGTATTTTGTCCATAAATTTGAATTTAGTGAATTTTTAATTTTTGTGTGCTGTATGTATATATTTTATGTATTTGTACATGTTTTGAATGTGTACTGTTTGTACATATTTGCATAGGTTTTGAATTTATTATGTGTGTTGTATGTACACTTGTGTATTTTTAATTTATGTACACTATTTACATTAAATGCTAGACTCCCCAATATATAGTTTGTAATTTAAAAATATATTTGTTGAAACATATGTATTGTTTTATACAAATAAACTATCTGTATTTGAAAACAGTGCATTTTATTTATTAAAAATAAATATTTAACTAAACAGTTGGGTTATTTTAACCCAACTGGCATTTAACCCAATGCAATGGGTTAAAATAACCCACAGTTGGGACGGTGCTATACTAACCCATAGTTGGGTTACTTGTTGGGTTATTTTTAACCCAATTTTTTTAAGTGAGTAGTGTCACCCCCTGAGAAAAAAACTGTTCTAAAGTGCTGATGCATTGAGGATGCAGAAACAGAAATAGATCCTCATTAAAAAACCAGCAAGTGTCTGATGGGACTTCCCCATATGGACTATCAAATTGTCAACATGATAGTTTGGCCCCAGCCTTCAAAAAGATCAAACCTTGATATCCAAATGACTAAAATGAGTGGTTTGGAATATGTGATTGTTAACATGACAAAGAAGAAAAATGGTTTGTGTTGAACACAAAGTTACACAACTGATGGTTTCAAGAGGCTTGTGTTCGGGGGGTCTCACTCAGTCCACTGCGTAGTTTTTGAGCCTTTATGGAATGTGTAGCCAAAACTCTTCTGCAATAAAAAAGTGTAACTGAATACACCTCCTAATCCAGCCAGGACAATCAAAAGCACATCAGTTGAATCCTCAGTCACTTCCCACTCATATCACAGCATGATCTTATGGGACGGAGTCTGGGAGTAAGAAAATACGGGACATATAATTGATGGCACCTCCTTAAAATTGTGTTAAAGATGGTTGTGCTTCACTATCAGAAATATGTCACATATGTGAGGTAAAGATTAAATAGCTTTCTCATGTTGGACTATAGTTTGTGGTTGTGCTGTTAGGTGCTTTTGCACAGATTACAGGGATATATTGATTATGGGTTGTCTTGTGGGAGGTGAGTGGGTGGATAATTTAATGTGACAGTCCTAAAAAGAGCATCAGTTATAGGGCAATATTTTAACATGTATATACTGCTGTTGGTTCTACAGACAGTACTTCCATTATAACATATACTTTTAATCAAGTAAATGTCGGAATAACGACAGAGAATATCGCTCAAGGTTTATTTCCAAATGTCAATTTCTGCATATGGGTTAAGTTGTCACTATCTACTATGTAGTCTAATGTACAAAAATGTCAAATTAATTGTAATTGTATAAATGTAAAATATTGACTAGCCGTGTGTGCCAAATATATTTATATTATTACGAAACAAAAAGACCTAGACAATGTATATCAATAGGCTATATAATGTATCAATGTCAGATTCAACTAATGCCATTCAACTATTAATAAATAATAGGGAATTTTTTTAATGTGTCATAAAAGGGTTAAGAACATACAAAATCACTGGCAGAGAAAACATACACCTGATCTGAGTAATTGTACTTTTGACACAACCTCTGTGACAACTAGCCCCAATCTCCCTTAAATGCCCGACATTCTTTCTTCCCAAACATGAGCAGCACTAAACTCTTGACAGCTGATGTTCCATTTGTATCAAATCACTTTGTTGCAGTTGATTCTTTATAAAAATCGATTTACCACGCCCTTATGAAGCACAATTGGTTTGCATGTGTCCGCGGAGCCAATCAGAACCCCCGACTGACCCGTCCCGAACAGAAACCACCATGCTGTCTGGAGATCCGGCATAAGGTCCCCAGGGTTCATATGTGCGCACGAGACCCCATAAAACAACATTTACTGTCTCTGCAGTTGGGCTTTTCTCTCAACAGGACAAAGACATGAAAGCTTGAATGGATGACTCATTCAAAAGCGCGAGATTCATTTTGATAAACAGTACAACTTCTGACACACTGAAACTAGAATGATTCCACATAAGGAGTGAATGCTGAAGATTTCAGGGAGGAGTTGTGGGGATGGAGTGAATGTAAGTTGAGAGAATGGCGTATCACTTTATACCGGCCAGTTCCACTGACTTCACGATCAGTTCGATGCTTGGACAGCAGTCACAGTTTTTTCCTGTTGGATACGGGAAACAGCAGTTTGCGAACGTTCTCCATAACTCTATTCGCCTGGCACTCAAAGAAGCCGCTTCTCCCGCGCACGTCTCTGTGGAGACGAGAGAGCTCGGACTGACACCTGAGGATGACCCCCTGGTTCACCTGGAAGCCAAGGAACTGTGGGGGCAGTTTCACAAAAGCGGCACGGAGATGGTCATAACAAAGTCTGGAAGGTAAGACAAATCTTTAAAATGACTAGACCCGTGAGTGTCTTTTAAAAATTAATTTTGTGGTGTCAGTGTCACCATGTATTTCTAAATTGGACATTTGCACATAAGGTTCTCGGAACTTTGACTGACGTTCTGGCAAGGTTCTCTCAAAGTTAAGAACGAACATTCTTACATTAACGTCAATAGAATGTTCGTTTGAAGTTTTCTGGCCTTCAGCAATGCTCTTAAAACGTTAGGCTACTATAGGCCTATAACAATTTTTCTTCCCCTGAACGTTTTAGTTGGACGTTCATGTAACATAATTATTTTAAATGTTAGGCTACTCGTTGCAATATTTTCAAAGAAGATTCAAAACTATCCCATAATGTTTGCTAAATTGTTTCTTTAATGTTTTTTTTTTTTTAAACTGGTCATTTTGAAAATGTAAAGAATATTCAGAATCAGAAATAACGTTTCCATATTTGAACATTAGGTAACTAAACATTTTAGAACATATTTTTGTTATTTGAGTGTAAACGACAAGTAGCTAAGTGATCGATTTTTTTTTCTTCTTTGAGGCGCATGTTTCCAGCGTTTAAAGTGCGCTGCAGCGGCTTTGACAGGAAGGCGAGGTACATCCTGCTGATGGACATAGTGGCGGCTGACGACTTCAGATACAAGTTTCACAACTCCCGTTGGATGGTGGCTGGAAAGGCCGATCCAGAAATGCCCAAACGAATGTACATCCACCCAGACAGTCCTGCTACCGGGGAGCAATGGATGTCCAAAGCTGTCACCTTTCATAAACTCAAACTGACGAACAATATATCTGACAAACATGGATTTGTGAGTAGCTAATATGTGATTTATAATTTATGAACGACCTTTATTGTAAATTTTTACCTTAAACTAATTTTCTCTGTCACCACTCACCAAGCAAGTGTAAAAAGCAATTGCTCTAAATTCAACAAGTTGCATGCTATCAAACAGCTCTGTGTGAAATTAAATTTAAAAATGGTGGAATCCGAACAGAAATGTTTTTAAATTATTGTTTTAAAATAATTAGTGTTTAATGATTATGAAAAAGGATATGATTTTGTTTTGCAGACAATTTTAAACTCCATGCACAAATATCAGCCGAGGTTTCATATCGTTCGAGCCAACGACATCCTCAAACTGCCGTACAGCACATTCAAAACATACGTGTTTCCTGAGACCGAATTTATCGCTGTTACGGCATACCAAAACGAAAAGGTGACATGATGGATTCAAATGTTTCATCCATGAAACCACACATTATCCCAATAAAGTTGTAAACTATTTTTTTCACAACATTTAAGAAATGTGATATCTTCATTAACACGTTAACCTTACCGTTACAGATAACTCAGTTGAAAATCGATAATAATCCATTTGCAAAAGGATTCCGCGATACCGGAAATGGGAGACGAGAGAAAAGGTCAGATTTGTTTTCTTTCAGATTTCATAAATATGCCTATAAATCCTGTTTAAAATTCCACTTAATGATTCTATTTTGCTTTTTAATTTATTTTCAGGATCAGCCTTTAGCCTACTGAAAAGTTTAACTAGGCCTAATGGTCCGTGTACATTGCGTTCATTCATTTTTTGATTTAATATTGAAAGTAGAAAAATGAGAAAACAGCTCCTGTTTCGTTTTTTTTATTTTTCCCAAAAAATGAAAAACAAGAATTCAGCTTAATTTTTCGTTTTTCGTTCTGAGGTCGAAAAATGAATAAACAGCTTCAATTTTCGATTTCTACACGCGGGCGGGAATGAAACGCCCCTTTCCTCTGATTTGTCAGCCGAAGATCAAACTGTTGCGTCATCTGTTCTTCCTCAGGTCCGCACTGCATAATAAGAGTCCTCCGCTCCTGCAGCTGATGTGCCGATTCTTATCCCTTTTTTTGCAACTACATTTAATCTTTTTCTCATCAAACAACCAGACTAACAGATGGCTCGACACAACCCGTACATGGGAAGAGCAATGTCCCGTTTTTTTTATCATGAAGCACGCTGATTTATTCCAAAGTGACTTAAGATTATATAATAACATAATGCATTTTACTTCAAATAATCTAAATGTTGACTTTTAAAAGTAGGCGCGCAAAGAAGTATTTTGGTTCATTTTTGGTGTGCGCCAGAAAGATCTTCAAGGAGACAGAGACGCGCTAAAGCAGCACATCATGTTGTTTTCTTTATTTTTCAAAGGCATGACATTTTGTAGTCATTTTGAATGTACAAAAATGAAAATATACATTTTACTGTTTCAAATGACAGAGTATTAAACGACAGAGTATTATTTCTCCAGCTGAGGAACAAATCCAAGTGATGGCGCCGGTGCATCGCGCACAACATATCACTTCACTTCTGGCACTGCTAACTTGACATCGCAGCCTGTTCATTATTCAAATAAAACAGTCAACCAACCAAACAAACCAAACAAAAAGTTATTCTGCTTAATTGAATTGGTATTTTGTACAATAGACTGTGCCGGTCAGTCATAATAACTTGCTGTTATTACAAACTCATTTCCCTTGAAAGATGCTGATTTAGCCTTCGTGTAGGCTATATTAGAATTTGACTGAAGAACGAAGCCTTCTTTACATTAATAGTTAGCATCCGTTACATTGCAAATATGGAAACGTTGGACCGTAGAGAGATGCGCGAACCAAACTTCGGTACAGTTTCAGTTTAGATTCAAATAAATTTGTTTAGGCTTGGCGTCTAAAATAGGCTAAATGTTGTTTGTAATAAAGGGCACTATAAGGTATTTTTATAGGCTACTATGTATATTTTTATTATACTTAGCTTATTTTTCATTCTTGTTGTTTTCTAAATAGCCTACCATTCATTTAAGGATTTGACATACAGTAAGGGGAAGTAACATATGCATAGCCTATGTTATTAATAGTGTTTATAATGTTAATTTTGTCTTTTACACTATTTCTGAATAGGCTAATAATAAAATGCGTTTTTTACAAGGTTGTGATGCGCGCGTGTTTTACTCTCAACTTGGCCCAGTGCGCCGCGCACAAGCTAGTCAATGCATTATTCTTTCCTTTTTTATTAGTTTTTTAAATATTTAATTTACGAGGGAGACAATGCTAACAGCCGTCATTTACCCTGCCATACCAAGCTGAATTTATATCTACAGAAGAAAGCCCTGTTTAGGCTCTTCCCATGTATGGGTTGTGTCGAGCCATCCGTTAGTCTGGTTCTTTGATGAGAAAAAGATTAAATGTAGTTGCAATAAACGAGATAAGAATCGGCACATCAGCTGCAGGAGCGGAGGACTCTTATTATGCAGTGCGGACCGGAGGAAGAACAGATGACGCAACAGTTTGATCTTCGGCTGACAAATCAGAGGAAAGGGGCGTTTCATTCCCGCCCGCCTGTAGGAATCAAATATTTAAGCTGTTTATTAATTTTTCGACCTCAGAACGAAAAACGAAAAATTAAGCTGAATTCTTGTTTTTCTTTTTTTGGGAAAAATAAAAAAAGGAAACAGGAGCTGTTTTCTCATTTTTCTACTTTCAATATTAAATCAAAAAACGAATGAACGCAACGTACACGGACCCCTAATCCATAGGAACAGGCTATTTTGGTCTGGCCTTTTTTGTTTTAATGACAGCAGCACTCGAGCTGTATGAACACAACTTGTAAAACCTGATGATTATGTTCTTCAGTATGATTTGAGATTGATTCACAAAGGTTCATTAACCTTTGGAATAAAGGATATAGGCTATTTGATTAGAATCTTTCTTATTTATGTCATGTCTTTGTTTTTAATTTCTCGCAAACTTTTTCTTTATTTCCATTTTGAATCTCAGATGTTCAATGTGGATTTATGAACAGCACGGTCTGAAAATAATCTTTTTAATCCACTGACATGATTATTTTTCAATACTTAGGAAACAGATGTGCGATGTGGAAGCGAAAAAAGCCAATACAGACGACTCATCTTTTGACCAAAGTTCATCAAATTATTTAATTCAAGAAACCAATGTTGTTACATCAACTTCCACAGGTTTAAATTTAATTTATACTATATATATTTTATCTGTTTTATATATTTATCTATTTTACTGGCTAATGTGGCTAATAATATTGGTATTCCAAACACACATTTATGAGATATTTTTATTATATTTATTCTACAGATACGAATGAGAGCGACATTGATGGATATGGAGATGAGAAGGAAAGCAATGAAGATGAGCAAAATTCCAGAGTAATCTCTACAAAAGTGCAAGAGTCAAAGGACATTTCAAAAGAGAAGATACATGGAGATTGGAACATAGAAGTCAACAACAAGGAAAAGCTTGGTGAGGAGGAGTCTCGTGAACATTTACCCTTTGATAAAAAACATGGTGAACAATCCAAGTTTGCAGTTGATGTGACGGATGTTTCTCAGAAGGCTTTGCTCGCTCGGCCCTATTACATCCCCCATCCAGGCCTAATTAATTCGCTGCGTGTGCCGGCACAAGTCTTGTCAAATTTATGTCAGTTTCATTATGTTGGAACACTTCCACTTTTGGCATCTGAAGCAACTGGTCCTTGGTTATCTCGAAGGTCAAATGAAGGGGAGGGTCAAAGTCACACCACTTCAGTCTCAACCTCACAACAAAGACTTACTGGCATGCCAGATTTACCACCTAACTTTCAGCAGCACAGAACGACCTCTCAGGTAGGTCCATAATTCATGATGTAAGCCTAATATATCACTAAAAATAAAAGGAATTTAAAATAAAATGATTGATTTAAAAATAATAAAACGTAGCCTATATAATAAAATATAAAACGACACCAAAGATGTTAAATTAAATATGTTGTTATTTTATAGCCTTTAACTTGCATGTAAATTATAACTAAAATCTAAAATCTAAAAAAAATCTACTTTTCACAGAATGTGCTTGTTTCGACGCATGGAAGTGTCTTACCTTATCCACAGAGTTACATGACTACATCTGCTGCCACCTCCTCTGCGGTACCATACCAGGTTCAACGCAACCCTTTTCTCAATGTTAGCTACCGATCCCGATGCAGACCCTACCCTGTACCAATGTGGGTGCATGGCCGAAAAATGCCACAAACCTCTGTATTTATACCATATGGTGAAACTGATACAAATGAGCATGCTGGTATTACAACTCCTGGATCAACTGAGTTAAGATCAAAACCTAATGAGGATCAAAACACAACGTTTCGGGATCTCTAGAGATGACTGTACAGAAACAACAAATAATTTAGTAAGCTGTAAATAAGTTTTTGGAATGTATCAACTGAAGGTTATGGGATTAAAAATAATATATACTATTTATTCTTTAGTCTTTATCTGCTGTGTGAATGTGTGAAAAATGCATTAAAAAAAACATGAAGTTGCAGAGCAACCATTAAATAACTTTCATACCAATTTCTCTGTTTTCCCATTTATTTGCTTTACTTTATTATTATTATTATTAGAACAGCACCATTTTTAAATAATTATTTTTTAATTTTCAACAAGTCTGTAATTGATAGTAACCATATGGCTAATAATCTGTACTGTACATATCACTTAAGCATATTTTTACTATATGCAATATATCACAGTCTTAGCAATATAATTGTTTATTTAAGATTGTGGGGATGCCTTTTAAAAAAATAATAATATGTAAATAAATCTTACATTGAGAAATTGTATTTATAGTTTAAGAAAATGTACATACAACCTCACACCTTTAGTATTCATGAGGGCAAAAAAATAAATAAAAGATTTAATGCTAAATATATTATTCTTTCTAAATAAAACAGTCCTACAGTGGATTGTGCCCTAATGAGCACAACGTACTATTCACAAACAGTACTATTCCTCCAAAAAATCTATCCTGTCAAGTAACTTTTCTTGGCAAAAAAAAGTTCCCCATAATACATTTGCCACAAAACTGATGTTGAACTCAAATCAATTCAGCAATTAATTAATTTTATTCATTTATTTTTTATGAAATGCTTGAAGAAAATAAACCAAACAAACAAACAAACACAAACATTAACAACAATAAACAGAGCAATTCCAGGGTCCTCACACCATCGGTGCTCGGGCCCTAATTATTGTCATTGTCATAACATAATACAACAATACTCCAGAGTCCTTTAGTCTTTCAGTCCAGAATAAATTACTTAAATCTTTCAATCCGGATTAAATTTCTTCAGTTTTTCAGTCCAGATTAAGTGCCAGACCACTGAAGATTAATATGAAATGACGTAACGCTACACAAATAGCGTCATCACAATGCGCCGCCTATTTTGACTACTGTACACACTCAGTTTTAGCTTGTGTACACAAGTAGCAGTGTAATATGGTTCATATTCGTTCACAATATGGTACACAAGTCGTATAATATTAAATAATACCGCCAGTAATATGTCGACTGGCATTTACAGATGCGACTGGCAAAATCACCGCTAAGTTAGGTAGCTGCTGTCACGTTCATTAGCTGAAAGATCAGCTAGCCGTTCAGAAATCATGCCGCAGATTTCAGTCAACTACATTTTGTTATGCGGACAGTTCTTATTGCTCTTTACAGTGCTACTTTTACAGTGCCTGGACGGGATTCACTCGGAAAACTCAACCGACCCACCTGGAAACAGGGTAACGACCAGCAAAACTGTTCTGTTCAGCGAACAACCGGGAGAAACACTTGTGACGCAGAGTGTTATAACGTTACCTACTGAAACATCAAATCACACGGAGCAGTACGAGTACAACCCTCCGTCACCTGTCGTCCTCTGTCGATACCTGTAAGTTCACTTCATCTTTCTGAAGCACGGGGCCTGTTTTTTTGTGAACAACAACGACTTACAGTTCAGTGGGCGCTGTTATAGTTTGTGAAGATGTGCTATTATCTCGTTTAGACCAGAGGAATTCATATTCTGCCAAGATCCAGTCGATCACGGAGGAAATGTCTCTGCCTTTCAGGAGATGGGCTATGGATGTGTAAAGGCAAGTTCAGTGGCGTTACACTTTTTTTAAGGTGTCCTTGTTACAGTGCAATTGAGTAACGTTAGTAGTAATTAGCCTAACTATCTCCCGGTTTCACAGACAAGGCTTAACCTTAGTCCCAGACTAAAATGCATGTTTGAGCTTAATATAAAGGGTTATGGGTAGGATTTGGTTTGTTGTAGGGTTGTATGTAATTATGCATAATTTATAGTTGTAACTATAGTAACTACACGTGAGTGTAACAAGCACACTGTAAAATAAAGTGTTACCTACATTTTTATTGGAAAGGTATACTCCCATATCTGCAGTTTTATCTTGCTTTTTAATTTTTTGTTTGTTTTTGTAAAATCCCTTCCAGCTGATGTTTATGTATCTGTCGCAAAGCTAAAAACATACAATTTATTTCATCTTGTAGTTTGGCGGTCAAGTGTACAAAGATGTGAACCATACCCAGGTGTTATGCACGGCACTGGATGGCATAGAGTGTGCTGGACCACGGGAGTTTCTCAGAGGCAATGAGCCATGCATCAAGTAAGTGAACTCGAATATAACAGGGTTCCATGTCGTGGACATTCTGGAAATCTGGAAAGTGGAAATAACAGCATTTTCTTTTTGCACTAAGTATAAAAAGTATAACATGCTATTCATACTTTAGTGCAAATAGTGGTAGATACTACAGTATTTGCATCTCAGTGTCTGTATTGTAAGTAAATAAGTACATTTTATTTTTAGGGCACATTTAAATTCAGCTTACACTGACCAAAGTGCTGTACAAAACAAACATAAAATACAATATTTTCATCAAATCAAAGATAACAGTTGCTATTGCTAATCCATCATTTAAAAGAGTAAAGATGTGTCTTAAAGGGATAGTTCACTTTGAAACACATTTTTGGTATGTTTTAGCTTACCTCAAGGGCATCCAAGATGTAGGTGTCTTTGTTTCCGCAGTATTTTCAATTTTGATATTTTTAGGTCAAACCGTTCTTGTCTGTCAGTCATATAATGCAGGTCTATGGTCACCACCTCAAAGAGCATGCACAGAGAAGTTCAAATTAAACATGATTTAATGACTCGTAAATGTGTACACATTGATGGCCTAAGGCACGAAACGAGCGGTTTGTGTGAGAAAACGAACAGTATTTATATAGTTTTTACCTCTTGTAATCACAGCCACGTCCAAGTGATCTGAGGGCGCAGGCGCTCGGTCTGTGCAAGCGCCGGAAAGTGGTGGAAGTGATCTCTCGCGCGTGTACGTCACAAAACGTACGTCACGAAACATGAAACATTTTACGTCATGAAAAAATTCAACATTGTCTGTTGATATATCGAAATCGTCTTCCATTGCGATTTCCTGTATATCTAAATATGTTTAGATCTTCACAGTGAAAGGTAACACTTCCGAAATCTCTGTGTAAACAATGAGTGACGTACACGCGCGAGAGATCACTTCCGGCGCTTGCGCAGACCGAAGCGCCCACGCCCACAGATCACTTGGACGTGGTGTGGTTACAAGAGGTAAAAACAATATAAATACTGTTCGTTTTCTCACACAAACCGCTCGTTTCGTGCCTTAGGCCATCAATGTGTACTTACATTTACGAGTCATTAAATCATGTTTAATTTGAACTTCTCTGTGCATGCTCTTTGCGGTGGTGACCATAGACCTGCATTATATGACTGACAGACAAGAACGGTTTGACCTAAAAATATCAAAATAGAAAATACTGCGGAAACAAAGACACCTACATCTTGGATGCCCTTGAGGTAAGCTAAAACATACCAAAAATTAATTTCAAAGTGAACTATCCCTTTAAGTCTGGATTTAAAAACAGAAATAGAAGGAGCACTCATAATGTCAGGTGGAAACTGATTCCATAACCGGGGAGCAGCAAACTACAAAAGCTCTGTCACCTTTCGATTTAAGATGTGACCGTGGGACATGTAGGAGAGCTTTATTGGCAGGCCTGAGGGACTTAGGAGCTGAATTCAAATAAATAAGATCAGAAATATAAGTGGGTGCTTGTCCGTTAAGAGCTTTAAAAATAATCAGCAACATTTAAAATAAAATTCTGAAATAGACAGAAAGCCAGTGAAGAGAAGCTAAAATCTTACATTTTTAAAAACTTTTTTGCATCAGTTAACAGTTTAGCTGCTGCGTTCTGAACCATCTGTAAATGTGCCAATGAAGATTGAGGAAAACCATGGTATAAAGAATTACAATAGTCCAGCCTTCATGTAATAAATGCATGAATACATTTTGTAGTACATTATAAAACAGAATGCAATAATAACAACAACATATTTCGTCTATATAATATATTTCTAAAAATCATTAATTGGATGCAGCCTTATTAGGTCCTTTTACTTGTCATTAACCTTAAATGGTGGGCAGAGTTATTGTCAATAGCTTTTGCCAACAAAATGCGCTATTTCCACTTAGTGTAAATAGACACTCCGATATTTTATTAGATAAATTACTTCATATTGTTACATCGCTCCCCGGTCGAGGAGTAATAGGAATGACGAACAAGGTTAAATAATTTGAGAGACAAGGAGGTTTTCCCGTAAAATCTGGTAAAATTAAATTTAGTCTTTTATTTTAATAAGAAATAAAGAAAAAACAGAATTAGTCAAGAGTATCAGGAGGGGTTTAAGCCAAAACATCTAACAAAATCAAATTCTTTCTATGGTTAAAGAAAAACTAACTAACCTGCTCAACAAAGAAAATGAATGGGGAACTTCCCTACCTCCCTAACTAAACCAAAATCAGGAGAAAACTATTAAACAAAAGGTGGCACCCGCCTCCCTACTCAAAAAGAAGTAATTTGGTTCAATAGATTACATTTCTTACAATTCAATGTTGGGTGGCACACATCTCACCAATCATATAATCATAAAACAATTTCAGTCTTCAAAGTTAGCAAGAACAGGGTCTGGGGCAGAGAAAAGAACCCTCTCCACACAACACGCTCAATTTTGTCTCTCCTCTTCTTAATGAGCACTGAAGCTTTATACCACTTCCTTCCAGTCATCTGCCAATCACAACCGGTAGGGAAACCAGCAAGGTAATTGGGATCAAGTGGCAGTCGTAAATACCTGTTAGCTGAAAACATGGCGGAATAAGAGGGGGAAAAAAGAGGAGAAATACACCAAAAACAGCAATACGCATAGCAATAACCTTAATCGCATCCCCAAATTATAATAAACAAAAGAAACAACATGTCCTGGGACGTAACAATATCATAAAATCATAGAAATTATTATAAACTTTAAAAAAAGGAAATATCTATACTTGATTTTGATATTTCATCAGCTAGTTATTGCTCTTTTGTAGAGTAAAACTTGCTTGCTAGCCTTATAAATGTTTGTTTTGTAAGCGAAGTGTTCTTTTGAGTCGGTTCGTTTTAATGAATCACAAAAATGGTTCACAAAATGTCTGAATGATTCATTAGCAAACTGTTCTGAATAATAATGATTTTTTAAAGTCATTATCCAGTAATCACAAATAACTAGAAAGGTAATGGAAAATAAATTTGTAAAAAACGTCGGAACCCCGATAATCGCTTTTACTGATCATTCGTGTCACATATTTATTATTTTAAGAAAATAACACTAATATGAGATGACTACAGTTACACAAAGTGTTTCCTGTTGTTTGACGTCTGCTTCACAGGAGCATTGCATAATTTTTCATTTCTTTACCACAAGAGGGCAGTGAGGTACTGTAGATTCCTTTCACTAAGAAGTCTACGTGCATAATGTATCTGGCCATCAGTAAATAGTCATATCGATTCACAAGCTTTACACTAAACATTAACTATTCTCATTATGAACTTTTAACTGTCGACAGTGTGTTCAGTGCATGCATTGCTTACATGCGTTATCGCAATATTTTTTTATACGGTCTATTAATGCATTGAAATTAATGGATTGTTTTTCCTCTTTGATATTTAAGATACACAGGACACTACTTCATCACCACCCTACTGTACTCATTTTTCCTGGGATGTTTTGGTGTCGATCGGTTCTGTCTCGGGCACACTGGGACTGCGGTGGGAAAGCTGCTTACCCTGGGTGGCCTTGGCATCTGGTGGTTTGTAGACCTCATTCTCCTGATAACAGGGGGACTGACTCCCAGCGACAGCAGCAACTGGTGCACTTTCTACTGATATAAAGTGACTGCAGCTTTTCAGCTTTCTTGTACTCGCAAGTTATATTACATACACTGAATGCATGTGGGCTTACATGGGCCTTATTTGCCATTATTATTTGTAAAATACTGTTTCTCTTATTTCTTTTGTAAAGTGTTTATGTGAAGCAGTGATGTAAATAAATATATGCCATCTTCCAAGAGTAAAACTCTTACATTATATCTCGTTTATATATCAATATGTATGATGATCCAAGTGTAATCTTTATTAAACCAACAACAAAGTTGTCTTGGAAATTAGTTTGGTATTTTCAATACACACTACATTTCTCTGCCTTTGTTTCTTTTTTGTTGTATGATCTGTCTGAACAAATGATGTTTAAAATCACCAAGTTTATTGCTGACTGTGCCAAAACAGCTGCAGAAATGTTACGGACCTTTTTTTTAGACCGAATACCTATAAAGAGCTGTCAATGGACAGATGTTATGAAACAGCTTGCAATTAAAAATACATACAACAATAGACTCTATTAAACATGCATCCCTTGGCAGTTTTATCACACTTTTCAAAAAACTATTGGGTGAAAAACTTTCCTTTTCATTAATTTCCTCTTTCATGTTTGGCAGTTTGCGTGTTCCTTGTTCATTATGTATGAGATTTATTTCCTGCTGAACAGTAGATCTGAAGAAAGGGGCACTCTGGGATATGATGCATGCAACACATCCAAGATTACTGTTTTAAAACAACATGTTCTCACAATTTTTGTTAAAATCATATGGATAAAAAGGCGTTTGACTGGTGAGTGGCAGTGAAAATGATTCCTTACTTGACTACTCTTGAAAGCAGCAGGTAGTAAGTACATGTGGTGTGTTTGTTGACCATGATTGAATTCAGCCTGACAGATCATCAACCTCAATATTTCATGCAATTTAAGTTTCTAATTTAAAACACTGCAAAGAGTGCAAGCTGTTATTTATGAAGTGCTTTCAACAATACCATCATACACTACTACATTTGAGGTCAGTAAGATTTAGTAAAGAAAATGTTACAAAAGATTAGTATTTCAAATAAATGCTGTTCTTTTGAACTTTCTAATCAAATAATCTAAAAAAATGTATCAAGGTTTCCACAAAAAGTATGAAATATTTACACCAAATCAGCATATTAGATTGATTTCAAAGGACCGTGTGACACTGAAGACTGAAGTAATGATGCTGAAAATTCAGCTTTGCATTTACATTTTAAATGTATAAAAACAGTTAATTTAAATTGTAATAACAAACAAGTGACATTAAACCCAGTCAGGAGAACATATACAGAAGAACATTATATCTATACATCATTCCACAGATAAAATACTTGAGTATTTGTATCAAAATACATCACTAGCCCTTAACGCTTCATCATGATACTCTATGTAATCATTATGATGTCCTTTTCAAATAAAGCATGTTTGTGGATAATGCGTTGTTTAGATAAAAACTAGCAACAGAAATCTTTCTCAGTCCACTTCGTCAGGAACCACCGTTAGTGTGATTTCTTCATTAGCACGTCGCACTACCAAAGAGAGGATTTCGTCCGACTGCACGGCCTGACTCACGTCCTCTGAAGAATGCACTGGATGTCCGTTAATGCTGATGATCACATCTTGGTTGACCAAGCCAGCACTACAAACAAATCACAATATGTGAAACATTGTGATACTCTTCATTATTGTACCACAGAACAGCACATAAATGTTAATTGCAACAGTAAACTGACCAGCCTTTGGATTTAAACCATCCCATTTGGTTAGCAATAGAGAATGATTTTTGTGATTTGTTGCTTGTTCAAGTGGACAATGCAGCTGAAGAGAACACAGCTCAATCCAATAGCTGTATCCACTTAAAGGGACAGTTCATCCAAAAATAAAAATAATATCATCACTTACTCGCACTCAACTTGTTCCAAACCTGTCATTTCTTTCTTCTGTTGAACACGAAAAGAGATTTTTTGAAGAATGTTGGTAACCAGAAAGTTGACGGTAGCCATTGACTTCCATAGTATTTTTTCCTACTATGGAAGTCAATGGCTTCAACATTATTTAAAATATCTTCATAAATTAAATTAAATTCAGTTTTTTACTCACCCCCATTTCATTCCAAACCTGTACGATGGAAGTCAATAAGAACAGAAAAAATATACAACAAAAGTCAATGGGAACCGAAACATTTGTTTTACCAACATTCTTCAAAATATCTTTTATTAGGTTTCACAGAATAAAGTAAGTCATACAGGTTTAGAATGACAAATGATGACAGAATTATTTTTTTTTTGGATGGATTATCCTTTTAAGTTTCTAATGCCGGACACTTATCATATGAAATTAAAATAAAATAAAAAACACAGGGGGGAATTTCATCATGGGACAGAGAGGTGCTTCAGGAAAAAAAATGTATTCATAGGGTAAATATGTAAAAGTCCCTGTGGTATGTGATGAGGATATAAATCTTTATCTGACTGAAGGTTATGATGGTATGAAACGGGCCTCTGGGCCTAGATGAGTGAAGAAAGAGCTGCGGTTAGAGTTAATGAGTAAGATGAGGTGGTGTAGGCAAATCCCTTTACCTGAAGGCAGCTGTCCCTGGAATAACCTCATACACATACACTCCTGAGCTCACATCTGGGAACTTGCTGTCCTTCTCCTTAAGCTCCCTAATCAAACTGATTCAATAATGTCAAAAACGCTATCAAGATCACTTTATATCTTCATCAAAGCATGTTTGAAAAAAAAAAAGAAAAAAAAATCAAACTTACGCAGCCGAAAGTTGAAGCATACGCACTCCCATATATTTCTTTTTAGTCAGCATTTTTCCTGAAGTGTAAGAAAACAGCTACTTAATACAAACAAGATAAAAACAACCAAACAGCTAAAACAGCTAAACAGAAGTTGTTTGCAAACCTTTTATTTGTCTGTCATAGGAGTCTGCAAGGAACTGCCGTATGCAGTGTGAGGGAATGGCAAATGATATTCCAGGCGTAACCTTCAAAGTGTTTATGCCAATTACATCCCCATCCTTGAAACCGCAAACAGGGAGCATAATATTGAAATGCACTGTAATGAATGAACAGCTACCTTGAGACACACGAGGGACAGTGGTCAATGGGTTTAATGATTTAATTCAACAGTAATATGAAATACTGAGGTGACTGTTTAAATAACTTAAATGAAAGATGCTTTTATGAAGTATATGAAAAAAGAAAAGAAAAAAGCCATTGTTTGATTACAGTTTTATGGTGCATCTGTGCAATTGTTTTTATACATTTTCAAGCTCCTATTGTGCACTATAAATGGAAATATTATTTTTTTTACTGCAGAGCCAGATGCATGCTTGAGCCTGAGGCTTCTTCAAGGACACATGTTGTGTTTTCCTTTACAAAGATCAATAAAATAATATAAACCACCGCAGGTAATTTGCCCAGGGTATACTAAATTTCCAGATGGAAGCAGACATTGAAATAGTAGATTCTGCACAGTAATGAACCATGAATACCATCACTGAATGATGAACAAATAAAAATAAGAGTTATAACCTTGGGGGAAGTTTTACTGAAACAAATAAAGATACACAAGAGCTATAGCAGCTGAGAAAGAATTATTTTCAAAATATAATTGATGCCGAATAAGAGACCGGAGAATAAATGGTTCTTACCAAGTTTACAAGGGGGCCTCCTGAGTTGCCATACTGTGAGAGAAAAAAAAAAAAAACTATTATATTCCATTAATTTACATGGACATATACTATACTGAAAATAATGTCTATGTGTAGAATGGTTACATTTATAATGGCATCTGTTTGAATATACTCCATATCAGAGTTCTGCAGGCCAAGTTCATGACCTCCTCGGTGGGTAGTGCTGATGATACCGGTGGTCACTGTGTTTTGAAGGGAAAACGGGCTTCCCACGGCCACTACAAACTCTCCTGGCCTCAAGTCTGATGAATGACCAAGTAAAAGCACAGGCAGGGGAGTCTGTATAAAAGAGAGACAAACATACTGGATTTCATTAATTCCTCTAAAACATATTTTGCCAGCTTCCTCATTTTTGCAGCTTGTCTACTCCATCATCTTGAATTGTTTTGACCCCGAAACACAGTTTTGTGCACAAATTATATCTTTAAGTGGCTGTCGTAAAATAAAAACTTTTGAGAAAAGGGCACAAGATTACAAACAATTTTATGACTTTTTTTTACCGAATTAGATTTATTCCAGCCAGTGTTATTACTATTAACTAAATCTGTTAAAAAAATATTTGTTAAAATTTTGCATACTGAAATGAAGCTGCAATAAAATAGAATAAGAAATGTTGCCTTGACAACTAACTGAAATAAAAAAGTTGAAGTTAAAATACTAAAATTAATAAAAATTAAAACGTTTACAATTAAAATTAAAAAGTTACATATAAATTAAAATCAAAGTGAATTCAATAACAGCGATCTGTCACACCATACTAAAGAGCATCAAAATGACATTTTATTTGAATTTCATAATTACATTTGAATTGAATTTCTTTACTGTCATTGTATGCTATTTACTCTCATTGCACCAGTCCAATGGAATTACACTCAAAGCTTCCTTAGATGCAGTAATGAAATAATACGAATAATGGTAAGAATTATACTAATACTAAGCATATACATTCAATAAAATACAAATAGCATAAAAATAGATTAAATAAAAAGCAAAAAAAAAAAAATCAGTCCAGTGTGGAAATGACAGTGACAATAGCTAACAGCAGTACACCTAGTATACACCACTGTAAAAAAAAAAGTATAAAACAATGTCAACAATATTAATTGTTCAGACAAATACCCCTGTAACAATTGTAGCAATTACACACTATTCTCGATGCATTCCATTAATTTTGCCAAACAAATAAAAGCTTACAGTTAAAAAGTCAAAGAATGATGATTGGCTTGGTTCAGACTGAGCATCTATAGCTCTGGGAAAAAAAATATTCCTCAGTTTTGAGATATGGGCATAAAATGCCTTGCAACGCCGGCAGACGGGAGTATTTCAAACATGTGACGGCATAGGTGTGTGTGTGGTCTTCCTAAAAGCTTTCATCAGACAGTGTGATAGATGTCCTCTATTGCTAGTAGTTCAACTCTCTGGAGTGCTTTTCTATCACTAGCTGTACAGAAAACACACAGAACATGCAGCATGTTAAAATGCTCTTTATAGCACACCTTATAGAAGGTGATCATCTTTAACATTCTTGGGAAAAACAGTTGTTGCGCTTTCTTAATCAATGCAGTATGGACCATGTGATTTCTTCTGAGATGTATGTGCAGAAACTTAAAACTGGACACTCTATATCTCCATTGATGAAGACTGGAGCATATTAAAGCTTCTGTGATTTCCCAAAGTGCACTGAACAAAATTATAAACACAACACTTTTGTTTTTGCCCCCATTTTTCATGAGCTGAACTCAAAGATCTAAGACCTTTTCTATGTACACAAAATGCCTATTTCTCTCAAATATTGTTCACAAATCTGTGTTAGTGAGCACTTCTCCTTTGCTGAGATAATCCATCCACCTCACAGGTGTGGCATATCAAGATGCTGATTAAACAGCATGATTATTGCACAGGTGTGCCTTAGGCTGGCCACTATAAAAGGCCACTCTAAAATGTGCAGTTTTACTGTATTGGGGGGGTCCGAATACCAGTCAGTATGTGGTGTGACCACCATTTACCTCACGCAGTGCAACACATCTCCTTTGCACATCTCCTCTGTCGGCACATCTCCTCCTTCTTTCACAATTCTCTACAACTGGCTCATTGCTACTTCCGGACCAACTCATGATACAGTGTGTCAAATCTTAGATAAATAGAAAAATCACATGTCTTGTTCAAAAAAAAATAAAAAAAATAATAAGTTACTATCTTCTGTGCTGTCACCCTTTTAGAAAAGTCTAATAGGTTTTGGTGAAATGTTTGAAGCCAGCAGCCAGTTTGGGCCTGAGCCTGTCCCTGCCTGCCTGTGCTCTGTAGGGGGCATTTTTATGACTTCAGGCTGATGCACCAGGCTTGATTACCAGTGCTTCTAGAGCAGGACGGCTTTACACTCTGTCTCAACCTTGACTCCGCGGGCTACTGCTGGGGGCCTGAGCGCTGCAAAATAACAGATTGCCATCTGCCTCCCCAGCACTTTTCTTCTACTTTTCTACTCCTTTCAGAAACCACAGGCAGCCGTACACAGTCTGGGACTGAATTAAAGTGATTACCAATCATTGTGCTACATGCTGTTGCTATGGTCTGGGTTATGGCGAGACGTTATCGGTGTTGGCAGAAGATGCTCTATGCCGCTGATCAAAGACTCTCTTTAACACGCAATTGCAAGTTTATATCTCGCAATTCTGACAATCTTTTCTCTTTTCTTCTGACTTTATATCTCCCTCCCAACTGTTATAAAGTCAGAATTGCGCAATTCTGAGAAAAAAAAGTCAAGTTCATTTCTCACAATTTCGAGTTTATATCTCACAATTCTGATTTTATAAAAACGTTATAAAAACGTAGGGGTGTAAACCGGACAGTTCATCATGATACAATATGATATCGATTCTCTCAGCCAGCGATACGATATTTGTCAATACCTCAAAAAAATGTGCGATATGATTTGATTTAGGGCTATATCGATTGATTATATAGATATTTAGATAGTTTGTGCCAAGTTTACACAACCAGTTATATTTTTATTAACTCACAAATGGAACCAAAATATATAATATGAACGTTTAATTAAACTCTTTGAAAATTGCACACCCTCTACCATTTGGGACATATATTACAGAAGAGTTCATTTGCAAAAACAGATTTTTATTGTGCATTCCAAGAAATATCAATCAAACTGCAGCTGAATTGTTTTGATTAAAGGTGGGGTATGGGATTTGCAAAACGGCCGGCAGATTTGGAAAATAAACAACTCAAATGGTCCTACCTTCTTTCCTCTAATGCTGGCCCTGATTCGCTCGAGGGTGATGGGGGGAGGGGGGTATGGTACAACCGTTTGATTGACGGACTTACTGTCCAATGATTCTAGGTGGTCTTGGAAATGATTGGCTGGAGTTTTTCGAGTCCTGCCCGTTCCACAGATGATTAAATTGCTTAATTTTTATTTCAGTGCTTCTAACTTCTTCTACAGCTTCTAAGTGGCTGTAAGTGGATTATGAATAGGATTTCAAGTGATTTTGAAAAAATGGCCAAAAAAGAGAATCACATACCCCACCTTTAAGTAATACCTCAAAAAACTAAATACAGGTAACTAACAAAACTTAAGTTCATTGAAAATATTTTTTATACATTAAAAGTTTGTTATTTAGCAAAAGCGGATAACTCCAACAGCCATTTTTTGGCAAAAGCATATAACTCCATATTTCATGTTTCAGAGTTAAACGAAAGCAAGTAATTGCTATAATATAATAAAACACTCGATTCATGTTTGTAATGTTGATCTCCTCAGCTGACAGACGCCTTACAAACTTTATTGTTGTGATTACATGCAATACAGGGAGCTTTTCTCTCACCACTGTAACATTCTGCTTTATCAAGGTTATAACCCGAAGAAGATATCTCGGGTTCATCGAGTTGGTTTAAATGATCCATCCTCGATCACTTTTAGTCAGCTTTGACGAAACTGTTCTCAGGTAGCAAGTCTTTTCGAAGTGACTAGTCAAGTCACCTTCATTTATACAGTGCTTTTAACAATATAGATTGTTTCAAAGCAGCTTTACAGTGATAATAGGAAATTAAAGTAACAGAGATTGTTTTGGTGTTTTTTGATGTTATTGTCCAGCTAAAGTTAGTTTTGATTGATTCACTTCCGTTGCAAAGATCATTAGTTATTAACTTAGCCTGGGCCACTTACAGGACACCGTTCTAATAGAAAATGAAAATTCTGTCAGTAATTACTCACCCTCATGTTGTTCCAACCCCGTAAGACTTTCGTTCATCTTTGGAACACGAATTAAGATATTTTTGATTAAATCTGAGAGCTGGATCACTCCTCCATAGGCTTCTGAGGGATTGAAACTTGTTCTCCCGAAAAGTTATTCAAGACATTATAAAAATAGTCCAAGTGACTACAGTGGCTCAATCTTAAGTTTATCAAGCGACGAGAATACTTTTTGTGCACCAAAAAAACTAAAATATCAACTTTATTCAACTAATCATTTCCATCTCGGTCGGCCTCGACCGTATAGCTTCCGTGGTGGACGTCACACGCATCACACACATGACCAGCGTCGGCCAATAGGGACCCTACTCAGACTTCAGCTCTCAGATTTAATAAAAAATATCTTACTTCGTGTTCCGAAGATGAACGAAAGTATTACGGGGTTGGAACAACATGAGGGTGAGTAATTACTGACAGAATTTTCATTTTAGGGTGAACTAACCCTTTAATGCGCTCCGGCCCGCTCATGCGCACAACAACAGTGCCTGGCGGCTCGAGAACGCAAACCTTGAAATAGGTTCCAAGGTGCAAGCGTTTAAAAAGTTTGAAAAACGCTATCATCTCATGCAATGCAAATCACGTGTTTAGTCTATGTATGCGCGTTTGAATATGTGCGCAAGTTTTTAGTTTTAAGATTAGCTATACAGCCTTGTCACCTGAGCTGGACAATACCGGCTTTTGTGACAAAACGTAGGCTATTTAGGGTTAAGTCAATCTTGTCAGGCGTTTATTTCAGCTGAGGAGATTAACGTTACAAAGACACACCGGCAGACAGTATGGTGCGCTTTGGCACCTTTTATGTGAGGATGTGGAGTGTGTTAAAAGAAAGGTAGCCTACCTCATTGTCCTCATATCGATATTTTACGTGTCGTATCGTTAGACGTTTGATCGATCCATATCGATGTATTGTTACACCCCTAATAAAAAGTCGCAATTACCTTTTTTATTCTGTGGCGGAAACAAGCTTCCATAGAAATGCCATTTTTACTGGTTGGGCTGTGTTTTATTTTTCAGGGCTGTGTACTGGTCCTGTTTACAAATGCGGTCTGTCAGTGCCAAACGGACATGTTATCTTGCATGGTCACAAGAGCACACCGAAAATAGGCAGAAAGTTGGAATTTGACCAATTCTCTCCTGAGAAAATCAGAAAACAAATTAACCATGTCAAGGAAAAGAATCTAATTTCTGGTGGCACAAGCCTTTGCTGACTCCAGAAACATCTGCTCCCAAGATTAATTTACTTCCAGCAGCTGTGAAGCTACTTGATGATGATAAACCAGAGGACCCGAGTCATAACATGCAAAGACAACATTTTTACCAAGCAACCAAAGAGATTTTAACCACTTAAGACCTCTGGAGGTTAGTTTTTGTCATTGGCCTTCTTACCTCTGATTCGATTTTAATTAGAGCAATGTCTAATTTTTTATCCACATCTTTGATTGTGGCATCATACAGCATGCCATTTTTCATCTCCACTTTGATACGTTGCTTATTGGACAGTACATGTGCATTGGTGACGATCCACCCATCCTCTGACACTATAAACCCTGAGCCACTGGATACAGGAACTTCTTGGTTGGAAAATGGTAGTCTGGAAGGAAATAATGAATGCCTATTATTTACAGAGAGATTTCTAAGGTTTGAATCACAACATTTTAATCTTGTCTGTTTAAGATACCACCAAATATTTTTTAAATACTATATTATTGAAAAGCATTTAAAAGGTTTTTTTTATTTTTATTTTTTTAAAGAAATTAATGCTTTTATTCAACAAGGATGCATTAAATTGATCAACAGTGACAGCAAAGATAGTAAAGTTTATAAAGTTACAAAATATTTCTATTTCAAATAAATGCTGTCCTTTTGAACTTTCTATTCATCAAAGACTTCTATAAATGTACCACGGTTTCCACAAAAATATTACCTGTTTTCAACATTGATAATAATTCAATGTTTCTTAAGCAGCAAATCAGTATATTAAAATTAGCAATTACAAGAATAAATTACATTTCTAAAAATATATAGATATAAAAAAAGGTTATTTTACATTATAATAACACTGTATTTCATAACATTTTAAACTGTATTTTTGTTCGAATCAATGCAGCCTATGTGAGCATAAGAGACTTATTTCAAAAACATTAAAAAAATCTTTGTGACCCCAAACCTTAGAAAGGTAGTGTGTTAAAACTGTTTTATAAAATGTAACAGCAACTGTTTAAATGTTTGGTGGTGGTGAAACTGTTCATATTTTCTCACATAATTATATACTAATGTTTACTTATGTAAAATGAAATAGCTTTACATACAACAAATCTGATCTATACAGCAGTGTTTACACAGTTAATCTACAGTTAATCTACTCTCATTTTTGAACCTCTGTCTAAACAACCTAGCAAAAACAATTATATTCTCATAATTTAATCACATATGAAGAGTTTATTCTGAGCCAGCAAAGAATACCAGGCATTATAACACTCTGCTCAGCATCTAAACAACCACCACCATCTGTCCTTACCGACTAAACAGTTCTAGATGGACCACTGCAGGGGCAATCTTATCCACCACATCTGCTATGAAGTTAAATTTGTAGCGCATGCTGCTTGGATTTCGAGAGCCTATCAGAGCAAAGAGAACAGACAAAAATTACACAAATTACATTTGAAAATATATTACCTGGGATGGAAAACTTGCCAGCTTCAAATTGAGACCAAGCCAAAATATCTGAATTAAAAAAAAAAGAGCTTGACAACCCAAGACTAAAATCTGAAATGTATTACAAATGTCACAATGTAGCTCTAGTTTTGTCACACATCAACAATAGTAACATGTGGGCACAAGCTGAAGTAAAGCAAACAGCCATGTGGAGCTCTTTTCCTTCACCCTGCTACCTGATGGCACTGGTGGGAGAACTTGTCACAAAGTCTCTGCATAAATTGATGTTACATGCTTATCTCCAAGTCTGTGGCAGCTGACAGCAGCCTTGCTCCTCTGAGAGAAAGTCACGGTCCAGACATTACATGAACAGTTTTCCCTGAGGTGAACCACAACAGGTAAACATACAAAAAAAAAAAAAAAAAAAAATTCTATAGTGGGAAATGAGAAATCTAAACCACCAGTGCAGCATGTTAAAACCCTGTTTAAATACATATAGACATACCTGTTTAAATCATCTCATCTCTTACGTTTCTGTCAAAGAAACCTGAGCAGAATCAGCTGATGCTTCATAAATGCAAATTTGTAGAGGAAGTGGATACAAAGCACAAGATGAAGGTTATGTAATCCACATAACATGTTATCACTAGACGAAATTGATGTTCCCTTGACTATTTCTGCATACTGAGTCGACTTTCAGAGCTGAATTGCTTGTGACAATGTTTTTTCAGCCCTTTGGGAACCCTGAATTAGGCAAGACATAGCTGACAGAACATGCCACATGGTTTTCATAGATGGATCATATATCCCAAGGCATATCTGTCAAAACAAAATAAATTTGAACCTCTTGGCCAGAAGCCACAGAACATTTGTATTCATAAAAGCAGGGGGTTCACCTGAAACATATCTTTTCAAAATGAGTCCGTTTTTAGTGTATATATATATATATATATATATATATATATATATATTTATTTATTTCCCCCCCAAAACTTTTGAACATTTTTCAAACAATAGTTTAGAGTTGCATAATATATTATTTATAACATATTATATTATTATTTTAAATAAATAAATAAAATATTTTACTTCTGAGAACACATCTTACTTTATTTCTTCAATGGAAAAATAAAATGAGTCATTTAAAGTCAAATTTGCTCTTTTCCATTAAATGAAAATGAAAATGAAAAGCAACTAAACCATGGCTGTCAAGCAAGAGATTCAAGGCAAGATATTCTGTGAATAACTTAAATTTAAGATTCTTCCTTCACAGCTATCATATGACTTCAGAAGACTTTAAATATAATGCATGAGTCATATGCACTTTTATGAAGCTTGACAGCCTCTGGTCGCAATCCACTTTTACTGTATAGAAGAGAACGGCTGAGAGGCTCTCCATGGAAGAATGAAAGTCATTTGGGGTTGGAAGACATGAGGGCGAGTCAATGATATTAGAATCTTTATTTTTGGGTGAAAAATCCATTTAAAAAAGTAGACTTATTTACTATATACCAACCTTTTCATTTACACAATTCCTTATCATCCTCCTGAATCATTAATTCGCTTCTTGTCTTCTGAAAGTAAAAGAAAATCCCACATAGTTCATCAGCTGGAATGATTCTGTTGTCAATGGGATTGATAACTCACACACTGACAATGACCATCACTGTCTGCACCACATTTCATTTAGAAAATGGTTTCTCAGTGTACTAACAATGTAAGGGGGACATCTTACACTAACACTTGTCTGTCAAATCATATCTCAAAGCTGTGAGCATGAGAGAAGAACACAATACAATTACTTGCATTATTGTTACAAATTTAGAGGGTGGTGGAAATCACCCGTCATGACATGATGAAAATTAAGATTTTAAAATTAAAATGTCAATAATCTCTGTAGCCTACTATTACTGTATGGCACATGTTTCGGTAGTAGTAGTTATCATTCCAAGTTTTCAGTTTATTTATAAAATCAACATGCTATGATAATATTGATGTTTAAAAGTTGTTCCATGATTTGCCTTGTAACAACAAGTGTCAAAGAAAGAAAGAGCTGACATTAGTTAACCACTGCTTCTGCAATATGTAAAACAGCTGAATGCCAGCACTGACATGTGCTGAAACGAATGCTATCAAAGTTCCTTTGACATTGAAATAGAATTGAAATGCTGCACCTCTTTTACTGCAGAGGTTTGTGGCTGAAGTCATAAATCTATTATCACATAAATGCCTCTTCTTACTTTTTATGAGGGGATTTGGTTGAATTTTGCATGAAGCTGTAAAGTCAAGCTGTACTCACTCATATCTGATATATGCCCCTTGAATGACTTTTTGATTTTTCACCTCGATTGAAAAGTAACTCTGTACACGTACACACACACAACATTGAAATGCAATATTTAATTAAGAAACAAAAATAAGAAACTATCTTATTAGAAATAAAATCCAAACAAATTTGATTCACGCAGGGAATTCTGGGATCACCCCATTTCCCCATAAATTCTAAGACGATTTGTTTTGTTTTTTTACTTGTAAATAAGCCTAGCCTACATATTTGAACAATATTTTACAGTAAAAGTAAGCGTTTTGTCGAGCTAAATAAAAGAAGAAGAAGAAAGAAATAGGCCTAGATATAGCCTAATTAGTTTTGTTAGTTTAGTTTCGACAAAAACTTCGGTAAGGGCAATTTATTTAGGCTATTTCCCCCTAGATTTACAATAGCTTAATTTTGTTAGTTTAGTTGCGACAAAAACTTCGTTATGGGTTATATATATTTTATTTAGGCTATTTATTGTTTCTGTCATTCGTCAAATTAGATCTGATACATTAGCCCACTTTCAATTAAAATAGTTGCGTCCACCGCAAGTACTTGCGTGAGGGGTTAAAACACAGTTTACACTGTCATGCTGTCAAGTCAGGTGTTATGAACATCCAAAAATAATTGTTCCCCTCACCGGTCTCACAGGGACCTCTCTGGATGAAAATGACAGCAGGTATGCCGCTCATCTTCGCTCGTCTGTTCTCAGCTTTCAGTCGACAGATACTGGGATAAGTTCTCCCATCGCTGCCGCACACTGGCTCATGGGAGTCGCAAACGCACGTGCCGCGCTCAGAGGTGCGATATTCACAGGTCATCCCCTGACCGCAAAATCCATGTCCGCGCTCCCCACAATACTCCCCCTCTTCCGCAGCACACATCGTACAGCAGCCGCAGCTGTCCTTCACCACGCCGAAGTAACAAAACTCGGGTGCAGATAAACAGCGGGACAGGTCGCACACATCCGGGCACGTTGTCTGTCTTTTCCGTAGATTACGCGCCTGTAACTCTGAGGCCATGAGAACGCAGGCCAACAGTTTCCACATGATGAACAATAATCGTGAGAATCAATGTAAGTAGGGTACAGATGCAATTTCAGTTTCAAGTAAACTTAGCTTTGACAAAATCAACAGATGTCCTCTTGCTCAACTCCACATTGAAAATGTTCAAGTTTAAACTCAAGAATCGCGTTGCATATTGGTTTAATGCCATACATAATGACGCTCAAGTTGCGCTCGTTGTACGTACAACTCTTTATGAAGGGACAACATGCTGTAACGCAGGTTTTGTGTTTAGGGTCTTCAGGAAAGGAATTAAGGGAGGAGTTCAAAAGTTACCCTCTCTCTGTGCCTGTCATTCCAACAACACATAGCAGATCACCACATGATAATATTGATAAATAAGCTAATATTGGTCTTGAGCAAAACTTCCCTTAGTTTATTTTTATTAAATTATATTATAGTAAAGATATAGATATTTAATATAGATATATAATGAGTCATATTCACCTTTCTTATTTCACATCCAATATATTAAAAATTTACTTTTAATTACTTTTATGATTAATGGATGTGCTGTTTTGGGCCTCAAAATCTCAGTTACTATCCACTCCCATTATAAAGCTTAGAAGAGCCAGGATATTTTTTAATATAACTCCAGTTGTGTTCGGTAGAAAGAAGAAACTCATATACACATTGGATAGTTGTATATGGGTGAGTAAATTATGGGAGTGAGTAAACATTTTCATTTTTGGGTGAACTAACCCTTAAATGATATTATTAAAGTTGAAAACGGTTGTGCTACTTAATTTTTTTGTGGACTGCTACATTGTGCAGTCTCCTTTTTTCAGAAGACATTGAGCATCATCTTGTCTCTTATCATAAACTATTTGTATAATACCATGCATTGCATGCATGCAAAATGATTCAGACAAATAGCTGCATCATTCAGTGTTACCTGGAAAGTTTTTTCTTCTTGAACAACCTCTGGCAGTATTCCTGAAGAAAAGTTTGGCATGTTCACTTAACTCCCGCTGACATCTAAACAACTGCACAGTAAATGAGTGCAGAGATGTGTCCAACAGCAGCAACAAAATCCTGCCTCTGATCTTGTGTTTACAGCAGCATTTCACTTTGCCTCTCTCTTGCTCTGCCGGCAGGGTGTGTGAGTTGTGCTGACTCCAGATTTGATGTGGATGTTTTATACTTCAAAAGAACTTCACACATGAATACTGACAGTCTCCAGAGAAAACTCAGTAACCTGTCCATTAACACCTCAGAGATACAGGTATGATCTTACACTGGAGACTTAATGTTACATAGCCTAAAAATGTTCTTCCTGGGGTAACATCTAAACTACCTGATTTTGTCATGAAAATTATTTCAATTATTTCAGTGAAAGGTTAGAGAGGTAGTAAAAATGACACATTTTCCTTTTTTATAGTCTATTTGCAGGAAAGGTTCGAAAAAGCTGAAGTAAAGACTGTAATAATGTTATAGAAACTGAACATAACCATTTGTGTATCCAAACTATTTTATTTTTTTTGCAATGATTTTGATTAAACGTCTTTCTTATGTGCCCTGAAATTAGACAAGTGCAGTGTTTCAACTTGTAATGTATGTATATATGCCAGTTTGCATTAGTGATATTGAACATCACATGACAGAAGGACCTTTATAGACTTTCCACTTTAATGACTATTATACTTTAATTGGCACATTTTTTTTAGTCATATAAGTAAAAAATATTGATGGATTGACTTCAGACACATTACTTAACCATAAATCTGGCAGCCTGTCTTTTTTTCCTCGTTCTTCACCTATTTCATTCTGTCTTGTACAATTCCACGGTATTTTAGATGGAATACTCATAATTCATAAGCCTGTTAGAAAGACTGCAAGGTAGAAAAAAGCAGGTAAAACCAGCCAAAACCAGCCATAGTTTGTTAGCTAGTCTTCCCAGCCTGATCATACTGGTCTATTTTTAGAGGGGATTTAGAGGGGATCAGGCTAGGAGATGAGCTTAAACTAGCCAGTCATCAAGATATTGATGTGGGGTAATCATGATTTTTTTTTTCACTGTATTGTTATTATTGATATTTTGTAGTGGTTTCCTATATCCTATTCGGAAAAAAATGCATTAGTAGCATCAAAATCTCTGTTCAATACTTGGCTTTATTAAAGGGGTCATATAATGGTACATGCACTTTTACAAGTTGATTGTACTGAAATGTGTGTTGGCAGTGCCTGTACACAACCATCATATAATGATAAAAATCCATCCAGTGTTTTTGTTTTAATCTCCTTATATGTTTTCCCCTGCCTCAAATTGAGCCGTTCGATCTTGTGACGTTACTAAATCGATCAACGTAAATGCTTTTATGTTTGCACTAATCATTTCTCACCAGACTGCTTTATAAACGAGGGTCAGTGTAAATCTGGTTTTGCTAAGAAGCCGCCCCTGAAAAAAGACCAACTATCGGTTCCATCGGTACCAACTATTCGTGTTCCTGCTGCACCTCCAGAAGAAGTGAGTGTAACATTTTATTAACCTTTAAATATGAATCTTTGCAAATCGCTTGCACACTTCACAATAAATACGGCTAATGTTCACACTCAGGGTATATTACGGCATGTAATTCTCAATATAATTCATAATCCCATAATCCCACGTTTATAATGAACAACGCGTTATGGTTAATGTGTTATTAAAAACTGTGTACGCAGGTATTAAAGTTAACATGGTAACACTAAGTTACATCTGGTTTACTTGTCTGATTAAGAAGTAATGTCAACAAAAGTTATAACTGCATGAAGATGAATGGTAACACAATACCGGCAAAATACTCTTTACATCCTGGAAATGCATATGATTCGAGACTATTAATACTCTAATTGATGGTTTTCAATATTACGCGGAATAAGTTATGTTATCTACGTGCGTTGTGTCAAAATGCCCCAAAGAACAGAGGGGCGGAGTTAGCAAAGCTCATTATCATTTAAAGGCATTTACACTGAAACGGCGTGCTGAAAACAGAGCTGTTTTTGACCAGGTAAAATGAGTGTTTTCTTACAATACTAATGAGAATTTTTAATAAAAGGATATTACAAAGGTTTCATTTAGACCCTAAAGATTCAATTTATCTTGTACAAAAATGGCATTATATGACCCCTTTAATGCACTGTGTAAGACTTTGAGAGCAATAAACACCATCAACAGTGTCACACAACACTCTTGTCTCTTTGTGTTGCCATTGCACCAATAGGGGGCAGTGGTGATCTATGCTTTCTTTTGAGGTGAGCACAATAGTAACAGAGAGAGACGCCCTGCGCAGAGTTTCATATCTGCATAGTCCTACAGAATGTTAATTGCATGGACTGGTGCTCTGCTTTTGATTTTTCCTTGTTCTTTATCACCTTGAGTCAATGGTCCTCAGAGAACCAACCTGATGCCTTAGGCGTCAACATGAACATACAGTTGACCCAATGCCTTTATTGCCATACTGGTCTCCTAAGGTTTTCACGTGATGCTTGTTACATGAGACTGTAGGAAAGACGGATATAGATATGATATTAGGTGGCTGTGGACAGTGGTGGAAAACAAGGAGAACACTTTCATGCACTTTACATCAGCTGCCAAGAGAGAAACAAGCTGAGTCATGTATTTTACTAACAGTGCTGATTCAATCTATATGTCAGACATTCTGATGGTCCTAGAGAAAAAGAGCTTTATTTCTAAAGAGCACTGAGGTGCCTCCCAGATTATTTGGAAAATTACATAATAGAATTCGGAGGGATCGGATGAAGTTTAACCCTAAATTAACCGGACTAACCCTTTGAACTTTTCAAGTGGATCTGAATGTTGTTTTAGTCTCATTTATAGGACTTTGTAAGTTTGAGAGATCATTGACAGTATGAGATCTCATTCCATCTTTGGTTGTAGTGGCTTAATTTACTCTTAATTTAGCTACTTTTTCGTAGCTGGTTAGCTGAAAATTCTCTTGAAAGGACGAGGGTGTCCCAGTTTCCCTGCATGTGCAATATCAATGGAACCTAAGGAATAGCCACAAAGGCCAGTCTTTGTAAAAGAAAAAGTGATTTAACAAAGAATGACATTCACCTTTAAGATAATTAATTAAAACTCTTCTTTATTATTATTTTTTATACTTGGTAAATAAGTTCAGTTCTGTCTAATTGCTTTGTTATTTCCTTGTGTACATGATGAATATGAATGAGGATGTAAGCAGGACACAAGACTAAGGGTACAAGTTGTAACATATAAGAGCCATCTGCGAGGGGAAAACAAATCTGGCATGACAGAGTGTTGCTTTTTCAAAGATTTGCCAGCGTATGTCTCTGTGTGTGATGGATTTGAAAGATATACATCTGTTGTCACACTCTGCTCTTTTTTTCGGTCTGACCCTTCAATACAGTGTTTTTCCGAACCTTTGGATAGGACCTGTCAAATGTGTTTAAAATTTGAAAAATGGCCATATTATGGGACCTATTATGCCAAATTTACTTTTACATGGTATTTGAACATATTTGTGTGTTGGCAGTGTGTGTACACAACCACCCTATAATGATAAAAAAATCCACCCACTCCTTTTTTAAAGGCACAGTATGTATCCTAATATTTTTGGATTAAAATATCCAAGAATCACTAGAACAATGTTAAATATTTTTGCATTATTCCAATTATTTCCAAGAATGTTTTAATCCAGATAAATAAGCAATTTTAACCAGGATGCCTATCATGACATCATACCTCCATTACCCTCAAACATCAAAGACGCTTTAATATATTATGTGTTTTATAAGACAGGTTAGCAACTGTTTGGTTACATTCATTGACAGAAAACTAATCATTGTTATATAGCTCAACACAGTTAGTCTTATTGTTTAAATCTTGTTTTCTTGATTTACCGTGAGTACTATGTTTTACCATACCTAATATTGATCTAGCATACTGCAGTGTGTAACAAGTTTCTCATAGTAGCCGCATAGTAGCGAATGCACAGAGTAGCATTATAACATAACTTTCAACACACTCAAATGTATATGTAGATTGTTTCAAAGCAGCTTTACAGAGATAAACATAATTTAAGGTAACAAAGATTGTTTTGGCTTTATAGCGGTTCTTGAATAATGTTATTTCCAGCTAAAGTTAGTTTTGATTGATTCACTTCCGTCAAAATGATAATTTGTTATTAAAGGTGGGGTATGTGATTAAATTTTTTGTCAATTTTTTCAAAATCACATAACCCACTTACAGCCACTGAGTTAGAAGCACTGAAATGAAAATTAATCAATTTAATCATCTGTGGAACGGGCAGGACACGAAAAACTCCAGCCAATCATTTCCAAGACCACCTAGAATCATTGGACAGTAAGTCCGTCAATCAAACGGTCGTACCATACTGCTATGAATCCTGCTTTGAATAGAAGACCGCGGTACAGACACCAGGGCTGAGTCTTGCGCATCTGAGTTTTCGCTCGTGCATTTTCGCTCGTGCAGTCAGGGCCAGCGTTGGAGGAAAGAAGGTAGGACCTTTTGAGTTGTGTATTTTCAAAATCTGCCGGCCGTTTTGGAAATCACATACCCCACCTTTAAATTAGGGGCTGCCAAGACAACGCCGTTCTCTCTAAACCGACTTTAAACGCGGACCTGTGATAAACGCTGATGGCGTTCACATGCACATTAAGAATTGATTCTATAGTTATGTGCGTTTGAATATGTGCGCAGGTTTGTAATTCCCTACAAACCATGCCTAAACAAACTACTTGTCTTGCCTATACATTTTATACAATCTTTTATTTTATTTTATCATTTCGGGGTAGGTACGCAAACCGAACTTTCCACAACGCTTTATCTGTAGAGTGGTAAAGGGATTATCCATATGGAGTGGCTAGTTGGCACTTCAGCACTGCATTGTCATCGGGTCTAGGCGAAGCTCCTTCGTCAGATCTGGATACGGCCTCGGGATAAACAAAGACACTAAAATTAGCGTAGGTGCCATTCTTCTTATGATGTAACGATCAGCATCAAATGTATTTAAACTGTTACCCCACACTCATAGATGACCACATGAATGAAATTACACAGTGTGCCATTTAAATAGCCATAAAACCTCAACAGTCTCATAGAACAAGCCCCCCCCCCACGCCGTAAAAGGCATACAGTCTGTATTTGTTTACTGTTATTTTTGTAACTCGCTGTGTGTTGATGATAATACAAGGGAGAGAGAGAGTTTATGGATAAGACTTTAATCCACACTTCTTGTACTGTGTATTCAACTCTTACGGTGGGTTTCTGGAGTGAAAACGAACTCTTCATCTTTTGTGTGATGCACAATAAACTTCATCAGTAAAGTTCGCTTGTCTCGGGTGTGCGTCGCACGGTTCGACGCATGCACAATGTAGCCTCGTGCCTTTATGTGACCTCAGACTGTGTGTTTCCTTTTCATGCAAAATAAGAGGTGTGTGGACCTACATATAGACATTAAAAGTGGAGTATGGAGTGCTAGGTCACGTCATGTGTAGAAATGGCAGGGGGAGAGACAGCTTTAAGAGTCTCTCTTTTTCTTTTAAAAGATAAATTTTTTGTAAGAGCTACACTGAAGTTGTCTGTTTGATAAATACAAGTTAATTTCAATCTTTGTGTGCTAAAAAGGCACATAAAATCCTGTAGAGATAGCAATACACATTCTAATTTTTTTGGCAAATAAACGAAAAGCATGTCATCAATGTCTTCTCTCTTGCTGTATCAAAATCTCACCTATAGTTTTCCTCAGAGATGGTCCCCATAATGTGCTTAAAGTCAAGTCAAATTCAGTTTGTAAGTCCAAAGTCTTTTGCATTTTACAATGGGTGCATCGAGACACTTTGGCTTCACTTTACAGGACTTGTGCGGCACGCTTGAATATAGCCTACTAGCCGAGACACCGGGTGTTTCTCAAAACCAAGAATGCAAAGAACGGACTTGTGTTCTTGGGGAGAATGCTCTTGCTAGTTGTTCTTGGAAGAATGAACTTACAAGGTGACGAGGACAAGGAACGCTGCTGACAGTTTGAGACGATGTGTTCTTGCGGGTATTGCGCAACACCCCCGCACAGACGCCATCTGCAGTACCCAAACATTTACGATTCGCCATACATTTTTGTAAAAATGCCAATATTTGACATCTACACAGTTGATTTCTCGCATCAAATGTTCTCAGAAGTGAATTTAGTAATGAAATTGCATACGAAATTGTAGAAAAACGACTTACTGTTATCCTGCCTTTCTCTGCTTCCCGCTCCTTCCTCGAATGCCGAAATGAATGTTGGGATATTTCTGCCGTCAAGTTAACACAAGTTACCAACCGATGCATCCTCGGTAAAATGGGCGTGTCAAGAACACTTCTGCAATTTTTTAACCATTCTTGCCTAAATGCAAACTTGTGTATTGGAACAGTACTTGGGCCACAAAAGATGACTTTTCACAAGAACACAAGTACAGACAAGAAGACAGATTGAGAAAGGCCCAGCTTCTTTATGTGTACGTGTGACGTAATGACACAAATTTACATTTACATTTAGTCATTTAGCAGACGCTTTTATCCAAAGCGACTTACAACTGAGGACTAAAGCAAGCGAGTCATCGGGAAGATGCAAAAACAACACAAGAAGTGTTCAAAATACAAAGTTCAAGCATTGCTCAGAGTAGTAAAAATCAGACAAGGTGAAGGGACTTTTATTTTTATTGTTTATTTTTCATTTTTATTATGTTAAGTGCTCACGGAAGAGATGAGTTTTCAGCTGACTTTTAAAAATCCACCAGTACCACTGAAATTAAAAACATTATTACAAGCTTACCGTTTTGAATCGAGTCAAGGCAAGCAAGGTTTGAACACTGGCTAGTTATGTACTTGCTCAAATTTATTTTGTATAATTTTTAACCCAAAAAAGTTACGGACTGGAGCTTTAACATGTTATAAATACATTTTTATAAATTTATTACATTATTTAAAATGGTTTTATATATATATATTATATATATATATATATATATATATATATATATATATGCATTTTCAATAAAAAGTAAATTATTATAATACATTTTACTAATGATAAAAACAATTTTAAAATAATAAAAATGTAATAAAGTCACCCCAGTGCCATGTTAGTGTGTTCAAGCATGTAGAATTGGCCAGCATGACAGGTATGTGTGGACAGCTGGGCTCTGGCTCCTATTAAATAAAGATATGTCCACCCAACTCTCATTTGAAACAAATCATCGGCCACAGTGGGCTGAGGGCGTCTGTGGGTCATCTCCTTTCGTCCACAATATTCTCATAAGGACTCTTTTCATTGATGAATTTCTTTAGCTTCCAACACATTCATAATTCAGTTCTAACAATTCTGACCTTGTAAAGTACTTTGTGGTTCACCTTCCTTGGAGTGATGAAACGAGACAACAATAGACCTAGATCAGGAAGTGTATCATACTAATGGATGTGCACACTCACAGGAATTATATTTGGTTTCAGCACCGCTGTGCTAATATGCGAACGGCGACAGTCACTCACACACATTCATGAATCAGACTGATTGCTGGCATGTCAGTGGAAACAGAGGTGGGGGAGCAAAGATGACACTTTCATATAGCGCTGACAGATGGGAAGTGATTTGGAGTTGGTGGCTCAGTCAGGGTAGGTTAATTAGACTGATAAGCAAAATGTGTTTGGTTTGGCACGGTTTAGTTAATACAACCATCTTATAGTTATCCTATATTTTTCTCTGTGCTTTGGAATATTTGTTGATTTTGATTTTTCTCTGAATTTCTTATGGTATTAAATCAACGCGTGGGCCTACTGAATCGGACCATCCAGGCAATGAATTTGTGATTTTTATAGGCAGAATGTGGATTCTTATCGATAGCTGTTTCTTTAACTTCTGGCCCTTTTATGTCCCAGGGGTTGATTAAAATTAACAGATATTTTACCCAGGCATTGTCTTAAAATATGAAAGTCTTTTAGTAAAATATGAATTATTACATGTTTAAAGCTATGATCAATGAGTGAAATAATCACAAACCATTTTAATATATATTAACAGTCAAAAGTTTGGGGTCAGTACGATTTTTAAAAATGTTTTACGACTGTGTTTATTTGATTAAAAAATACAATTAAAAACAGTAATATCTGTGTTTTATTTTAAAATATAAAACAAACTGTGATGACAGTACTGATTTTTAGCAACCAGTCTTCAGTGTCGCATGGTCCTTCAGAAATTATTCTAATATGCTCAGTAAACATTATTATTATTATAATTATTATCAATGTTGAAAACGGTTGTGTTGCATTTATTTTTGTGGAAATCGTGATAATGTTTTTTTTAACATTTTAGTGATGTTGCACTAAAATAGGATAGTGCAGTGCACAAAATACTAGTTATTGTCTGGAGTATTTAGGCTTCAATATTTCATGAAGTGAAGGGTGCAAATGTCCATAGTAAGTTCTCGCTCTCTGGTATGCCATAGATGAATGGATAAAAACTTGAAGAGGAATTTTTCTGACTGTGGTTTTGCTTTGAACATTTTGAATTTTGGTCCACAGGGATTTAAAAAGCCATTTAAACTAGCTGCGTGTTTTTGCCCTTTTGTGCATATTCACCTCTGATGTGCTGAATATCTGATATTTTCTGATATTACAGATATTAAAGAGTGAAGAGCAGTAAAGATAAGAACAAAAATAATGTAAAAGCTTTTATTTTTTATATGTTGTGTAAATCATAGATATTTACACGTTCTTTGGTTCTCAGGGCATCTTTTGAAGCTTCTAACCAAACGCAAGATGTTGATGTTGGAAAAGTTATTCTTGGATGTGCTTGGAAAAGTTACTCCTGTCAGTGTTGTTCAGTTCAAAGATAAAACTGACGGCCACAGTGGCATCATGTTTAACAACAACAACAACAACAAAAAAACGATTTGACCAAAGAACCCCTGGCCTTTATTGTAACTTTAATTAAAGAGTCAATCAGACATTCCACACTGTACAAGTTTGTTAGAGGCTGTCTAAAAAAAAGTTGAAGCACAGATTGACCTTGCAACAAAAATAAACTAAATTGCTATAAATGAAACATTCTGTGCAGGCAAACAAGCTCTCAAAAATCACAAATGTAGAAGAGATCTGTGAATCAGAGTGGACAGAAATGTCTCCAATTCGGTTTAGGAGACTGATTGACAATTATATGCAATGCAAACAAGATTATTTTTAGTGTACTTTTTTTTCTTTTTTTTCAGGTAATTGCTTTCCTTTTTGTGAAATGAAAAGAGAAATTGCAAGAAGATATCAGCTTTTAACAATCTTGTGGATATCTGTCACACTGTTCTTTATTTCCAAGGATGATTAATTTGATAACTTATAAAGTATAGAAATTCAGTTACAATTATTTGTGCAAAGCAAATTCACTTTTTTTGTTAGAGTAAAAAAAAAAATATTTCTCATGTAATGAGTTGCAGTGTAATAGGAGTTTCTATAGCATGCACTAATCCAATATAATTCACATCTGTGCATGTTCAAATTTGTTTTAACAAAAATATATGTCAGGCACATAATGATTTTTGTAATGCCATCCTCCGATAAAGACAAGTCCTGTTCTTTTTATTGCGACCAGCTGTTTCCAAGAATCCCCCCACTGAACTCAATCAATAGGACATCAGAAGACAGCTGGGCACTTAAAGAACCCTACCACACTTACCCTTGACCTTCAGTTCTTCTTCTGCTCTTCTCCACTCACTGCACTTAAGAGAGAATTTAACAGCGTGTGGTAATAATAAGGCCTTATGTTCAAATATGTTCTGCAAAGGTGACACATTTTTCTTGGAGCTTCAGAGAGATGCTATGTTGTATTCCTTTTTTGTTCTTCAATGAACATTATGCACATAACACAAGGCATGCACAATATATGATGTATATTTAATTGTGCATGCCATGCTCCTTTCTCCCACTTTTACATCTAACGCTTTTTAAATAAATAATTTAGTAACACTGTTAAATGTAATCTTTACCAAATCTCAAAATAATAAAAAAGTGATGTCTAAAGTCATTAAACAATAGAGTTTAGTTTTAGTATTTCTTTATAAAAAAATTAAAAAAAAAAGATATAATATTTGTGCCTTCATGGTTTCCTTTTATCCTTTTGTCATCAAGTTATATTGTGCTCTGGAAAATAGTCATTCACTTTTTTTCCACGCTATTCTTTTCCATCCAGTAGCGAGCTTGAGTCTAGTAGGTATTACTTGATATTAGCATCATTTCTTTAAGCAACTCAACATGTTTTCTTCCTTGATCAACCACAAAGCAAACAGCACAGCTTCGTTCTATATTTTAATATTCAACAGCTGCCCAGGGCGCTGGCTTTGTTTGGACATAATAAATAGCATGTTTGTCTAAAAAATGGTGCACCATTCAATTCCCTGGAACTTGAAGGCACACTTTCCATCAAAATGTAATTCCTGTGGTCTTAAAGGTTTATTCTTTTGTAATCAAAATGTTCCTGCTTTAATGCAGTCTGGCAAGCCCTGAGTTCTTTCACAGACTCATGATGCAGGAAATGATATCAGGCACAAATCAGACCTGCGTGAGGATCAAAAGAATTTGCTGGTGAATCACACTGAATATATTTCTCGCTAAGACAGTGTCCGCATCTAAAGAGGAAGACTTATAGGATCTTGTACCATACACCGAAATCCATAGCTAAATCTCTGCGAACGTCCTGATTTCCATCTGCCTTGTCATATACAGCTTGAGGTGATGTGGGAGCATCTCTTCATTACACCAGGACCATCTCGAGCTGGTTGATGTACCACACTTTGTAAATTACACGTCACACGGTAGTTTTTCAGCGACTTCACTGCTGATTTCCTATCCTCAGGAGGCCATATAGCTCAATGTTCGGTTTGGAAATTTCCATAAATGTGCAATTGCGTACAAGTTTCAAAGTGACACAGTTTGAATTAGAGTGTTTTTTCCCCCATAATGTCCTTCATGGATGATAGGTGAAGGGAAAAAGTGTCAGTGTTTGTTTTGTACACATAAACGAAAGATGTACTCTGTTTATAAGTGTTGTATAAATAATGCATAGTTTTTGTATATACTTTGCATTTGAAAAGAAAAAACAACAACCTCTAATTCATTTTTGTCAGTTCAGTTTCCAGTTCATGCTACCAGGGAAAGCTTAGACATTTCAACTCACCATGTCACCATTTTTATGTGACCTTCGTTATGAGTTTCTTTTCTCTATTTTAATTACATTTTGAATTAGCCTCATCTAATTCTGTATTATAAGCCCATTTTCATAATTTTCAGTGACTAAAATCTTTCTATGTCTCTTAAGAATGCATTTCAGCTAAGGAAAATGTAGGCTGCTTCTTTTTACAGTTTGTTTTATTTCTGTTACTGAAATGTTCTGTACATTCACTTGATTGGGAATCTGATTTGCAGCCCTGAATGTTTAGACGATATACACACACCTCATTACAAATGCTCTGCAGGGCCTCAGATTGAGCTGCGGCGTCTGAAGCCAGCTACTTAATCCTGCTCCAGATCTTTCTCAATACCGTTCGTTTGCAGTGTGTTGACGGATATTCCCAGGTTATGCTGTATTGATTGCTGTTTTAACATCTAAAGGACAGATTCCTCTCCTCTGTCCAGCATGCTCAATATTTTGTTTCAGGCTTACAATTCACATTTAATTAACCCACTCTCCACTAAAATAAATCAATATGTAGATCTAGAGAAAACTACTCATGTTTGGCCCTGGAACACAAAACAAATTCGGGATTCCACAAGCGTTTCAAAAGGCTTATGATGATCGAGGTTAGTTTCTGAAAAGGAGTCTAACATTAAAGGAGCCATAGAAATCATACTGACATTTTCATGTCCTCAGCTCTTATACAGATGAGGCCAGTTTGACAATTTACATTGTAAATAAGGTCTGCTTAAGTGTGGTTTTTGTGGTCTTATTTATAGTAATATTACAAACAAGGTTTTCAAGTAATCAAATCTTGATCCGCATTTTTGGATTTAAATCCCATTTTTTTGACAATGGACAGCAAGAGCTCTGAAATCTCCACTTGCAGATAAGGTTAAAGTTTATAGCGACATATATAGCGGATAGAGAGCTGATACTACTGTAGTTTCAGAGGAAGAGGACTAGATACAGATTTGCCTTTAGTCATTATGCAAGAACACAAGCAAATGCAATGAATGAGCTCTTGTTGCTATAAGCCGTTGGGAATGGCGATATTGAAGTTTGATTTACTCTGCTCAAACATGGCTTGGAGCTAATACTCTTGACTAAATGTATGCACCAAACTGATTTCACATCGTGTATACGTGATTATTTCTCGTGTCGTTTATTTTAAAGTAACCCCTTTCTGTTTGGAACCCTTCTCTTATCCCCTTTGGCTGATATTACAATATGTAACTTGTTGGCTCACGTTAAAAGCACACTTCTGATATGTTACATTTGTAATTTGTACCACATTACAATTTACATTTACACAAAAAAAATTACAATTATATTGATATTGATGTTCTTATGTTCAAATTATATTGTAAATTTTTTTTTAAAGAAATGTATAGATTTTGAAATACCTTTTTAATGCAAGGATGAATTAAATGGATAAAAAGTGTCAGTAAAGACATTTATAATTTTTTACGAAAGATTTCGGTAACGCTTTATAATAACTGCTTGCTATTAATCATAGTTAAGCATTAGTAAACAGTTAATTCATCATTTAAAGTATTAATAGACAGTTTATAAATACAGCTATAAATGCTTTATTTTTTATTTAAAAGCATATCTATAATGTGTTTAATAAATGTATTTTCATACTTTGTTTTGATTGATACTGTGAAGCATCTTTGATACAATCTGTATTGTGAAAAGCGCTATATAAATATATTTGACTTGACTTAATAATGGTCAATTTATCATTTCTAAATGAAGTATTGCATTATTTATAAACCAGTTATTTAAGAGTTGTCAGTGGTTCATAAGATTACTTAGAAAGTGTAAGTAAATGATTAATAAACTATTTAAATGTATACATTCATACATCTTATTATTCAGACATATAGTAATAGTTACTTAGTGTGTTAATAAATGCTTTATTAACATGTATTTATACTGTAATTCAGAGTTATTCGGGTAGTTATAAAGCATTTAGTAGTGGTCAGTTAACTATAGCTCATCTAAAGTGAGGACTATTCATGCTTTGTAAAGCATTATAATTCTATGTTCTGTATCACTGTGTTGTGTTTGTTAAATTTGTTCTGTTTAGAAGATAACTGAGCCTTTAAATCTCCTTTGTAAATGCTTTACAAGGCATAAGTCCTCACTTTAGATGAGCTCACACAAATAGTTAACTGACCACTACTAAATGCTTTATAACTACCTGAATTTACTCCATTTACTTACACTTTCTAAGTGATCTTATGAACCACTGACAACTCTTAAATAACTGGTTTGTAAATAATGCTATACTTCATTTAGAAATGATTAATTGATCATTAACAAAGTATGAAATTACAATTATTAAACACATTATAGATATGCTTATAAATCAAGAAAAAAGGATTCATAGCTGTATTTATAAACTGCTTATTAATGTCTATTAATGCTTTATAAATGATGAATTAACTGTTTACTCATGCTTAACAGCGTGCAGTTATTATAAAGTGTTACCAATACTAGCAACATGATAAAACATGTTAACAACATGCTTATTCATGCTAAATCATGCTAAAACATGCTAACCATGTGGTAAATCATGCTAGAAACGTGTTCCCTTGCTGTCCCAAGCTTCAATTTCAACAATTCAATTCAAACTTTAAGCTTGTCAGATTTATTTAAAACTTTCAGACTAGACTTTTTCAAGCCAACTTCAAAGTTTGTTTACGAATTTACTAATTTAGTTTAAAATCATAATAATATTTCTTGGTGACCATAAAAGACTAAAAGCATAAAAAAAACTTACCAACCAAAACATTTGAATTGTAATGTACATTTTATTTTTTAATTTCTAGTCTTCGTTTATCATTTAAGTCTTAAAAATAAAATATCAATCTTCATTTAAGATTTACCTGCTCGGTCTCCAGATTATATTATGTATTAATTATTAATAAAAGAAAATGTAAAAAATCTGAGGAAACATAAAACTGGCTTAAATATTGCATTAGGCCAATGTATGCTTGGCTCCTGATTAATAATTAGCTAACATGACTGAAAGATTTACCTAGAATTGTCACTGTGAGTTAGTTTTCAGGAGTGCCCACAGTCAACATTCTTCTTAATCCACATGATGATTGTGGTCATGTGTCTCGTTCTTTAGTGAATTCTGTCTGTGTGTGCATATTGTGGTCACATAATAAAGCTGCTTTTACATCCTTAACCCCTGCTCACTGACCACACACACACACACACACACACACACACACACACACACACTGACACAGATGTGTGAGCAAGATCTGCTAGAAGACAGGAGGTGGACTTGCCATTTTTGTGAACAACAGATGGTGCAGCCCAAGACACATGGTTGGTAACCCATATGTACATCTACTCACTGTTGAACTGTGGCCATATTTTCTACTGCAGGACTTGCTCACATGCTGTTGTTTTTGACTGAAATCCCTGCCCTCTGCAGAGGCAATAAACACTAGGGTCAGCAAACTCAACACAATTAATTCATCTTTCAGGATTTGAATGGTGTATTCAACTTCACCAGTTGTTTGTCAGCGTATTGATTGCCTAACCTCAGGAAACTGAACTCTGATCTGTTGCTTTGCTTCCCTTGGGTAGATTGGAAAACAACTTGGTATATCTTCATTTCCAAATACATGCTGTCCATCTTCACCAGGACTATATGAAAGTGGAAAAAGTTTATAGAGTAAGCTGTGTGTAGGAGACTGGGATATGTTCTGCAAATCAAACTTTGGCGTCATATCATTTCGTCATATCATAGCGTTTCTTACAGCATATGATTTAAGTTTGGGGTTGGTACGTTTTTTTTTAACGTGTTTTTGAAAGAAGTCTCTTGTGCTCACAAAGGCTGCATTTATTTGATCAGGAGCAATTACGCCAGTTTTAAGAGACATTTATTATTATCAATGTTAAACCAGTTGTGCTCCTTAATATTTTTGTGGAAACCATAAATTTTTTCAGTGTTCTTTGATCAATAGAAAGTTCAAAAGAATTGTATATTAAAATATAAATAATTTGTTTCATTATAAGTGTAATTTTTTGTCACTTCTAATCAATTGAATTCATCCCTGCTGAATAAAATGATTAATTTCTTAAAAAATAAATAAAAATAAAAATCGTACTGACCCTAAACTTTTAAACGGTGTACATAGATAGAACAACACAGGAATAAAGGACTGATGTTAGCATTGGGGAACTTATGCAGGGTTAATGAGCTTTGGCCCAGTTGGTTTGTGTTGTTTTTCAGCACCTGTCCTCCCTCTCTGCTCAGAAAAAATAATCTTCTTTAGTAATAATCTTCTTTATGATCTTTTATCATAGATTTTTTCTATCAGCACCTTATAATTGAAGTGGATAATACACCAGAAACAAATTTAAGTCTGCCTGATTTATTTTGTGGTGGAGATGTTCCATGATATTGACCCTGAATGATATCCCTTTTGGTATAGTGCAAAAATCAGTTACTGTTTTGAGTAAGATCTCCTAGCCATGACTTATAGACAGATACAGAACAGCTTATTGTATCTTTAACATTGGGGTTATTTTAAGGTTGATGGTGACTAATTGCAGACATGGAGAGAGACACCAGCACAGATGTGAGTAAATGTCTTCATGTTCTAGGATGGCAGGTGACCCATTTCCCAAGAATATTTAATTGGGTCTTTTAGACTGATTGCAGCCAATGACTCTTTAAGGGACAGTTGGCCTACAAAGCTTGTGTATTTCAAATGAACTGCAACTGAAACTCATTTATTGGCCATCATCATTCAGGAACTGACTCCCTCTTTTCATGACTGAAGAAATAAAACCTCCGTCTGACTTAAGCTTGACTGAACTCAGATAAATTGCTGTGAAAGGAAAGGAATCTGCAGATCTTCCCCACAAAAGCTGTTGATGGACAATTTATCTTCCCTTGTTTGTTGCAACCTAGCAGATGCTTTTGGAAATGAAAAACCGAAAAGAGGCAAGGGAATTTTACTCTGCTAAACATCATTTTGTCACTTTCATTCCACAGTGTTTACTCGGTCAGGTTTGTTTGGGTGTTCGTACATGGCAGATGCACAGATGTGAAAATGATAGCTGGGGAATGAAGAAAAATGCTGCAAAGTGATTTTTTCTGATCAATATTAATGCTGTCTGGACAAATCCTCCCACAATGTTAACAAGGCACTCCTAAGGGTCTATAAAATAGTGTCATGTATGCACAATGACCCCTCATTGAATGTCTTTCCTGAAGTCATGCATAGATTGTTTGTTTACTATTTTGCTGTATGAAATATGACTACTTTCCCAGGGTAATGACAATACATGAAAATCGATCAAAAAATCTAGTCTGTGGAAATTTGTAGAGAAAATTGTTTTTAAACAGTATTTTTTTAAATGCATTTACTGATTTTTATATACTGATACATGTTGCTTTCACTTTGAAATCAGGAACGACAACAATTATTTTATTCTATTGTAAGACCTACACTGTAAAATGAATTTTCATGATTTGTTATCACAACTTTTTATATTTTGTCAAATCAACTTAGATAATTAATGTAGTTCAGATAACATAATATTTTGAGTTTCTATTTATCAAACCAATCTCCTTTGTTGTATTAACTCAAATTTTTAATTTCAATGAACTCAAAATTTTAAGGCAAACAGGTAACTTACTTTTTTAAGTTAATCCAACTTTTTTTTTTTTACAGTGAAACAGCACAATTTAAAAAACAAATCCTTACAGGTTTATACATCTAATATTACACTAATAATGTGTAGAAAAAAGATTAAATGTCAACTTAATTCAAAGTAAATATTCTCCAGATATTATTACAATTATTAGCTTTGGCTTTTGTATAATTTAATAATAATACTATAATAATAATAAATGCCGGTACCAGTGTCCGTTCTGGTGCCCGTTCTGGTGTCTGTTCCGGTGTCTGAGCCTGTGTTGTGCTGGTGTCCATTCTGGTGTCCGTGTCCGTGCAGGTGTCCGTTCTGGTGTCCGTGCCGGTGTCTGGTCTGGTGTCCGTGACGGTGTCTGTTCTGGTGTCCGTGCCGGTGTCGTGTCTGTGCCAGTGTCCGTGACGGTGTCTGTTCTGGTGTCCGTGACGGTGTCTGGTCTGGTGTCCGTGACGGTGTCCGTTCTGGTGTCCGTGACGGTGTCCGTGCCGGTGTCCGTTCTGGTGTCCGTTCTGGTGTCCGTTCTGGTGTCCGTGTCCGTGCAAGTGTCCGTTCTGGTGTCCGTGACGGTGTCTGTTCTGGTGTCCGTGACGGTGTCTGTTCTGGTGTCCGTGACGGTGTCTGTTCTGGTGTCCGTGCCGGTGTCCGTTCTGGTGTTCATTCTGGTGTCCGTGACGGTGTCTGTTCTGGTGTCCGTGACGGTGTCTGTTCTGGTGTCAGTGACGGTGTCTGTTCTGGTGTCCGTGCCGGTGTCCGTTCTGGTGTTCATTCTGGTGTCCGTGACGGTGTCCGTGACGGTGTCTGTTCTGGTGTCCGTGCCGGTGTCCGTTCTGGTGTTCATTCTGGTGTCCGTTCTGGTGTCCGTGTCCGTGCAGGTGTCCGTTCTGGTGTCTGTGCCGGTGTTGTGTCTGTGCCAGTGTCCGTGTCCGTGACGGTGTTTGTTCTGGTGTCCGTGCCGGTGTCTGTTCTGGTGTCCGTGCCGGTGGTCTAAAGGAAACTGTCCCTTTAATTTGTCCGAGCCTGTGTTGTGCCGGTGTCCGTTGTGGTGTCCGTGCCAGTTTCCAAGCCTGTGTCCTTCCTGGTGTCCGTATCCATGCCGGTGTCTGTTCTGGTGTTCTGTCGTGGCCGGTCTCCAAGCCTGTATTTTTGGGGGAACTATCCCTTTAATTTGTCCAAGCCTGAATTTTTGGGGAAACTATCCCTTTAAGTTGTCCGAGCCTGTGTTGTGCCGGTGTCCGTTCTGGTGTCCAAGCCTGTGTCTGTGCCGGTGTCCGATGTCTGAGCCAGTGTCCGGTGTCTGAGCCTGTGTTTTGCTGGTGTCCATGCCGGTGTCCGTTGTGGTGTCCGTGCCGGTGTCTGTTCTGGTGTCCATGCCGGTGTCCGTTGTGGTGTCCGTGCCGGTGTCGTGTCCGTGCCGGTGTCCGTTCTGGTGTCGGTGTCCGTGCCGGTGTCTGTTCTGGTGTCCGTGCCGGTGTCCGTTCTGGTGTCCGTGCCGATGTATGTTCTGGTGTCCGTGCCGGTGTCCTAAAGGAAACTGTCCCTTTAATTTGTCCGAGCCTGTGTTGTGCCGGTGTCCGTTGTGGTGTCCGTGCCAGTTTCCAAGCCTGTGTCCTTCCTGGTGTCCGTGTCCATGCCGGTGTCTGTTCTGGTGTTCGTGCCCGTGTCCGTTCTGGTGTCCACCGTGGCCGGTGTCCAAGCCTGTATTTTTGGGGGAACTATCCCTTTAATTTGTCCAAGCCTGAATTTTTGGGGAAACTATCCCTTTAAGTTGTCCGAGCCTGTGTTGTGCCGGTGTCCATTCTGGTGTCCGTGCCGGTGTCCAAGCCTGTGTCTGTGCCGGTGTCCGATGTCCGAGCCAGTGTCCGGTGTCTGAGCCTGTGTTTTGCTGGTGTCCATTCTGGTGTCCATGCTGGTGTCCGTTGTGGTGTCCGTGCCGGTGTCGTTTCCGTGCCGGTGTCTGTTCTGGTGTCCATGCCGGTGTCCGTTGTGGTGTCCGTGCCGGTGTCGTGTCCGTGCCGGTGTCGTGTCCGTGCCGGTGTCTGTTCTGGTGTCCGTTCTGGTGTCCGTGCCGGTGTCCGTTCTGGTGTCCGTGCCGGTGTCCGTTCTGGTGTCCGTGTCGGTGTCCGTTCTGGTGTCCGTGCCGGTGTCTGTTCTGGTGTTTGTGCCGGTGTCCAAGCCTGAATTTTTGGGGGAACTATCCCTCTAATGTTAATAAAATAACAAAAAACAAAGTGAAATCACTCACTGGACTGAGAACTTTAATAGTAACTTTAAGTATCAATGTATTATTTATACAGTGAAGTGTATGTAGTGTTTTATTTTTATATTTCATTTAATTTCTTACTTGAATACTTCTGTTAAATACACCTACTGTAGCTGAAAAAATAAAGCACTGTTTCATTTTTATATTACTGTATATGTTGTGTATATGTAATTGTAACGCAGTTCATTGTTGCGGGAAGGAGGCGGGAACCAGTGAACATTTAGACAAAGAAATATAACAAAATGAATAAACAAACAAATACAAAATGCTGTGTACAAAATACCCCTCACGGACGACTACTGTCACATAAAACAAAACATTTTCACTGTCGTCGCTCCTCCTTTTATGCTTCCGCTCCTTCGTGAAAGATACGAGACCGGTGTGCCACGCAGATGTCGTTCATTATCAATCACACCACCGGCCTCGCACTGTTCTCTCACGTCCCTCTCCCTCGTCCTGCTCGCCACAGTAACGTGTAGCTTTGTTCTTATCTTTTAATAAGAAAGAAAATAATGACAAAGATTTTTATCTTTGTGACTTTGGCCTAAATGTCTGCCATTCTCTTTTATTTTATATTTTGTTACCTTGTAAGGCTTTAATTTTAATATAGGGACATTAGTTTGCTTATAATGCTCAGTCACTTGCAAAATGGTAAAACCAACACAAAAAAGAATTGTGGAATTTTTTTGTTGTGATTTTGATATTTTTGACATTTCGCCCACCCCTACTTTTGGTGGAGTGGGGTCTGTCACAAACTCAGCTCATTTAATTTGTTGGAAAAATTAGCAATTAGTCGTTAAGGATTCAGGTGGGATTTTTTTGCGAACAAGCTGAACAGAGACTGCGTGTGCTGATGGGAATTTCACATTTACATGTAGCACATGGTCGTGCCTGTATTTACATTTAAACCAGCTGGTTTCAATGTTTAGACTCCAGAGGCCTTCGGGCAGGAATGTGATGATGGAGAGTCCTTCACGTCTCCTCACTCAGCACCTGCATAAAGACTCTCTGTCATAAAGCAGGGCTGTTTTACCATCTAATCTGTAAAGCAAACAGGCTAAAGCAGTCGCTGCAATGTTAAAAAAAATCACATTTGACAAAAGTGTTATGCATGCATATGTTTTTTGCAAGACAACCACACGTATGTGATGTGTGTTCGCCATCACCACGCACATAAGAATATATTACTCTGCCCCACCATTGGATTCAGTAAATGCTTGAAGGTCATCGTGGGAGCAGGGAGTCATTGTCTAAATGCTATGGAAATGCAATGCAGGTTTTACTCGCACATCACTTTTGTCCGTTTGGTAAAACAGTGAGCACTCTCCTGTGGGCATTACATATTCTACCTTTGCTGCTGAATTGCTTTCGTTACGATTGTACCTCCTGGATTGTGAGTCGTGGGTATTCAAATTCCTGGGTCGACTGTGAAGGTTGTTGTTTCATGTCTCTCTTTTCATCCTTCCCTCACACATTCAATTCTATTGTTTCACAGTGATATACAAATGTTTTTAGAATTCTACCGTGTAAAATTGGGTACTCAAGGACCTCTTTCATGTATCCCTGCAGATACATAACCTGAATTGGCTCTTGCATCCTTGTTTGTCTTTAGTTGTAAGGCACAAACCCTTTTCTTTTGTGTGGGCTACCCTTGTGGCTACAAATGATTTCCCATATGGCATTGCAGGGTTTTGTAACACAGTATGTGTCAGTGTTGATTTGTTGAAGACTGAAGATATCTTTCTGTGACCTGGAAAGGATGTGGCAGGAGGGCCCAGATATGATATCTACTAGTTGTTGTGATGGTTCTTTGGAATCGAAAAGTTGAACTCAAACAAATGTCATTGTTTGTACGTATGTCAGGTGAAAATATATAGAGGCATTTGGAGTGCAATATCATTAAAGATGAGCTATGTAGAATTCAGAAACCCTTGTTATTAGCGACATCGGTGGTCATTAAGTGAACTACAGCCAGCATCTTATTCCTTGTGCTCACATTCGTGCACACGTAAGATACAAGAGACTGAACGTGATTCAATGCCACAATATACTCACTGTGAAGTTCTTTTTCGTTCTGCGCTTAGGGGTAAAAAGAAGTTGCAAATACCTTTGATGTGATATAATGTAATGTGTGTGTGTGTGTGTGTGTGTGTGTGTGTGTGTGTGCGTGTGTGTGTTTGTAATAGGCAGGACTTACAGCACGGCCTCTTTAGTGTTGTCGCGCTTGATTGTTTTAAAAGCATTCACATTAATAAGAGCGTGGTCATACAAGGCTAGGCAGCGGGTGACAAAAAAATGGATACTGCGTAATTGTATTTTTAATGCTTTAAACTTTTTTTTTGCGGTGCTGCGGTGGGCAAGTGATGAAACCGGTGTTGCAACTGAACACCGTGTAACACCGGTAACACCGACTATCGTAGCAAGCCTACCCTGGCATTGATAAATATCACATCCTTTTGATTTTCCCGGCTAAAACGTCCACGTAAAAATCAGTACATGCTTCCATAGACCCAGGAAGTCAGAGATGGTCTTGTTTTTTAAGTTTCATTGCAAGCATTTAATACATGAAAATACTTATTTGGCCCCTTTAAATATTTATTTAATTAAAAACATAATCAAGAAATGTTTCAATAAATAACTTTTTAATTAAAATTTTTTAAAATGTATATATTCGACACATTTAATTGTGTTTTTTTAATTTAAATTTTTTATTTTTTTTTACAAATGTTTAATTTATTTATTTGGAAAAAATAGCCACATTTTATTTATGAAATTGATTTATTTAATGATTGCCAAGTTTTATGATTTAATTAGATATTTATGTTTATTTATTGGAAGATACGTTGGCATATTTAATTATGCTTTTAATACCAGAAGTGTTTATTAACATGACACTCCCAGATAAAGATAAAGGCAAGAAGTAATAAAAATCTTGGAGAGAAGAGAGATTTCATGGATGTAAGTGATCTGCCATATGATAGTAATCTCTCTCATGCATGGCTGATTGTATGGATCAGGCTGAGGATGAGCAAGCATTGACAGAGACATGAGGTAGTGCCATTTTGTAAAATTCACTGAAACTAAGCACTGGTGGAACATCTTAAGATAAATGCACCAAGCTAACACCAGAAGACAAGGTGACATTTTCAACTAATTTTCACCTAATCTGTACTAGTAAAACCAATGTGAGATGACTGATCCTGGGAGTTTGGTCGAGGTAGCTTGTGAAATGTCAACGGCAATGAAAAATAACCCAACGGCGACTACAAAATAGTTCAACCTTTAGTTCTTGTGTTGAATATTTTAAAATCATTGTTAAATAAACATGGAGCAATTACTATGGTATATAAAGATAAAGAAAATGGTATTGGATTACAATAAGGTTAAATTCATTACCAGATAATGCAGTTTAAGGCTGCATTAAGAACAAAAATTATTATGTTTTAGCATCTACTGTAGGTTGATGTTAATTAATAAATGTAATATTCATTGTTATTACACGGCTCTGTGGATTACTTGATTCTGATTGGTCAATTGCGCCATTCAGAGGTATGTTATTCCCTTAGTCCAACCGGTAAAAACTGATAACACAGGCTCATCCAGGTAACTGAAGTCAGCTCTATACGCTTGATAGGAAAAATTTTTCTTTGTGGAAGTTTGCGTTATATTATATTATATTATACATTAAATGGCTACATCCCAGTGGTTAAGGATGGGGAAACATGCACTGAGAGCTGAATGATTTCAGTGCAATTACTCATTTACGCCAGTGAACTGAGGCTGAGCATACCGGGACTGTATCTGAAAGTAAGTGACGTCCTCCCTGTGGAGCAGCAGTGTGTGTTGACTTTCTTGTCACATGGTGATTGGCCCTCCAGGAACATAGTCAGAGCTTTAGAACATAGCAGGGGGCTTCAAACAGCTGGTCCCTGGGACTAACTAACTATATAAGGCTTTAATCCTGCACTGCATCTCAGCCTTTTGTGAGTGCAGTTGCAAAGCCAGACTGCTGCTGTCAGGCTGTGCGGGATGAAGATACTTAAAGTTTTTCTACTATTACTGTTTTTTTTTATTGTAGACCAATTTAATATTTGGTCTTCTAAAGCTTCATGATAATGGTTATAACAAATCGGTGCCTCAGAAATATAGTTCAGTGAGCTGTAAAAGGTAATTGTATTTATTCCCAAGCCTTTTAAATGGATAAGCATGAAATATTGTTTTAGGAAGCATAGCATGCAGTGATTGTGCACCTTGGTTTTGCTCCTATTTAACTAGGAGTCTGTCAGTATTCACACAAAATGCTTTGACTGGGTGGAGAGGTGGATATTTCCTGGTGTGGAGCTGCCTGTTCCCCCCAATGTGTGCTGCCTTACGGGCTTCTACCTGATTGATGTTACCTGTCATATTCTAAACACGTCTATTTTTCTCCTGCTGTGCCATATGTTAAGAGAACACTATAGGTAAAAGAGGCTGTTTAGCTTTCCTGTCTCAACATTGCCACAAACACCCCACTGTCATTTACCTTTCCACAGAGGCTCCCATGTTTGAAAGTCATACCCTGTATGAGAAAATGCTAATGGTTTTTTTTTTCTAACACCAATATTTATTTGTGAGTTTTATGTGTTTTTCAATCAAAACTGTATTTTTAAATACTAAAAACCGGCATCATACTCATAGCCAGAGTTGTTGCTGCCATAACCTATCCACCATACCATATATATATACCATATACCATATATAAAAAAAATATTTAAAAAATTTATTTATTTATTTTTTACAATTTTAATTATCATAATTTTATAAATTAGTAAGTTTTGCCTTCTAGGCAGCACACCGTGTTTTGCTGCTGGTAGTCTCTTGTCTATATTGCTTTATTCATGACGGAACTGCACACTTGCTTTCTGCCTCATTCTATACTTATTTAGTCTTATTACAGTAATGTCCTCATAGTGAGAATGTGCTCCTGCTGACCTGAGGGAAGATATGTCTGGTCCAGCTCTTTGTATGGCTGTCTTTGTATTGTTTTAAATATTTTCTGCAATAATTATTAATTTAACGTTAACTACATTACTGAACATGAACTAGCAATGAACTGTACTTATTTTATTCTTAATTTTAGTTCATGTTAATTTCAGCATTTACTTTTATTTAAATCAACAATAATTAATGTGCTGTGAACTAACATGAACAAACTGTGAACAATTGTATTTTTTAACACTGACAAAAATGTATAAATTGCTTAATGTTTGTTACTGTTAGCTGTTTTAGCTGTATTTAAAGTCGGTATGAAATTCCCTATTGTGACATATTTCCAAGTTCAAGGGCTTCTCGAACAAGAAAAAATTAAGGGCGGGACTTGATTTTGTCCGGGAATTGATTGGAGCGGATCTATGGGCCTATGCCTGACAAACTTTAGAAAGAGAGCTTCCTTGCTCTCCTTTTTCCTGCTAATATTTCCTTTTTCTCTTATTTAGTGGAACATGATGACAGATTATTCAAAATAAATCAGTGAGGTTGGATTACTGGCTGATTAACTTTTTACTTTTAATTGACTCATGGCTGCATGGATTTGGTTTTCAGTTATTTCTCTATAAAGTCACTGGCATTACCCCCCAAAAAAGGTAGGTAAAGCTGAATTAATCAGCTTTATATCCTAAAAGTTACTTCAAGTCAACAAAAAATCTACAGGTCCTTCTAAAAAAATTAGCATATTGTGATAAAGTTAATTATTTTCCATAATGTAATGATAAAAATTAAACTTTCATATATTTTAGATTCATTGCACACCATCTGAAATATTTCAGGTCTTTTATTGGTTTAATGCTGATGATTTTGGCATACAGCTCATGAAAACCCAAAATTCCTATCTAAAAAAATTAGCATATTTCATCCGACCAATAAAAGAAGTGTTTTTAATAAAAAAAAAAAAGTCAACCTTCAAATAATTATGTTCAGTTATGCACTCAATACTTGGTCAGGAATCCTTTTGCAGAAATGACTGCTTCAATGCGGCGTGGCATGGAGGCAATCAGCCTGTGGCACTGCTGAGGTGTTATGGAGGCCCAGGATGCTTCGATAGTGGCCTTAAGCTCATCCAGAGTGTTGGGTCTTGCGTCTCTCAACTTTCTCTTCACAATATCCCACAGATTCTCTATGGGGTTCAGGTCAGGAGAGTTGGCAGGCCAATTGAGCACAGTAAACCATTTACCAGTGGTTTTGGCACTGTGAGCAGGTGCCAGATCGTGCTGAAAAATGAAATCTTCATCTCCATAAAGCTTTTCAGCAGATGGAAGCATGAAGTGCTCCAAAATCTCCTGATAGCTAACTGCATTGACCCTGCCCTTGATAAAACACAGTGGACCAACACCAGCAGCTGACATGGCACCCCAGACCATCACTGACTGTGGGTACTTGACACTGGACTTCAGGCATTTTGGCATTTCCTTCTCCCCAGTCTTCCTCCAGACTCTGGCACCTTGATTTCCGAATGACATGCAAAATTTGCTTTCATCCTTCACAAATGCTTTGCTGCATACCTCGGTTGTAACGAGTGGTTATTTCAGTCAAAGTTGCTCTTCTATCAGCTTGAATCAGTCGGCCCATTCTCCTCTGACCTCTAGCATCAACAAGGCATTTTTGCCCACAGGACTGCCGCATACTGGATGTTTTTCCCTTTTCACACCATTCTTTGTAAACCCTAGAAATGGTTGTGCGTGAAAATCCCAGTAACTGAGCAGATTGTGAAATACTCAGACCGGCCCGTCTGGCACCAACAACCATGCCACGCTCAAAATAGCTTAAATCACCTTTCTTTCCCATTCGGACAACAATCAGTTTGGAGTTCAGGAGATTGTCTTGATCAGGACCACACCCCTAAATGCATTGAAGCAACTGCCATGTGATTGGTTGATTAGATAATTGCATTAATGAGAAATTGAACAGGTGTTCCTAATAATCCTTTAGGTGAGTGTATATTTGAATCTCTGTGCCATGTTTGTCACCATCAGCACTCGATGTCTTTCAATATTTTGTTGTCAATCAAAAGCCTTTTAAAAAAAAAGATTTTGCGAAATAAACGCAAATTCCACTCTCCAGAAAAAAGGAACTCCTTTCTCATGCTTGGTTTAAAGGAAGTAAGTAGCTTCATTAGAATATAGTAAGATTAACTAGGAAGAAACTGTTCAATTTCCCATTATAGTACATTTAAAAGAATCATTGAAGTGTTTCTGTGCTCACTTTCATAATCATTTAGTGGAAATGAAAATTGGATTGAAAGTGAAGTCTCTGATCCTTCCATTGGTAGACGAGAAAAGGATGAAGATGAAAATAAAGATTTGCAGCATAGATTGTAGTAGTAGTTTGTATCCTTTAATCAAATAATGTAGCTGTCTCTACCAAAATATATTATATTTTGTACATGTTCAGACATTTTCTATAGAAAGCATTGTAAATATTTTATCAAAAATGGCACAGGAGCATGATTGGCTTAATTACTCATGTTTCTTTATTTGTTTTACTCAACAGTAAATTGTCAATATTTCAAAAACATGTATGTGTATTCACATAAATACATTCACCAAAAAGCACCATTTATTTAAAACAAATATTCCTGTGTATATTCAAATTGTGACGTAAAGATTGAACATTGCATTTTTGAACATTCCCAATTCAAACACATTCATCAAAGACAGTCATTTAGAAGCACAAAGCAATCAATAGAGTTTGTGGTGGTGTGCAAACAGTGTTGTTTGTAAAATTATGGTATTTTATTTAGTTCTCCAAAGAGAGGTGTGTGCTTAGAGTTGGGGAAAATTACATTGTATGATATATTATGCAGACTTTCTAAAATGCTTAGAAGATAAAAGTACTTTATGATTATAACTCATCATGAAAGTAAAACTCCTTCTCCCCCATCATTTGACTTCACATTTTCCTCTTCTGTATGGCTGTCTGCTGTGCTGGTTTACAATTTTAATCTTTGCGGATTAAAGTTAGGGCTTCTTTAGTGCATCGTTTACAGATATTTCACTTCTCAGCTGTAACTGCTTTGCATCTTTGGACAGTTTATTGTGTTTTCATTTTAACGTGAGGTCACACATTTGTCATCACACATCTGTGAAATTACCAGTTTTAAACATTATAGACTACTCTGGGATGGCATGAGCTGGTCATTTTTGGGTCCTGCTGAATGAATGCAGGACTCTTACGAATTTACTTTAAATGTCAGAACGGGCTAGTAAACAGGGAGGGTAAACTCTATTGGAGAATGAAGCTAAGGAATATTATTTAAGCACATTGAATGCACAATGAAGACATGGGGTCAGGGGATAGTGAGTTGCTTTGTGTTTTGGGTGTCTGGAGATGTGCTGGAAGGCTTGTGGTGACATGCTTGGCACAGTGGTAGGGCATAGGACAAGGAGATTGATTATTTGAGTTCAGATTAAATCCAGAGGTCCAAGGGCCCACTGACCACAACCTACTGTTATATATTAGCTGAGGGTGGTTTTCAAATCAAACCACAAGTCGAGACACGTTGTTTAAAAAGCCTAGAGGTTTGAAAGTTTATAGGTCAGATGGATGGATGGATTTATTGATTACTTGAACTGAAGACTTTTTTTCAAAGCAAACCACAAGTCAAGACTTGTTCCATCACATTCTTCACTGTCATATAAAGCCAGGGTTGAGGCTGGGTGCAGAATATCAAGTTGAAGTGGAATGAAAATAAAATTAGAATTCATCTATTTTTTTTTTAAACTAGTAAATCTTGTCAATTCAAACTTTGTTTGAAATTTTTTTAATGAATTGATGGTAGAAAGATTGATAAAGGGATGGATGGATAGAAGATAGATAGGTAGATTAATGGGTAAAGAGATGGATGGATGGATGGATGGATGGATGGATGGATGGATGGATGGATTGATAGATGGATAGATTGTAGTTGTATAGATAGATGGGTAGATGGGTAGATGGGTGGATGGGTAGTTGGTAGGTAGATGGATGGATGGGTTGGTTGGTTGGTAGATGAATGGATGGGTAAGTTGGTAGGTAGATGATGGATGGATAGACCGATTGAAAGCGAGACAATTCTTTTATTCTAAATTTTGCATAACTGCAAATTAAGCAAACCTCTTTCATATCATGACCTAAAACATTGAATGATGCTGAATTAATGTATTACCATTGTGATTGAACACATGTCTGTATTGCATACATTATGTGCATCTTACTCGGATCAATCTTCCTCACTGTCAGTCCAGGCACTTCTTATCTATGATATTTGTTTCCACATATCCCCAAATGAGATTAAATGTTTGATCTGTGTAGTCTGCAGCCCAGAGATCAGGGCCGACTCCTCCAGCGCTCTCCTACTGCATCTACAATGAAAGGATAGAGAGAAAATGAAGCCACACTTTCAAGACAACTCATGGCTTTAGGGAACTGAAATTACACCGACATTAGTGCTGCACAATGCACTTCAAAAGGAATTCCAAGATTGAACTGCCAGAGAAGATAGGACAGAGGGAGGCTCAAGCCCCAGTGATTTGCTTTATCTGTGTCATTGTTGTAGTGCTGTGGTTGTTTCAGACTAATAACTGATCTCCATGACGATGATGCTTTTTGATCATAGTGGTGTGGTCAACTTAACAAACAGACTAAACCTTCCTGCTGTTCAGGGAACTGATACTGGTTTATTCATTATAAAGCCACCACAATAAATTGATTATAACTAAATTTTGAGATAATTCACTCAAATATGTAAATCATTTTCATCAAATTGTCAATTTCACTCTAAAACAATTGGAATATAGTACAAACATTTGTATAGCCTACTTTTTATTATGGAGCTTTTTGTCATTTTTTGGAGTTTGACAGCCCCTGCTCACCATTTTCTGTCATTTGCATGAACATCCTAAACATCTCCTTTCATGGTAACTGTAGGCTACAGTACAACAAGACAATCACATGACTATCTTTTGAGACATTTATTCACAGATATTAAAGTCACTGTAATTTTCCCTCTTTCTGTTTGCCTGAGTTCTCATTGCTTGTTTGTTACCATGGTTTCTGATTGAGTTTTGTACCTGTTCCTTGTTCTGTTGATTATCTTTCCCTGTGTATGTATGCCGTCAGTTCCCTCTCTTCTGTGTTTGGCGTCATCAACGTCAATGTTTAATGTGTAGTGTGTAGTGGTCGATGGCGCTATTTAGCATTTTTAAAATATCGACATCGGCCGATCAGTTTTTCTGATTGGCCAATGTGTTGGAAATGGGACTTTTATTTTTGACGGCGCTCCGGACTTTTATTTTGACGGGCGGTGCTGAGAACACCAGTGCCCGAGAAGAGAACGGCAGCGCCTGATCACACAGTGCTCACTCACATTCTCCGTCTTCATTAGTTTACAATTTCTGTCAGTGATATCTAATAATTTGTTTGACAGAACTGGTAAACAAAGAAAGTAAATGGTATGCGAAAAAGTGAAGCTTTGCTTTTATATTATTTGTAACAGAAAAGGCAAACACTCTCATTTACCATCAACATTCAGCAAATGCCCATCTACATCCTTTAAACAAATCTCTGAATATCTAATAAACATTTAATTTCACAAACCTTGTAGATTTAATCGAATCCAACTGCGATATCTTGTGAAGTGTTCATCCGGCATAAACGTGTTACTGCGAGTGACGGTCGGTCCATGCAAAGTGAGTGAATGCGAACAGAAGATTCACAGGAGATGCGATTGAAAAACTTTAAATCTATGCTGTGCTATTGTTACAATGAGGTTGAGACATGGAGGAAGCAGGACCCAAATGCAGCACACTTTATTCAATAGACTCCAGATTTTACAAACTCAGATTAGGGTACAGGACTCGGGAACAGAACAACCAACATCAGCATTAAACAAAACCAAGAACTCAAAATGACTGATCTAAAACACAGGGCTTAAATACAAGGGCAAACAAGCTTAACAAGATAACAAGGGGGGATGGTTAATCTGAAACACTTGGGGAGACTAATGGACATAACAGGGGACTGCTGAACATGAAAAGACAGGGGAACACCTACTGACATCACAACAGCTATATCCAGTTGCCCGCTGTGTCATATTCATATAGTTTTTTTCACTGTGTGTTGTATGTAAAATTAGCGTTACCTTGTCAAAACTCAAAGTTAAAAAAAAGTATTATTTGAAAAAAATATGATTACCAGTGCGCATAAAATTTCCAGATTACTGAGAGCACTGTTACAGTGTTTACTTCCATTTTATTCACATATTCATATATATATTTTTAATTACTTTATTTGTGAAAAATACTGTAGGCCAATAGGATTGCTGATTCAAGAAGTTGCCCATCTAAAGTATAAGCATGTTTAGTTCAAAGATTTTTTCTAATTTATTTCAAATTTGTTAAATATTGATTAAAATACATATAAAGTGTGTGTGTATACACTACCGGTCAAAAGTTCGGGGTCAGTAAGATTTTTTATGTTTTTAAATGAAGTCTCTTCTGCTCACCAAGGCTGCAATTATTTGAAAAAAAATAATAAAAAAACAGTAATATTGTGAAATATTATTACAATTTAAAACAGCGGTTTTCTATGTAAATATATAGTGAAGTGTAATTTATTCCTGTGATCAAAGCTGAATTTACAGCATCATTACTCCAGTCTTCAGTGTCACATTTTTTTAATTATTATAATATGAAATTATTATAATATGATGCTCAAGAAACATATGATTATTATCCATGTTTTTTACATTTTTATTTCAGGATTCTTTGATGAATAGAAAGTTCAAAAGAACAGAATTGATCTGAAATGGAAAGCTTTTGTAACATTAATCACTACCATTCAAAAGTTTGGGATCAGTAAAAATGTATTTTTTATTTTTGGGGGAAAGAAATTAGAAAATACTTTTATTCATCAAGGATGAGTTAAATTGATCAAAAGTTATACAGTAAAGACATTTATAATGTTAGAAAAGATAATATTTTAAATAAATGCTGTTCTTTTGAACTTTCTATTCATCAAAGAATCCTGAAATAAAAATGTAAAAAACTGTTTTCAACATGGATAATAATCATAAATGTTTCTTGAGCATCATATTATAATAATTTCATATTATAATAATTAAAAAAATGTGACACTGAAGACTGGAGTAATGATGTAAATTCAGCTTTGATCACAGGAATAAATTACACTTCACTATATTTTCACATAGAAAACCGCTGTTTTAAATTGTAATAATATTTCACAATATTACAGTTTTTTTTAAATCAAATAATTGCAGCCTTGGTGAGCAGAAGAGACTTCATTTAAAAACATAAAAAATCTTACTGACCCCGAACTTTTGACCGGTAGTGTGTGTGTATATATATATATATATATATATATATATATATATATATATATATATTAGTGATGGGCCGTTATCGGCGTTAACGTGCTGCGTTAACGTGAGACTCTTATCGCGCGATAAAAAAAATATCGCCGTTAATCTAAGTTGGGTTGGGATCATAAATAGCTTTTTCGAATATCGTTATTTTCGCGCAATTCTAATGTGTAGTATGACATACATACTTAACGCCGCGGCCGCGCCTACTGTCACAGATCGCGCAGCAGGGTATTTTCCTGTCAGGGACACAAGGTGTACTTACTTTGTTATGTTGGGCGACGTTCCTCTCGTTACTTTATTTTAATGCAATACGTTGTTAAATGAGTTTATTCCAAGCGCGCTGTATCCTTTGTATGGGCATGAGCGATGCTCATTTACAAATGAATCACTCTTTTGAGTCGTTTCTGTTCAAAGACTTCATCAAACAAGTTGTCAAATCTGTCTAAATCGGTTCGCGAATCAGTTGATCTGTTCAGTTCCCCACGCACTGAATCGTCTGAAGCGCTTTCAATTCACACTCGAGGAGTCGTAAATAACAGGAAGATTTAAGAACATCAAGAGCGTTGGATGAAGTGGCCGTGGATCTACAGTTTAGTCTAGTGAAAGCAAATCTGCAAATGCATCATATCTTTGTCAGCGATGAAGATCTTTATTAGTTGAACATCTTCGTAAGCTGTCTGTGAATGAATGATTCCACAGGACGATACATTCGAGTTCATTTCATTCAGGTAATACATTTTACAACAGATTATTACGCCACGATAGCACTACTAAAAAGTATGACATTATCCGGTTTTTGGACATACATTAATTTATAGGCTACAAAAAAACCCGCTTCAGAGAGTCGGCGCACTGGCAAAGGTTAACAGGTTTAAATAAGCTACCATTGTCCACAGTTTATGAAATGAACACCCGCCATCCCGCGGTAATGTATGTGCATTGCGCAGTGGCATAATCACACGAATAGTTTACATTGATTGAAACTAATTTGTTTAAAAATGAGGCTATTGCAGTAACAAGGCAGGTTCACATAAAATGATTCACATATGATGACATTATTTTTTTATCTAACGAGCATTGGCGATGCAAAAACGGACTGTGGTGCGTATTGTTTTTTTTCTTCTTCCAATTACTGTTAAAAAAACGAAGAAAACATGTTACTTGGTCAATTAATAAACAGTTTGTTTGATGACAAATCGCTAAAGATGAAATTGGCCTCCCTTTCTGTCATTGCGTTTTTTTTTTTTTTTTTAAACGATATTCGACTTTTGTTCCTCGATTGTCGAATGGCATTTTTGGCAGAAATGCACATCCCTATGCGAGGCGAACTATTCTCAAAGACTTACTTTTAGTCATTATTTGGGTAGCACACATATTCTGAATGCCTTCGGGAGAATTCAAATGTGCCATTTTAATCTAGATTAATCTAGATTAATTTTAAAATTAATCTAGATTAATCTAGATTAAAAAAATTAATCTATGCCCACCTCTAATATATATATATATATATATATAAATATACACTCACCGGCCACTTTATTAGGTACCCCATGCTAGTAACGGGTTGGACCCCCTTTTGCCTTCAGAACTGCCTCAATTCTTCGTGGCATAGATTCAACAAGGTGCTGGAAGCATTCCTCAGGGAGTTTGGTCCATATTGACATGATGGCATCACACAGTTGCCGCAGATTTGTCGGCTGCACATCCATGATGCGAATCTCCCGTTCCACCACATCCCAAAGATGCTCTATTGGATTGAGATCTGGTGACTGTGGAGGCCATTTGAGTACAGCGAACTCATTGTCATGTTCAAGAAACCAGTCTGAGATGATTCCAGCTTTATGACATGGCGCATTATCCTGCTGAAAGTAGCCATCAGAAGTTGGGTACATTGTGGTCATAAAGGGATGGACATGGTCAGCAACAATACTCAGGTAGGCTGTGGCGTTGCAACGATGCTCAATTGGTACCAAGGGGCCCAAAGAGTGCCAAGAAAATATTCCCCACACCATGAGACCACCACCACCAGCCTGAACCGTTGATACAAGGCAGGATGGATCCATGCTTTCATGTTGTAGACGCCAAATTCTGACCCTACCATCCGAATGTCGCAGCAGAAATCGAGACTCATCAGACCAGGCAACGTTTTTCCAATCTTCTATTGTCCAATTTCAATGAGCTTGTGCAAATTGTAGCCTCAGTTTCCTGTTCTTAGCTGAAAGGAGTGGCACCCGGTGTGGTCTTCTGCTGCTGTAGCCCATCTGCCTCAAAGTTCGACGTACTGTGCGTTCAGAGATGCTCCTCTGCCCACCTTGGTTGTAACGGGTGGTTATTTGAGTCACTGTTGCCCTTCTATCAGCTCGAACCAGTCTGGCCATTCTCCTCTGACCTCTGGCATCAACAAGGCATTTCCGCCCACAGAACTGCCGCTCACTGGATGTTTTTTCTTTTTCGGACCATTCTCTGTAAACCCTAGAGATGGTTGTGCGTGAAAATCCCAGTAGATTAGCAGTTTCTGAAATACTCAGACCAGCCCTTCTGGCACCAACAATCATGCCACGTTCAAAGTCACTCAAATCACCTTTCTTCCCCATACTGATGCTCGGTTTGAACTGCAGGAGATTGTCTTGACCATGTCTACATGCCTAAATGCACTGAGTTGCCGCCATGTGATTGGCTGCTTAGAAATTAAGTGTTAACGAGCAGTTGGACAGGTGTACCTAATAAAGTGGCCGGTGAGTGTATATCGGCCATCTGCCACCATGCTCTCTAAGATATCAGCATCGGGCATAAAAAAACCCAATATCGGTCGACCACTAGTAGTGTGAATAAAAGTCTTTTATTACCTATTTGCCTGCGTCACGCGTTTTCCTTGTTCTGTGGATTATACTACACACAGCGATTACGGGCCAATTACTCCATCAGTGCCTTTAAATCAGTTTGGAAGTTTCAAGTCTTTGTGTTGGTGTTTTCCAGCAATAAATTTTATGTCAGAGGAAATTCATTACACTTTCCAAATCCAATTATTAAGTTTTCAAAAAGTATTTGGCAGGTGAACACGATAAAAGACAGCCATTTGTGGAGGAGTCGATTCTCATTTTCACTATGACAGTAGAAGGTGAGACTTGTAGCATTATTCTGAAGGCCTCTGCCCCTGCTGTGTCCTCTGCTGCTGTAATTATTTAGCTGCTTGAAAGGAATGCTGCTTGACATTTTGTATTCCCTTTGCAGGAGGAGGAAATTGGAACAAACCTGTGTATTACTGCTTGCTTTTTTGTGAGCTTACGGCCCTGAATAGATGTGCTCAGAGCACTTTGCAACACCGGGAGCAATGCTTATCTGACCATTATTTGGATTTAATATGAGGCACAGACAGAGAGTTTAACTTCTGTATGCATTTTTTTTTTAAGGTTCTTGTGACAATATTTCATAAACTCTCAAAATCGTCCCTCCTCGCATGGGCTTAAGGTGCATTTGATATTTTATTGGTTGTAAAGTCTCTGTAAAAGAAGGTTTCCTGCAAAAGAACACTTCCTGTGAATGTTGTCACTTTCTTGCTCTTTTTATGACTGTTATTCTTATATTTAAATATTGTTTGTAATACTGTAATATTAGTTCACATGCTCATTATCCTTAAAAGTGATACATGTTAATTGATTCGGCTTGCTCTTTGTTTGTAACTGTTGAGAACTGAGAGCTGAGTGTGATCGCAGTGATGCCGTGGCGCGAGTGTTAATGAGCGTCCCGCGGTGGAGCTCCGGAAAGATAAAAGGAGTGACGGAAGTGCAAGACAAGAGAGATCCAGGCCTGTGACTTTTTTTGTTGTTGTGGTTACACTTTATTTTACAGTATGTGCAATTACGTGTACTTACAGGGTACCTGTTAGGTTTAGGGCTAGGTTCAGGATCAATACCTAGTTATTACCCAGTTATTGTAATAACTATAATGAGTAGGCCTACGTACAGGACTGTAAAATAAAGTTTTACAGTCCAAAAAAAAATCTGCTACCGGTTTTGTTTTAGTTTGTTTACTTTTGTTTTGTTGTTTGTTTATTTTATTATTAAAGTTATGTTTAACGTTTGCCGGTTCCCACCTCCTCCTTCCTTCCAAAAAAAGAGATCGGGCAGCACGACGGCGCGGTGACCGCCAGTGGTTGACAGAGGCGGTGGTGCTGGAGCGATGGATGTGGGACGGATATTCACTGGTTCAAGGAGGGGTGGCTGCCGTCCGTGAAGGGACGTTTTTTTGTTTTATGTTATTTTATTATTAAAGTTATGTTTATCGTTTGCCGGTTCCCGCCTCCTCCTTCCCTTATCAACAAACCTTTTCTACAAAGTGTATAGTGGTATTGTCTGCAAGGGGGTTAAATAAAGAAGGAAATAATAGAGCTGGATCTTTTTGCCAGCAGTTTTAATGAAAAACAAACTCAAAATAACACTTCTTCAGGATATTGAGAAACAAAAACACAAAAATGACCAACCACTATTAAATGACGAGACCTGACAAAGACCGAACAAACACAAGGGTATAAATACACAGGGACACACTAAGGACTAAACGAGATAATTAACAAGACACAGGTGACACAAGAGGCCAAATCAAAAACAATGGCAACTGATGAACTAAACATTGAAAAAACAAATATACTTCTTTTTGATCCTCCTCAATTTACATCCCGTCTCTGTGTTGACTATTAATATTGCTTGTGTCCTGACTGATGAATGAGCAGAATGACCTGATGGCTGTGTCTCATGTGACCTTGTTATTTGTGCACGCTGTGACTATACAAATCACAACATGTAAATAGGAAAATGTTGGCGTTATTTTGTCACTTATTGTGACCCGTAGGCTAGATGAAACTGATTACCTCCAGTATTTGTGCTAAGCTAGGCTAGCGGTGGGTGCGTCAGACAGAGTTACGGCACGCACGGAGATGAAAAGGGTATGTATGGACTTCTCTACTCTGGGGGATACGGTGAATAAGCTAAAGTTCCAAAAAGTCGGCATGTTCAATATTAAATATCAATGATGCTGAGACCCGAGTTTATGCTTTCATTACTTCCCGCCTATAGACTACTGTAATTCTCTCTTTTTTTGGGCTTACCCGCTACAATATTAAATAAGCTCTAATATATTCAGAACTCTGCAGCCCGGGTCCTCACACAAATAAAAAAATCCTCCCACATTACTTCTGTTTTACTCAATTAGCTACCTATTCGTTTCCGACATGGTACTTCTTATCACTTTCAAAGCCCATGCATGATCTGGAAAACAATAAGTAAGAAAGAGCAAAAACAACTGAAAAAAATTTAATAGGAAATGCAATTAATGTGAATAGGTGAGATAAGTTTAACTAGAAACTTAGTTTAAATATGTAAATGTATAAATTTATAATAATGGTTTGACTTTCACTGGGCATCCATTCATTAAACTTGTGGTGTGTTTTCTCAGCAAATAATAAACTTCCATAAACCCATTGACTCAAACCAAAGGTCAAATGTCACATAATCCCAGCATGAGTTATACAGTGTCAATATACTTGTGTAATAAGATATCAGATATAAGACTGTTTTTCTCTCATATTGTCGTGAAAAGACTTTAGGGTCCAGTTTAATTCAACAGTTAATACATTCTGCATTGATTTGATCTTCACAAGGATAAATCCTATTAATTCTGTCCTGACCCACAACAATTCATTTCCAATTTAGTCTATTCTTATTTAAGCTCATATGTTGGTCCACCAGAGCTAGAATGTTCAGAATGTTAAAACACAAATATTTGAATGTAACCAACAAATGGTCAATGATTAATTGGACATTACTGGTTTCCAATATGTGATAGAACTTTGTTATTATTGAAAGTGTTTCCGAAAGGTTAGTTGCTTGAAATTAAGCTAATTGGCACAACCATGCAACATTTGAACCTTTAAGAGTTTGCTTGTTTATATATGGCAACTTTACTTTTTTTAAGATGGCTAAAAGGTAAATTAGTTGCGATAAAAGAGATCATTTACAAGTAAGAGTAGTAGAAAAGGCCTGCAGGTGGTTGAATGTGTGCAATTGCTGATATGTCTGCACAAATAGTACTCTTATTACTTGTAATTAATTTTGAAATGTTTACTATGATTCTGCTTAATGTAAATGTATTTTATAATGTCTTGCATTTGGATGTAGATAAAATAACTTGTCACCATTTTATAATAAATATGTTGGTTCATATCTCCGATGCATTGCTTTTAACCTATGCAGAAGTACAGTAGAATTTATTTATTTATTTTTTTTTGGCCATTGGTTCTCCCAAATGATACTGTTCCCTTAGTTCTTCCAAAGAAAACCGTTACATTTTCCACAAGAAAACAATTTCTGCAATTTGGATGGGATCTTTTTTGTAGCTCCCCTGAGACATTGCCTGCTTTCTGATATGATTTTATGAAGTCTTTTAAGTCATATATTGCAGTGAAATTTACAGAGCTTAGCAAGAACTTATTGCAATAAAATATAATGTCTGGTGTCTAGACCTTTGGTATTTGAAGTGGCAACATTTGGTCCAAGGGACTACTCATCTATGACAGCTGCTCCAATACATGACGCCCCATATAGATGTTGCAATGATTCCCCCAAAAAGCCTAATTTTGAAAGTTTTCCGGGAAGTTTTTTTATATTTAATTTGATCAGAAACAGGCATATAAAAACTGCAACAGTGCAGATAACACACGTTTGTAATACACCTGAGTATTAAGTCATAGATCATCCACATCCTCTACAGTATTTCCTCCTCTTAGCACCAATTCAATCCTGATTCTTTTAAAAATGAACACACTCATGTGTATCTCCATTCTTTCTTTTCATAAATAGATCGTTGGCTCTGACAAACAAGCATATGGTGCCATGTGGTGTTTTCGAACAAGTAACCTCCAAGTGTGGAGCATTCGCATTATTATTCTTTTTTTCTTCTTCAATAAAGTCGTAGGCATCCATTTGGATTTGCATGTGTCACTTGGGCCACGTGGGGGTGTTATTCTGGAGTCTGCTCTCGTTCTTCTGCTCCTCTGAAGAATTGTGGAGCAGGTGTTCCTCTCCATGTCAATTTGAAGGTAATGTGCCTTTAAACTTGATTGGGAGTGGAACAGCTTGTTCCTGCGTAAGATCTGTTTGTTGTGCAAGTGATATGTTGAGCTTAAAATTATACGCTGTGAACGAGCGATGGGATAGATGGTATAAAACCTTGTATGTTAGCATGATTACAATCAAGAATCTGCTAAAAAGTACTAATCAAACACCTCGTATCGGGTCATTTGTGCATTCGTATGTGTTCTGGCATTATAAGAGCTGTGAATTTTGGATGTTTACAGATTTATTTTGGTTTATTAAGCTGTGAAGCTGTTGCCCTGCATTCAACACCAGAACTCAGCTTTATTAGTGATATGTACTCTGTATACTAATGCTTTTTACTTTTCTTTTGTTTCCCTTTTTTTTTTTTTAAGTCTCAGCTAATTTCACTACAGGGAGCAAACGGCCATAATTTGCCAGATGTCTTGCTATTAAAAGCTAGGATGTAAAATCTATCTGTTTGAGCAACTAGTTACCTCTTAGAACCCGAGTACTATTTCACATCTGTCTATACAGTACAGTATGCGCTATCTATAGGATATTTTTTGCTGATTTTACACAGCAGAAATGAATGCAAGGCATAATTTGCAGTAAGTGGGTCTTCCTGCGTTCCTTTGTTACGAGAAGTTATGCAGAATGCAATGATTTTGTACAATTATACACTGCGATATTGCTTTTTGTCTCTTTCTGTCTGTGTGTTTGTCTTTACCTCAGAACAGCCCAATCTCTGTGGCACTGAATTGCACCCGGTTTGGGAACACTATGCTCATTTCTTTCTTTCACACAGTGGGACTGATTAAAAGGGAAGAAGTGATGGCTACTGCCCTTGTGCTCATTCTCTGCCTGTCCATCCCATCAGAGTAACTCTGTTCCCCACTATTTCTTTCTGGCCAGTTTGTACTAATTCAAACTGTAATACTTGTTCCTGCCTCTTGTTGAACATTTTATCAGTCACAGAAAACCTCCGAGCCCAGCTATAATGATCTGGATGTGCTAATATATTATTTTTTGTAAACTATTGAATGCTTCATGTTTTCCATTTTCAATTTAAGAAGCATTAACCTTCAGCATTGAACTGTCCTTAATCAATAGTGCTTAGATTGCAAAAGAAATAAACAGAATGAGGTATATCACTTGACCATAGATGTCACAAAATGTCACATCAACAAATTTATTGAACGATTATGCTCTTATTAAGTGATTTATTCCATCGGGACAGTAAAATGTTAAGTGATCTATTTTTTGTTTTATTTTATAATAGTGATATTTGAATTTATTGTATGGTTGATATGAATCACTTTATGTCTATTTGTTGATGGGGGATTGATTGATATACAGTGATCTTCTAATCTATCTATCATCTCATTTACAACTAACTATGTTGAACATTTCAGACATATTTCTTCATATTACTTATAACCTAGACCAATTGAAAGGAATGAATAATTCAATTGAATTCATTTTTGTCTGTTATGACGTCCTTTTATTTAAAAATATAGGCTAGTAAATGATTTAAAGAATTAGAATATATAATTCATTATCTCTGACTGAGATTCTGTTATTTGATTTGTCATACAAAATACACAAAAAAATACACACTTTTGACCCCTTTTCATCTCTTATTCCTGTACATGCTAAACTCACCTCTAAATTGGCTAGTTTATTACTATTGCTCATCTTCCCCTGCTTATTACTCTAAATTCTATTTTCGCTTTGCATGTTTCCCTGTTGCCATAACATTTGTAGCAAGAAATGAAAAACTGAATGACAACAAAACAAAAGATTTTCCACTACGTAAATCATCATAAAGTCAGTACAGCAGAGTGCTAAATTTTTCTACTGATTGAACGAATGAAGTGAAATTGATTTTGGCAACTCTTCCCATGTTGAGAAAGTTATGAATCACATGGCTTGCCCTTTTCTCTCTTTTCCTCTCTGAAAAAGGCTACAGATGAACAACTGAAACACCATTACCTGTAGTAAGGACAAATCCTCAAGAGATTGGAGGACATTTCATCTGACTTTTAGTCCTGAATCTGAAATGCACATGCCAATTGAATGCAAAATTAGGATGCAGAGGGACATCAGGCAAGAAAAATGGCAGTCACATTCACAAGTTTCATGGTGTTAGTTGTGAGATAAAATATTTCACTTTATGTAGCACCTATATCACAAATCTTATGAGGCTTTACATATACAGTACTTGCCCTTTTATTGTATCCTTTATTGCTTCCTGCACTGGTAGGCCTGATGTGTTTGTGGGTTAACCCTTCAGCACTGTGCCATTATTTTGCTGTATATATTCTCTGAGTCTAAGGTCATATCACTCACTCACTAATAAGCTGAAAATTGTAAAATCCTTATACAAAGTTAGCAATGATGACTCTCTTTCACCATTACAGCAGTGCACTCAAACAGTACTGTACATACTGTACTTCGGTAATGATTTGCATTGAACAGCAAGGTTCATTAATAAGAAGACATGATAATACTGTTCTAATTAAAGGGGCTATATCAGCTTTTTCTTGATCTTTTAAATATATGATGAAAATAGCGGTATACTGTTACATTTTGAACATTCTGCTCCAGTCCACCATTTGTTGAAACTAAGTCACATAAATGTCTTGTTTTGAACTTCTTCAATGAATATATTTGGGTCAATGTCAAATAAAGATGTCTAAGAAAGAATGAAAAGTAAAGAATTAATGTATTTCAAATATTTCAACAGTTCGTTTTGCTCTTTGAATAAATGTCTTTATTAACCATGGTCAAACAATATATAACGGCAGATCCTTAAAGTGTTTTAATTTGTTTTAATTAATTAATCAATTATTTGATGTGGCCTCTACATATACATATCTATAACTATAATGGCTAATATTGATGGTGGATGTGTGAGACCCACGGTGAAGTAGGGTGGTTTAGATAAAGGGGTTTGAGTGAGTAATAATCAGTATCTAACCATTATATTTATTCAATGTTATCCACATTATATTTCATCTGCAACAGCATTGAGAACTTTCGTAAAGATAAGTTTGGTTGGTCATTAATTTTTAAATGCATCATTATGCAAACACACGAGGAGAGTTCTCTGCATTAAAGACTCACAACTGGCAGATTAACGTACTACATTTCTCTCTGATATGGTAGGAAATTAAATGAATTGAATGTGGAGGATTTTTACTGTGACAAGATTGACAGGGCAGTTTAAACGGTGACAGAATGCACATAACTAGGTGACAGAGCGGTCCGTTAAAGACACAATTGTGATAAAGTATGATGAATAAGCTTGCCTATTCTGCTAAACAAAAATGATGCACCTTTTTTCTTCACAAAAACGATACATACTTTCAGGGGATAGTATAAGTATGTTGTCGTTGATTGATTAGTTGATTGATTAGTCCCTCCCATGTGCCTTGTTTTCCTCAGTTATCCTGTAGATATATAGTCCTCAGTTGTTCTATTCTTGTTGATGTATATGAAGTTTGCGAGTCTCCTGTTACTGATTATCCTCTTGTGATCTCCTGTAAATTTAGTGTATTTAAAAATAAAATTTTTGCTTGATATTCCAAGTCGTCTTTGTGTGCGTTGGCTACCACACTTATTGATAATAACAAGTTATATTAGGCAGATTTTGAAAATACACAACTCAAATGGTCCTACCTTCTTTCCTCCAACGCTGGCCCTGATTCGCATGAGGGGGGTGGGGGGAGGGTGGTATGGTACAACCGTTTGATTGATGGACTTACTGTCCAATGATTCTAGATGGTCTTGGAAATGATTGGCTGGAGTTTTTCGAGTCCTGCCCGTTCCACAGATGATTAAATTGCTTAATTTTCATTTCAGTGCTTCTAACTCAGTGGCTGTAAGTGGGTTAATAGGATTTCAAGTGATTTTGAAAAAATGGACAAAAAAGAGAATCACATACCCCACTTGAGTGCTTGAGTATGTTTCTAAAATTTGTTTTGGTAAATTGATAATTTGATTTAATAAGTACAAGTAAAATAAATGTACTGATATAAAAACAGTCAAAATACCTAGGGGCAATAGTATAAAACATTGAAAAGTGCACAAGCAAATTTTCAGTGATTTACATTTACAAAAGTCATTCCATAATGTTTTAGTGCAATGCCATCAGTAATTGATGTTGCTTTGAAGTGATGCTTGACAGAACAGGATATTCTATTTTACAAATATGTCTTGCTTCACTTCCTCAGTCCTTGCATCTTATCCTCTTCCCACAATGTATAAACTTTTTTAATAAGGAAATTTTACTGTACACAGAATGAACTGATTCATTTACCTCTTTTTCTTACCGAAAACTGGTTTATAGAAACAAAGGAAAACTTAAAAAAGTTTTAATTTAGCATTTTGAGCATTTAACATTTTATTTACTCAATTTATTGAGTACTTAGAAGTGTTAAAAGAGTATCATAGAAACCTTTTTATCATTTGGACAGCAACTTTTTTATTTCATAGTTTTGAAAGGAATTTTGTTACTAAAGATCTAGAGTTATGGACAGAAGTTCATATATTGTCCTTGAGGTTCATATGTATATTTTCCTTGCCTCTTTAACCCTTGGGGCTGTTAGTTCATGAGAGGCATTAGTCTTGTCTGATCTTGACTGATATTTTCTTACCGTATAATAAGGAGCTTGAAGGTAGCGTTATATAATGGAATACCTTCTCTGTGACTTCTCTCTTCTTTTTCAAGGCTCTCTTGGCACATGCAGGTTTCAGTGATAAACTAAACTTTTTAGCAGCCACCCTCAGTGCATAATCTGTTACAGACTATCATGGTGACATTTGGACTTAAACATTTTGTGCGTGATTGCACAGGTAATCTGTTTCTCCTGATTGCATGGCTTGATTGACAAATGCTGCATAGCTGAATGAATGAGCACAGCTGTTAATAGGTGATAATGTGAATAGCAGTTGAAAGGAATGGTAATGAAAGTTATGTTTTGCCAACCCAATGTAAAGGAACCTTCAAGGCTTCAAATATTTTTGAGATTTTTTATACGCACATAGAAAATGACTGCTCGGCCTTGGTAAGCATGCACAAAAACACATTTATTACTGTAGTGGTATAAAGCAAGTTTTTCCAAATAGAATACGTAATACAATAATTTTCTGTGTTATACATAAGAATTTGTTGCTTGATTTTGTGGTTATTCACAAGGAACTGCAGTCATACTGAATACCAAAAAACAGACTTTAGGATTTAGACTGAAATACTGTGCATCAACAAAAAGTTCAAAATATGTGCCCAATTTTCAAGTATAGTCATCTGAAAACTATTGTATCAGTGGATTTCTGCATTGATCTGATATTCGACAAACAATGTTTATTGAACAATGTCTTTATTGAACACAACATCTAATGTTTTACAGTACAGGCTGGAAAAAGTATATCCCATGCCACTGAATATATCGCATAAAACCTGTCAGAAAAGAAATATCACCCCAAAACCTAAATCATAAAGATGTAATCTACCATTAGGGATGTCTCAATATTTTGCTTTATGAAATTATTTTCAGGACAGTTAAGCAGAATTCTCATGGGTCTGGTTCTTTTTTTTATGATTGTTGTCTTGTACTTTAGTTTTAAAATAATTCTTGAATGTAAATCTTAAAGACAGTATAATTAATATACATGATGTATAAATAAAAAACATAAAATGTCCCCCGTTTTTGTATGGAAATATGGGGTAAAATCTTAGAGGTTCCAATAGCAGACTTTTGTTTATGCATCTTTGTGAGATGATCTTGGTAATGCTGGAAAGGGTTACAAAAGTACTTCAAAGCTTTATGTTTAAAGATGGTCTATAAATAGAGGAAACGGCTGCTCTCCTTAGGAGTGTATATCCTGCAAAAGATGACCATCCTGGTTTGGGTCTGTTTTGTTGCCTCAGGGCCCGGGCAGCTTGTAATCATCATCGGGAAAATGAATTCCCAAGTTTGTCAGGAGAATGTAAGGCCATCTGTCTAGCAATTAAATTAGAAGTTGGGTGATGCAACAGGACAACGACTCAAAGCACAAGAGGACACTTCTGGAGTGGCCAGGTCAGCGTCCTGACCTCATCCTGATTGAGATGCTTTGGTAAGAGAGCAAATCACACCAGAAATCACAAGAATATCGCTGAACTCAAAGGCTTTTTGTAAAGAGGGATGCTGAATTCTTCCTGATCGTTGCGCAGGTCTGATCCACAATTACAGGAAATGTTTGGTGGAGGTGATTGCTGCCAAAGGAGGGTCTACCAGTCATGAAATCACACATTCACATTCCTCCAGCACTGTGAAGTTTGCATGGTGTGTTTAGTACAAACATGGAATTCTATAATTGTTTAAGTGTTGGGTCTATTGTTGAGACTTTTTTGAAGGGTAAATAAAATGTTATGACCAATTTATGTAGAAATCAATATTAATTACGAGTGGTCCCATACTATTTCCTATATCTATCGAGTACTTTTGATGACCATTTGATGAAAAATACAGAAAAATAATACTGTTTAGTATTATTACCATTTAAAATAACAGTCTTTAAAAATTAAATTTATTCCTGCGATGGCAACGCTGAATTTTCAGTCTTCAGTTTGGAAATCCTTCTAATATGCTGATTTGGTGCTCAAGACATAGCCTAACATTTCTTATTATATTACTCTAGGATTATTTGATGATTAGAAAGTGCAAAAGAACAGCATTTGTTTTAAATAGATTTTTTTTGTAACAATGTAAAAGTCTTAGTTTGGCTTGTGGTTTTAACACATAATCTTATTGCTGCACAGTTTATTAAAAAAGTGCAAGCAGCAATTTGAAAAAGTAGCACAAATGTTCCTGTGGTAATTTAAGATTGTGGAAATAACTCCACATTATTAGCATAATAAAGAGCTGAACATAATTCACGAGGATCATGAAATTTAGACAGACCCCCTTAAATTTCACATTCTAACACACTATGTATCTATGTATGTTTTGTAGCATTATATCTGCAAGAGGTTTATGAAATGTCTTTTTAATTTACTATACTTTAAGAGATTCTGGAAGTAACTGGATCACTTGAACAAAAAAGGTCTCTAACCAGATTTTAGTCCATAAAACCAAGGTACATTGAGAACATTGTGTATTTTGATGCCACACAGGACATTTGCCATATATGGAGACAAATTGCTCCTAAGTTTTATTAGAGGCAATCATTTAAAAAAAATACCACTAAACCTTCTTCTGATACCACAGCATATGAGGAAAATGACCCGAAGGTCCGGTTCATGTTTAGTCCAATTGCCTCCCAGCAGCTCTAAATGTGTTGTTTACCAAGTCAAAAACACTATAATTGTATTCTTTAAAAGCCATATGGGTCCTAATTTATTTCCTCACGCAGACAATTGTACCCTAAAAGTGGAAGACAAGAGAAAAACACTTCTGGTATCCATGGTGATGTCTTATTCCAAGTGCCGTCACTGCTGTGGTGTCTTTGTGGATCTTGAGGCAACAATTCAAATGTAGATTACAGAATCTACAAATACAAGTTTAGAGTGCTCCAATCAAATATAATCATACTATTTGCTTCTCATACTTGGAGTTGTTATAAAAGTGTTTTTCATTCTATCCAACAATGAGGCGGGTCTGTCTCTATCCTGGCATTTTACATGCAGTTTACAGTCAAATGGAGAATATTCGTGCAGCACAAATGTGTTATTTCTTATAAGTAGAAAAATCCTTGTGTTGAATCAACACAAAGGTCAGAAGAGTGTCATTACAGGCATGAAAGATGTCAGAATTCACATGCCACCTGTGGGGAAATGTCAGAGAGATCAGTGAGTGACTGAATTCAAATGTCAGGCAATATGGATACAGAGGGGAGGAGAAACTGTTCAAACTTCGTTTACATTGCATTAAAATGAGCACTTGTGATGACCTTTAGTCAAGTATTAAGTCCAGACGGGTTTAGTGTCATCGGTGGACTTGTTCAGATAATAAATTATATATGTAAAAATGCTTTAAAACTGTTAAACGGTTTGGGGTCAGCAAAACGTTTTTTGGAAGAAGTCTCTGATCATCATCATCATTTGTTTGATAAAAAACAGTAAAATGTTATGAAATCATGAAATATTATTTTAAAAGAATTGTCTTATTTGAATATATTTTAAAAATGTAATTTAGTCCTGTGATGGCAAAGCTGAATTTTCAACATCATTACTCAAGTCTTCAGTCACGTGATCTTTCAGAAATCATTCTAATATATCGATTTGCTACAAAAATATGTGTTATCAATGTTGAAAACAGGTATGCTGAATTGTATTTGAATAACAAAGCTTGAACTTCAAATTTGGATGGCTGTCTTGCTTAAGAGAGTTTTGTTTTTGTGTTTGGCTCACATTAGAGCTCATGTAAACCCTATGAAGCATTTGTTGTGTTTGAGCATTGATGATAAGAATCAATCATAATTCGTGTTTAATGGCTTAGCTGGAAAGATTTTTTAGTAAGAGAACCAGATTTGTTTAATTTTTTTAGTGGGCTTGTTTCATTCTGGGAATCTGTGGCAGTGTTTGAAATATAGTTTTTTTTTAATCAAAGTGAGCAGGGGGGATCACCCGCATATCATAATGAATACAATAACATTTTATTAGCGGACTCCCAACTGCTATATTCACCTGATTTGATTGTTTAAAAAAAGTAATAATGTAAAATTGCCACTTATTAAAATGCTTATTTCATATATCTTTAAGCATTTCATTATAACATGACCTTTTCTCTTTTAGCATGGCGTGTCTCACTGCATTAAATGTTAATGTGATTTGTTTTAAAGAATTACACTTACATAATTGTGAATCAATACAAGGCCCATAAAACAGCAAGCACAGCTAATGGCACCTTTTCTTTATCTTTGCAAGGAAGCATATCTTAGACTTAATTAAAAAGACCTTGATTTACCACCCTTATCTTTTGTAATCATGTTAACCAATTGTTGTCTAAAAGCTCATTAAGAGTATGGATTTTAATTAGGAACCTTCTTTATGCTCTATATATCACTGACTCCTCAGTGACTTCTTGTGAGCAGACGGTGAGATCCATCTTTATCAAACTGGTGAGGATTTGAAAGCTTGTGAGTGGCTCCTTTTTTACTTTGCTTCATTTATTTGTTTCCCCCTGTAGCTCAACTGATGCAGCATGAAAGGGGAGATATACTATACTTTAAATGCACTAATGCAAGTCACTTTGGATTAAAGTGTTGGCCAAATGCATAACTGTGTACAGTAGTTCATGGCAGATACCTGACCAATGGACATTTACTTTCCGAGCAGACACTTATTGCAGAATGTTTTATTTTAGGCAAGAAATGACAAAAAGAATGTAGTGATATGTGTGTTTTTGTCAGTTCATTTGGTTATTTTGATGTGTAGCCTATATATATTATTATAATAATAGTTCAACAATAAGAAATGGGGAACACATTTAAGTTAACATGAACTAACAATGAAAATATGGTAACACTTTACAATAAGGTTCCATTGGTTAATTAAGTTAACATGAACTTATAATGAACTGCACTTCTAAAGTATTTAATACATTTAGTAAATTTCATAATTTACTAATACATTATTGAAATTAAAAGTTTATTTGTAAATTTGTAAAAGTTTTTTTGTAAATTGTGAACTAACATGAACAAACAATGAACAGCTGTTTTTTTAACTAACGTTAAAGGTGGGGTATGGGATTTGCAAAACGGCCTGCAGATTTCAAACTCAAATGGTCCTACCTTCTTTCCTCCAACGCTGGCCCTGATTCGCGCGAGGGAGAGACGACCGTTTGATTGATGGACTTACTGTCCAATGATTTTAGGTGGTCTTGGAAATGATTGGCTGGAGTTTTTGCATGTGCCACAGCTGTGCTGGCAGAGAAACAACCTAAACTGCCAATTTTTTGAGTGGCACCTGCTCATAAAACAAAGTAGGATTATGTAGGCTAGATATAATAGCACACGGCTTCCTCTTCTCCTCGGCCGTTGACTCGTAGAAGTCGCTGTGGGTGTGAATTCCTCGTCGGAGCCCATTGACTCAGTGTCAAAACTCTAGATAACATAACATACAGATAAAATGGGCTGTAGCGCAGCAGAGAGCAAGGAGAAGGACCTGTAAGTTGTGCTTGTTCAAATTTTCAGGCTAAGTCAACGTTTTCTCAAAACTCCCTACTGCAGCTTTAATGCAAGCCATTAATTAGTGATGACAGGCACTGCCGATTACACTGGTCTGCAAGTTGTCTGCTTCAGAGATAAAATGTGCTATTTATTATTTATATTATTATGATGTGCTTAATTCAAATATAACAATTAAAACAATTGGCTACTGTTTCCAAGATACTAAAGTTTTTACATTTTACGTATATTGTGTAGATAGTACCTCTCTCATGTCCTGTTTAAGTAACAGTTTAACTATCAGCAAAGGGGTTATCTACATAGTTTAGTCCTTTTCAGTGTCTATTCTGCGCTTCTTGGCTTGTCTCTTGTATTCATTAAATGGAGCATCTCTTGTCCAGCAAAAGCCTGCATGCATTGATGGGCTCCATTTGCCCTGAGGCTGATAGCGTTTCTCCATTGTTGCAATGTGGTGAAATCTCTCGCCATACTTTTAGCTCAGTGTTCTGCAGTTCGGTGGGAAAGAATCTAGATGAGTGTGCAAAAAATATATCTTTAGTGGCATGTTGCAACCAAGGCTTTGGATTCCTTGAGGAGGTTTTCCACCAACAACCTGTAGTTGTCTGCATTGTTGTTTCCAAGAAAATGTATTCCCACGGGAAGGCTTTCCATGTCGTCTTTTTCCAGATTGATGTGTAAGGGTGGAAACAAAATCTTCCTTGATTCAACAAGTGGTGGATGCTGCACACGTTTCTTTCTAGGCTCCAATGACTGTTGGAGTGGCCAGTCTTTCCAACGCATTCTCATCCCAAGGCGTAATATTCTGACACTTTGACAAAGCGTCTATATCGAACGCGCATGGAACCCTTTAGCGTCAATATAACACGCAGAGAGATGGGTAGGTTTAGGTATGGTGTAGGGTTAGGGTTAGACCGCTAGGAGGCGCCTTCTGACCCATATATTTCGGCGTCTCATATTGACGCTAAAGGGTACCATGCGCGTTCGATATAGACGCTTTGGCAAAAGCGTCATTATATTACGCCTTGGGATGAGAACGGGCTGGTCTTTCTTGATGTAGTGGGAATGGAATCTCTTGCACGACTGTCCCATTCGCATGAGAAAACAGTATTACTTTGTGTATCCAGTCTGCAGATCAAGAAAGAGAGGAACAACCTTCAATTTGCCACAAAGCTGCCACTGATGTTGGCCATAGTTTACGCACCTAAAAAGCTGTTTCATGTTGTCATATGTTTCCTTCATTTGGACTGCATGACCAACTGGAATTGATGGCAAATCGTTGCCATTATGCAGCAAAACAGTTTTAAGTTTATACTCTTGTATATGTCGTATATACTGACCAAATATCTTGATAGCTAGAGCCAATCAATAATTTTAAGTATTATTTTCGTTCTCAGTGAGCCAGAATTAGTAAAGTTGAACTATATTTATTTAAACATTTCATCGTAACAGATTTCGTAAATAAACAGATTTCGAGTGGGGTGACATGGACACATTCATTCATTCATGAGCAGGTAGATTCAAGGTTTATGTGTGTTTATGATTATCAAAAAATTATAAAAATGAATGGCAAGCTCTCACACTGGACTCTATGCATGAACATATCACTGACCATGACATTTTATTGATATTGCTGTGCCACAGACCTTGGAGTGTACTATTTAATATATTTAACGTTTCCCCATTGATTTACAGGCTCAACCTCCCCCCTGTTTATGAGTGTTAGCAGGCAGCCACTCAACTTCATGAGGAACCGAAAATGAAAAAAATAATGACCCTCATCCATTGTAAAAGTTCAACCTGGTGCAGAAAGAAGGGTGCTGAAGTCAACTCTGATAATAGACTGAAATGAAAATGTCGAGTAACGCCTTTCTCTACTTTTGGTCGCAGCATTTGCTAGCTACTGTTTTTGCACTTTTCCAAAGCTTTCTATTTTTTTTTCTTTCTTTCCAGATTTCTGCGAATTACTATAGCCATACAGTTGGATACTTGCAGAACAGAGTTGGCTCCTGATGAATTCTGCTGGAGACAGTATATTCACACATGAGAGAATTTAATTGTGTGTGAATAAAATATTCCTCTGTGAGTGCAGAGATAATTGTGACATTAATTAAGAGGCCATGTAAGGTAGATGTCATTATTTTGATCATTTTCTGTATGCGGTAAAATTCTTTGCCATAAATAGCTTCTCCACTGTTGTGGTGCCAAAGTCGGACTTAGATGACAGCTAGATGACAGTCCAATCAACAGATATGCTGTGTCGAGAAAAGTTAAAATGTTGTAAATCTGGCTGAAAGTGTACCTACACTATTATATGTATATTCGTTAATTGTCTGTACTTTTCCAGTGAGTGGATATTGCTTTGACATGCATCTGACAAATAGCCTCATTAAGTTGAAGAAATGTGAGATTCTAGCACTTAATGAACTCAATGAAAGGCACTTCACGTACTGCTTAGATGTTCTAACACCAAGTTTGAAGAGTGTGGAATACCAGGTGTGAAAGCCAATAAACAAATGAACACTTTACAGTCTGTTGTTGTGTAAGCTTAAGGGGCACGTCACCAACCCAAGGACAGGACATATGTCTGGATTTGATTTAATCTTCAACGTTGACTGCTTCTTTAATGATCGTCTTGGAAAGCATACTTTAAGTGGTACTCAGCTTTCCAATCCTTTTATTTCAGGAGGTGGTCTAAAATCTGCTACCGTTCTGTTTTGTGTGACACTGTAGAACCATATGGAAGCCATTTCCAGAGAACAAAATAAAAAGTAATGGTGAAATAAAGTTTAAAAAAAGTATAGTTACAAGATTTTTGATACATGATGTGGATTTATGATACATGAATTGACATATCGTCACCTTCCTAAAATAATTGATGATACATAAGATCTGAAGTCACACTGTGAGATGTAAAGTCAAAATGTCTTGCAAATTGCATCACATTGTGAGATGCGAAGTGGCATTTTGCAGTGTTTATTTTGTTTATTTAAATCCACAATTACGTTTTTGTATCTTGCAGTTATAACCTCTCCGGTGCAACTCGTGCCATTCTGAGTGGGATTCGAACCGTCATGGGAGGTGGGCGCGCTATCAAGGACGCTAAAGACCACATTATCTAGTGCGCCTCTTGAGGCCTGGGGAGTTAGGTGTACTCGCCCAGCTCCTTCTAGCTAGCCTCCAATACACTGAACACCCTAAACCTCACTCCCATCCCACACCCCGCTCCGAGTGGCATCTCCAGCATGGGAGGCGGGCTCGCTAACAAGGACTCTAGAGACTGCAGTCTCTAGCATCAGTCGCAAGTGCGCCTCCTGAGGCAAGGAGCGTGTGCTTTAATTACACAGCTCCTACTAGCTAGTCTCTGATACACTCACCCCCCAAACCTCACTCCCATCCGGGTCACGGCACCAATGCAATGTAACCTACTAGCTGGCTTCTGTTACACAGTGTGACAGCTTTTTTTTTTTTTTGACTCTAAGGTAAAGATGGACTACACAATCAAACATGATAAAACTATAACTCATTAATCATCACTGAGGCTTGTTTACACATAAAAGTGAAAGTGATGCATGGGGCATTATGTAATAATTTATTCACAAACAAAAAAGTCCAAATGTCAATATAGCTCTTGAAAGTGAAAGGAAAAAAAGAAAACTAGTATCAATTAGATGGATAAGTTTCCTTTTTTGTTATTTGAAATGCATCTAAGATACACAGTAAGATAAAATTTTTGCACCGAGGAAAAAACCAAGGGCCAAAGTCAAGGTCAATCACTGTGGGACTGTTGTTGATTTAAGTACTTTGGCGAAGAGCAAAAGAGTGGATGATACAGAAGGAATCTGACCACAGCAACCCTCTAAATGAGGTTTATCCTCTCCAGTGCTATGGATTAGGCCTATACCCCACATCCAAGTAAATGAAAGCCCATATCTTTATTTGTTAGGTTAGCATCCTTACAAATTTCTTATGAGACTACAGCTTTTCCCTCAGGCTAGTACTTATTCTGATATTAAATTTTACCATGTCTTAAAATTTTCACTTTGTAAGTATTCCCAAAAGAATTACCTTGCATAAACACCTGTAAGTAACAATATTTGCATAGTTCCTGCACGAAAGCTCAATAATAATTGAAGCAATTTGTATAGTAGTGTTTCACCTTACTTGAATGGTGCACATGCTGTCATTTGTCTGCTTAACGACCTCATTTAGTCCACAAAGCAGTATATAATGAGCTGTAGGATATTTTCGAGTTGTATAATGAAGCCATTACTATATGCTGCTCTCCTAACTCAATTAGTGGAGTACACAGACAGCCTGTTTTTATCAGAGGTGAGCTGCTTGATTTATCTCAGGGGCAAATTAACAACAGGGACAACGTGTGTTCCTTCATTTATTTATCCATCTTGTTAGTTTTTTCTTTCCCTGTGATAATTTCTTACTTTTCTTGAAGTAACTTCCACTGAGAAGTCATTAAAGGTTCTTGGCCTGCTCTGATGTTCTTGGTAACAAAAGGGAAAATGTGTTCAGTGGTGACCATGACTTTAAGTCAGACACATCGAGCTAATTATCTTGGGAAACAGGGCAAATTTGTATGTGTGCATGTGGTCACCAATTACAACGGGAAATGTTGAACAAGAGTAATGAAACAGAAAATTTGATCTTTATGTTCAGGTAAGAATATTGTATGCCCAAGCACCCCCTGTCATCCCATTTAATTACCACTCTTAGAAGAAAAGGTTCTATGTAGAACCTTAAAGGGTTCTGTTAGGCACTTCAGAATATTTTTGTCACTGTGATTGTGCCAAGTAAGACATTTGTGTCTGAAAATGTAGTCATAACCCTATCTCTATCCCTATCACTAAACCTAACCCAACCCAACTGTAATGACATATAGGGCCAATCCCAATTCTACCCCTTACCCCTTCACTTTCCCCTTCCCCTCCGTTTTGCGCGTGTACGTGAAGGGGTAGGGCTGTCCCAATTCTCTTTTGGTTGGAGGGGGAGGGCTAGGGGGAAGGGCCAGATAGCCCTTCAAACGAAGATTTTTCGGGACCACACTTCAAACGAAGGGGTATGAGAAGTGTCACTGCATACACCGGCTACAGACGCAAAATGGCTGCCCAAGCGAAAAAGGAGACCCATAAATGTATTTCTGGCTTTAATAAGTATTTTAACGACAAATAATGATTTGCTTTATGTTACATTCAATATTGTGTTAATATTTACGGTCAGTCTCTTCACAGAAACGTTTGTAAAAAATCGCTAAAATCACTATAGTTTGCTAACGATAGTCCCGCAACATATTTTCATGTCTGACAACTGGTGAATGTAATTGCTGAAGGGAATTGGCTTATAATTTACCTTACATCTGCTATGAACGCATTGGAAGTTGTGATAAACATCGGCGCATCTCCTGTGACGTAGGCGTTAGCGACGACTTATAATGACGGCTAACGGAGGCGTAGTGGTGCCCCATTTCTTAGGGGAATATTTTCACCCCTACGCCTTGCCACTCTGTTTCAAGGGTCAAGGGGAAGGCGAAGGGTTAGGGCTAGGGGAAGGCGAAGGGGTAAGGGGTAGAATTGGGATTGGGCCATAGTATACCTAAAAATCCCTGCTGTAAGCCTAAACTTGACATACACTGTGAACTTGTCCCTCATATCTGATTGGTTGATTGTAATGTTGTTCCAGGATCAACAAAGTATTTGATCCAGGAACATGTTGTACTTGGTGAAATTACGTTCACCAGAATATTTTAGCTGGATTTAGATTTCATTAATTAATTGTATTAATTAGTTTTTAATATTGATTACATTTTATAAATTTAACAGTATACATACTTTATCACTACCTACTTTATCACTAAAAAAAGTGAAATAACCATTAAAGGATTAGTTCACTTTAAAAAAAAACTTTTGCTGATAATTTACTCAGCCCCATGTCATCCAAGATGTCCAAGGTTTTTGATGAAAACATTCGAGGATTTTTCTCCATATAATGGACTTCCACAGGACCCAAACGTTTCAAGGTCCAAATGACAGTTTCAGTGCAGCTTAAAAGGGCTTTAAACTATACCAGACTATGAATAAAGGTCTTATCTAGCAAAACGATCGGCCATTTCAAAAATAAATAAAAAAGTTCGCCTTGCTCTGTTCTGTGATGCGCGTTCGTGACGTCACATAATACCCAATTACGTTGAAAAGGTCACACTTCTGTCCTGACGAAAATTTTCTTTTAGCCTTTTTAATATTAAAACACTCAGGATACGCACACGAAATGGGCATTTTAAACGATAAACTGACACAAAGACATCAAAAAACTTAATTTATTTTCTACTGAAGAAAGAAAGACATGGGGGTGAGTAAATTATCAGCAAAAGTTTAAAAAAAAAAGTGAACTAACCCTTTAAGCATAAAAATATTATGCAAACATTTAAGACATTTCTTCTTCTGTAACCCATTGAAACAGTTTTCTAAAAGTAAGCAACATGCCACCAGATTAGAAACTGTAATATACATGCAGATATAATTCAGATAAATCATTTATTTAAAAAAAATACACACACACACACACATATATATATACTGTATGTATATATATATATATATATATATATATATATAAACAGTGTTAAGACATATGTCACTTAAAGCACTTATTTAATATAACACTGAAGTCTTGATTCCCTGATCTTCTTTCCAATGACCTTCACTTTAAACTGTTCTTATGATATGATATAGGACATGCTGGAATATCCTTCTTGTTATTAAGTTCCAGTGCAGGGCTCTTGTAAAATTCATCTCCTAATAAAATGCTCAATGAATTATCAATAATTGAGATTGTGCCTTCATCTTCACCTTATTTTAAATGCCCTAGCAGTAAGATGTCCTCCCTCCTCTTCGCTCTGCTGATGACCAGGTGAGGAGAAGAAAGCTGGGGGTCTGGTAGAATCAGCCCCAGGATGTTGAAGACATTTGTCAGCCATTGTAGAGTTATTCAGCACCTCATTCCCTCATTTCATACAATTCTGTGCGTACATGAAATTTTTATTTACCTCGTTCTATTTTTAATGGACGATGGAGCGTCGTCCATATAAGGGTTTTCCGTACAACTTCAGATCTCTCTCTGCATGTGCAGCAAGATCTTTGAGTAACGTGTGGCATTTGCAAAATCTGGAGCATGTTTTTTACATACACTGATTTGTTTTTAGTTAGTCTAAATTTTATCATAAGGTATCATAGAGTTGATATTTTCCATATGTTAATTTTACACACAAATACAGATGAATGGTTAATAAATGACACAGATTTTTTTTTTAAATGAATACGTTTCGGTTGTAAATTGGTGAAGGAGAAGTCAAACATCCAACACAGCCATTGGATGTTGTGACTGTGAGCTATATGCTCAACCCTGACCTGTGTTTCTCCTTATCAGCACTCTTTCAGCTACTGTGTTGTAAAGAGCTAAACATTTGTTTGGCACATTATAGTAGTGTTTAATTCCTGTCAGTGTCTGTCAGAATATATATATATTTTTTTTTTGACTAGGCTGTGTGAGACAGACTGAATATTGTCCCAGAGGAGCTGTTTGGCACTTCCTCAGTTAGGTGACATGCCACAAGATGCAAACTAATCCTCATTATCAAAGCCTCTTAGTCGTACCATGCTAAGAAGTAAGAAACTACTCTAATAAGCTATGGCACCAGAACACACATTTAATACTAAACATTTGTTCTCAGATAATGAAAACACAGAAGCATCAAAACCTTTATCTGGATTCTGTTTTTACCGAGGCATGTGTGCACGCACATTATATGATTAATTACTATAAAACTCTGAAATCTGTTCGGTGTAAATTTTGCTGATGTCGTGCAACCGTGTAAACACTGTTTGTGGGTTACCCAAAAAAGACACGAGTGCTTTGACTCGTAGCCAAAACCAGGTTCATTGAAGATTTGCATTTAAAACTGTGACAGGTGATAAATAATGCACACACGGGAAGAAATCCAGACTCACTAAAAAGCCTTATTTTATTAATGTTCTCGCCACTGAAACGGTAGTTGATAATAGATGCTCATTTAATCCTGAAGGAATAGTAGGACAAAGTCGAAACATAAATATGTAAATAATAGCCCTGTGCTAGATTACTCCTATTTGTCAATGTCAGGGCAACTGTCGCATGCCCTCCTCTACTCTAATACACTGCACAGTGCTCTCACTACACCTTTACAAAGTGTTACATCACCTGATATTTAATATTTGCATTAAATTTCATGTCGTTAAAATATAGATATTGAAATAAATTACGGGTATCAAATGACATACAACACTAAATATTGAAAAAGCAAATCGTTTTCAGTAGCTAATGATCTCAATTTTTTTATTTTATCTTTGATATCAACTGATTTTGTGCTAGATATGATATAGAAAATATACAAGCTCAGCACAATGGACAATAATAAAGCCCTGCGTTGTGTTTTAGTGCTGAAATCACTGTGCCATGATATGACTCTTAAAGGGAGTTGATGAGAAACCTTGATTCTTCGCTGGTTCAGTTAGCTAAGGTTGCTTTAGTAATGATCCTACAGTTCATAAACTCAAGACCTTGGGTATGTGTCATCTTATTTTATGATTCTCCATCCTCTGAGCTGTAGGCTATCCCATGACAGTATGAAGCTGAAAAGGCTGAAAATGATGATGAGAATAATATACTGTACAGCTGCTTCAATTGTCTTAGTCAATAAAACATCTTCAAAAAATTGAATTACAGAATTGTGTAGCACATACACATTCTGGGATATTTTCCTCAAATAATAATCCCTGGACTGGCTAATTATATTTATTCAAAATCATAAAAGGATTATTTCAACCAAAAATGACAATTCTGTCATCATTTACCCTCCTTCATGTCATTCCAAAACTGTATGACTTTCGTTTTTTCATGGAACACTAAAGTTCAGGGAGGTTTTGAAGAGTTAACACTGGTCATCTTTATAACTCGCAATTACGAGTTTATATCTCACATTTCTGAGGGAAAAGAAAGTAGAATTGGGAGATAAAAAGTCGCAATTATCTTTTGTTTACATTTGTTTATTTCCGTGGCAGAAACAAGCATCCATTGGCGTCTGGGCTGCTGACACATCATCCAACCATTTTGGTTACCATTGATGTCTAATGGACAAAAAACAAGACAATCCTCAAATTATTTTATTTTATATTCCACAGAGGAAAGGAAGTAAAACAGGGTTAAAATTACATGAGGGTGATTAAATGATGACAGAATTTTCATTTGTGAGGGAACCATCTAACGCAGTGATATTCATATTTATGTGGAGCTAAATATTGTTGGGGCCACTGTATGTAAATAGAGTCGTACTGTAAGTCAATCTGAAGTTTTCAACAGTCCTCCCTGTCAGACCTGATGTTATTTGCAAACAGTGGTATTGACAGCTTTGATGGATGTTGGTATCCTGCTCTTGTGCATGGCAGCAGAGTGAATGAGATAGTCTCTGCTCTCTGTCATCACCGCTGAAATACTTTACATGATTGACTACTGTCGCAGTGCTCCACCTATAAAACTTTGTTTACATCTGATTGCTTTGTTGTTTTCACTGGCATAAACATGAAAATAATTCACTTTATTTCAGTCTCTGTTGAATTTATAACCGAATTTGGACACAACATGTCCGATGGAATATATTCAAGTCAAGTCACAGCTTGTTGTCACTGCTCTCCCACAGAAGAAGAAAAGAGATGAAAGTAGTTCCTATAGGCAATAAAAATACAAAAGTATAAATAATATAAATTTACCATGTACACAGAAAACATTATTATACAGTGAAAAGGTCTGTACAATTTTAATACAAGTTATTGCAGACAAATGAAAAACAATTCATTGATTAAGTGTCTATACTTTGAATGAGCCACTGAGTATCAAAGAAAATTGCAAAGTGCAAAAATTTTTTAAAGTGTGTACTTTGTTAGAGATGACTGGGTGAAATGTCTTACCAGACAAAACATCATAGACAGGTGTTGACTTGAAGGTCACAGTATAGACTTTGCACCATTTTGCACTTACACTACTAAAAGTTTAAAAGTTTTGGTCTTTTATCCCCACCAAGGCTACATTTGTTTGATCAAAAATAAGTAAAAAGAGTAATATTGGGAAATACTCATATGCACGCAATCTGTTGTTTTCAGATAATGAAATACATTTTGATTCTGATTCATAATATAACGAGTACATATTCACATAATTAAGGAGAAATCAGCCCTTTGAAAAAACAAACGCCGGCTGTGCTGCTCACCTCCATTAAATGCTTTATTGAACACTACGATAAAGAATGATTTCATGTGCATATGCTGAAAGTGCCTTCACAACTCTTTCAGGAAATTTCACCTGCCATATAAGCTTCAGATTTCATGTCAGCCCCTGAGGGAGTAAGTTACTGTTCTCTTGACTCGAGATCAGGTTAGTGACGGCTGATAAAAGCAAGATGACGCATCCTGTTATGTGATGAGTAACAACTTTGATATTAGAACAACAGCAGTGTTATTTTCGTTTGACATCGACAAGATCCAGCGTTTTTCCGAACTGTTCTGATTGGCAATCTGTCATTCGAATCTGTCATCTGCTTAGAGACTACTGAGGAGATGAGTGAAGGATGAATTCTGTTGCCAGGATATCACATTATAAAACAAGGTAGGGAAATTACACGCATCTGTTCTAATGATCAAGACCTGGAGATGAATGTAGAAAAAGCATAATTGAGTGGGCTAACAATCTGCCAAAAGCCAGAACAATCTGTCAAACTTCAAAGGTGAAGTGTGTAATTTCTTCGAAGTCAATCTACTTTCTGTGCAGAAACAAAATTCATAATTTGACACCCCAAAGAGTTTATTATGGTTGAGGGGTCCCACATGAGTTTGTCTGAACATTGTCAGCAGGGGGCGGGAGTAGCTTTTGGAAAACCTGTTTGAAATCAGAGGCGGAAGTCGCCATAATTCTATAGTGGTGAACAGAAACTACAACAATATGATTTTTTTTTTTGTTTCCATTTGCTTTAATAGCAACAGAAAAAAATCCATGATAATGTTTCTATGACTTCACAAAAGAGGAAAAAATATTGAGAGCCGTAGCGGATCCTGACCGTAAATTTAGAAAGGGCAGATTCTGGGTCTTAGCTCTAGTTTATGATAAACATTTTAAGCTTTATTCTGAACACATGCTGAGAAAGAATGCTACTTTAGAATTGTCTTAATGTAGCATTTAATGCCTTCGAATGATGTTTCAGAATATTACAAGTTGTGGAGGAACTCCATTGAGGAAAAGAAAGGGATGTCTATTCTCAGAACAAACATAAAACAAACACAACAGAACAAAAGCTATTCACATGAGCACGTTTAACCTAAAGGATTTATGTTTTCATTCATTTGATACGCTACTCCACATAACAGATATGCCAACTAGTTTCTGACCTGATGTAGACTAAACTAATATATAAACTGAAGGGGAGTGATATTGTCTTGCAGTGAGGTTTACGTAAGGTAATGTGAAAACAAGCGGGGTAGTCTCAACTTAGAAATGTTAAATTTATACGAGGTCAACTTTCATTGGAAGCTGCAAGAATTTATCTGCATTCTTCGATTTTTTCTTATTTTTCTTATTGTATTACTTCATGGTCACAATCAGGAAAATCTACTTTTAGACCTTTATATACCTTATATAAACGTGTTTATATGTGCTTATGACAAGAAACATAATAGTTATCATCATTGTCTTGTGATCCAAAAGCAATTTTTTTTTTTACTTTTGACAATTTTATTCTGTTTTATAACTGTTGTTTAATGTATAAAATTGTTAATGATCTTGCACCCCTAAAAGTATTTGTTTCTTCGCGTAGAGAAAATATAAGACACACAAGAGCTTCATCAAGAGGTGATTGTGAAGCACATTTAAGAGTAACTGAATTTGGGCGATCAGCTTTTTCTGTAAGAGCTGTTAACAACTGGAATAATTTACCAATTAATATTAGACAGTGTCATACTTTTGCACAGTTCAAATTGCATTTGAAAATGTGGTTAAAGGGGAGTCAGGTCTGTAATAATTGAATACTCTTATGTTTTGTCAAGATTGTACAATTTTGGGGGATTGATTGTGTAACATTGTGTGATGTTTTGTAGGATGTATACAGTATTGAGGTATATTTGGTATTAATTAAGATTGCTGTTTTTACTGTTAAGGGTTGGACAATATGTTGTATATTTTCCATTTGTGGGGATATTTTATTGTATGTAATGTGATTTGGTGCTTTCCTGCCCAGGGACTGCAGATGAAATTTACCTTTGTAGAAGGTTCTGGGACCGTTTTTTTTTACTGTCCATTGTCACTTTACGCCTTAAAACAGTTTAGAAAATCAGAAAAAACATTTGTTGCAGAATGCTGAATACATTTACAATTTGTTATTGATTCAGTTTATATAGAGGTCTATGTTTTGGATGAATATTTTAGTGCCCTTACCTGCCCTTCAGACGAGCAACGGCTGATTGAGAAATTGATTATGATAGTCAGCAGAGAGAATGATGTCAAATTTGCCATCACTCCCTCAGCCGTTGTGTTAGAGAAACTCGTGCAGCAGTGTTGACTAGTTTTCTGTAATTTAATGTCAAGGTAGGCCTATAACAGAAAGTAAAGCGTACACAATTTTTTTTTTTTAAATGAAATATATACAAAAAAAAAATTGTCCATCGGTTTGCCATTATGTTTCCTGTCGCTGTAAGTGCAGAAATGACACACTGAGCAAAACTCCTACATGACTAAAATACAACTATTGTCCAAAGGGAATTTACTTCATCATATGAAGTACAGAAGTTTTATATAATAGTTTTACAGAGATTACAAGAATGCAAACAGAGAGATTGATCAGCATTCTGGACCTGTAAGCCTCCTGTGGTTTTAAGAGGTAGTAAACCTCTGCATCAACAGTGCTTTTTCTCCATCCAGGTCAACGGTATGAGCAAAGCTGCTGTAAAGTCCTGACCCAGCACCACCGTGCTGCAGCCCAGCTGAGATTACCTGCATGAGAAAGTGACCCCAGGCCAAACCTGCCTGATGAATTCTCTTATGAAAGGGAAAAAAAGGAGGGAAAAAGGGCCAGATTGTGATAGATGGCCAGGTCCCAAAGCCATTCCTCACGTGCCTCTCCAACAGCTGCGCTACCAGTTGTAATGGCCTCCATAGGATGGCACGAAAATGCTATTTTTCTTTTTAAGTACACAAAAAGTTGCCATGTTGGTGCCGAACTCAAGATTTAAACCCTCCCCTGAGGATTCAGCAATTAAAGGAATTTATCATAATTGCCAATCAAAGTGCTCTGAGGGGGTGACTCCTTCTCATTAGATATTATTTGCGCCAAGACCGATTACCGTGCTTTGTTTAGAAATCATTTGCACAAATACTAGGTTTGTGTGAGAGAATAATGTGCTGGCGAGGTAATGTTGCAAAATTACCTTGAACTGTAATCATCAGAACAGAAACCTTGTTGTTTGGGGTTGTTGATGTTGAAAATACAGACAATGTGCTCATTGTCTTTCAAGGACATGAGGAAACAGAGGAAAAGGAGCACTTAGGATTGAGAGTGAATAAAAAGCGCTACATTATTTAAATAAAATCCCCTCCAAAGTGCCTTTAGATTTAAAACATCACATGATGGCAGTAACCATCATTTCAATTTGCATCTAAATAGTTGCTTTGATGATTCTGAATATATTCAGACCCACCCATAAATTACATTTGCAGCTTTGAAGGAAACATCAACTATAGTGATGTTAGAAAAGCACAGGGAGTTTTGAGTTCAGTTTATGGTGTGTTTATAAACAGTAGCCTAGTACATTAAACTTTTGGAAGATCAAGATAAAATCCGGTATTTCATGGTATGACCCTTTTAAGCAAAGCTGACCTCCTCTTATAAGCCACTGAGTGATTTATGAGAATAAAAAGCCTGTTCTAGCCTTTGAACATTTTACCTTCTACATAAGGAATGCAAAGCCTGTGAAGCCGCAAAATGGTTTCTTGTTTTAATTGCTTAATTCTTCAGAGAGTGCATGGACTTGGCGAGACAGTTGCAGGCAGAAATAAAAGGTAACAGCTATATATTAGGATTTAGAAGCAGCAGTGCTGCCTTCAAATGCTCATCAGGAGATGGGTAATGCATGAACTGCTGTTAGACAACACCGCGGGACTCTGGCTCACTCGCATGCTCATCAAAGACAGCCTGAGGGTACTGAACACCCCTCTGAGCCTTATGACACACCTAAAAAACACACTTAATTTGTACAACTGTTCCATTAGTTCATACTACATTCCTTTTTTCCTCTGAAGGCTTCCATGAGGGCAAATGTTTCAGCTACCTAATTCAACTTGCTCTGCTTCGATGCTCGTGCTCTGTAGGTGACTATAGCAGAAGGAACCGTATGGAGCATGTGTTTGAATGACATGAAGCAGAGCACATTCTGAGATAGAACATCTTAAAAGTGCTGAAGGTGAAGTTCTAGAACTTCTGCCAGACTTAGCCAGTGAATTAGACAGTACATCTCTTTCCAAAACCCTGCTCTTCACAGGTACTGCTCGTGCTCAGTGTGCTGTAATCAAATGAAGGTTATTTAGCAGCTGCATTTAAACATTATTTTATTACTTCTGAATAAATATTTGTGAAAAATTGACTATAATAATAATTTTAAAAAAATATCTTTGCAAAAGGTGTGTTTACATAGATTTTAATACGTTTTCACAGTTTTTTTTATAGGTGGTCCAACAATTATGATCAAATAACTCACCTTAATCATACAGGTTACACAATACTAAACAAACATAAAATAACATAATTGATTCATTTGTTTTTATAAAATACTAGTGACAAAAAAAACACAAAAAAAACATAATGAGTGTCTGTAAGTAACACTGATTAAGAGTTGAAAGCGGTATGTGCTCAATTCACTAAAAAACCGACTCATTAGAACCATTATTAGATAGCTCACTAAAAAGAACTGCTTAATAATAGTAATTCACAGCAAAATCCCCAGTGTTAATCGAACTCTCCTGGTGTACATATAGGTCCATGGACCTATATGTACCCCAGGAGAGTCCGATTAACACTGGGGATTTTGCTGAAAAAGCAACCAAATACATCAGCAGCCAGTGAGCTTGCTGCTCAACATCCAAAGACTTCGGAAGTGCTTCAGAAACCCTCCACCTGTATAGATCTGCAATGGGGGTTATTTCATGTAGGCCCTGTGTTGTCTTACATGCTCACAGCAGCATGTCTGTAATGTACTGTATTGGCAGTAGTTAGTGTGCAGCAGCAGCGTAGCAGATCTATAGATCAATATTCCGCCAAGACCAAATACATTAACATTGCCATATCCATTACATTCCAATCTCTCTGAGAGTTGTCATGACATAAATTATATTTCACAAGGAGATTTCATTCATGAACAGGTCATTTATGTTTGTATAGTTTTTGTTACTATTTAAGTTCTTAAAAAATAAAGCCGAGTATGGTGCGTAGATTGAGTTATGCTACAGCTACCATGCTCTCAGCTTCATCCTCACGTTCCAGTCTTCACATACAACATGACTTTGTTTAGAAATTGTTCAAGAAGTAAATTGGCTTGGTGTACAAGAGAATGATGGCTTGAATTTAAATGAATTTAAATTATCTATATACATCTAAAATTTAACATATTTAGAAATAATTTGAATTGAAATATGACCAGATATTACCAAATTACAGTATGTATACAGTAACTGTAATTTTTAAGTGAATGTTTTGTTTTATTGGTATGAGTGCAGTACTGAATAGCAATGGTTATGTTAACATTCTATCCCAGAATACCCTATTCCACCTTTCCCTGTACTCTCTTCCTCGTCTGTACTCCCCAGATTCAACACTGTGCCAGGGACAAGACGGTGGGAGAAATATGGTTTAGGCTCACCCCATCCATCACAAGCTGAAACCGCCCAATGAAATACAGGCCGAGCTCCCCGAACAAGGAGTCCTATCTTGTATGTTAGACCCCTTGCTTGTATATTTATCACCTGAGCAGAGGCACAATGGCTGATTCACAGGGCAGTCAGGCTGATAAAACACACTGACGTGATCTCTGGGCCGATTACTGAGTCTCTCCCTATGTCCTTCCTAGTCTCCCGTTCCTGTCTCCAATAACCTCTTCAGAATTAGAGTTCGGCTTTGTGCCTTTTCTTTTTGTTTTCAAATAGACCACCTTCATAGTGCTCCCTATTCACAGTACTTAGGTACTGATCATGTACTTTTCTTTGAGGAAAACCCGAATCTGAGTCTTCTTTTTTATTATCTTCCTTTCACAGTCCTTTGTCAAAAGTCTAATGTTATTTGCCAGTGAGTTTTCTTCGATGATGAATATCATACCAAAATATCACACTACTCATAACTATGTTATTTGTCATTTGGATGTTCATTTATTTGTCCTTTTTTTTGCCCCAATTGGTCATTTAATATTTTACATTAGGGTTAAGGTTATTTTGATATATCAATATCATGTCAGATATAGTGCCACATATGCTGAGCTTGCTGACTGTTACATGGCTTTCTTTTGTTTTGTGCAGTTGTGACTCTTTTGCAGCCCATTGATTCATTGATTGATTTACTAGCATGGAAAGGGAGCCAGACTGATGACGGGCATGAGTGAAGGTCTATAGCTCCTTTGGATAGCCTTGTCCTTGATTTAGACAAATTAATATCTAGCAGGCAATAACTCTCTATGGCTCATCTAGCCCAGTGTCTCCTCCACTGGGTGAGAGGTGGAACACACCACACTGCTGGTGCTTATATCAGAATCATGATTGATGACAATTATGTGCAGAACTGAAAAGCATTCCATGTGGGGCCTCTAGAAAAAAATATCAGGAACATGCACAAAAATTTCAATAGTTTACATAATAAAAGTTGGTCTTGTGCAAATGAAAGATATTTTAAGGCAATTATGCTCAGAATACATGTCAGACCATAAGCTTTCTGGATGCTATCGTGTGCATGTAACTAAAAAATAAATACTAAACTGCTTTTAGATTATTATATTAGATATATATCTCATACATTGTTTGATACACTTGTAATTTAAGTAACGTCAAATTATCTGATGTGAGCTGGTGATCTGACTCGGTTGCCATTTTTTTATCAATGAACAAACTGTGGAGGGTCCTCATGCTGAAGCCTTCAAGTGGAGTCAGAAATAGTGGAAATGATGTGTTCCATGCACATGACCAAGTAATGTTGTGGTAAACTCTGAATTCTTCTGAAAGTTGGGGCATGTTGATTTGAAACATTGCAGAAAAACATCTATAAAATAGATGCTATAATGTAATATATCTATATTCTATTGATCCAAAAATCAGTTAGCTAAAGTCTTTTGTGAATCAAAATTAATGATTTTACATTCATTTAAATTTGTGCATGCTGTATTTCAATAATTTTTTAAGTGTGATGGGTACAGCTTAATCAAGTTAATCACTCGACTTTCCCTCAACTTTATTTGTAACAAACATTTAGTTTTGATACAATGTATAAATAAGTTATAGAAATTCATTTCCCTCATTTTGAATGAACATGTACAGTAGTTATTTGGGTTTATTATTCACAATATAGGCCTAATTATTTTGTATTGTTTGGGTTACTTCCGTGTTGATTACCAATTGAATAATGAAATGCAATATCGAATGCCCAACTCTGAGGTACAATTTTCCCAGGTGCATTTGAAGGCAGCATAGATACCTGAGTGTTGATACTGGAAGGGGCAACAGGGTAATCATGTGACCCATGGCATTGGCAACAAAAGGGATTGGATGATTTTGCTGCCTTTTTTTTCTGCAGTAGAAATTTGCTAATGCACCAATGAAGAGTGCATAATGATGATCTTTGAGAGACTCTTAACAGATGCATTAAAATAATTTATTTGTTCACCCTGTGATTCTGGTGATTTTAATTTCTTTGATGCACTTCACTGGCTCCCCTGCTGAGAGCCAACATTCTCCCAGTCTATGCTAAACTCTTTGTGAACATGCTGTGTGCTAAATAATTGACTGGAGGTCTGATCAAGTCCCAGTAGCAGCTGGTCCAACAGACGCCATGCTGCTATCACACTTCATCATTTCATTTCAAACCATTGATAATATCTGTCAATGGTCATCATTTGTGATGGCCCTGAATTCTAGAAATGGAAACCTAACAGTCAGTTAAAAGTATACAGAAGTATGTACTAAAACAGTGCATTATATCTGGGCCACTGCATGATGAGACGTGCATTCATTAGTCAGGCAACATAGTTTTTGCTGGTTTGTAATGAAGCTCATGATTAGTGGTTGAGTATCTCTCTAAGAGTGCTTGAAAAGCTTCTTTCATCAGAAAAAGTGCCAACACATATACAGTACATCACCTATATAAATATAATAAGACTTGTCTGTTTTTAAAATAGCCTTATTTTCTCTTTTTGCATTTCAGACTATTGCAAGAATGGTTTAACCTGGTTGAACTTGTCTGGTTCAAGCATCACCCTATGACACATTTTCCAGCTTAAATTGATCATTAATGCCAGCAGTATAAAATAGTGAACAGAAACCAGCCCTGCATTGAGCGACCTTTTCAGAACAGCGTAAAGGTGATGTATGCCAAAAGAGTTAGAGAAAGAGTGCAGATGGGTGTCAGTATAGCCTTTGTGTGATATCACAGATTCAAGTGTTTCAACAAGCTGAGGAACTGTTTGCGATGATAAAAAGGCTTAAAAATGGAAGAGAGTGAGAATCTTTATTGACACTTGCAGTTCTTGTAGACAGTCACTTTCATATCGGGACATTTGACAGCTTATGCGTTAATTACATCTGATGCTTTTTGTGATTGTTTTATGTACAGCTTACGTGACAAGATTCATGCTCTATGTTAGAGTTGAAGGACAGACATGCCCATAACTTGTTCAACTGTGAAAAAATGTAATATAGGCTAATCTCAGGCAGAGGCATTATTCAGAAGCTACTGTAGTAGAGGCGGACGGGATATACTGTGGCCCACTTCTCAGAGAAAGCACTAGCTGTTATATGGTGGATACTTGGGAGGATACATTGTGAAAGAGTTACTTTTGATTTGTCTTGATTTTTGAAAGTTTATTTCTTTCATTTGCTCATTTGTTGCAGTACATAAAAGTGATGCAAGAAAAAAGTTTATATTTATGTGACAGTGGAAACAAACATTTTGTTTATGTTCCATCATTTCATATGATGCAGGAAGGTCAGCAAGTGAGTATAGCTTCACTGCTGTAATCGAAAGAAATTGGTCAGCAAACAATCATATGAATATATGGTTTACATAAACTTGTTTTTCCTTTCTTGCTGCAGACTCCTTTAAGCTTGTGACTACCCTAATACAGAGTGTATGGACTAAAAAAACTATATTTTTGCTAAATATATTTTGTGTTCCACAGAAAAAGGAAAGTCATACAGATTTGGAACGACATGGTTGAGTAAATGATGACAGAATGTTTTTGGAGTAACTATTCCTTTATCTGTAAACTATGTGATGCTTCAATTTTCCTAGAAAAAGTCACAGCATAAACAAGCAGAAATACCATTCTGAATTGCCATCAGATCTCACAGAGATATCAAAATGAAGGCAGATATTGATGCCTTCTTAGATTACCTATAAGTGCTGACTATCAGTTTGCCTTCTCCGCTCAGGGGTACAGCTCGAATGCCAGATTTTCATTCCATTGTTCTGCTCTGCCAGCTGCAAGTCGATTACTCCATTTACTCACCCTGAGGAGGTTAACCACAGAGCAAGTTCAGGGCCGCTTAAGAGACTCGAAGGCTAGACCTCTCCAATAGCAAATGTTTACTGCAGACTCACCATATGGAGAATATCTGTGGAAAAAAAAAGGTTAGACCAGTGAATTGTCTATGTTGTAGTCTCTCTGGTGTCAGTAACCTAATATCTATTCAGCTTCCTAGCTGATAACCAGATGGTGCATTGAAATAATACACAAGCATGCCTTCAGACACATTTCAAATTAGGTTATCATTTGTGGATAATTTGAAGAGCATCTGACAATTTCCTTGAAACAGAAACATCAAAAAACGACGCAATCCGTAGACTGCTTATTAAGTTTGCTGAATGCAAAGAGATCAGATGTTTTGTACTGTTTGTATCATATAAAATTGTATAAATTTTTAAAGGGATTCAAAGAACAATTGTTTTATATCAGCAGTAAAATGGAAAAAGGAGTAAAATGTCTGTGGATGTATTTGATGAATGAGAAAACTGCCAAAAACACTGGCTCATTGCTCATTAAAATTTCTCCCTTCCTGAATATATTGCCCATGGCTCATTTGATCTATCCCATTGTGTATTCTTACTGTACTTTCAATGTTTTGGTGAAGTTAGAGCTCATGCAAATGGTAGCAAAGTCAGACCAGTTAGAACCTCTCTAGAACAAAACAAAAAAATCCATTTCCCAAAAAGTATTTACTTATGAAGCTTACTGTTTAGAGAGCTGTTCAGAGAGCTACTTCAAAGCCCTGAAGGTTGATTCATATATTTGCATGTTCAGTGATATCAGTATAATGATGGCAAAATGACCTCCCCCGTAACCCCCAAGCATATATTACAGCTTGCTTGTTAGAAGTTCTTTAACACTACCTTCTCTGTTCTGTGTTCATGGAAGCAGTGCTTTCTGGTGCCCCACTCATCTTTAAAATTTGAAACAAATGGTGAATAATACTCAACTCCCTCTGTAATTTGTCTGAAAGATTACATTTCAGCTTACCATAAAAAGATGAGGAAAACGAAGACGTTCAGAGCCTGCTGGAAACTATCCTTGTCTTCAGTGACTTTCACTGGCCTCAGATGAACTTGGTCAAATAATCAGGAATCATTTACAATTACAACAAATTGCTCTTTCATCTGTTTTTTTTGTTTTGTTTTTATTTTGCCCAAGCTGTTAAACATATAGTGCTGTCACCTTTGAGAACAATAGGCCTATGTTTAGAGGAATCTTAATTATTAATCCGATTTTATGGATGGTATTTATAGCTTGGCTTGCTATGGTTTGTGTATGTTGATGGAGTTGTGTGATTACACAAGAACCGGTATTAAGCTGTATGGCATTAACTTTGTGTTTTTAAACCCGAACAACCTTAAATAGTTTGAATTTCCTTGCAAATATAGAAATGTATACATTTGAATAGTGACCTTTACCTTCACCTCAAACATTCCTTGTATGAAATAAAACTTCCCCTGAAGCACAATGATATACAAACTACCACAAATACTCATACCCACTCTAAAAATTATGAAACTGTTTTTCGTCAAACTTTGTAATGCAGTTTTCCTCTGGTAGGAAACAAACAACGCATGATATTTCTCTTTTGCATAACTCAGTTTACAGAAAAACGTTATGTTTCTAAATGCCGCCCACAATGAAAGGTTATTCACATTATACATTCGAAATGCTTTCTCAAATGTAATATTGCCCCCTCAGGTGCATCATTTATGTCTATTGGATATGTAAATTGTTTCTTACTCAGTGCCTCTATCCAACTAAAAGGGAGATTATTGCATTATTGTGAATCTATAGTATGAAACCATTGTTTGCACATTCCTCCATTATGGGCCACATTACACATCCTTTAATGCTATATGCATTTAAAATATGTTATTTGTGTTAAGCTATTAGCCTATGTAGATTTTGAGATGCCGCTATTTATAGAATAAAATGCTTGCTCAGCAAAATAAGACGCAAACAACAAACAAACAAGCAATGGAATACTGAAGATATTAGCCTATATATCCTATGTTCCAAAAGTTTAGACTAAACAGCATAAGGATTTTTCACAGTTTTTATCACTACGCTTGTACGTGTTCGCAGCATTTTAGCGTAAATTATACTGTATAAAAAATGATTGTATAGTCAACTTAAAAAAGTGAACACTACAGAGTGGAAGTGGAGTTTGCCTATAGAGCAAGGATCAGATTTATTGAAAGTCGAAACATCTGTGTTTTCTTTGGTAAATGAATAGCAGGATTTCTCTCTTTTGCATGCTGGGAGTGTGAAATGGAAAAACTGGAGTGGAGCTGGAATCGATTGGAATCTCTAGTCCAACATTAAAGCTTGATGCTTTGACCTCTTTTGGACCTGTGTTCATTGGCGTATAAGAAATATATGAAATAGCTGGCCAGTTTTTGTCTGAAACAAACATTAAACATTAATCAAAATTAGCTAAATTGAATTTGCAATCCTGTTGCAGTAGTAAATACTGTATATCAGCAAGGTTGTTGCCTACGGCTGAATCACAGCTGTGCTGATAAAACAGCAATTCTGTTTTTTGCTTCATTTACGTGCACCATAAAGACAAGGGGCAGGATTCATGAAAATCTTCTTAAGAAAGCAGTTAAGAAAATTCTTAAGATAAATTCTAAGAAGTTCGTAAGAATGTTCCTATGTGCAATTCTTGAAAAATTCTTAAGACGTTCTCAAATATTTCCTTAAGAACATCTTAAATGTTTCCTTAAGAAGAAAATTAAGGTTTGGTGTTATTTGTATTGCTGAAGACTGAAGGCACATGAAAACAACCTGAAAGCCTCGCTGCATCCGAAATCGCACACTGTCTGAGGTACTACATTTGAATTTGAACTTCACAGCCGTTAAAAAAATGTGTTCGATATAGTATGAATGTAGAATGAAATTCGGACGTACTACATCAGTCAGTATCAATGCCCTTCATAAATCCTCTCCCGTGGTCTCATGGGAGAGTGTCCAATGCACACCTCAGAATTTCTGGTAGTAGTAGGTCATTTAAGGACTTTTTGCCTATAGCTACTGTTTTTTGCACACTATGTATTCGGACATACTCTATTGGCGTACTGTTTTTTGCATATAGTAGGGAAGTATTCGATTTCGGACGCAGCATCTGTCTTTTTGCGCTGCCTGATTACTGTATAGAACTTTAAGAAGTAATTTATAATGATTTTTAAGAACAATCTTTTCAGGAATATGAATACTTCTTAAACTTTGTCATAAGAACAATCTTTAAAAAAAAAGATAAGAACATTCCTAAGAAAGTTTTTGGGAATACAAAATATTTTTTATTTTTCTTAAGTAAGAAAATAAGAAGAAAACAGCTGTCAAGAATAATTGTATTCTCAAGAATGTTTTGTAGGCCTTTATAAAATATTAATAAAAGTTTCTAACCTCCAATTATATATTTTCACATGTAGGCCTTTAGAAAAAGTACAAAACCTCGTTTGTACCTTGAAATATTGGAAAGACAATATTTTTAAAAATAGAAGGAGGAGCGACAGTGCAAGTAGTTTTTTAATTAATTGGAAGAAATCCAGCAGCTCAGCTGCCACACTCGTTAAGCACTGTTTTTAGTGAAGTAATTTGACGACAGGTAACAATATTTCTCCCTATTATAGAATTCAGTCGACGCACTTCAAACGGAACATCAAAATTCAATCATATGACAACGCGATTTCTTCCCAGCGTAACTGCGCGGAATGAATGTTCCCACCTGACTGGTGCTGATGCTTGTGGTGATCTTGACTCCGCCCCCCACAGTGCGCCATTGGCTGGTTCGCTTAGTGAGCGTGCGGCACCTGCAAGTCTGCACTAGAACGAGGCTCTCAAGCAAGGAGGGCGCAAGCCTGCACGGTGTCTGAAGTTCAGCGCGCAGGAATGATGTTTCCTGATCATTCAGAAAGAAGTCAGAGCAAAGTGAGAGAGAGACCGTTTGAGATGAGAACAATGAACTGTCTCAACATCATAATAACGGGCGAATTTGCCCCCTAAAATGATTGAGAGAAACATAATAGAAATGGGAAGTAACGTTACTGTGAAGGGACGTCGGCGCTTTTTTGACATCATCTTGGTTCTCGCGCTTTGTCCAACCTGCACCAACGGTCGAGGTAAGAGCTGTAAGCGGGAGGTAATATGTTGTGATATTTACAGTATTATAAGCGCAATAAATCTCCTGTTGTCATTTGTTCAACTTTTATACTGGGTAGAGAATCTCAGAAGACCTGCTTGATCTCACTCTTTGCCCACGCGATCGTGCACGCGGTAGATTTTCTTGATTTCAGGGATTTTCTATCTCTGAAAAAACTGACACGGACTGCGTAGTTTTTAATATGTGGGCTATCTGTAGGCTACACAAAGTGAGCATTTTAATTTTTAAAATGTTGTTTTGTCTGTATATTCACCGTTTTAAACGGATTCATTTGATGTAAACACTGAGGTGACTGACAGTTAAATTGAAAGTTTGTAACATTATGTTCTGAAAAAAACCCAGCAGTTTTCCCATATCAGTGTCAAGGTTATTGGGAAAATGAAAGGAAACTGAAGAAATGTGTTGATACAGCTGGAATACATTAAGTATTTCGATAGAAAGTCCATGTTCAACAGGCGACCATATATTTGAGTAGTTCTAGCTTTCTATATCACAAACATCTAATTACTGTGACACTGTTAAATTCTCTAAATGCAACTCTGTTAAATTTAAACCCTGTGCTGAAATCAGTTGTTTGTGAGCGCATATATAGCCAACTCGAGACAAACATGACTTAAGATAGTATGTATTAAAATGATGTGTTCATAGCTATTGTCCTGCTGTCTCTTCACTCTTGTGTGACTAAGTTGATGGACTGTCAGGCGATATGATGCCAGTTACTATTTTTCTTTCAACATCAATGGAAGTTAAAGCAAAGTATTGGTTTTGAGCATTTATATACTGGTATTACATGTTTAGTCATTTATTCGTGTATAGTACAGTAACACTTTACAACAAGGGCCCTTTAGTTAATGATAAGCAATTAGCTATCATTAAGAGCAATACATTCGTTCCACTATTTATTAATCTTTGTAAACGTCCGTTAATTAAAAAGTACATCTGTTCATTGTTAGTTCGTTATCTCAGGTCCATTAATTAACAGATACAACTTTTGATTTGGATAAAGTATTAGTAAATGTTGAAATAAGTTAAGATGAATGCTTTATAATAAATGTCATGTTAACTAAGGTCATTATAATGTTTATAAATATTATGAATCCCATGTATATGGAACAGTTTAAAAAATATAAAATGTTAAAGTATCAGACTAAATTTTTCCAAAAACATTTGATCAAAAATCGATGGTTTGAGTGCAATCTTAATAAAACTTTAATTTTCTTAACTATCCAGTTGTCACGAACGACTGTTAAAGTCAGCTTTTAAGTCACAGTTTGTTATTTTTGTCTGGGATGTCTTGAAGCTTGTCAGGTTTGGCTATTCTGAAATCAATGTGGATGAGCATCAAATCTTACTCCCGTGAAGGAGCAGGAACTGAGACCTTTTGCGTGCTACACTGCTCTCAGCAAGCCCAATGGGGCCTATATGAAACTTTAAAAGGGTTCTCAATGCATCCACCCAAGCGTGCATGCCCTGTGGACCCCACATAACGGCACGCGATGGTTAGCTTTCTTTTCTTTTCCCTAGCAGAAGGTGGCACAGATTGCATAGACATGAGAGTAAATTAAGGTGTGTCAGCACAAGGTTGGAAAAAACTGAGTTAATATATGACTCCATATAGGTAGGTTCATATTTGTTTGTTGGCGGACATGCATTTATTCTCGCTATTGAAAAGGTAGATTTGGCAAAATTCTCTCATTCTCATCCAGGCATGTACCTCAGCTAGAAAATAAAGATCTGTATGACAATGCTTTTAACCAAATTTTTTTAAACTAGATCTTGCTACAGATGCCTCTTATTAGTTGTCCACTTTTACTGTAGCCTGCACTTAAATATGGATGCAATGTGATACCCTTTTTCTTATTTTTTTAGTTCATAAATATGTTTACACGCACTTTAAAAGTTCAATTTCAGACTAAAACAATATAATTTTTTTTAATTTCATGTAAATGTTTTAGTTTGACTGAAAACAATCCAATCCCTGTTTTTTTTGTTTTGTTTCTTAGCATTGAGTAAGTCTCTGTTAGTCCGACTTTGCAAATGTGCGCCACAATTGTGTGTATACATGCAAATCGGACTACACTTGTCCTTGTGCACTTGCTCCGAAAGACAGAGTATTGTTTATTTAATGTTCAAGTTTTTGATTGAGCCTTGTGTAATGTACACTTGGGCACATGGATGAAGAATGTAGCAGAACTATGCAAAAACCCACTGTAGAACTGCGCAAGTAAACATTTTTTTTTGCCTTGTGCTAAAGGATTTAGTTTGAATTTTAATTATTGCACACATATACAATGCAGTTTTAGCAGCAACTATCTAATTTTAGTAGCGAAATCATCTAGCCGCCAAACTCTGCCAGTGGACCGTTCGGTGAGAAAAAGCAGCCAATCTGGAAGTGACAGAGGTTATAAAAATCCATCACCAACTCGGGTCTGCTAACAGTGTGCCAATGCAGTGCTGCTCACTGCTCAAATTTACATTTAAATGAAACCAAATGACTGAACACTCACAGATGAGAGTCAGTAAAAAAAAGTACCACCTCCTTGTTTTGCAAAAGTACAATTCTCTACCTGAAACTGTTATTAGGCCCTAATGGGATCTGTGTTGGTATATAAGGAAATTACATGATCGATCCTTGTTTTTGTGAAAGAAAAGCTATTCTCATATATGGCCTCCATAGATGGAATAAATCTGGTAAGAGAACGTACCTAGAGTAGTGTAACCTTGAGCATTATTAACTCATTGCCACAATTGAGTGTGAAGAAAATAATATGGGCTTGCTGTGACTGCTTTCTCTATGCACTTCTTCAGCTAGGGGCTCTGTGCAAATATTTATTTTTTTTGAACGAAAGAGTGAATTTAACTTCATTAGTCTAAAGTAGAAGCTACGTGGGCTTATCCACCATCAGGCTTTTTTTTTCTTCTGGTTTTCAACACCTCTCCCACCTCCAGAACGATCAGTGTTTAATCATGTGCAGTCAGTAAAAGCTTTTACATGCTATAAACTGCATTTTTGTGTCATTCAAATTTCCTTTATTCTATGGATATGCTAGCTTATGTTTGAAGACGCAAGATAATATCTGGGCTCAGCAGATGCTTTCACACATCCTGCAACATTTGCAAGATAACTTCCGATAACATATGGACATGTGCGATATTATGTATTAGTCACAAGTTAAGTGTTAGATCTTTAGAATCAAGATAATTGGAGTATTATAATAAAAAAAAATTACTCTTGCTGCCATCAGTGCATGATTTATACGGTAGCTAACTAAAATACTTACATTTAGAGAATGATTGTCTTAAGTAGACACCAACCGATGTTGATTTTAGAAATTAATTTTTATATACACTGTTAGACTTTTCAAGGTTTTTTTACAGTAACTTACTGGCAACACTGTTGCCAGTAAGTTACTGTAATTACGATTTACAGTACATAACCGTATTTCAGTTTTACAGTATAACTACATGGTACTGTAATTGTGTAATACAGTGCATTACTGTAAAATCAGGCTAATCAGCACACTACTGTAATTATTTTTTATTTGTACTAAATATAAATTAGATTTCATAATTTTGATATAGAATTAGTTTTTATTTTTATCCTACATAAGTACTACTGACATTCAAATCAATTAGACAAAATTATTACAAAATAAAAAATTTTTTATTTAAAACATTTCATATACATCACAAAATAAACAGTCTGCCAATGCTGGAAATGATGTTAAATGTTTACACATTAATGGGTGGGTTTAGGTTTTGTGTTAATTTTAACAAAGTAAATATGTCAGAAAGGTTAACACAAAAATGTGTATACATGTTAAATTAACACATTATGTGCTGTCCTTCACTGCACACATTGTTTAAAAAAAGTACATAAAATCCTAAACAAAACGTTAGCATTTTACAAAATTATTGTAGAGGCATTGGTTGTTTAGCTTATACAATTATTATAATGAAATATCAACCATTACATTCATAAAACTGCAGAATATAAATACATTAAGCAGTCAAACAGGAAATGTCTAACACAGGCCAAAACACAGTTCTTTTCACAATACATGACATATAACCACACCTTCAAAATAATTATTTCCAAAAATTTGTTGGATTCATGTACACTGGTGGCCAAAAGAAGTATTTAATGGCACTTTTCCACTGCATGGTACGGTACGGCTCGGTTCGGTGGAAAAAGCAACCAAGCTAAAGCGAACCGAACCGTGCCGTACCTAGTCGAGTCGTACCATGCAGTGGAAAAGTGCCATAAGTGTCCTGATGTTTTGAAAGAAGTCTCTTTGATGCTCAAAAAACATTTCTTATTATTATCAATGTCTGACTGTCTACTCCTCCATCTTTTCCACAGCATAGGAGTAAAAGTCATCATCAAAATAATCTTTAAAAAGCCAACAAAATGTTTTTGTCCACCTTTGTGAATAAATGAACTTCTCCAAAGATTGGTTCCTGTTCAGAACTTGACTGACAACATCAGAATGTTCCCCGGTCTGTACGCATGTCCACAAACACAAATGTACTCAGTCCTTCAGAGGAGATCCCGATTCCAACACTATATAAAACAAGAGAGAGAGAGAGAGAGAGAGAGAGAGAGAGAGGAGAGAAAATTCTATATTAAATTTTTTATATATTTGTTTTATACATTTTTATTATTATTTTTACTAAAACTTAAGAATATATAATTGCATTTTCAAACATTTCAGATGGACTAAATTAAATTATGCCAGATTGTAATACTTACATATCCTAAATTCTGTCCAAGAATGCAGAGATCCATGGAGAAAGACTGAAATCGATGTTTTAGCCCATTTCAGCTTGTCTGGAGTGAAGGGGTTCCTGTTTGAGACAAATACACAGTAAGACACATGCAAGAAATCACTGAGTGATGATCGTTCTCCTCCCAGTAGTTAACTCACCTGTGCGCTGATACTAGGACCTTCCTGGTCAGGTGGGACTGCAATGGTAGAGTCTTCTTCTGCCTAATAAATAGTGTGAAATAATGTAACAAATATATAACTTGAGTTGTTAAAATGCTAGATTTGGTATGAATGAAGTAAGAGTTTTACTGCAATACTTACTTGGATACATTTAATCTGGTGAGACTGAACATAGAAAATGGTCCATCTTCTGATTGGTTCATTTGCTGTGTAATAAATATAATGTTAGACTAGACATGATGCAAAGGTCACTTAGCCTATTTGATATAAAGTTAGCCAATTTTATAGAGATTTTATATAAGATATTGTATGCTACCTGCACCAGTGGCTCCAAATCACTTATCACATAATGCTAATCATTTAAGCAAACTTATGTCAAAATGATTTTCAATTACAGTTTAGGCTTACCTCAGGAATCTTTCTAGACGTCGCTGGCGCGAATTGGCGCTTTGTTGCAGTTGCCTTTTTAAACACATACAAAATTGCAGTAAATATTAAGTTCCATTAAAAAAAAAATATATATATATATATATAATATGTTATAGTTGGCAAACTAATGCTAAGAAAGGTGGCCGCTAGCCATAAAACATGTTAGCCAACATAGGTCTATTTTCTCAACAGTAGGCCAACATTGCTACAACCAAAACTATATAGCCTAATGTAAACTAAGCGTTGCTCCTCTAAATAACAATTTAATAATCCAATTCAATTAAATAATCCAACAAAAATGAAACGTTAGCGCAGTTTACCGTGGTAAAGTTCGTTACTGCCATGTGACGAATATGTTCAACTATAGGGAGCACAAACCTGTCAACACAGACAGAATGTTTACCTTGCTTTCTGGTCTCTTTCTCGGTGAAGTGAATTCCGTCTCTTCCCCGGGCCAGGCACGAACGGCGCGGTCCAATAAAAGTCAGCCAGAACCCGGTGATGTTGCACTGGATGCTCCGGCGCGACACGACAAATCCCAGACAGTGTATTATGCGCTGTTATATTTCTGACGTACGGTACTCCGACTCCGAGTCCAAGCGCTCGCGCCATTTCTGACAAGGGACATGTTTGCATTTGCATTAATGGTCCGGTCGCTTCAATGTGTCCAATATAAAAAGCCTCTGACTGACTGTTATAACGTAGACACGGGGAGTAAGGCAAAAATTAGGAAATAAAAAGCACGATGGAATGGTGCCAGTTAGAGAGACCGTTACGTCAAATACAGTAGTATACTGCAAATTTAAAAAAATACAGTAAGTCTCTGTATACCACATACAGAGACTTACTGTATTTTTTTATTTTGCAGTATACTACTGTATTTGACGTTGGACGTCACAGAAAATTCCCATGATGCAATGGGAATTATTGTTTTACACAGTTATTTACTGTAATGAGAAATAACAGTATAATACTGGGTGATTTAAAGTAAATAACTGTAGAAAGTACAGAAAAGTCTAACAGTGTATATAACGATACAGATTATTTGCATGTTTATGTCCCCGACAACCGATATAAAGAACCAATATTAGTTTAATTTGGAAAAAAACACTTTTTTTAAAGTGTTAGCAAAAAACTAACAAAAAAAAACATTACTACTTTAGTGTAGCTAGTACTCCCAGTTGCATCTCTTTATTTATAACAACAGCAGTAATATTAATAATAGGGTAAATACATTTACAAAGGTTTAAATGGAGAACATAAATAAATGACTGGAGTCTATCAAAGTTGCATAAATATAAACATGCGTTTTAAACTACAGTTTTACAAGGTTTTTGTATAGGCTAAAGAGTGAAGAGAATAGAACACTGGAATGTTTGCTGGAATACAAATATATTACACATACATTCGCTGGAATATGCATGCATACATTGTCAGAAAAATAAACAAAACGACAAGTGCATCACCGTAATTTCCGAGTCCATCTCATCTGGCATGTTATCAGAATTATTAATAGGCAAGGCCTAGAGTTTTTGTCCGTCTGATTATAAAAAACCTTGCTGACAGAGCACTATTTTATCTATACGTTTACACAGAACTTCTCTAGTAAATGATTTAGATGTTATTAGCGAAATAAAGGTTATATAGTAAATGTTAATATAATTTAGGGAGTTTTAAATGAGTGGATCTTGTTAAAAGCTGAATACAGTGGCCATGCTGGAGCATTCCTGAGCATCAGGTGAGTTATGGCATTATGAATGAAGCTTTACCAGACAAATGATGAGCATAGACAACAGAGAGAGAATTGAATTCATCCAACATGCACTCATTCATGGCTGTTATATTTAATTAATGTAAAGTTACATCTTTATTGTGAGTTCGTCTCTTTTTTAGCACCAAGTTGTAGCAACTTTCAAGCATTTATATTGGATATCACATTTGTTGTTAGTTAATGTTTGTTATGTTAAATAAAGTTTATAAAGTTGATTATTAATTAAGGGAGGCTAATGTTGACGGTCTTGGATTTAATTTTCCATTTCTTTGAAACCAATAGGCTATTACAAATCGAGACCTGGTTATGGAAAAATGCTTAAATATCGGGAAAAGTTTTGTAAAACTGATTATTGGTCGATCTCTAAAGAGTGCCTTTTTCCCCAGAAGACAATGGCTGCAAAATAGGCAGGATTTTATTTACTGCAGCAAGTAATGTAATGCAAAATGTGAAAAAACAACAAGTTGCATGTCAGGAATGTTAAGTCATATTGTTTTTCTCTTTAGAGATTTAACCTTAAGGTTAAAAAAGAATATTTACCAGTTTTTTTTTTTTTGCCTTGACTAGAGAATAACACAAATCTTCTTACAACAATCTGCACAAATGCTCTAAATGACATTGCTGATAAAACCTGGAAGCTTGCAGTTTTCGCGTCCTCAGAGATATCGCCATTTATCCTTTCTTTTTGTGTACATGACCAACTCAATGCATATTCTACTTTTGTAGCAAAATAAAAATCAAATAAGCACACCGCACTATCTTTATACCACTGTAGTATGGTAGATCACCGCGGTAGAGCAATGTGGTGTACAGAATTATTATACAAGTTTTGCTGTTGTAAATTCATTTAATGTCAAAGACAATAAAGAGTGTGGCAGGAATGAGTCCTTAAACCTGGAAATGAGTTAGCTTTTTTTAATTGGGAAGTCATGGTTTTTTTAATGGGTTTTTGGTTAACTGCCTGAAGTAAGATCTGTGGTGAACAGAAGCTGCCTTTTGAAGTATGTGTCAAGTAGTTTCACATTTTATTATTAAACAAAAAAAAACAACAACAATTAGAACTCCATGCACTTGTGATTTTTGTTGTTGTTGTGAAAACTCATCAACTCACTGCTTTTACAAACTTGTTGTGCTTATACTTGCTCTCTCGCAAACTATTCTAGCTTGAACTTTCCAAAATTTAAGGTTTAGTTAATTTATATGTATAGTTCATTTATAACCTAACCTTAGCTTTTTACTTCTGCCGATTGTGTTGGCATCAAATTTCTTAAAAGTTGTTAAAGATTATCTAATCTTGATGAATAAATGTGTACAAACCATAAACTTTTTTTGGTCACAGAGCTTATTTTCTGCAATAATCCAAAAGTCAATAGAAAAACGCTGTTATACTTAGACCTTGTGTTTTTCTGGTTCAGGAACCTTTTCCATGTCAGTGTTTACAGATGGCACAGACCAAATGAGCTTTGTATAAGCCGGTTTTATGATAGTCCCTTTTGCCCAGGCAGTTGTTAGGTTTGCAGGATTTATTTGTGTCTGCTCTGCAAGAAGATCAGTCTCTGTCCTCCAGTAAATTGTTTTATCCACTCACATTAAAGTGAACCATGAAATATCCAAAGTGTTCTTCCTCTCTTTTACAGATTTATTTACCGCTACATGCAGTAGAGTACAATTTGCAGGCCTTCCCAAGGCATCAGAAATGTATTATTGCAATTTGAAAGTGGATCTAAAAAAACCCAGTTTTCTGTCTCTGAATGAAGCCGCAAACCATTGGATAATTTTTTTTAAATCTCCCTTTTGTCACTATTTATCAAAGTTTTTTTTTTTTGTATGTAACCAGAAATGCAGTGAGTGATACATTTCCCTATAGTTTGGATCGTAAGTTATGTGTAGGATTGCTGTTTCACAATTATGTAGGAGTGTATAACAGGAGATCAAAAGAAGCAAAAAGTGTGGGGGGAGAAACCTTAACTTTCATCATCTCTGGTGGCATTTATTGATTTTTTTCTTCTTCTTTCTGCTTGACTAACTTCCACATTATACATACACACTTTCTCCGATCTGCTTTGAGTGGTGTAAAATCACTGTTTGAGTGCCTCAAGTCATTTTTGCTCTCTCTTGTCTGTGCTTTCCAAGTTTCGATCATAAGTGCCCTTTTCTTTTGTTCCAGTGCCTAAGTTTTTCTGAGTGCAACCCACAGTGGGCTCCACCCGCCTCTCACTGACACTACATTCTTCTTATCCATCCCAGGAGGATGCTTGGCAGCTTTTTTCTTGATTTAACCTACACCTACACCAAGGGTCATGGTAATTCTTGTGCTTTTTTGATGCTGCATTTAGGAGTCACAGAACTAGAAGAGGACAAAAGTGTTCTGAAATGTTCTGTAGTAATTTCACAATACCTTTGATCCATTAGAATGAAGTAGGTCATAAACATTATACTGCAAAACAGTGCAGTTTCATGTATTAGCTTTCAGCTTTTTCTTCTAAATTAAAAAATTCTTCTAAATCTATGTTCAAGCCAGTAGCGTAATGTTAATTTAGAGGTTAATCTACCTTTGAATTATAAGCAACCGATTAGGCACCCCATGGCACTTACTATTGAAGCCTTTCCCAGATTATAAAGCATTTTTGCTTCAGTCACAATAAAATATAGCCAATGTTTCTACCCTAACATGAAGGCGACCACTATCAATGACTCTAAAATTAAATTTGGGATAGATTGTGGAGTCCAAAAATAGTCATATTTATTTTCATGATGTCAGAGGCATATGCACAGAATAAGGGTGAGTGGGAGGGTTTTATAATAGTGTACAAAACCTTTAAAAGTATTCAAAGGGACAGTTTTTGTTGAAGACATCTCAAGCCCTTACCTCAGACCATGTACTCACATCCATATATAGAATAAGGGTCAGAGCATTGGGTCAGCTGATGGGCCAGATGAAATTTAGCTTACGCAGCAATAGGACGACAGGAGAAAGCTAGATCAAATGGAAAATCCTCTGAGTAATAACACTCTCACCTTGAAGTGCTTTACAATATCACATTGCACATTAGGTCAGTGCCAGAAATAACCTTTTTTTATATTAAAGGGCAATACCTGATAACTACATTTTTCGCTTTTATGAGCGTATACGTTTTTAATATAAAAACACAGAGCATCATCAAATCTTCAATTCATATCACAAAAAAATGCTTAGGATGCTGTTTTGTTGGCTACTGCTTAGGGGCTTGATCAGACAACGTTTCTGTTAGTACATATTCCGCATTAAATCAAAGTTATAGTTTGAAAGAAGTTTCACTTGAGCAATGAAGCTTTAATGAAATACCATTTTTTTCTCAGATTATGTTTTCTATGCTTAAAGTAATGCTTGCCTTGCAACATGTTATACGTTTAAGTGACGGATCATGTCAGTTCACCATATGTGCACATCTAGAAGCATGTTTTTAGGACTGCTCGCATGACTGAGGTTTACTGCATGCATACCTTGTCCTTCATTCTGTTCTTCATCTTCATAGATGCAGCTGGCTCGTAGTGATTTAATGTCTCATGCACTGGAAGGACACGCAGATAAAAGCCATCTATGCGAACTGAAGGATCCCCCATTCCTATTTCCATATAATACTCGTCCTTGTTGTGTATAAACTACCTACTATCCAAAGGGCAAATATCAAATTAGGAAATACTATTAAAATCACACCTGAGCTCTTTGAATGTAAAGACTGACTCTAGGTCAGACAGGGATTTTAAAACTGTCCTTCTACTGTCGTTAGAATGTCTTATGGACTCAGGGACTGTTTGTATGAATACAGAGTCGGCAAAAATGACAACATTAATGGCTGTGACATTTTATCAGGGAAACATGAGCCACTACATCAACAGAATGGGCATACATGTCTAACAATGTAATTTGTTTGTGTAAATATATCAATGAGTGGGCTGGCGAATATGCATTTTGAATCAACTGTAATTAATGGAAACACATTGATTGTGCATCCAGGGTTCAAATAATTAATGAGGTACTTTGAAATATTTATGCTGTCTAAATGAAGTGCTTCACTGAAAGCAGTCAGGCTGAAAAGTAAACTCAGCCCCTCTACTAAATATTAAACAAAACATCAATCTGTGAGCTCGCTTTTCATCAGTGAGCACTGCGGGACAATATCAGAGCAGAATCAAAGTAATTATGTTCCCTGCTAGAGAGAATTGCAGTGCTTTGTCATTATATCATTATGATGGGTCTGAGGTCAAAGGTCGTAATGATTTCAAAGCCTAAGGCTACACATTCATGACATAAACATAGGTTTGGTGTACTGTTATTGTCTTTTCTAGTTGCAGGACCCAAGGTATGAATTTCAACACATTTTCCTAAAATTTTTATTGAATATGAAATTAGAACTTAGAAATTAGAATCTGCAGTACTTTGGTTATGACTGGAAGCCTATAATTCAGTGCCACTGCTGGGCTGCTAAAATAGCACGCCAGTAATTTAGCAGATGTCACTTAAACACTAAATCACTGTCAGACAAGGTACAGGGTCTTAACAGTGATTATTACATCCAGGCCTATTTTGAGATGTGTCTTTTCTGAAAGCTAGCACATTACCATTTGAAAAAGACATGCGAAGGAAAATGTTTAAGTAGTTTCATTTTATTTTCAATTAAGTTGAAGCATTTACAATTTTTGTTATGCTTGAGATATTTTTTTTATAGGTAATTATGCACAAATTTCCTTAACCTTTAAAAAGCAGCTGCCTTGCAAAATGATGTGTTCTTAACTTTTACTTCAGAGTAAATATCTTTTTCCTAATTCTTAGTACTGTGTAGCTGAAACCTCTCTAGTGTACTGCCAGATAGAATAAGATCGCCAGTCATTTGTGGCACTTGAGGCAGCTCAATCCATTTGTGCTCATGGGTTTGAATCCCCACTTGAGTGTGGTGGTTACGGTTGTGGGTCTGATTTCATTCAGATCAGTAGAGGGAAAGGCACAGAAAACAGGTGGGGAATTAGCTGGGGTTCATTTGGTCCGTGATTAATTTCCAGCAGTAGTATTAGTGACTCTTAGACACAGTAGGGTGTGGATATTGTAATAAATACTACAAACCACTCTCTTGGGTGGTGTGTTGTGTGTTTTTACACTCTATTCGGACGGGACTAGTTTTTTTAGTTAGAGAAATTCGTGTTTCACAGGTGTACTTTGCGATTTTCATCCCGTCCGAATCTGCCAAGTCTGTGTTTTTCTCACACAACTTCTCACACAAATTAAGGAGCAAATTACCTACTGTTTTTCGGCAAACTCAGTGATCCTATGAGTATTCTAATCCCATCCAAATGCAAATATCTGTGATTGCTGATGTTGTGTGTATTATCCTAACGCTTCTCTTCATGTATTTTTGAGCTACCGTTTGCGCACCAATCTTCGGCATGCTTTAATTTTAGTTTCAATATCCGATGGTATCCGACGGAAAAATAACATATACAATTAATAAATTGAGCCAAAACGAGGAAACTGAAGACTGCTTATTTTAATATCAGTAGTATCAGGTAAGAGTAAGATACTTGTCTAGATTTCTCTGCTCACTTATTTATGATAAACATCCACTGCTATAAAGTTTACTTACCGGTAAATGTTTTTTTTTATAATAAATTTAAATCATATCAACAAATAATAAATTAAAAGACATACGTGACGCACGCACAGCACATCTGGAAAGCACTTGTGTAATGGCCACGTCTAAAAAACACACACTCACACTTCTGTAATAAACACGATGTTTATCGTTAGTCCCGTCAGAATTGGTACATGAAATCACAGACGGCGAATGATCAGAATTGTAACTCAAACGTTGTTTAGAAAAGTAGTCCCGTCCGAATAGGGTTTAAGGTGATTTTTTTTTTTTTTTCTGCTCAATTAAATTTTCTTATTGTTTTGTCAGATTTTTTTCTAGATAATAATCCCTTATACTCCACCTGATCTAATAAATATTGTTGAATTAATTATGAAGAAACTTGGATTGTAAACTGTTAGCATGGCATGAGCGATAATCTGGGGATTGAGAAGGCATTGATTTTTTTTTATTTTTTTTTTTATTGTTGGATAAGTCAAAGACTCTAGTGGTAAGTTTAGAGTCAAATCACAAATAGATAAATTATCAATATTTTTTTTTGTGACCAACAATGGGGTTGGCTGACACGATAAACAATACCATCACAAATCCAAGCACAAATAAAATTATATGCTACAAATCTTCCTTAGTCAAAACTGGGTTGTGGTCAAGTTCAAGACCTGCTTAAAGAAGAGACAAAATTTAGAAATTATTTTTGTTACGTAACCTGGTTTAACAATTTCAGATATCTAAAAATATCTGCATTTAAGGCAAGAATGTTTTAGCAGAAAAATCCATAATAATGCTACGGGTTGTCTGGCATTGTGGCATATCTTGATAAATGACATTTTCTATTTGCATCAACAGCATGGTATTAGACTTTGATAAATGTTATTTTCCTTGGTTTGTCTTCAGTCAAAGGCCTTTCTTAAAGGCCACCTTTGTCATCATCACCGCTTCCTTTTGATGAGCTGAAACTTGCCACAGTTATACGGATTTAAAAAAAAAATACAGACATAAATGTCAGGGTAGGATTCATGTGCACTGCTAGAATTAGCTTCTTTCACTGATCTAAGACTGATTCAGATCATATACTTCTCATTTTACATGGTCTATTTTTAGTTAATCTTAAAAGGACAACCAAAAACTGCACTGGCGCTTTCCACAGCTTTATCAAACGCAGTTGTGACTTGATGTGTCTTCGGTCTAAGGGCAACAATAACACTAGTGTAATTACCTGCTGAAATCGGAGAGGGCTGAAGCCCAAAGCAAATGTGCAACAAAATAAGATCTTGATCTTGGACTGAGAGGCAGACTGGTTGAGAAGTAATAAGAAGGCATGATATCACAGGGGAGAACAAAGTGCAGTGATTACATTTATCTCTATTGGTCTGCTACAGGGCTGTTAAAGGAGAACAATCCCTGAGCTCTCTATGCAGCAGGTCTGCAGGCTTTACTTGCTCTGCTTTTATTCAAGGCATATCGGAAAACAATCCTCTTTGCAACAGTCCGAACAATTTGGGACAAATTCATCTCTATTTAGATCATGTTCATGTTGGCATTTCTGTACAGAAACCATGAACAGAGCGTAGAGCTTTTGTAGATGGCACCAATACAAAACATTGCAGAATCTTATTTTAATTCTTTTTTCTGTTGTTTTTATTGTCTTTGTGGACTTCATGAATAAATTTAAATGAAAAGTTCATATAAAAAAAGGACTAAAACAGAGACTTAAAGGTGCAAAACGCAAGTCTCTGAGTTTTTGCAGAACTACGCCCCCTCTGGCGACAAGCGAAACTGCAACCAGAGTGGTGGCACTAGACAAAATTTTTATTTTCTATACTTTACATGGAGTTTGTGTTGGGGTTTGGAATGGACTACAAGCCGGTCTCTTTGAATCCATCTTCTATCTTTGACGCACGAGTTGTCTTCGCTGATGCGGAGAATGGCGGCTTATACACAAACCTGCGAGACATAGCCTGGTGAGCGTGAACGCGCATGACGTCATGCCCAGTCTCAAATTCGAGCCCGAATCCCTCTTATATATTTTACTGTACAGGATTATAGAGGCAATCTCTGTGAGCAGAGAAGGGCTCATTCAGCCCATCAGGCAGTTCTTAAAGCATGTATAGGATAGAAAAACAGGTATTTTTAACATGAAAAGTTGCGCAATGCACCTTTAAGGTAGAGTCACATTAGGGAAATTTCACAGGCAAAAAAGATCCATTGTCAATAGTGTAGAGATTTTATGAAGCACAGCTCACATAAAAGTCACTTTCAAACCAGAAGTCATTTTCAAGGGTTTGTGTTGGTTAACACTGTACATCCAGTTGACCAACTTGATCACGATTCATGCTTCGAAATCAGTGTGGGGAAATCTTTTGACTTCACACAAAATTCAAGATCGCATGGACTCCTATTTAACGGCTGGATTTCTCCCACATTTAATTTAGTGGGTTTTCATGTAAACAAGATGGACCTCATTGGATGACTGAAATGTTTTTTTTTTTTTTGTGTCTCAGGCTATGAACACCTTGTTTTTAAGATTGTCTCAGACCATGAACACCTTGTTTTTAAGATGTAGTGTCAAGATAAAAGAAGTTGAACTTTTAAAGTTGAAGTTAACAATGTTTTCTCCCTGCATTCTGCACAATTAATTTTGCTCCGCTGTTTTTAAGTTCAAGCACACGTCTCGACTGTAAATTAAACAATCAACCCGTTCGTCATGTGTTTGTCAGAACACGTCTCTCTGTAATCCTCACTGACATTTCAAACACAGCCTGCGTCTTCTATAGGCTACTGTGTTGCAAGAAAAGAGCACTATCAAGAATGTTTGAACTTAAGAAATGTAGCTGACAGTTCATTATGTAAGAGAATATATTGGTATCTGAAGGCCAATTCACACTGCACCATCACGTTCAATCAGCAAAAACAAGAACCGACCAATAGCAACAGATGCCGACGGGTAAAACACTGATCTGACAAAACCTGTTATACATTAGAATGTTGGCCGGCTGTTGGACGGCCTTTGTCGGTAAATTCGGTGCAGTGTAAATCGGTGCAGTGTAAATTGATCTATAAAGGGATAGTTCACCCAAAAATTTTAATGATCATAATTTACTTGCCCTCATGTCATTTCCAAACCCATAATATTTCCATTCATCTTCGAAATGTATTTTTAATGAAACCTCTCCACTAAGGTCTATTCCACCAAAACTGACATCTGAATCGTTTTTTCCAAGTCTTCTGAAAAGACATGGTCGCTTTATATGATGAACAGATTTAATTTAGGCTTTTATTCATGCATAAATATTGATCAAAGCACACATAGATTTATCAAATATGGTAAATGGAAGCTCAAATGTCCCTGCTCTAAGGCAGAGTTATTATTTTTGGGTGAACGATTCCTTTCAGTATTTCTAATATGCATACTTGCAATTATGTTCTAAGTTATGAACTGTTTTATGCAACAATTAATTGCAATCTACTCATTTGATTTCATTGCTCCAAGAGTGTCTATTTAGTCCAACAGTACTATAATTTTTTACTTTTTGTATAACTTCTTTTTTTCTGTGTGTCATCTTTCTTTGGCTTCTTTTTGAAGTATTTGGATTAGTGGGGCAAGAGAAAATAAGTCAATAAAAAATAAAGTAGCTTTCTCATTTCTGTTAACCCATTTTTTTAGTTGTCTGAATGAACAAGATCATGATCTTAATTCAGTGCTAATCTCCTCTTTTATCCAACATTTGTAATTTGTGTATTGTATTTGATAAACCTTTTCTTCTCTGCTTTTATGATTCTGCTTCTCTTCAGCACTTTTTCATGCAGATGTGGCTCTGGGAGGACGACATGACAGGCAAACAAGATGGATACGCCTCCATTATCAGTGGCCAATTTTTCTGGCTCCACATCCCAGGGGACAGCGCTGGGGTGATGTTTATTAATCGTGTGTGTATAATTTCTGATAAAAGGCCTTCAGCACAGTACCGCCTTTACGCTCCTGAACACTGTGTGGACTGGAAAGTCACATTAGTATGCCAGTCCACTCAAGTGAATAAGAGGTATTGCTAATGCTCCTTGTAAGCCTTTTTTGGACCAAAATCCACTTGTGGGATTGGAGATTGGCCTGAATGCTTTTTTAGATCGTTTAGAGGGAGAGAGATGAGGGTGTTATTACATTTAATGACAAAATGGTGCAGTGGTTCCTTTTAGTATGACATTTACATGTCATTGCGGCTGCCTTTGTTTTCTTGCAGCATGTTTTGTCACAAGTTTCCTTATCTCTGCGTTTAGAGGAGATGCGTGAGAGTGCTAAAGCTAATTTAGTTTAGTTTTCACAGACTAAGGGGCGGGAAGGCTGTTGATGGGCTGGCAGCCAAGAAGGAAGAAAAGTTTTAATTAACTTTTTTTCTGAAACTTTCCAAGTATTCACACCAAACATAAGAAAGATAACAAGTCATAATTGATTTCATGAGTTTTTGTTAGAATAGAAAGAAAAATGTGCATAGTAAATAAAATAAGATTGTTGACTGTTGAATATCATACAACCACAATGATTTTTAAGACTTTCTATTGCTTTGATTGACAGATTGAGTTTTACCACCTAAGCAGGATATAGGGATTAGCGATATACTGGTATACACCACGATTAACCGGTAGAAATTTGTCAACCGGTAGTGATTTTGGACTCGATTACGCTCATGTGACGTTGCTGTGCAAAAGCTTATCATGCAAAAGCTTGTTACGAAAGCTTCTCATTTGCGTATGTTTTCAAGCACTGCGGTTTAAAACCATTTTAAACCATTGAAATGCAATTAGCAGTGAAAGACAATTAATTTCAGTATATGCGTGCGCTCTCTGAGAGAAGTCTCTGTCTCTGAGAGCGTCATGAAGCTGCTGTTCATAGCACATGAGAACTGAACTGAGTGCTTTTTGCCGACTAATTGGACTTGAATGGTTAAATACACATACCTATGTGTCAAAGTGACATGTATTTGCAAGTAAACAGAGTAATTTATTTCTTAAGTGAACGTAAACCATTCTGAGAAATTGAGGGTGAACAACACACAAGTATAATGGATCCGTGCAGCTGGTCTTAAAAGTGACAGCATCCAAATTTACCTGCTGTCATTATTAATGCTAATCAAACAACAAAAAAGAGAGAAAATCTCTCATTGCTCTTAACTGAATCACTTTTATAACTTTAATAAGAATAAATAGAATAAGAATATATTTAATTTACACAGTAAAGACTATGCATTGTTTTTTTTATTACTTTAGGCCTATACCTTTTATGTAGTATTTCTTTTTCTTATGAAACTTACCCACATTCAAGTGTATTAAAAAAAGAATGCATTTTTTTTAAAGCAGAGGCTCTGCTCTTTCTTTTGATATATTGTAAGTACAGATGTTCATCCAACAAAATATTCTGGAGGCCAAAGTTTTGTAAAAACGATAAAAAATGGTGGTGCTGGCTGGCAACTTTACAGAAAAAAAAAAACACTGGAAGGGAAAGGGTTAACAGGGAGATTGTTGAATTACATTCAGACCCCTGTGAGCTTTTTTAGTCTGATCACATCAGTACTGCTACTCAGTCAGAGTTTTGGCACATGCTGGAATCTTAGTCAACTCTTAACCCTGGAGTTCTGAAAGACTGCTATCTGAGCCTCAGATTGTACTTTCTGTTCACGTTAGACTGCTATGCAGTCTAAAAGAACAACCATGTCATCATTTTTGCTGATGACAGCATATTTATTAGCATATCTGCAATAATTATCTGCATAAAGAGTAAGAGTGAGATGGCCTACCTGCTAATGGCACCACAATTACAGCTTTGCTTTAGTTTTTAATAAGTACAGGGCTCCAGGCTAACTTTTTTCACTAGGGGCACAGTGGCCCCCAACTTAAATTTTTTAGGGGCACAACCAGAAAATTTAGGCGCACACACCGTAAATCAACATACTAACCAAATATTCACATTTCTACTAATTTCCAGTGTATTACTAATAAATACTTTGATAATTGATGCAGAGATTAAAATGCCTTTGCGCTCTGATTTAATGTTACAACCTCTTGTCTTTGAAAACGGGCAGTGGCGTTGCTTTTTGATTTATTAACATGTCACCGCATACTCTATGTTTGAGGCTAAGATTGTGTTTAACTAGCGTATTGTATTTAAACTGTGAAGTGCCTGCACTGTTGGCAAACTTCGTGTTCCTAACAGTTATGGGGTAGCGACGGCAACACGCAGTTCATGGAGTTCGTCTACAGTACTACCCCAACCTGCTGAACTCTCGGGGTTCGGCCTGATACAAACCTCTCACTCTGAATCATCATCTGACTGTGACACTGTACTAGTTCTGCAACGTTTCAAATAGCTCACGGTTCAGTTTGTATCATGGTTTTAGGTTCACGGTTTCGGTATGATTCGGTATGTGCTATGTTCAGGGAAAAAAACAAATAAAATAAAGAAACAAATAATATAACCACAAGCAAAAGCTCAAATAAATACAATAGAGCAAAGATACTAATAAAATAAACTATGCTTTTCAGGGAGGTCTAACATTAGTTTTCAGGTACAGAAATTGAATAAAATAATCAAGTGTAAAATAACATTGCATATTTGACTGTATAAATTAAAGATTAATCCTTAAAGTTACAAAACCTATTCAATTCAGAGCTGATTCAGTAGGCCTACACCGATACTGTGAGTGTCTTTCTTGACCATATAAGTTCACTTAAGGCATAACAGACTATCTGCTATACTATAGCAGCTATAGGATACTCATCAAGACGGACATGTTGACATACTTTTTGTGTGAATTTGTCCATTCAAGTGCAAAACTTTAAAGAGAACTCAATATTTGCGCGCTGTCTGAGATGAGTAGCCTACACAGACAGTCTGACACACACACACGCGCGCGGCGGGCGCACACACGCACACACATACGCGGACGCCCGCACAAATCTTCTAGATGCGAGTTCTCTTTCGCGTCTTGAATGTTTACATTGGCAAAGTTTAAATGAGTTTATTTTAAACACCGATGGTAACGTCTGCAGTTCAGGTCTCGCCTGGGCTCGTGCGCTATCAACTCACGGGTGATGACGGCGTAAATGACAGGTCATGTTCGAGCATTTGGCACGAGACAGTGTTTACAAAGAAGAGTAATCGTTTTGTTCACGTTTTTTTATTTTTATTATTATCCCTGTTGTAATTTACAATATTGTATTATTTTGGAAGCCAGCAAGTGAATTTAACTGGCACACTAGCTGCAGGTTGGAAGAACGAGTCTATAGTTGCTCATTGATATTTCTCTCTGTCTCCTTCCCACAGACGTTTAAACGCGCGCTCGATTATCTCTAGGACCCTCCCCCTCCACACATTAGCCACTTACAGTGGCCATTCCCTATTCTTCTCACACTCATTGGCCCCACATTCCGGATTCATTGATAAGACCCTTCCATGTTTAACGTGTAAAAAAAAAAAATGTCGCACATGTGTGACTGGATGTAAAATTCAGTCGCACATTCTCAAATTTTGGTCGCAAAATGCGACCATTTGGTCGCAGTCTGGAGCCCTGAAGTATGTTCCAGTAAACATGGGAATTAGGATTACCTATGCACCACATTTAGTTCTAAAAACTAGCTGCACAATGCATTGCTTTTGAGAATTGAGAGGTTCATTGAGGGCTATATGATTAATCATAATAAAACCAAAATTGCGATATGGCTTAGTGCAGTTATGAGAAGCAGTGATTTAATTAAACTAATGTGTGTTCTTGCATGTGAGCAGCTTATTTTACGCTGGTGTTTGCAGCATCTCAGAGTGGCTCAGTTCACACTGCTCCACATGAGCTCCATCTCTGCAAGTGCTCTGAGTTTGGGTCACTTTAATGTCCATCTGAGAACGCAACATGCGCCAACCATTCCCATGCTTCTAATAAGTGCTTCTCAACAAAAGACAAGCTTTAAGTACTCCCTGCAGTTTTGAGTCAAAATAAAAGTTTGATGGCATTAAGTTTAAAAATGAATACATTATTTGAGCTGTAATAAATAAAAATAGAGATGCACCGATTACTAATTTCTAGGCCGATTCCGATTTTCATGCAGTTTGACCTGCCGATACCGATTTTAGCCAATTCCAATAAAAAATTTTCTAACCACTTTACAGCACACGCAAATATTTATTTTCTATCTTTTCTTTAATAGAACATTTTGCATAGAACATAATTTTTTTGAACAGATAATCACTAAAAAATAGAACTATATAAATTAACCCTGGGGTGGGAAATTCACACACATCTAAAGTCCAGTGTTATGGAAGAACCATTTCCTTTTCACATCCAATATCCAATCATTTTTAAAATATATATATTTAGCAAACTAAACGTCTGTATGAAAACGGGTAATGGCAATAAAATAATATATAAATAAACAATTAAATAAATATAGCCTTGCAGTATAAATATATGTCTCAAAACACACACACAGGCCTATTGCAATCACTTGTACAAACTGAATAATAAAAACAAGTTTAAATGGGTTCATTTTCTATAAATATTTTTGAGTCTTCGTTTTCTTTTCTGACATAGCCTACTCCAGTTCTTGATAAAACACGTAAATTCTGTGCATTTTGGGCACTTTTTGTGTGAAATCATATTTAGGCTATTTTGTCCATCAAAAGTGTGCTTTCACTTTAATTTGCAGCAAATAGACTCGCCACGGAAACGTTTCACTGCTGCTCACGCGACGCTCCTGCTCGACGCTCACGCGCTGCTCCCGCTCCCGGTGTGAATGCACTCATTGATTAACATGCACGCCGACAAAAAAATTTGCGCTTGCGGTCTGAACGGCCGAAATTCACGAGGTTTCCTACATGTGCGTTCCGTGTCAGGATTTTATCATATCAATATTGTGAAAATTGTGTCATGGGCGGGGCCACGTTCCTATTGGCTAGTCGGGTGAGCATCGTCTTGTGTTGGGAGTCGAACTGAATCATTACACCAATGTTCGGTTCACCTATAGATGCCGCCTCTGCCTTTTAAACATAAAAAAATCGCTAATTAGCTATCATGCTAACTGTTTTTAAATCAAATGCCAAATGAATGTTTTGATTTAGATAGTTTCACTCCTTATTTAGTGAGTAGTGAGCTAGTTTCTACCTTTGCACTTGCTAGCATCAAAGCACCCTGAAGAGTAACTGCTTGTTCATCATATACAGTACAACCTCCTGTAAAACTTTCAACTAATGTTAGTATGCATGGAAGGTGGCAACCCTATAGCTAGGCGTTAGACAGTGATTGATATACCGTTTGAAAGTGTCCCACCTAGTTTTGTTTAAAATAGTCTTGGTATGGTTGTTGCACTACACGTTTATCTACACTGCATGTGTAGCTTGCAAACTCAGCTACACTAGCGATTAGCAAGCTAATAATATAATACACAAATATAATTCATGAATATGAGTGCTATTTTTTATATATTGAGTTTAATCTTCAGTGATGCTGAACTTGCTCAGCCAGCTACCCATCGAGTTGTGTGTGTCATCATCTTACCCAGACATTGGAGTGTCCGTGCTCAACTAAGGCAGTTCACCATCTATCTAGGTGAACCGAACAATGGTGTAATGATTCAGTTCGACTCCCAACACAAGACGATGCTCACCCGACTGGCCAATAGGAACGTGGCCCCGCCCATGACACAATTTTCACAGCGAAAGCAAAATCCTGACAAGAGAGCAAGAAATTGCATCGAGAGCAAAGAAAAGTGTTTTGAGAGAAACACTTTTTTTGAGAGAGAAAATGTTTTCACACTGATAGCAAAAACTATATATTTGAGATTTTTTTTTCTCCGAAATTATTTTTAAAATGTAAAAATTTTTTTTTTAATGTTCTATGAGAAAATACGCTCTCAACTTTTTTTAGTCTCAAATATAATTTTTTGCTATTGGTATGAAAACTTTTTCTCTCAAATATTAATTTATCTCATGAAATGCTTTTTTGCTATCAGTGTGATAACTTTTTCTCTCAAACTTTTTTTTTCCTCTCAGATAATTTATTTTCTCATGTAATAAAGACACAATTGCAGCTCCATAGTTATGCAGCCCTACAAAAACAATCTGGATAAAAAAAAGAAAAAGGAAATCACAATCACAGTTATTATCAGAAAAAATTTCCCCCCAAATCATGCATCCTTATTATTCACCGCATAATAGAATGAAATAGCAAGAATAATAATTACTGTTAGCAGTGCTTTAAACTGACTGGGAAAATTTTGTAGGCGTCTGAATGGCTGAATGGGCATAAACCTGTACTTAAGGTGGAGAAGCCGTATAGAAATGTCACTCCATAATCCTGATTTATGCAGATTTATCTCCACGTCCTTCAATTATATGCAAATAAAGTGCAAGTCACCTTGTCCATGAAAACCATCTTCTGATTTTGATCTACCTGTTACATTTCAAACTGGTCAGATTATTCCATATTTGAATAGCTTCTCAGGACAAGTAATGTTTCTCAATGTATGCCAATATTTTTTGATAAATCCAGTGTTTTCAGCACTCAGACAGATTAAGGGATGAAGCGGATAAAGAAATTGAAATTAACCCAATCAACATTTTTTTTTTCTTAATCCACCAGGGTGTCCCATTTCTTCTTTTTTCTTTTTTGTTTTTTTTTAGCATACTACACAAGTGATATTTTACTATTTCTTTATTTAGCACCTGTAATGGACCCAACTGCCTCCAGTGACGACTGAGCTGAGCTGAAAGAAATGATGAAATCATCAAAAGGGACTTCGAATTGGCATCTTAGACTTTGTCATGCCAGTTGAACGATCGATCATAAATGACAATGTTAAAACACAAAGCAATTAAAAAATTTTTTTTTGTTGCTTTTACCACTGCTTTTCAGGAAATTGCTAGCTGAAAAAAAAAAACTAGAAAATGATTGATGTACTGCATCTTATAATATACCTGTTGAAAGTAATGTGAAAATGGTGCCAAGGAAGCTTAAGAGTCAGCTGTGTGTAGAAAGCTTTTTCCTCTATGATTTCGGTTTCATTGCAGACGGCTCAGTGCCAGAATCATCATGCTAATCAATGGCAACAGCTGTTTCTCCTCCCCCTGGAATCATTCTCATTGACACATCATAATCCAATCCGTTCCCACCAAACCTTTACTCTTCATAATGTGCTCTACGCTGCATGTGTGCAATGCTGCCGCAGTATATGCCTATATCTCCGCCGTAGGTTCCACGGCCGCATACCCCTAATCATTATAGATTTGTTGTTACTGGCTCAAAAACAGATGGTAGAAACCCAAAGCCTGTGAGTGCCAGCGAGACTACAGTATTTCTGAATTTGAATTACTTTAGCCTATTAGGGGACTGTGTTTGAAGCAATGTAAATGAGATTTCTGTTAGTCTTTTCCCTGATGTTGTTAAGCATTGCCTATGCTCCTATTATTGAATACTAATTCCACCCATCTTTTCTGGAAAAAAAGTGCCCAATTGTCCTAAAGGGATTACAGAAGGGTGATTTTGTAGCAGCATTGTATTCATTTGTTTTTATTTCACGTCATACTTAAAATGCTTACAGCTTCGGTAAGCATTTTTCTCTCTCTAATTGTAGCTTGTATAAGACTGCTATACTGGTTTGATTGATTAGTTTATGGTCTCCCAGATTTCTCTTAGTTTTATAAGCCATCTGTTCCATCAAGGTTACCTAAATGACATTTCCAGTTGTATTTCGTATTTAAACATTGCATGTAGAGGTTTACATTACAAGAATATATTTTTATATAGCTGTGAATCAAATGAGAACTTAGAAAGTCTATTGAAAGTAGACCAAAGTAACACCAAGTCCCCAGTCACTATTTCAGCACAAATTATTTGCATTAATTTATTTTATTTTTTACATGTTTTTCACATGCACCACATATAGATTGTATTTCCCCCCATTTTGTGTCCTTGATTGAGCTGAAATAGATGATGCCTGCTGCCTTGACACAATTAGAGTGAAGCTGTTAATGTCAGAGGCCCTTAGTGGAGCAGCTTTGAGGCAGTAGAGACACTATTCGTCTCAGGATGAAAGAGGAGGGATGCCGTACCATAACACAAGGTCAGACATTGTGCTGAGTGATGGAGGACACAAGTAGCGAAGGCGGCCATAAGTCCTGCCTCTTCCATTTAGTATGGCCCCAATGGATGGGGTCATTCAGAGTTTTACACCGACCCTGCAGCTGCAGCAAAGCTGAGTACAAGCCAAAGGTTTGACTTTCATGTCCTTTAAACTTCTCGAACTCGGCTCCTATGCATATTATAGGAGCCTGAGTTTATTGTTAATAAATGTGTGTTTTCTGAGTCAGTGTCAGCTGGAAAGACGATGCTGATTCATCATCTCTGCAGTAGGGCTGTGCAAAAATATCGATACAGCTAACTATCGCAATATTTTTTTTCACGATAGTGTATCGATATTTCAACCTCTAGTGTATAAAATCCGATTGTGTAAAAGAGCGCACGCATACTAATGCTCGGACATACTTGGTCTCTCGCGCGCAGACACCGGTCTCCGTGACGCGTCCAGTTGTCTTGTTTCTCATATACGGCCAATGTCTCAAAAGTTACCGGGAGTGAGAAAATTGAGGAAAATGTAAAAACGCCTGCAGCTTTCAGAGCGAGTGAGCAAGAGAGAGAGAGAGAGAGAGAGTGTGTGTGTGTGTGTGTGTGTGTGTGCGATCACGAGTGAGCAAGAGAGAGAGAGAGAGAGAGTGTGTGTCTGTCTGTCTGTCTCTCTGTCTGTGCGCGCGCGAGTGAGACTGTGCACGATCGCGAGTTAGCAAGAGAGAGAGTGTGTGTGTGTGTGCGCGATCGCGAGTGAGCAAGAGAGAGAGAGTGTGTGTGTCTGTGTGTCTTTGTCTGTGTACGCGCAAGTGTGTGTGCGCGATCGCGAGTGAGAGAGAGTGTGCGTGATCGCGAGTGAGCAAGAGAGAGAGAGAGTGTGTGTGTGTGTGTGTCTCTTGTCTGTCTGTGTGCGCGCGAGTGAGTGAGCAAGTGTGTGTGCGCGCGATCACGTGAGCAAGAGTGTGTGTGTGTGTGCGTGTGCGCGCACGCGATCGTGAGTGAGCCAGTGTGCGTCACGAAGCATTTTTTGCTAACATTCTTATACAGTTTCAACAAAGCTAAGTCCCATTGTCAACAAATGTGGACATCAAATTTAGCAGCATAGTAATCTTTACTGTTACAAAAGTTTGTCAAATGTGCGTGCCATTTTAATCATACAACCCTATATTGCATAACTTAACAAGTTTTTTTCTCTCCTGACGCCACCAGATGGCAGTGTAAGTGTCCGCGTTTGTGAAAAACATGTTCCAGTTACACAGAATTAAGTATTATGCTCCACACAACCAAAAATGTGATGTCCACTTATGTGGACACCAGGTCGTAGGAGGTAAAAAAGAAAGAAAAAAGAAGCAATATATCGCAATATGTATCTGATATATCGTATCGCGACCCATGTATCATGATACGTATCATATCAGGAGGCCCTTGCCAATACCCAGCCCTACTCTGCAGTATAGTGGATGCACCTTAAATGCACCTTTCATGTTCATGACATAATCAGAGAGTATTTGTTGCAAGTAGCCTATATGCTGAGTTTCGGTTCACTTTTGTGACGTGCTCCAGTTCATGGAGACAGAAAGTAAATCCTGTTTGTTTTCTTTATTTTACAAAAGCACAATATTTTGTTGTGTTATTGTGAGTTTACACAAATAAAAGTACCCTTTACAATTTCGAATGATGTATGTTATCTGACCATACTTCCGTATGACCAAACATTTTTTTTTTGTATTTTAAAGGGCCCCTTATCATGGATTTTTGAAAATGACCTTTCATGCAGTGTAATATAGCTCTAAGTGAATGAAAACACCCTGCAAAGGTTTAAATTTGAAAGTGCATAAGTGCAGTCACGTTGTGCTCTACAATGTGACGGTAAAGAATTTTTTTTTTCCACTGCCCAAGGATTTGTTTTACCAATATTTATTTTACATCAGTCATTCACGCTAGAGCTTGGCTATTAGTTACCTCAAACTGAGTTGTGAATCACTGAAACGTCCTGCTCGAGACGTCCTTGCGATGGAGGTTTGGGTTGAATGAATGGTTCTTCTAGTGTTTCATCATCGGACTCGCGCTCGGATTGATATGGTAAAATCGACGTCATTGTTTGTTACTGTTTAGTTTAGGGTGTAGGAAGCCTCAGGACACACAGAGCTGTCGGTGTTATGGCAAGGGGAATTACGCGGTAAACAGACTGAGCTGTCTGGCCAATCAGAGCAGAGTAGCTCGCGGAAAGGAGGGATTTAGAGAGATTGATTCATTTGGCGAGTCGTTTGTAACCTGGCCCTAGCCAGATGAATTTCGCTCCGCCTAGCTTCACTCACATCCATCTGGAACCTCTTCCATTGAGAGTGATTTCTCCAACCAACTTTATGGTTTAGCCAATCAGGACGCAGGGCGGGAGTTTCATAGATGTGACGTAGTGGAGAAGCGACCGTGAGACTGTTTTGATTCAGACAACAATGGCGGCTCGCATCGAGGAAGCAAGCGTTAACATTGATGCTGCTATTTCATCCGTGTTGTCCAATCTACCTAATATTGTTTCATTAAAAGAACATCAGAGAACGGCTCTGAAGGCTTTTGTTGGTGGAAACGATGTTTTCGCCCTTCTCCCGACCGGATTTGGCAAGAGCTTGATCATCAGCGTCACGGGTTGGCTTCGGTGTGAGTGGTTGAAATAGCACGTCGATAAAGATGACAGACAAGTGGCTTATCCAATCATATGCAAGGATTTTTGATAAGGCCCAGCCTTCTGAAACGCCATTTCAATGGATCGGTTCCAGATGGATGAGTGGAGCTAGGCGGAGCGAAATTCATCTGGCTAGGGCCAGGTTAAGTCGTTTGAGGATCATTGAAAATCGAATCTGGTGTTGTGCAAATGTATATTATGAGAAAATGAATCCGTTTTTTGACGTTTGATGCATACAAACCTGTTGTAGGAGACTCCAAAACAACATTAGGAAACTTTAAAAAAAATCCATGATAGGGGCCCTTTAAGTTTGATATTACAACTTAAGCACATCTGAAAACTGATGAAGCACATGGAGTGAGCTCCTGTGGGGAAAGTGCATAATCCAAATTGTCCTAAACATGAGACACTTTATATTTAGGGCTTCAAATAACTCAGAGTTAACAACTTAACATGGCTTGCCCCATTTGAGATGTGGTGTTTTCCTCTGTGCATAGCTTACAATTAATAGGTATATTCTCCATCTGTAAATGTTATGCAAATATTTCCATTTTGCTGTCAGGAGTAGGGATTGTTTTTTTTTGGGTCAATTTTTCATTCTGAGTAGTAACCGATAGATCTCAAAAACTAGTATTCTGGAGCAGGGCTTGTGTGGGGGCGGGGGCATGTCCGTCATGTCAAAATTAAATTTTAATTTATTAAAACAGTTACAAAAATTAATGTTGACAAATAAAAATATGACATGCAAATGTCTATCAAAATATGAAAACATGACTAGAAAAATAACACTGCTAGATTATCAATAATGCATAAAAAAATAATGCATTAAAAAAAAAACATCTAAAGGGAATAGCTGAAGAGTAAATGAGCAGTAAACTGAAGCCGTTTTTATATAATTATATATGATATTAATCAGATATCCTAGATACACAACATAAAGGTAACATTACAACTTGTATCTGCACTAAATAACCCAAATTCAAGTGAACTAAGTTAAGCACTAGCCAGAAAGTGTTACTTCTGCTCTTCCTGTAACAATGTTCTTTTGAAAAAGGAACATCTAAAAGGATTATGACTGTCTCAAATAACCCAATCGTAGTCACCTAGTGAACTCGGTAAATATAGCAACTGCCTCACAGAGCATCCAGACACAGGACACAGCACACGTGGCACAAGTTGACACCTGTCTGAAAGACTATAACAATAAAGACTTTTTAACTATAGCTTCCAAATTCTTGCGGTTTAATAATCTTGACCTTTTTTATCGTGGTTAATTGTGAAATCAGTGATCGCAACAGATATATGTCTTCAGTATATTAAGCATTTTTACAAATTTCTAGAGCCATATGGGCTTGTTTCTTCCATGAAAGACATTACTGGCAGCATGTTCACTTAGATGGTTACCATTGAACTCTCTCTCTTACTTGTGGTAGTGGGATTTATCCCCTGACTGAGTCTCTTGCCAATTTTACCTGATGTGCCCTGAGAGGTTGCGGTTTTGAGGTGCCCCATTTACTATTGTGTGCAACTTTTCCGTGGTGGCCTGAGGAACTGTCAGGTCTCTTATCAGCAAAAGGAGAGCTGAATCCCATTACAGCCGTCAGTCAGGCAGACACAAAATCCATTATGTGATCAGAGAGATCAATTGCAAAAGGTTACATTTTTGATGTCTGCATTTAAAGTAGCTGAGGGGATGATGGATGTTTTTCAGCTACTTAGGTTTCCAGGAAGTTGACTGAAATTCCCTCTCAGGTTTAACCAGTGTCGATATGAACTGTGCAATGTAGAGTGACAGAAGCACAGAATGCCTCGGGGTGATGAGGAAGTCTGGTTAAGAGTAGACAAGTCAAATGCTCCATAAGAACCAACAGAACTAAAACAGTTACAGTAGAAAACACTGAGATAGGATTTTAATTCTCACCTCATCTGGCCTGGCTTCTGTCTCTATGAATGATTGCTCATTATGTCCTATCAGTGTTCAAACAGCAGGCTATCTTAACACCCAGAGACTGCCTTTTTATAAATGAGCTACTTTTTATTTGCATAGACAAAATGAGATGTTGTTTTTGTTGAATCAAAGAGAGCTGCTTACATGCATAAAAGTTTGTTTTGCTTGGAAATCCCGTTTTCTCTGAGTGACAAAGCATGTGATCCAAGGCCAAGTTGTCTTGGCTTTAATATTCTGAGTGGAATAACAGAAAGACGTTGTCTCCAAAGATTGACAGTTAAAACAAGCGTGTTGGTGGTGAGGGAAGCAGTTCATTAATCCATGGTAAATCCCCAGCAGTTACTGAGGTGGAGATTCAATTTTCACATTTCTAATTCATTTCCTCTAAAAGATTAGTGACTAGTTGTTGGCAGTAATCTCACATAGATAGCAGTGAACTATGTAATTGGCTCATTTAATATTCTAGAAAGAGTACTAATTATTTTACTTTGCCTACTTTTGCTACACACATCTTTGAAAACATACTGAATTAATGTGCTATTTAGATACAAATAGTCTTAAGGTTAATAAATAAAGTATAGACTTTATTTGCCTTTATTAATTTTTTTTCCATTTCAGTCCTTTTCTTCTTTATTCTTCTCTAGCAATTCACACATTGTACAGACACAACCTTGAAAAAGATTTGTAGAGAGCAAGTACACTAGTGATCAAAAGACTGGGGTCAGTAAGATATTAAAAAAAGAAATTATTACTGTTCCAATTACAAAAAAAAAAAATGCTGTTGAGCACAAAATCAGTAGAGAATGATTTCTGAAAGATGATGGGACACTGAAGATTGGAGAAATGGCTGCTGAAAATTCTGATTTGCCACCACATAAATTTTTGTAGCACACAGTAAAAATAGAAAATACAATATTTAAAATGTTATAGTTTTGTATATTTTATCAAAGTAATGAAGCCTTGGTAAACATAAGAGTAGCCTATACTTTCACAAACATTACAACATTTTACCGACCCCAAACTTTTGAATGTAAAACAATTCAAAATAAGTAACCGTACATGTAACCATAAAATTCCAGATTCCAGAAACACTGACAAATAAATTATTTCTGACCGTCAAATCATCACCCTCAATAAAAAATAAAACATAGTTAAAAAAAAAGGTGTAACATGGCCTTATTCACAGTAGTACCATATTTAATTTTTGATAGTACGATTTAATTGAGTATAAGGGATAGACTTGCAGTCTCTTCAATAACCATGCACTGTATACCGTTGTTTTACGACCCTAAATCATATCTAATTTCCATAAAGGTTTGTTTTTTCTGGAGTTTTTGTCTACTGATTGTGTGAAATTGTGTTTCTCCCCCAATCTTTCATCTGCTGAATATAATCAACGCCAACTAGTAGTACAACCCATTGAAGAGAGTGTCAATCCTTCACAGCCTCTTTTTCATTCCTGTCAAATAAAATAAAATACTGAATAAAGGACTGTTTAAAGAAGTTTAAAGAACTGCTGTGTGGGATCATTATTGAATATTTATGCTGATTATATACCAAGTAGTTCTCATGGACCTGAAACTGTTTATCCATTACCAAAGCATTGTAGAGCTTCCCTGCCATATGCTGTGGAGTGTAAGGGCATTAGAGTTAATTGTACCACAAGCTACAACCAACTCTTCCTAATGGCCCTGAACAAATGGACCATTGAAAGTACAGGATGATACCTCTGTCCTACCTCTGAACTGATTACCCATAGCTAATCATCACTCATTTAATGAATGAGTAAATTAGGAGCATAGAATATGGATATGCTCATTGGAAGCCTCTTATTGGGACAGCATGCATCAGGCAGACCAAATGGAAAAGGACAAATTGAATAAGGGCTTGGATGCAAGAACAAAAGAGAGAAAGAGAAAATGAAAAGGAAAGGGAGACTGGAAGAAATTGCTGCTCAATGAGGTGTTCTGAATTGGCCTGTGCTTTATGGCACATTTGTCTGTAATCCATGGCACAGTTTGAATTGGAGCTCCAGCTTAGTCCAAGACAACCTCTCAATCTCAGGAACAATCTCCTCTCTGCATATCCTACGGCCTCCTGGACTCACATTACTCTCTGATTTCCATACCACTGTGGATCCGTTGGTCTAACGGTGTTTGCTTTGCACAATAGAACAAACTGTTCCTCCTGGGAGAAACACTGCCATTTGTGTTGTGCCCCCGGTGTGGCTCTCCAGCTCCTTTAAGGTTATTCTGGAGGTCACCAATTGTTATGTTTTAAATTATGTCCTCTCCGAGGGCTCATTTTGGAGCTGTGCTGGGCAGCACTTTACCTGTCGAATAAGCTTATATGATGCATGCAGTTCAGCACAGGGTGGGTGGCATAGTTAAATAAAGGGAAATTTTTATTGCTTTTATACAAGCATTTTGCATTGAACACAAGTTGATTCGTAACCATTTTTTGTTGATTTGGTAGACTGTAGAGCAGCTCTCTTATCAGTAGTGATTTTTGTTTCAAGATGTTTGTGCGAGTTCACTATTGTCAATTGATGCCAGCCATAGTGGTTTGAAAGTGAAAGCCCCCCCCCCCCCCCCCCATGTGTCAGCCATGCTTAAGGACCACTTGTTAAATTATTCCTCTTATCGCACCATTCAGAATGGTGGTGCTAAATTTCATGCAAAGAGACAATCCATGGCCAACAAAGATAAATTGCCCATACCCAACATCTAAATATGATTCTTTATGATAATAAATCTTGAACCTCATATATCAAAGCGTCATTCACCGCTTCAGCAGCCATATCAAGATGAATGAGGTGTGTCATAACAATCACATTAAATCAGTATTAGACTGGCTGTGCCAATCAGCATATGTCTTGCAGTCCTAATTATACCCATTATTCAATCTGTAAAAAATCACTGCATGTATTCAGAGAGAAATGAAAAATAAATATAAAAATAGATAAGATCTGGAGCCTGCATTTGCACTTTTATTTGTTTTAGTTACAGTCCATTGAGCTACTTGATAGATTCATTAATAGATGCATGCTGGGATTTTATTAACAGGCTAATAGTTATACTGCTGTCAAAGTTGAATGACTCTTAAGTGATTTTGAGCCTAAGATGAGGTTCAGCAATTTGGATTTAATAGTCAGTACTTTATTGCTCATACACATCATTTGTTCTGCCTTGGCTTGATGTTTCCACTGCGCATTTCTGCTCTGGTCTAATCAAAGGCCTGTTAATTCTTAAACAATTACATTTATGTATATATTATCATACAGTATGTCCGCTCCTGTTGAGTCAGTAAGATTTTGCAATGTTTTTGAAAGAAGCTGCATTTATTTGATCAAGAATTCTGTACTTAATAGTATTAGTTTGAATTTTTTATATATATTTCTATTTTAATATATATGAATTAAAAAAATTCCTGTGAGGGCAAGCTGGATTTTAAGCAGCCATTAATCTACTCCACTGCAGGGTGACATGATCCTTCAGAAACCATTCTAATATGCTGATTTGATGCTATTTTTAAAGATATTGATAACAGTTGTGCTGCTTCATTTTTATTTGGAAAGCATGATGGTTTTTTCCAGGTTTTTTTTTAATGGAAATTGCAAAAGAACAGCATTTGTTTGAAAAAGAAATGTTTAATAAACCTGTAAATGATGTGTTTATGGTTGCGGGTAGTTATAATCCACAGAAGGGATGATGCATGAGACAGAATGAGCGATACAGATATCTTTAATGACACTAGGAAACAAGAACCACTACTCACATTATCATTGACACCGAACAATGAACAGAAGGAACTCTGGTCGGCCGGAAAGAAATCGGAACCAGGCGTTTTTTTTTTGCTTCAAACACACAATCGACACGGTTCGGTTTTTAGTTTTATTTTGGCCAATCTATATTCTGGACTTACACAGAAACTGCATTGTGATCATTTCCCAAAATGTAATCTGTTTGGAAATATTACGCAGTCTGTAAACAGAACGTTAACACTGGCCAGAGTTGGGACACGCTGAAGACGGACACCAAGAAGAGAACACAGAAAATACTGTACTGGGCACAGCAAGCTCACTGTTCACGATGCTCAAAATATAGAAATAAAAATATTGAATTGGGGGGCGGGGGCTTTATATGAATGTATCTCTGAAGGGAACTTGCTGTCTTCAGAAAAGTTTTGAAGGCATTTTCTTTTCCTCTTGCCTACATATAAAGTATTGTTTATAAGTTTTTGTAACTGTTGTGTTTCAATGGGTACAGTGCTTTGACTGGTCTTTGAATGTAATGCCCTATTTATCAATGTTGTTTTAGAACCATCTTGACTATGAAATTAGAATTATGATGGGTAACTAGCCTATTCACGAATATTGGCATTTGGTACATATATTGTGGAGTACACTAGATGTCTGTAGTGGTGTCACTCCCATTTTTCCACTTGGAGATCTCTTATTTTGCCTTTTACTTGTATGATTTAACTTCTGGCATTAGACATGACTTGAACTATTGCCTCTAGTGGCCAAAAATTTGTGTTGCAAGTGCCAGAGTGGCACACCTGAAACCAATGCAACTATAAGTACTGCATGATTCTGTCTATTTGTTACCAACACCCTGATGAAGGCCAGTGGGCCGATACGCGTTGGTGTTTTTTAATGGTTTAGCCCATGATTAAATAATAATAAAGGCATTTTTTACTTTTGTAACCTACTGTGTGCCTGGACTTGGATTTTTGTTCCAATTTTTATGAACATTTAACCCTTCCAAGAGCACCAGAGGATACAAGGGACACCAGCAGCGCTCCAGCTTCGTTTTGTTTATTGTTTATAAGTGTTCCATAAGCGCCACCTACTTTTTTCAGAACCAATGTAGCATCTTTGTTTGGATTGTGATTAAAATGCAGTGGTTGCCTCTAATTTTAAATAGGACTGTCAACGAATATTCTATATTCAAATATATATTCGAATAGTTTTAAAAAGCAGAATTTCGAAGGTGACAATTAATATTCGAATGTGGAAAAACACGCCCGCGGTAGCAGAGGCACGGCTGACTGCTTTGCGACTGGGCCCGCTGCCTGAGGGGTCTTTGCTGTCACATTTCTCGGAATTGTGTGCCTCATTTTATTTAACCTTAAACAGAAACATTACTAAAGTGTAGGCTACTGTACTGACTGAATAGATATTGCATGAATAAGGTAGGTTAGATGGTTAGATACAGCAGTTTCATGCACTGCAGGCTTCCACTGGTTTGATTATTTACCGTTTCATGTCAAGGAAAAGTGCCATGTTTACCACAGCACAGCTTGCTCGAAGCGTTCAATGTCGGTTCTATATACTGTAAAACTTCAATTACTGTTAATAATATTTGTTTCAATCACTGAATGAAGCCTACTATATTTGGGACAAGAGTCGCGACCTTAAATTGCTTGCACAAAACTCTTGATCAGCACTCAACATTTGTTTATTGTTGTTCATTTAAACCGTTATGCGCAGAGAGCGTGAGGGTGAGGGCGAGAGACAGAAAGAGTGCCTGCGAGTGAGCGAGCGAGCTCTATTCACTCTATTCGCTCATGTTCGAATAGTTTGAATATATGTGGTTTTTTTTTTGAGGGAATATTCAAATGTCATTTTGAGCAATTTTGACAGCCCTAATTTTAAACGACTTCAGATATTTTTTTGTTAAAGGCCAGTTTGCCTGTTATACAGCAAATATATGTTATAGAGCTTTTACAAAAATTGGAATCGCCCATTAAAAAAATCATGATCGGTGCAGTACTAAACTCAAGACTTAAATGTACTAGGATGTAATCAATGCAACATGGAACAGGTGCATAACTTAAATCAGCAACCATGGTAACAAACTAGCAACAAGAACTCAAGCAAAATGGAAATCGGGAACAGAATTAAAGCAAAATGAAAACCGTATTGTCCCGTTTCTTTTGATCTGTTTGTTTTTGATCTGTGTTAATTTTGTCACCTATTTTTAATTTAGTCTTAGTCTTAGTCTTATGTCAAATGTCCTTGTTAGTCTTAGTCATATTTAGTCATTCACATATCTTTTTTTGTTAGTCAAGTTTTAGTCGACTAAAAGTCTCGTCATTTTAGTCTAGTTTTAGTCAAAAGAGAATTTAAGGTATCTTAGTCAAGTTTTAGTCGACTAAAAGTCTCGTCATTTTAGTCTAGTTTTAGTCAAAAGAAAACTCAACATATCTTAGTCAAGTTTAAGTCAAAACATTTTAGTCTTTTTTTAAATAAATGATTTATATGATTAATTCTGAGATAACCATTTCAGTCAAATAGTGTTTCTCAAATATTGGTTAAATGTCATAATTACCTGACAAAATACACTTGTTGAATGATTGTCTGATTTTCTGATTTTAAGAGACACATTCACAAATGATGAACTTGTTCTGAAGAGTAGCCTATTTTAATTTGAACCAACACAATTCAAAAGCTGGGGCCCAACAGACTCAGACTGACAAATTACAAAGTTTTTTAAAACTGTTTTTGGTTGCCTTTTGTCTCATTTTTCTGTTCAGAGTGTACCCAGAAAAACTGAAAAGAATAGGCCTAACATTACTGTACTGTAGGCCTAAAATACAACCTATTTAAATTGTAGATTGGTCTTGAGAAATAACAAACAAATGAGATTTAACAAGGCTAACAATAATTATTTCTGCTGTTACTACAGCTGATGATACTTCCACTTTAGGTTAAACACTCAATTAGGGGCTGTTTACACCTGGCCACTTCATGCGTTTTCTGTGATGGGATAGCTATCCGATCGTGAAGAGAGGTGTAAATGCCCTCCGAAACGCATTTGAGACGGATTTGAATCCGATCGCTCAAATCCCTTCAGGAGGAGGTCTGGACCGCATTCCAGATGAAACTGAACAAGTGTAAATGCATCTGGTTGTTGAAACCACATTATGTAATTTTTACTCCTCCCAAAAATGCTAAAAAATAAATGCGTGAGACCATGTTATAGGCTATATGTCATGTTATAGTCAGATATGACGACGCTACTGCAACACGAATTACCGCAGATGAACAGCTGAGCATCTAGGCTATTCATCAAGCCAACGCGCAAACTATCGCAAATCAAAGTGAAAGCAAGTCGCAGACGCTTAAGACAGTCATCTTCATTAAAAGTAAAGAAACAAATTGATCTTACCAGGGCTGTTGCCGCTCTCTCTTATTGCAGTCTTTAATTTTGAAATTTTAGCTGATGATCAATAAATAAAATGCAGCTCAAATCTGTTGCTTTTGGTGACGTGCACATTCCAGTAAATCCGCATATAGCGCGGTAATTGAAGATCGGATTTATATCCGTTTTGCAAAAACACATTTATGTGACCAGGTGTTCGCCTTCGCCACGGTCTATTGTTGTGTTCTTGCTCCATGTAGTTTCGTGTTGCAGCCACAGGCTGGCAGCAACAGGAGGATGAGACCTGTAAGCCGTTACTTGAGCAACCGCGCGAACTCATTCTGAATATTTTGAAGGCGTAACAGCTGAATATTCTATCTCATGATTAAAAAGTAGTGACGATTGTTGACGAAAATGAAGATAGATTTTATCTTAGTTTTTATTTTATGCAAAACATTTTAGTCTCGTCTTTTTTCGTCAACAATAATGCATGTTAATTTAGTCTTAGTCAGCGTTTTTGGACATTGGTGCAGTCTCGTCATCGTCTCGTCTTAGTCATGGAAAAAAAGGTCGTTGACGAACATATTTAGTCTCGTCTCGTCTGACGAAATTAACACTAAAATAAAATACTTGCTTAATACAAAAATTAATTATTAACTATATTAATATAAAGTATTACATTACTGACCCCAAACTTTTAAATTGTAGTGAATGCATGTTTGCTTTTTTTATTTTTATTTTTTTTATTTTATTTTATAGTTCTTAATAATTTCAGTGATTTAGTTATTGTGCAAAACTACATATTTTCAAAAAGGCTGGGTTGTCTAATAATACTCGACCAGACGAGTTACTTACTTGACCAAGCAGTTTGAGTCTGTACATCATTCCTTTTGAGCAGTACAGATATTCCTGGCATGTCTTGCCCTTTCTTTATTTTTAGCTCCTATCTATTTCCCTTATTTTTATTGCTGTCTCGCTGAATTCTTTCTGGTAGCTTGGGGCTGTTTAAATATATTTTTGGAGATGTATATACAAACCAGGAGTATTAAGAGGGCTGACCGTGTTTGTGACAAATGTTTTAAAAGGAACGGCTCAGGGGAGTTAGGACAGAACCTGCCTGTCAGATCGACTGTCTCACAGGAACATTCTCACACTTGCCCTGATTCCCTTGCTTTTTTAAAGGACACAGTCATGTATATATATTCAAATGATCTCCTCCATAACCCACAGCGGCTGTACAGGGAGAATATAATAAAAATACCTGAAGCCAGACCAGCTAACAATGTTTTGTTTCAGATTCGACTCCGAAGTGAGTTAAGCAGTCAGATGAATTATTGATATCAATTTTGTTGTGACATGTTGAAGAGACAGACGAAGTTCATTTGAGCAAATTCTTGACAGCTCAATGGAGCTCCAAAGACTTGAGAGAAGCTCAGGCAGACGCCTCTCTGTTCTCTTTGCGTCTTGATGTTTCGGGAGTTTGTTTGACAGTTTCATTTATACTGATACATATATCTTCATTTTGATTTCATGTTACAATGAACTAATTATTTATTTTAGCTTTTCCGCTAAAATAAGCGGAAAGTGCTTCATATGTGAATGTATCATCTGTTATTTTGCCAAATAGTGGTGCTAGCTAAGAGTATTACTGTTGCTCATACTTTGATTTTGAGTATTAGGCCGAAGCTTTTGAGGAATGCTTTGCTATTACATTTCTAAAAAAAAATTGGCCTGGCCAACAATAAAACGTACAAAACATTCTGTAGACTTCCATTAAAAGAAGATCAGAACCATATCTAGGGCCCATAATATCACAGACGTGGCCTCTTTTTACTTGGTTCAGTATGAAACCACCTAGCAACCACTGAGAACATCCTAGCAACCAAACAAAACACCTTGGCATTGTGGCAGTGAGTTTTGCATGGGCATTTTTCTTTTATTGATTTTGCCGCCTTTGTCCTTCAAACTTCATAAATAATTGCTTTCTCATTGATTTAATAAAACGGTTTCTGACTGTCTCTTTGAATTTTCCAAATGTGTAATTTCCAGCTAAGCAATATCATACAAATGTATGGACAAAGTAATTGAACTCATCAAGCAGAGAGTGATTGATTTAAACCGCAATGATTACACTGTAATATAATCAGTCTTGCTGACCGTGCTTGGTTTACCCTCCTGCCACTTCATCTTTACTCCGATTTAATGGAGGAATCTTATTGAATCTTATTGTACCAGGTTTCCGGAGATCAGGCTATAACATAAGTCAGGACAGAGGTTGCTGACAAATCTGTTACAATTGTGGTCTATTTGTGTTTTCATTACACCCCTAAGAAAATTGTCGGTGTACAGCCCCACAGCTACAAAAGCACTTTGTAGCAAATATGTTTTTTTCTTTACAACAGCCCTGACGAATATATATTTCTATGATACACCTACATCTATGATTTCTAATTACTTTCTCCTCCCTAGGTTATTAGTATCTGTTCACTTTCTTATGAATTCTTTCTTGGAGCTAATGCATGAATCATGGTGGCGCGGTCAGACGCAGCGGCTTCTCTGGGTCCCAAAGACGGTGCTTTTATGTCTTTTAATGTCGTCTGTTCATCTCCAAATAGTGTAAAATTACAGCTAACTCACAAGGAACTCACTCCAAAACAATGATCGCCAAAGCCTTTTGGATATTGCCAATGCGCATAAACACCAACTCTCGCCGGCTGCTACTGAGAAGTAACGAGGCCTTTGTTTACTGCTGGAGCCGGACCTCGAGATCGCTGCCTCGCCTACTGACGCTACCCGCACAAGACAGCGTCGCAAGCCATGTGAGAGAGGACGGAAGCGTGGTAAGCACAGAGGTATATGAGCTAGGCTAAGGGCTAACCCCACAAGACCGGCTCTTCCAACACTCATGCTCTCAAACGTTCGCTGAAAACAAACTGGACTTAATTCAACTCAGTCAGTCTACACAGCATGAGGCAAGGGATTGTTGTGTGTTGTGTGTATCCTGGACTCCGCCATTCAGCAGCATGGGCTAACCAGCTACCGAGCAGATAGAGATTCATCACGGTGGTGTCTTGTGTCTTGTGTGTGTATATCAACAAAGACTGGTGTAACAATGCTGCGGTATTATCAAAACACTGTTCATCGCTGCTGGAGTTTGTTTGTGAAGTGTCGACCGTTCTATCTGCAGCGGGAGTTCACGGCCATTGTTATTGTCACGGTTTACATTCCCCCGTGTGCAAACGCTAAAGACGCTCTTCATGAACTAGTGTTGTCACGATACCAAAATTATTGTTTCGATACCGATACCAAGTCAAGAATTGCGATTTCGATACTTTTTCGATACTTTTCCTGAAAAGGGAGAAACACTCTCAAATATCATGCACTGTGCTTTATTTTAAAACTGGGACACCATTCTAATCATATAACAGACTAATAAATGAACATATGAACAGCAGATATATTAACCATTTGAACAAAATATGAAATATAAAAATAAATTAGACCAATGACATTCAAGGAATTTTTTTTTTTAATTTAGCAGCATTATCTCAGTTATCATAAGAAACATAAGAGTTACCGGGAATTGATAAGATTTTATCCATATCAATGCCACTGATGATTCTGCTTATCGATCCGATTCTTGCTGAACAAGAAACAAATGGTGAAACGGCTGAAGTGGGCCAAAGAACACGGCGAGTGGACTGCTGAAGACTGGCAGAAAGTGGTCTTCAGTGACGAATCACGCTTCTGCATCTCCTTCGGTGACCAAGGTCCTCGTGTCTGGCGTCGTGGTGGCGAAACCTACAACCACGAGTGCGTGAAAAGATCCGTCAAGTTTCCCCAGAGCGTTATGGTCTGGGGATGCATGTCCGCTCGAGGTGTAGGGAAACTCTGCTTCCTCAAGAAGACTGTCAATGCTGCCGTATATCAAGATGTTCTGGAAACGTTCCTGATTCCGACTGTTGAGGAACAGTTCGGCGAAGAAGACTTCATATTTCAACAGGATCTTGCACCGGCTCATGCGGCAAAGTCGACCAAAGATTGGTTCACTAAAAAACAGCTTGAAGTTTTGGCATGGCCGGCCAACTCGCCTGACCTCAATGTCATTGAAAGCCTTTGGGCCATCGTCAAGCGGAAAATTCGCGACAGAAAGCCTACTACGCTGGACCAACTGAAGCAGAACATCGCCACTGCCTGGGAAGCTGTGAGTGCGGAAACTTGCGACAAGCTGGTCAAATCGATGCCGCGGAGACTTCAGGCAGTCATACAAGCCAAAGGGGCAGCCACAAAATACTGAGAAAGTGATGATTGTAATTATAATAAAAATTATTGCAATTCAATGAAACGCTTTCACCATTATTCTAATTCAATAAAACAACAGTGTCACAGTTAAATGGCCTAAATGGGCCTTTTGGAAAGCTCAGCTGAGCAAATTTTTTTCCAGATAACGAGTTCTGTGATTAGTCTAACGAGTAGGACAGGTGCGGTGAACACCTGATTTGCTTTCTGCACAAAAAATGCATTCAAAGAATTTCATGATTGCACTATTTAAAATAATTCTAATTCGTTGACCAGCACCTGTACAACAACCACACAGACCTGCATGAGTACACTGAAACTATGACTGCCTACATCAAAAATTGCACTGATGATGTGACAGTCACCAAGACCATCACCACACGTGCAAACCAGAAGCCATGGAGACCAGAGATGAAGCATTCAGATCAGGAGATAAAGCAGCCCTCAAAAAAGCAAGAGCCAATCTCTCCTGTGGCATTAAAAATGCAAAACGGTCATATGCTCAAAAACTCAACAATCACTTCACAGACAGCAGAGACACACGGAGCCTGTGGCATGCCATTAAGACCATCACTGACTACAAGCCCCCACAGTGTGTCTGTGATGATGATACATCTCTTGCCAATGCACTCAACCACTTTTATTCACGGTTTAAAATGCAGAATGACACCTGCACAAAGACTGCCCATATCTCCCAATGACCGGACGCTCTGTCTGTCTCCAGCCGACGTAAGGAAGTCCATATCTAGGATTAACCCACGCAAGGCTGCGAGTCCTGACAACATACCTGGCATTATCTGGCCAACATTTCCTCCACCCTCCACATGGCTCTAACCCACCTAGAAAATAAAGACTCCTATGTTAGAATGCTGTTCATTGACTTCAGCTCTGCATTCAACACAATTATTCCACAACAGCTCATAAATAAACTAAACCTGCTGGGCCTTAACAATTCCCTTTGTAATTGGATCCTGGGCTTTCTAACCAGAAGACCTCAGTCAGTCCGTGTCGGCCACAACACCTCGAGCACTACCACACTGAGCACAGGTGCCCCACAAGGCTGTGTGCTCAGCCCGCAGCTCCAACCACATCATCAAGTTTGCTGATGACACAACAGTGGTAGGTCTCATCAGCAACAACGATGAAACGTACTACAGAGAGAAAGTGGCACAGCTGGCTGAATGGTGTGGCACTAACAATCTGTCCCTCAATAATGGAAAGACAAAGGAGGTTGTGATAGACTTCAGGAGGAACTCGGTTGATCACCCCAATTGACCATCACAGCTCTACTGTGGAGAGAGTCAGCAGCACTAAATTCCTGGGGGTGCACATCACAGAGGATCTCACCTGGACCACCAAAATCATGTCACTCTCCAAAAAGGCACAACAGCGCCTACACTTTCTCCACTGGCTGAAAAGAGCAAGCCTCCCTCCACCCATCCCACCACATCCTCACCAGCTGCATCACTGTCTGGTACGGGAACTGCAGTGCTGCTGACCGCAAGACCCTCCAGCGGACAGTGAACACCTCTGCAAAGATCATCGGTGCCCCTCTCCCCTCCATCCTGGACATTTTCCTTACAAAATGCTCCAGCAAAACCAACAGCATCGTTAAGGACACTCCACCTATCTCTCCCACAGTCCCTTTCAGCTCCTACCATCAGGAAAACGGTATCGGAGCATCAGAGCCCGCTCCGCCAGACTGCTCAACAGCTTTTTCCCCCAGGCCGTGAGGGCCCTGAACTCAAACTACCCCGCCACCCTCTGAAATCCCATGCAAACCCCTAGCTCCTGAAACATACTAAGACACTTTAAAAACTACGCACTAGACACTTTACACACACTGCTGCGTATATACAAAGACTCAGCAATATATGTATGTATACATGCTCATGCACTACGAATCATCCTGCACTGTTCCCCAACCAGTTGATTGACTAAAAATGTTTCTCTTTGCATATTTATGTCTGTATTTATGTAGCACCGTGGTCCTGCGAGGCACGACATTTCGTTCCACTGTATGTTCCCACATGTAGCGGAATGACAATAAACCTCAACTTGAAGCGTGGTACCGCATCCATCTGTTGTCCTCCTGCTTGATGAGATTCATCTGTGCTACTTGAGAATAACCCTGAGGTGATGTTTCATCCACCACTCTCATATTTCAGCATATTAACATATTTTGTACTGCATTGCCTATAGAGAAGAGGGTGAGAAAGAGAGAGGTGTGGGGCTGGTCAGCCTCAGGTTCCTCAGGTTAAGCCTTGAGGTAGAATGGAGTGTGACTCTATAATTAAAGTTGAATCCTCTTCGTCGTTCACACTGCTCTGGGAAAAGCGTATTAGTTTGAGTCTAATGGATTTTTCTTGCCCCAGTAAAATTTCATACCTTTGAGTTTTTCACACCTCTATGACACTTTGAGTTGTTCGCTGCAGACATCTGAATGGGAATTTCAGATAACTGAGACATGGTGGCTGATGAAGATGTATGCTGATGTATGTGCATGTGAATGTGTACATTTCTCATAAGAGATGTTTATTTCAGTTCATCATGCCTCAAACACCCTCATCCATCCTGTTTATTACTCTGTTTTTGTTGTTCCTTATTCTTTTGAATTATTCAAATACTCTGTTTTGAAGGTTTTTAAAGCAATGTCAGCACTGTATATGAATCATTGCTCTTAGTATAAAGTGAGATGGGATTTTCTTCAAGCTATCATAATCATTATGGTTACATTGTGCTGCTCTGAGAGTTTAGTGATTCGTAACATATTGTTCATGATTGACCAGCTGCTTGGACATCAGAAGCAATGAATAACTAATGAAGGCAGGAATCTGATCTGCCTTGCCGTGGAAAAATGAGAATGAGTTTATGCCAGCTGAAAGATAATGTTTGGGTCACTTGAATGCCAATAAGTTGACTTCCTCTATTCACAGACGGAATAGGAAGTCGTGTTTCACAGTGGATCCACAATAGTACAGCAGGGCTCCAGACTGCGACCAAAATTTGAGAATGTGCGACTGAATTTTACATCCAGTCGCACATGTGCGACCAGTAAATTTGTCCCGTTTTTTTTTTTTTTTTTTTTACACGTTAAACATGGAAGGGGCTTATCAATGAATCCGGAATGTGTGTCAGGCCAATGAGTGTGAGAAGAATAGGGAATGGCCACTGTAAATGTCGTGTTTAAACGTCTGTGGGAAGGAGGAGACGGAGACAAATATCACAACCTGTTGTGCGTCTGAGCAATGAGCAAGCGAACTATTTACTCGTTCTTCCAACCTGTGGCTAGTGTGCTAGCTAAATTCACTTGCTGGCTTCCAAAATAATACATTACAACAGAGATAATAATAATAAATAAAAAAACGTGAACAAAACGATTACTCTTTGTAAACACTGTCTCGTGCCAAATGCTCGAACATGTCATTTACGCCGTCATCACCCGGGAGTTGATAGCGCATGAGCGCAGGCGAGACCTGAACTGTAGACGTTACAATCGGTGTTTAAACTAAACTCATTCAAACTTTGCTAATGTAAACATTCAAGACGCAAAAGAGAACTCGCTTCTAGAAGATTTGTGCGGGTGTCCGCGTGTGTGTGTGCGCGCGTGTGTCTCTGTGTGTGTGTGTGTGTAGGCTACTCATCTCAGACAGCGCGCAAATATTGAGTTCTCTTTCAAGTCTTTCACTTGAATGGTCAAATTCACACCAAAAGTATGTCAACATGTCCGTCTTGATGAGTATCCTAGCAGACTTAATAGTGTGTTATGCCTTTAGTGAACTTATATGGTCAAGAAAGACACTCACAGTATCGGTGTAGGCCTACTGAATCAGCTCTGAATTTAATAGTTTTTGTAACTTTAAGGATTAATCTTTAATTTATACAGTCAAGTATGCAATGTTATTTTACACTTGATTATTTTATTCAATTTCTGTACCTGAAAACTAATGTTAGACCTCCCTGAAAAGCATAGTTTATTTTATTAGTATCTTTGCTCTATTATATTTATTTGAGCTTTTGCTTGTGGTAAGATTATTTGTTTCTTTATTTTATTTGACAGTCTTTTTTTCCCTGAACATTTCCCCGAATCATACCGAAACCGTGAACCTAAAACCATGATACAAACTGAACCGTGAGCTATTTGAAACGTTGCAGAACTAGTACAGTGTCACAGTCAGATGATGATTCAGAGTAAGAGGTTTGTATCAGGCCGAACCCCGAGAGTTCAGCAGGTTGGGGTAGTACTGTAGACGAACTCCATGAACTGCGTGTTGCCGTCGCTACCCCATAACTGTGAGGAACACGAAGTTTGCCAACAGTGCAGGCACTTCACAGTTTAAATACAATACGCTAGTTAAACACAATCTTAGCCTCAAACATAGAGTATGCGGTGACATGTTAATAAATCAAAAAGCAACGCCACTGCCCGTTTTCAAAGACAAGAGGTTGTAACATTAAATCAGAGCGCATTTTAAGGCATTTTAATTTCTGCATCTATTATCAAAGTATTTATTAGTAATACACTGGAAATTAGTAGAAATGTGAATATTTGGTTAGTATGTTGATTTACAGTGTGTGCTCCTAAATCTTCTGGTTGTGCCCCTAAAAATTTCAGTTGGGGGCCACTGTGCCCCTAGTGAAAAAAGTTAGTCTTGAGCCCTGTACAGTGTTAGACTCCATTAGGACCAGAAGCCAATAGAAAGACAAGGACATTTACATAAAATATTTATAATAATAATAATAATAATCAGAGGAAACCAGGCAAGGAATGAAACCCAATTAAGGAGATTACAGATTTACTGGGGAGCACAGTCATGCAGAACTTTAAAAACAAAAAGCAAAATTTTAAAATCAGCACAGAACTTGACCGGTAGCCAGTGTAGAGAGGCAAGTACAGGAGTAATTTGTGGACATAGTAAGTATAGTAATACTTACAAATATGAGTGGTGTTTGCCTGTGGAAAACTCACAGCTACAATGCTAAGGGGAGCTGGGATGTTCTGAATGATTGCTAGGGCATTGCTAAGGTGTTCTGTGTGATTGCTAGGTAGTTTCAGTTTTCAGAAAATTGAAATAATGAATTGGCCTGATCTAAACCCGATTGAAAATCACTGGAAAAATCTTTGGCGACAAAGTTATGGCTAAGAAACCCACTACAGTTACTGAACTGTGGAAGACACTGGAAGAAGAGTGGACCAAGATCACACCAGAACAGTGTGAGAATCTAGTGATGTCATGTGGCCTCAGATGTGCTCAGGTCATTCAAAGCAAGGGCCTCTACACTTCCTACTAAATTTTGACTGCTGTAAGCCTCAAATTTTTGTTGTAATGCTTTCTTTTGTTCTGCACTGGTTATTGTTCTCTAATTTTGATCGCTGTGTTTTCCACAAAATAAAGGTTTTTGTTGAAGTACCTTGGTTATTTTGTAAAAAAATGCTAGTAGAACAATGGTGTACTCACAGCGAATATTCCTTAAAATTTAAAATAATGAAGATTGACAAAATTTCTGAAAATAATCAAGAGTTTCTTGACACTTCGGAGTCTTGGGCTATTTTGGCCGTTTTTGAGTACTTTTTTAAAATTTATTATTTTGTGACATAAACAAATGTTTACCATACCAATATTTGGTATAATGTTTTTCAGCACAACATCACCTATATGATCAGACAATTATTTTTTCACTTTGATGTACTGTATCAACATACTGGACCCAAAATCACACATTAAACACAAAATCGAAAAATTATAGCTTTTCTTTTTTACTACAAAAAAACACAAACATGCTAAATGAAGCATTTTAAATGGTTTAAAATGTAAACACAAGTTTCTAAATGTCAACATATACAGGTACAATTCAGATATAATCAAGCTATATACAAAAAAAATAATTATTTACCAAAAATTTATGATTTTCTAGCTTTGCCACTTTTTTAAACAGTTTATGCACACAATTATACAGAGAGCTATATTTAAGGCCTCCCATAGTATGAGGTTTCCCAAATAGTGCAAATACAACATAAAAAAGGTAAAATTGAGATAAAATCAAACTATATACTGCAAACAGCGGGTGTGGCAATAGGCATTTTTTCTTTTCTATTTTGCTTAGAAACTCTACAAAACACTTTAATAGAAAATTACACAGACAGCTGCATTACAGGGCTTTCATTCCTTGAGTAAGAGGGGTTCCTGAATAGTGCAAATATACCATACAAAAGGTCAAATTAACACAAAATCAAACTATACATACAACTATTTACAACAAATATCAGGTGTTTGTTTTTTTGTTTTTTTTTTAACAACAATTCTAAAACTACTCCTAAACTACCTAAACTACTCCTAAACTACTCTCAAAATCTACTCAAATTCTTCCAAAAACTAATAATAATATCTCTCTCTCTCTATATATATGTCTCTCTTTGTCTATTTCGCCAATCTAAATGAGGCACGAGAAGGGAAGAAAAGGTTTGAATAATGAGTTAATCAAGGTAAAGAAAATAGACATTCTGTTTGCACAAGAATTTCATAGTGATGTTTCAGATGAAGAAGATTGTGCAAGAGATTTTGATGGGTTAACAATTTTCAGTCATAATTCATCTCTTAAGTGGCGGTATTGCTATTTTATTCTCTAAGAACTCCATTCCAATTTCTTACGAAGTAGAAGAAGTTGTAAAAGGTAGATTTAAAAAAAAATAAGGGCTCAATTTGAGAATGTATTTTATTGTTTTGGTTGTGTTTATGCTCCCACCACTGCAGTTGAAAGAATGGGTTTTCTAAATATATTATGTGAAGCAGTGAGTGATACTGAAGATTTGTTCTTAATTGGAGGAGATTTTAAATGCACTGAATTTGCATCAGATAGAAATCATGTTGAGCCTCATATGGCTTCTCGAAACACATGATCTTGTAGACATTCGGCAGAGTTTTCATAAGACACAGAGACAATATAAATGGGTACATTCTTATAATAATATGTTGTCTTTAGCACGATTGGACAGATTGTATGGTTTTAATCATCAATTTAATCTTTTATTCCAGTTAGTTTTTCAGATCATAGGTTAGTACAGTGTTTTTTAACTTTAGGATCCATAAAACCAAAGAGTGCAATGTGACATTTTAATAACAGCCTTTTAACTGGTATGGAATTTAGAGATATCTAAGTTTTTTTAAATTATAATAATAATAATTCATTACATTTATATAGCGCTTTTCTGGGTACTCAAAGCGCTTTAACATGGAAGGGGGAATCTCCTCAACCACCACCAATGTGCAGCATCCACCTGGATGATGTGACGGCAGCCGTATTGTGCCAGAACACCACACACAAGCTTACTGGTGGAGAGGAGACAGAGGGATAAAGCCAATCAGTATATGGGGATGATTAGGAGGCCATGATGGACAGAGGCCAAGGGGCAAATTTGACCAGGATGCCGGGGTTATACCCCTACTCTTTTTCGAAAGACATCCTGAGATTTTTAATGACCACAGAGAGTCATTTTTAGAGAGGAATGATTTTAGAACCACTAAGAACTGTATAGCAGTGAACTTATACACAGGTCAAACACTAATTTGTTTGAGGATCTTCCTCAGGTGACTGAAGAGGCAAATGCCAATCTCTGTCGAGAGATAATGTTAGAAGGCATGGAATGTGGCAGAGCACCGGCAATAGATGGTCTATCTGTAGACTTTTAAAAGTATTTTTGGCCTGAGATTGGTGCCGATCTGCTTGAAGTCATCAACAAAAGTCTAAACAGTGGAAGGTTACCACTGAGCTGCCGTAGAGCAGTGCTGACTCTACTGCCAAAGAAGGGAGACCTGAGTGAAATAAAAAAAACTGGAGGCCTGTGTCATTGTTATGCCGTGATTATACAATTTTATCCAAAGCATTAGCAAATAGATTGACTGGGGTTTTAAAAGAAGTCATTCACGCTGATCAGACCTATTGTGTGCCAGGAAGGCAATATTTGAGAATATTTCTTCTATAAGTCACCATTGCTTAAAAAAAACAGGGGACTTGCAATGGAAAGTTTTGCATGGGACTAAGCTGTTCATGCGTTTGTTTCAGTGATAATGAAGTTAATTAGGAATGTCCATTTGGTCACAAAGAGAAATGACAATCTATGCAGCAAGTAGAAAAAGTCAAATTGAAAAAGATTCTGATACAGATGTAAAATTGCTCTTTTCAATGTTGTTGAAATCAAAAATCCTAGTTGATTTCCGGTATTACAGTGTTGTTTGAGCAAAGATGGACTTTTAACAGTATATTGTTAGTTTTTTTTATTTTTAACTCCGCTGTAGCTCTCTCTCTCTCTCTCTCTCTCTCTCTCTCTCTCTCTCTCTCTCTCTCTCTCACTCTCTCTCTCTCTCTCCCTCTCCCTCTTCTGGCTCCCGAGAGATTTGGGACTGGCCAAGTTAGAGAGGCCAATTAAACGGCCATGCTTGGTTTATTTTTCAGCTAAATTTATGCCATCGCTGTCTTTCAGCATTTTTCCCCCTCTCTGTATCGTTGTCTTCTTTCCTCCCGATTTCTCTCTGCATGCACCCATGACAGTAGTTTAGATATACCTTTCAAAGCGGCTGCATGATTAGTAAATGCTGCTCCATCTGAAAGCAGAGTTGCTTATAACGCATCAAACATCTTTTCGAACATGAGAAGCATTTATGATGTCCAAATAAAGACAACATTTAATAAATTTTACTCCATAATGACAGTTGAGCATTTTTCTGTCAGATGATGTGACTTCTTACACAGAATAATATATAAATATCATTTTATTTTTAATATAAATATTTTATAATTTTTTATTTGGCAAGGGCACATTTAAATTGATGGAAAGTGACAGTAAAGATATTTGTAATGATACAAAAAAATTATGTTTTAAATAAATGCTTTTGAAGTGTATGTTCATTAAAGAATCCAGAAAAAAAGTATCACGGTTTCCTCAAAATATTCAGCAGCACAACAGAAATGTCTCAGCATACTAGACTGATTTCTGAAGGATCATTGTGACACTGAAGACTGGAGTAATAGTTGTTGCAATTATAACAACTATAATTGTTGTTATTATATTATAGTTAAATATAACAACTATATTTAGCATAGTTATATAGTAACACTATAGTTACTATATAACTGTAGTATAGTTATATATAGGGATGGGCGATATGGCCTAAAATCCATATTGCGATATACATAGCAGCCTCTTGCGATAACGATATATATCACGATATATAAATTATAATAGGGTCTATGTAACCTTTTCTGAAATGGTTCTAAGGAAAGCCAAACTGCTAAATGTATTTTAATAAAAGAAAGAAACGTTGCATTTCATGTAGTTTTGAGAACATGTATTGTGCAAAACTGTAATTATACAAAATGTTGCAGATAAATAAAATTCAAGTACACTAACTACAGAGACTTTAACAAAGAAAAAGCTTAAAGTATTGGGTTTCTTTCCTTTAGTGCACGCCTGTTTCACTCTGTGTGCAGTGCGTATGCGGTGCATGTTGCGGTGCGTATGCGGCGAGCACGTGCTATTGTGCTTTCACATATGTTGCGTTTGCAGTGCGCAACTGATCTACGGCTGTACCACAAACACAACATTTATTCTCTATTTTTTATTTCAAATCACTATTTTTATCATCAACGTCTTTTATAAAATAATATAACAAGTTTCAGCATTGCGATTCTATTTGTAGGCTACACAGACAGTAGTTTTCCTTGCTTAAATTACCCTGAGCTCAAAGTTAAAAAGAAAATGACTGAAAAATAGTAGCCTAGGCTAGTATGATTTAATTTAATGCATTTATGGAGAGATTACTATATTTTCATGTCAATCCGTGTTCATTTTGAAACTTTAAATTTCTCTTTAAATCAGCACGTGCAGTACAGCAAAAATAAACTCGGTGCGTAAACGATCTCTGCACTGCTGTATACGCACCGCACCTGGAACGAATTGCCGGACCACATCCGCATGAACATGGGTACGGGAATAAATACGCACCGCAAATGCACTGTAAACTGAGTGTGAAACAGGCGTAACGCCGGAACTGTTGCCCCACACACTCTACAGAGTTTGCTGTTGCTCGTCGGATGGCTTAAATCCGAACCAAGTCCAAATAATGGACGTTGCACCGCACCGGTCTTTTTCACCAGCTCCTCAGTTTCGCTTTCATCCATTTTTACTCAAGATAACGAATACGATGATGCGTTGCAGCCGGTTGCAGCTCGTAGCTCTAAATTTCGCGGGTAGATTGAGTCATCAACATGCATTATCGCGATAGTGCAATAGAATTAAAATCTCTATCGTAGGCCAATTTTGTATCGTTTATATCGCATATCGTTTATATCGCCCATTACTAGTTATATAGTACACAGACAAGGGTGGAAGAAGATAAAATCTTATTACAATTTAGAGCATCGCTGTTGTCCCCCCCAACAACAGCGATATTGTAATAAGATTTTATCTTCTTCCAACCCTTGTCTGTGCCAGGGGGCCTCACCATACCTTCCCTTGTCTGTGCTCTGTTCCCCATTTCCTGCTCTTTACGGAACCTCTGCTAAACGGCCATAGGGATGGACCTGATTATGATGGCTCTGGTCACATCACAATTACTGCACTGGGGCAAACAGAACCTGTTACCTAATGAAACGTGTCTCCTTTTGTGCCTGAGCTTGTTTTGGGTAATGGGGCATGTTGAGTAAAAATGGAAAACTGTTCCTATTAAAGGCAAGTCTGCCCACTGAATCGTATTCTATATTTGCAGGTTACATGTTCAGGAGAAACCACCTATTGGACCTGTCTTTTTCTGAGCGTGGCGAGTGAGGTGTGTTTACATTGAAAGCTAGGTGGGCTGATCTAGAGTGCTGAAGGGGTAATTACTTGAGGCAGCAGTTTGCGAACATGGGCTGGTGGTTGGTGATAGGTTCTGTGTAGTTGCTCAGCCTCATTACGGCACAATATGCTGACACTGCATACCCACACCAACACCACCAACAACAAACCACAATGGGAAACTCTTCACTGGAACTTACGGCTGATACGAAGAAAAAAACTGAGCAAGCATGTTGACGACAGTAAAATGGGGATAGAAGGATTACATTGAATGGAGTTGGATATCTAAAGGTGCTTCTGTTGTCTGTTTTTACTCTGGGGTCGTTGAGATCAGGGGAAATAATTGGGTTGCAGTAGTTCTTTTCTTTCTTTTTTGTTCTTCTCTTTTTTGTTTTGTTTTTTTAAAGGTCTGTTTTCTCAGAGTAGCTCTGCTAACGTTGCTAGTAGCCTAGATCTGTTGGAGATCTGTTGGAAAAGGAACCATCACTCTGATATTGCTTTAAATGTGAATAGGTTTTTTTTTGTGCAACACAGCATTCATTTTTTTCCACACAGTGAAAGTGAGTGTTGACTACTGCTATCAAGCTTCAAAAAAGTAACACGTCATTTTTAGAAAATGTTGTCTTTTTTAAAGCAACAGTTACTAGGGCTGTGTCGTGGTTTGTCAGTTTCGTTCTGTTAAATACTAAGGCATGGCCAAAGCCAGGTAAAGTACTTAAACAGTGTTAGCAAACACTCATTAGAAGAAGTAGTCAAGCAACAGAAGTGGACAGCATCCATATATTTGTTTCTATTCTCATTTGATTTTAGCACAGCTGTCATTGCTAGGAAACATTTTGTTTACTGTGTTTACCGTGCTGTGTCACATGGTTTGTCAGGTTCGTTCTGTTAAATACTAAGATGTGGTCGACTGAATTCAATAACGAAGTATCAGGCGGGTTTATAATTAATTGGTATACTGTGGCAGTGGACGGTGCAAGCCCTCGTGTGAATCCCTCATCGTGTAAAGACAGAAGAGTGTAAAAACTATCAAGTCTACCTGTGCAAGTCCACCAAGCTAGGACACAGACAAGGCACTTGAGTATTGCTTTTTGTTTCCTTCCTCTTTTTTTACTGCTTGTTCTCATCTGTTTGTTTTTGTGACCTGTCGTCAATACGCCCTACTATTTCTAACACTTGTAAATCATGTCAGACGTTGGAAGCAGTGCAATCCTAACAACCTTCATACTTTCCCTATGTTATCTATGTATTACTTTCTTTTCTCATTGGTCTCTGGAATTGCCAGGCTTCTGTAAACAAAGCAGACTTCATTACATCTATTACTAGTCATTCAGGTCTCAACCTCATGGCCCTGACTGAGACCTAGATCAGACCAGAGGACATTGTCACACCTGCAGCCCTCTCCCCTCATTTTCTCCACTTTTTCACTACCGTGTGACAATAGCTACTTTGAATCACATGCAATTACTATCACCAGCCCTATTAAAATCCACTTCGTAGTTGTTTATCATCCCCCAGGCTTGGATAAACCCACTGATTAAGAAACCCACTTTAAATCCAGTACTTTTAAAAAACTACAGACTGGTATCCCTTCTTCTATTCATTGCTAAAACACTTGAACGAGTTGTGTTCAACCAAGTCTCTACCTTTCTTACATACAGTTTGGTTTCAAAAGCGGACAGTCAAATGAGACTGCCTTGCTCTCGGTTATTGAAGCTCTGAGATTAGCAAGAGCAGCTTCCAAATCCTGAGTACTCATCTTGCTGGATCTGTCTGCTGCTTTTGACACAGTTAACCACCAGCTCCTCCTGTCAACCCTTATGATGAAGGGAATCTCAGGAACCACTCTCCAATGGTTCAAGTCTTACCTCTCAGGTAGGTTCTTCAGGGGGTCACAGAGGGGTGAGGTGTCTAAGTCGCAACATCTAACTACTGGGTGCCTCATGGCTCAGTGCTTGAACCAATTCTCTTCCCCATCTACATGTCATGACTAGGATCTGTCATTCAAAAACATGGTTTTTCCTATCACTGCTACATTGATGGCACACAACTCTACCTCTCATTCCAGCCATATGATCCAACGGTAGCTGCTCGCATCTTGGCCTTGACTGACAGATATTTCCTGCTGGTTGAAGAACCATCACCTGCAACTCAACCTTGCGAAGACAGAACTGCTTGTGATCCAGGCCAACCCAACACTCCAACTTTTCCATTCAGCTAGGTTCATCATCCATAACTCCATCAAGGTCAGCCAGGATCCTTGGAGTTGTGATTGATGATCAACTAAACTTCACAGACCACATTGCTAAAACTCCCAGTCCTGCAGATTTGCCTTATACAACATTAGGAGGTTCAGGCCCTTCCTATCGGAGCATGCTACACAATTCCTTGTCCAAGCTCTTGTTCTATCCTGACTGGACTATTGTAATGCTCTCTTGGCAGGCCTTCCAGCATGCACTGTCAAACCTCTGCAAATGATCCAGAATGCTGAAGCGAGAGTGGTCTTTAACGAGCCTAAGAGAGCACACGTCACACCTCTACTCATAAATTCTTATATTATTCTTTTTAATAATTTTATAGTATTATATACATTTTATAGTATTCTTTAAATATAACTTAAAGATAAAGAATAATCCATCTTTATATAACTTAGAAGATAAAGAATATATCTTAAAGATAAAGAAAATAAAACTAAATTGTTTATTACACCAGAAGAAACACATTATCTGTATGACAGGGCTAAAATCTAAGGATTTTTCTATTGGCACAGTCAGGCCTGTGATTCAGACTTTTACTTTTGGCCCCACCATAAATAGAAGTTATTGTTCCCATTGTTTTTGACCCATGTAATCTTGTATCTTAATTAATAATAAAAATTTGTTTTTAGTTACCAGCTAAATGTAATAATTCTCGATTCCAATTAAACAGTCAGTAACAAAATCTGAAAAAAAGTTCAGTGTTTCTGACTCTAACCCTGGACCATTGGACAGAACTTACTGTAGAATACAACAACTGGCCAAACAACTGGCGTAAAATGCAACATATGGTTCAATACAGTACCATGAGAACATAAGAGGGTTACATGAAAATGCTGGATGAAAATGCTCCTTTCTTTCAGGTGAACTATCGCTTTAATGATCATAGAATAGAGATCTGGGATACTATCATTGACCAGTTCACCTTGAGAGGCTTTTAGTTTAATTATAAATGTCAGGAACCTTGAAATGCTGGTCAAGGTCAATTTGGAGTTCAATGGTTTGGTCATTGGAGTCTCAGTCTCAGCAGAATTGTAATGGCTATTTTTGTATTTATACTGACAGATCAAGAGGCACTGATCTGCACACCTGCTCCTTAGAGCAAGGAGAAAGAGGGGAGTTGAATGGGTACTCATACATCATTATGTCATCAAACAGGGTTGTCCAGTAAGCCTGTGGGATTGAGCTTGCTGTGTTGTCGTGCCCATAGCCATGCCAGAAATCTCTGGTTCTTACTGACCCTTTGACCTGAACTGTATTTTCACTTCTTTTTTTTAAAAACCTTGTGGTTACCTTACTATTGTTGATCTAGATGATAAAGATGAAAATTCAAAAGGTACAAAACAAAGCTATTTATTATAAAACAAACTCAGGTAGTCCACAGATGAAGAACAGGTAGCCTAACGTAACAGTGTGTAATGCATGACAATGCCGGACAAGTGAGTGAGTGAAGTGAGAACACAGGAATACACAATGATAATAACAGCTGTGATGATTAACAAGTGTCCATGGAAACTGATGAGATGCAGCTAGGAAACTAGGAACAAAGGAAACTGACTATAACCAAAAGTTCATAACCAAAAGTTCATAAGAGTACAACTAAATAAACAAATTGTGACAACTAATGGTGTGTTCACGCCAAAAGCGAAGCAAAAATTCACATCACGTTACTTGCTCTAGATAACTTCCGTAATGTTTCTTGTTTTTCGTTTCACTTGCGCCAATAAAAACATCAAGTTTTTCATCCAATTAGGAGTGTCACGCACATCAATAACAATAACATTTCTTTCTACCATTTCCATCATCAACCATGTTGGAGATAATTACTCTCACTGCACTGTACCTGTTGTGGAACTCCGAGGTGTCTGGGTTCACAGCACAATCCAGAGGCGCACACAACTTGTTAAATTGCACCATCTACTCCAGGAACTGCGCCTGCATGACAGCCGTTTCCAGCACTACTTGAGGATGACAGGTGCCCAGTGCACGGACTTATTAAAAAGCTGTTAACTGATTGGCTTGTGCGACAACACGTCGTGAATTTTATGCTCAAGTTGAAATTTTTCAACTTGCGCGGAAGACTCGAATGAGGCGCAGTGTTTCCGCTACATTCATTCCGCCGTGGCGGGCCGCCACACCTAAAATCATCCCGCCACGGCTGCAGCTTCTCAGTGAGGTCCGATATTGTACTATTTGTTAAGCCCCACTAAAGGCATAAAAAACATTGTAAAGCACAATAAAGTTTTCGCACTATATTCCAAGACTTCTAAAGTCATTCAATAGCATAATGTGAGGTAAAAATGAATATTTAAGTCGTTAGTTAAAGTTAATGGAAACTCATCTATCCTCAGTCATTCTCCATTCAGCATTCAAATAGCGCACTGCGCTTCATGCGCACTGTAACTGAAATTTAAAACTGTAAAAAAATAAAAAGGCTCAATAAACTGTTGCATAGATAGAATACACTAAGCATAGATAGATATACATTTCTTCTCTTCGCGTTGTGCTTTGAACTTTTCAATGCGAAGCGCTGCGCGCTGTGACAATGGCTGCGTCCCGATTCGCCTACTTATACTACGCCATAAAAGTATGTACTCTTTTTGTGAAGAAAAAGTACATACTTTTGAGTGTGTAGCAAAAGAGTAGGCAAGCTTTGGGACATACTACTCCGTCATCTTTAACGGACAGCTCTGTCGCGCGCGCCGTCACCGTAAACTGCCCTGTCAATCATCTTGTCACTGCGCGGAGACTCTCCTCATGTGTTTGCAATTTGAATGTAATGATGCATTTAAAAGTTAATGGTTAAACGTATCTTTACAAAAGTTCACAATGCTGATGCAGATGCAATATAATGTAGACAACATTGAATAAATAAATTTTCGTCAGGTTAGATACTGGTAATTAATCACTCAAACCCCTTTATCTAAACCTCTCTACATAACCGCCGGACTCGCGCGTCCTCCATGTCTGTAGTTTTTCAACACTTTTCACTCGTGTTTGTAGTTCTAATCGAATCCTCGTCCAACGCGCGATGGGTTGTGGACAATATCAGCCGTTAGAGTGCGCTTCGATCTACACTTCGGATTCTGACCGGATATAGTAGACCATCCGGGTATCTTTGGAACACTCATTTCAACATACTACGATTTGAGACGTACTAATTCTATTTTCGAATACTATTTAGGACGGATAGTATGCGAATTGGGACGCAGCATTTGTGTTGCTTCAAGTGCATCATTCTGCGCACGAGATGCGCATAATCGCTTTGCCGCTCTTGGAGCCTTCCATGTATAATGCTTAAAGGGATAGTTCACCCAAAAATGAAATTTCTGTCATAATTTACTCACCCTCAAGTTGTTTCAAACCTGTATGAGTTTCTTTCTTCTGTTGAACACAAAAGATATTTTGAAGAATGTTGGTGACCAGACAGTTGCTGGACCCCATTGACTTCCATAGTATCTTTTTTTCCTTCTATGGAAGTCAATGAGGTCCAGCAACTGTCTGTTCACCAACATTCTTCAAAATATCTTCTTTTGTGTTCAGCAGAAGAAAGAAACTCATACAGGTTTGAAACAACTTAAGGGTGAGTAAATTATGACAAATTTGATTTTTGGGTGAACTATCCCTTTAAGGGGAGGTTTTAATACCTAGGGCAAGGGGGCGTGGCCAATGGGAATATGGCCTCATGTGCCACGCCCCCTCCCCCTGGGGAAATGGGCCTGCCACCACAGTTGGAAAAAAATCCTAGAGGAAACACTGAGGCGAATATCGAGCTTTCGCGGCAACCGGGTTGCCCAATTCACGTCATCTAACCCCAGATTTCATGTCTATTCGCATCTTTGCATTGACTTTGTATGTACAGTAATCTACTCGCGCAAATAATTAAATTTGCGTTTGGTGTGAACACAGCATTAGATGTTATGCTCATTTCTGACTTTCATTCATGTGTCTTTTTGTTAGTTTACTTTTCAATGTATCTCCTTGTTGTGTCTGAATGGATACCAATCAACAACTTCTCCCTGAGCCCCAGAGTGTTGATCTACAGAAGTTTTAAAAAGCTCCCTTGGGGCATCTTTTGTAACCGCTTAACAGATGTTTATACCTGGAAATGCTTCTGTCATATGAGAGTTTGCAAAGTGCTGTCAGCAGGAGACAGGGAGCATTTGGAAATGGTGATGATTTTAGAGAGCTAGAGCACACACAAGCCTCACACAAGTCATTTGCAGCAGGTGAGCTGTCTGTAGTGCAGCAGGCTGACAGATGGGTCGCTGAACCTCTGGAGAACAGGTGGGGTGGTTTTAATTGTGACTCTCCGGCTCACAGGCTACAAAACAGCCAACTTTCAATGACCCTGTGCCACAGCTGTGGTCCAGAGATGCTAGGGAGCTTTCCAGTGGCCTGGTTCAATAGCAAAGATGAGAACTGTCATTGTGGTCTCTTGAGGCTCAAGTATGTTTGTGTCATTTAAAAAAAGCAGCATTGAGTCCTCATTATCCATCCTCAACTTTGTTTTCTGGTACCAGTAAGCAGTTGGTTTTTATCTGTGTAAGTTTCAGGAGGGCAATGATGCAATGTCATGACAGTGCTTACCCACAAAAACCTATTGTGCAGAACTTCTCAGGTTCACACCTGTTCTCTTTGTGTACAATGCGCTGCAGTTCAACAACACTGCGTTAAAGGTGCTGAATACACATACACAGTTCATCTTAGTCTCATTATGTCCACACTCAAGCAAGCTGTAGGTGTTCTCTCTGTGGTTTGCATTAATTGCAAAATAGTATTTTTCCTATTGTCAGTATTTTTCTTATTGTCAGTATTTTTATATCAGTATTTAATTTTTTTCCTGTATCTAATGTAATATAAATTTACATGAGAAGTGCAATTGCTCAATTATTTTTCCTAACCCATAGGCATATGGTTTTCCTTAGGTTGTTTCAAACTATAAACCTCATATAAAAAAAACCAACAACAACAATTTGCTATATTTTCTGAAAACTGTAAGTTGAATACCTTAATTTAAACAATGTTTAGAATTTTTTTTTTAATGTAACATAAGACAAACAAATACTGATGATGTTTTTTTTTCAGTATTAATTAACAGTGCGCTTTCACATTAATTTTTATCTTCAGGTGTATACAGTAATTTTGCCCTCACGTTCTTCTCAATGTGGTGGGTGACTTGATAACAAAATCATTCAGTTGATGACATACATTAATACAACTGCTCAAAAAGTTTCGAGTTGCCAAGATTTTTATTCTTACCAATTTTAATATTATTGTCATTTGTATATGTAATTTATTTTTGTGATTGCAATTTGTCCTGAAATCATTGTAATATGCTTGTTTGGTGCTCAAGAAACATTTCTTATCAATGTTGAAACATTTGTACTAATATTTTTGGCGAACATTTGATTTAGCCTATTTAAAAAAAAAAACTTTATTAAAGTTTATTATTTATTACATTTTTGAGACTTTATTAAACAACTTTTATTTGAAATATATATATTTTTTGTAACAGTATAAAAGTCTTTACTGCTACTTTTGATCAATTGAATGCATGCTGGCTGAAAAAAAATAATTTCTTTCAAAAGCAAAATTCTGAACTGTAGTTTAGCCTCTGTGTGTGGCACACATGGCATTGAAGTGGTCTGGCTTTTGTAATGGTTCATTTTCAACATTAAAGCTTTTAATATAGAGCAATAGAGGCTCCTCAGCATCCTTTTATCGTTGTTTGAATTTTCCATTTTCCTTTTGTCCTTGACTAACTGAAAGTTCTCAGAAAAAGAAATAGATTTTATTGAGCCACGTGACTGTGGTAGTTTCAGATTCTTTAGGTACACTGTTTATATTTTATACAGCTGTAGTTCTGTGCATTGATTTACCTGTGGACCAGTAATATATATATATATTTTTTTTTAATTCATCTTCTTCTTCTTCTTATTATTATTATCTCCTAAATGCATCCAGGACACATGGACCGGATCTGATACAGATTCAAAAAATGTTTGTACCATCTCTGTAATCTATTCAGAAAACGTACTATTAATAATAGCAGCAGTGGCGAACCATTCCTTAAATATATTTAAAAAGCTTTTTGTCAGATGAAAGACTTATTTGGAGTCTGTTCATAACTTCCACTTTGTTTCCGACAGATCCATTACTTGAATGATAAAAAGAGTGCTAAATTAAACATCACACATTACAATACAGACTGTCAGGGTTTCAGAGATTATAAGGAGGACTAAATGAATGATGGAATAGGTACCTGCCAATCTCCAGCGATGATCTGCTGAATATAAAATGCATAATGAAATCTATGATCTCATAACCAGTCTTACTTTTAGGTAAACTGTAGAGTTATTATAGTCAGAACAGGGCAGCATCTTGATTTTCCCAGAAAGCATAACACCGTTTCTGAAAGGCTCAAAACAACATGTTTACTATTTGGTTTATGCTTGGTTGACCCATAATGTCTCTTGCTGTAATGTGCTTTTTAAATTGTGGAGTGCACCGTGTCATGTAAAAATACAATTGGCATAATTACCTCAATCCAAACCTCTGGTTTCTGTTTTCCCACATTTATATTCTACACTTTTCTTACCTCATCAATAATAGCTAAAGGTGAGCGTGAAATTGAGTGGTTGTCCAGCTCTTTCCTCTGACCCAGTGATGTCCCAGAGCAGCTGTGTTATGAGGCCTGCTCCTCGGGTTTCTCCGCAGGCTAATGAAACAGACCAGCTCTAGACAGTTCTAGACCTGTGTGTGTGTGTGTGTGTGTGTGAGAGAGAGAGAGAGAGAGAGAGAGAGAGAGAGAAGAAGCCCTGCTTGTCAGGGTAAATGGCACCTTATCTATTGAGTGATGGAGATGCACTGACATTCATTACTCTCTCTCGCTCACAGCTACAGATTCTCCATTCTTAACTCAATACCAGGACGCTGGGCTGGCTTTAAAGAAATGGTTCTTCTTTTTCCACTGTGTTGGGAGGGGGGAGGGGGGTCAGAATACTAACGTGCCTAAGACATTTGCACAGCACTGTAGTTCACACAAAAAATACAATTCTGTCATTATTTACTCACCCTTGTGTTGTTCCAAACATATTTGATATTTAAAAAAAAACATTTAAACTGTTTAAAAGTCAGTTGGGGGTCTGACAGACTCCATTGACTTTTATTCTATGCACATAAAAAAAAAGTTTGTTGAAATGGACTCAACTTTATGGGGCTACTCTCATCCTCACATTGGGGAAACGGCATACAGTTTAAAACGAAACCATTATTACACAAATCTAAATTTACTGTTAAAAATTTGAAAGCGTTCTCAGTTACACTTTGCATATGCATATATAATGCTCTTCTAAATAATTAAATCATTTGTTTAAGAAACGGCACAGTGAAATGGGCTGATTGGGCAACAGACAGCTCTATTGGCCCATGTGGGAAGTTCAAGGGTTCATAAAAGATATATTTAGTAAAGTAAACACTGTGCAAAATTTGGATTTCGTTAGTCCATTACCACTAGTATAAAGCTTGCATGTTCAGCTTTGACACACCTCTATAGAAACAGCACCATGAATGGACTGATTGTGCAATACAATGATAATGTATTGCCCCATAGAAATTTCAAGGGGTCATACAAATATATTGGATATAAAAATTTGGATTTTGTTAGATCATTAGACTCTACATTAAACTGCATTTATGAAAGAGGAGCTTCACGTGCTAATAAGTAAATTAATATATAGCATAGGCCCCGTTTGTGCTGACCATTTCTGTTGTGTTGTGGCGATTTCATTTTTTCTTTTTTTTCGTTGTGTTGTAGACTACTGGGCCACCGTACTGACTAATCAGACTGCAACGGTCCTTTTTCTTATGGGTATGGCTACTATGAATGGATACTATGAAACTGTCAGCAATGTGGCTCTTTCTACTCTTGGCAGTGCCTCTCAGTCTGTCCTCTCTAATCAGGGTTTCTTCAGCGACACTGGTTTGCTTGTAGAGGTGTGTGTGTGTGTGTGTGTGTGTGTGTCAGAGAAAGAGTGAATGCAAGACAGGAAAGAGATAAAGACAGACATATATAGAAAGACAGAGAGAGCAGTTTTTTTGGCTCAGAATTATCGGTTTACCAGATGGTTTTGTGGAAAAGAAGAGGGAGAAAGTGTGCTGTTTCGCTTAATTTGTCCTTGTCCTAAATTGTCCTAAACTTATGGTCTTGAGGACTTGTAATGACTTCTGCGTACCCAAAACCATGAAGTGCTGAAGCCGATGGGTCAGGGTCTTCCATTTGTCGTTTCAGTTTTTTAAAAGGGTCCTCACAATTATGGTAGCAGTGCACCATTGATGCACACAGTCTTGTGTTTGGCTAAATCTGACTGTTGAGTAATAGATCAATTATCCATGATCTACTAATTGGTTCTAAGTTTATTACTTGTACAAATTGTTTTAGATCAATTACTTTTACATTTTTGTTCTACCAACATCCATAGCAAAGAATGGTAAAGTGATACAGTGAAAATAAGATGATATGTGATGTATTAACATTAAATTAAACAATTAATATTAATTAAACTAAGCTGTACAAAAAAAAATCATTAACATTAGCTTAATTTAGACTAATTGTGCAAAAATGACTGAAAAGTTCATATCAAAGCTATATTTAAATAATAAATAAGTTATTGTTTCTAGACGTTTGACATCCTTAGGAATTAGCATTGTGGGATTTTAAATGCATACAAAATGTGTGTTGGCAGATGTGTGGATTATTTATTTATAATTCTGTTTTTGTTTGTTATGATGTATACACTATTAATGCATGGTAAATGCTGTACATTAAATTGTGTGGATGGGTAAGAACCTTGAACCCGTTCATAAAATTGAAACTTCCAGTGGTCCTAAATATTCAACACAATGTAAACCATTGCAACACCTTCATCCCAGAACAATACCCAGCTGACAGGATTGATCTATAGGAATGCTGGGTTGAGTGTCATTTTGAAACAACATGCATCATTTAGGACTCATCTGACCTGCTTATAATTTTCTGATCTTATACAGTATTAAAAAAGTCTCTATCTATCTATCTATCTATCTATCTATCTATCTATCTATCTATCTATCTATCTATCTATCTATCTATCTATCTATCTATCTATCTATCTATCTATCTATCTATCTATCTATCTATCTATCTATCTATCTATCTATCTATCTATCTATCTATCAATCATCTATCTATGGGTGTAAATCGGACACTTGACATTAATTTACATTAATTACCCCTAGACAGGGAAATGAAGATACAAGAAAAATGAGAGAATATGATTTTATCTAAATATTTATTTATTTATGATGGCATGTATCTGAAAATATTTATATTAACTTTTTTATATATAGTTTATTTGTCAACATTTGATTATTATTATTTTGTATTAATTTAAAATTAGCATAATTACATTTACAATTTATGTATATAATAAATAAATGCAAATTACTTTAAATCTTTAACCTAAATGAATTCAGGATGAAGCTTTAAATTTTCCTTCGGAGTAAATTCTGAGAATTTTGTGTTCTTATCCTCTTTGATTGTAGGTAATAAAACCTTGACTGTTTGTCTTCAAATATTTCAATAGATGACTTCATTCATTAAGTGCTGATGAAAGGAACACACAATCTTTTATTACTTTAAAGTAGGTTATTATATGTACTGGTAAAAAAAGGGTCAGGAACTGCAGTGTAGAGCATAAGAAGTATCTTAAGGGTACTCGTGGCTGTTTAAACTCTTAAAGTATTGTTTTTTCAAGTAAAGTATTGACTTTTTCAACCCCCAATCAATTTTTTTTGTCATTTAAAGCTACATTCCGTAACTTTTTTGGGTTAACCCTCTGGGGTCTGAGGTGTTTTCTGGGTTTTCTGGGTTTTTCACATCTGAGACAGACAAAGACCCTCCCCTAATGGCCCTATAAGGTCCTATCAGGTGTTATCATTATGAGGAGCCTTGCAGAAAGAATGAGGAGAGACTTAAAAAAATAATGGCTTTTTGATTGTTTGGATTTATTTCCAACACAACATAATCCAAAGATACGCAACAAATGACAAAAAAGAACATTATTGAACAGAGGCAGATCTAAAGACAGAGACTTGGACAGTCACACACCTTTGTGCCATTCCTGAAACAGAGTACATACCTGTAATTTCCAAGGTGTTTGATTTTTGACTTTCCCATTTTCATGTACAGAGACTCATGTGAATGTTGAAGTCAGCAGGACTCATCAGTGGGGCCTTTGGTCCCTGTAAAAAAAAAAAAAAAACAAAAAAAAAAACAACAACCTGCTTTCCAGAGAAACTATAGAGGGCTGCACGATTTTGGGAATGCATTTTAGATTTTCCTGGTTAAAATTGCTTTTTGCAAATGAGAAACTCCCGGACACTATCAGAGCTTGCATTAAAAAAACTTTATTAGCAACGTTTCGGTCTCACAACCTTCATCTTGTCTGATGAATGTCGTGAGACCGAAACGTTGCTTATTAAACGGGAGTTTCTCGTTTGCAGATTGTCGACCGATTCCCTTTTTGGTCGGTTTTTCCTACGCACCTATCATCTGCAGGTGTGCGATGGCTTTTGTTTATTAAAATTGCTTTTTAAAATTTACAAAATGCACACACACACACACACGCACACACACACACACACATATATAATGAACACCAGGTTTGTTGTGCCTTGTAGGCATATAGGCTATGTGCAGTGCTGCATAAAATAATAACAATAGCCTATAGCAGGCGGCCTTTAAATCGTTAAAAAGGAACACTTCAGTAACACTACACTAGAGAAAAATATATTGATTATCATATGTTACTTCAATCTAATTTCATAACATCATAATGAATGGAAACATTTGGAGTAAAAACAAAACTAATGTTTGGCGCGTTTTGCTTTTAAACTGACTCAAACTCACAGCGCGTGCAGAGAACATTTACTGAAGCGATCGAGCCGCTCCGAACTATTAAACACTATTGTTACCATATTATACATCTGCGGTTTGAACAGATATCCACAAACACAATATTTAACAGTAAACACGGGTCTAAACATTATAATATTCACCATGCCAGAGTAAACACTCATACAAGCCTATTTTTATCATGCTGTTTTTTTTTTTATCAAACATAAAACATCCTCGTGTCATACATGTATATACATTTAGCATTGAAAGGTCTAGTTCACATTTCAACATGTTTCTGTCTACATGTAGATACACATACATCTATGAGATTAGGCTTCATGTTTTTACTCCAATATAATTTCATAATGTACATTTTAGTCTGACACCAGTTTAACATGTCTTACCTTAAAAATCTTCTCATCTTCAAATGATGAGTTAATGAGGACCCGTTTGAGAAACTGTACATGTCGCTGCTTTCATACAGATTACTTAGATGCAAAGATGCGTGCATGCAAAGATTGGTTGTGTTTATGATCATATGTAGTGGGCCGGTCTTTGCCAAAATGCCAGGGCCAATATTTTTTGTCCCAGTCCAGCCCTGCCTGCCAGTACTCATTTTATCTGAGTAAGCCACCTTCAACGAGATTCTTTCACTCATAGAATAAGTTGATCATGGCAGCTTTGGAATAGCTCATCACTACAGCGTAAAATAAAAAATAATAAAAGCTCTTGCATGATGCAACATTACATCAATATGCAACAAGTCTAAGACCACTGTCATATTGGCACATCATTAAACAATTTTTTATTATTACTCCTTAAAACGTACTTGTTTGGGGTAACGTGCAGTATTCTTTTTCTTCTATTTGATTTAACTGTAGAGCCCTTTGGTTAACAGTTGATTTAATGTTTTTTTTGTAGTGCTATATGAATAAATCTATACTTTTGTACTTTTAATCATTTTGAATAATTTAAATTTATATAGATAATAAATAAATAATTATTTTTTATAGAAAGGCATTTTCCTGGTCTGTTGGGACCACCACACCATTAAAGTTCAAACTTCTTGCAGGTCATTGTCATTTCAAACTCACTGTCTTGTTATACCACCCCCTCTAGTTAAAATATCTGCTTTTACCCTTCAGGTTGACAGTTTAGACTCAGTCTGAAATGCTCTCATTATATCTAAAGACAGAGTCAGGAACAGGATGGTCAATTCTCCATCTGGCCATTGTTAAATGTCATTCATTGTGCCATAACAATGTAAAGAGCAAAGACGGGCACCAAATGATGTTTTCACCATGGCTTTCAGTGCTCTTTTCTTAACATCTTTTGACAAACGGAAAAGAATACCAAACCAGACTCGTTATTCTGTTGTGTTCAACATGTCAGGGTGATGTAAAATCATTGCTTGAGTTGAAAAGATTGTGAATAAAATGTGGGTTTGTGTCACATAATATCTGGGATTTATAGTGTAAGGACTGGGCGAAGGTGAATCTGAATAACTAAATACCCCCATGCTAAAATCCCAAAGCCTTTAGCCCCAAAAGGCCTGGAACTTGGAAAAACACACACACACACACACACACTCTCTCCCACTCACACACCAAGAACGGGGTGTTCTATTACAAGACTGAGCTTTATTACCCCTTGGAATGTCCCAGAGAGTGTGATTCCTCCTTATTCTTGCTGAGAAGAATAAACGAACCCTGGTTTAAACCTATATTTTCTATGTATATATATATATGTATATATAACCATGTGATACATGCATCCAATGTTCCATCTCATGATTTGTCCTTTATGTTGTTTGGTCTGTGTGGCCTTGTAAACTCTAATGGGTTAATGTTTGAGACATGACTTGCATACTATGAGAAACAGAAATCACTGTGTAGCATGTTTAGTCTCGATAAACTCCAATCCTCGTTCCCCATTTGTTGATTTACATTACATCTCGCTAACTTTGTGACACAGGGGTGTTATAAGAAATCTTGAGGGTTCTCTCTCTTAAACACCCAATGAACTGACATATTCAAATGTCCTGCGAGATTCACCAGAACACTTCATGACTGTGGCTCGAGCTTCAAGCAGACCTTATCAAACTAACCCCCCTCCTTTCTGCAGAGAAAGGAATGCCATGCGGTCAAAGAGTCCCCTCTGAAAACGCACATACACAAAGCTTTAATTCACTCATTTAAAGACTTTACGGAGATATATTTGATATGTTATGTTTGTCGATTTGTCCAGGCCCTATGAAGGGATCTGGGAGTGTATGGTAGTTCTAAACGTACTACAAGGGCATTTAATTATGCTTTTAATGTAACTCTGCAATATAACTCTCCTTATACGTCTTTCTTCCTATTTTCCGAACCTTTGTGATCTAACGAGGTCATCTATGTAATTGAACAAGCCGTAAAATGTATTTTACTATGTTTAATCATCTTTGGAATGATTCTGACCAAATTCTGACTGCTTGTAAAACCTGTGAATGCGGCCATAAATCGAACGCGGACAAGACAAAGCCGAGGTTGCCGCCAAAGTTTCGTTGAATGCCATTGGCCAGTTCGCACCTCAGAAGGTTCCTTTAAAGAAGAACTGAACCTCCCTCCGAGTCAGATCTTACTGAGCTCTTCCGTGCTCGTCCTGGTTTCAGAATGTAACGTCTCGTCTCGAGGCGAGTCTTTCGCCTTTCTTTTATGCGTTCTAGTTAGTTTGTGTTTTTCAGTCTTAAGATAAGTCCCTGTGTTTTAATTCCACGAGTGAAAAGAACACCGCGGGACATATCTCTTCAGCAAAGCCGGCTACGAGGGACATTTAAACCACCGCGCGCTCTCTCTGAACCAGAAGCACGCGCACGTGACCACGTGACGCTTCCTCCCACACAAAGGACACCGCTCACGGTGCAGGACCGACGCGACACAGAGTGCATGACCAAGATTACATTTGCGCAAGTATCTCTTGTTACAGAGCTTCTAAGAAGCCTTAAGATGATGTTTTCGTGTTGTTACAGAAAAGGTGAAGTCCAGGATAATGCTGCTAATGCTCTCTCTCTCTCTTTCTCTCTCTCTCCGTTCTCTCTCTCTCTCACACCCTCACTCTCCCACACGTGTCTCCATTTGTCCAAACGCAATGCCTTTCTCGTTCATCGATGCCTTATCGTGTTTTGTTTGTTTATTATGTTTGTAAATATATATGTATATATATATTCCATGGCAACTGTAGTAAATATATAAGTAGACATGCCTTTATTAAATCCATTATATTCATTTGATTGATTCATTTACTTTGCTCATTTTCAAGTCCCTTAAGTGCAAACAGGTCCTACTCGCTTTATCAATTAAAGATACTTTAAAGAGTATGTGTTTATAGGGCAGCAAACCCAATTCTTCTGGCCAGAGAATTGCGTTTCCTGAAATCCTATAAAGTAAGATGATATTGTGGATCCCCACAATATTATTCTGGCAATTGAGCTAATTAATTTTGCCTGTTTTGTAAGACGTGATCAGTGTAATTAACTGTAATCAACTTGTAGTTAAAATGCAAGGATACACAGTCAAATATGCAGGTAAAAGGACATCCTCCCTTAGAGGGAGATTTATTAACATGTAAGACTGATCTAATCCAAACATGTATGAATAATTATTAATTATGAATTATTAATTATGATATGCAAATTCCCCACGGATTAGATCCGCCCATAGTCTTTACATAGCATCATGTGAATTTTCCTTAAAGGTGCCCTAGAATGGTTTTTATTTTTATTGTATAATGTTTTCTGGGTTGCCCTTATAATGTTAGTATGTTTTTTTTTTTTTTAATGGAATATCGCAGTATTTATTGTTAAATGAGTTATCCATGCACATCATTATTTTTAATTCACGTTTCCTCGTAATCTTTAATAAAGATAACTTCACCTCCCTCTTGCAGCGACATCTCTTCTCTGAAGATGTGTTTTCTGGTGGGAGGGCAGGAAAACCTGTCAATCCCACAGCAATAATAATAATTTGTTACATTTATATTGTGCTTTTCTGGGTACTCAAAGTGCTTAAATAGCAATAGCAAAAGACGATTATTCAATGATCCAATCAATACCCGATAGACAAAATCAAGTCCTGCCCTACATTTTTTTTTCTTGTTTAAGAAGACTCGCATTTCACTCGCATATACGTCACAATAGGTAAGAAAAGACTAGTTCCATACCAATTTTTCCAGATGTACTGCACATCACTGGATTTTAGTTGACTGTATAGTAGTGTTGTAGTCAAGACCGCCTAACCCGAGACCAAGACAAGACCAAGACCAGAGTGTATCGAGATCGAGACCGAGACAAGACCAAGACTTTTAGGGGCCGAGACCAAGTCGAGACCAAGACCGAGGGAGGGCGAGACCGAGACCAAGACCAAGACCAGCGCCCCACACTACATGACACAAAAAAATGTGAAACATGATCAAAAGAGCTTCTCAAATTGATCTGAAAGATCCACATTAGCATAAAAATACATAGCCTAGATATTAAACACTCAAAGTTTAAATAAACGTAACCATCTTTATTCAATAGCCTACTCCTGGGTGACTTCCATCATTTAGTACAGAATGTAAAACAATTATTCATTGTTCATCACTAAAGTCTTAACTTTTCTCCGCCTTTTATAAACAATACATAAAGTTATGTTGTTTTTAAACCTACAACAATCCTTTTTTAAAGGTATTTTATCACAATTCACAACCAGCGGTAATTCAGGAAAAAATATCCGAATGCTCCACATCTTCCGACCTTACCATCATGTTGATTTATTTTTATTAATATGTGCCATGCAAGACAGCGCTTAGGAGACGGCGAACCCTTGTTTATACTTTCGCCTGGCTCCGAAGAGAAAGAGTGCGCGCACGCGACCGGGGCGCTCTCTCGCTCTCGCTCGCACTCTCTCTCTCTCTCTCTCTCTCTGTCACACGCGCAGCAGTTCGTCTACATTACTCATCGATCGTTTTACATTCAATAAAAGCAAGGATGTTAACAAAAAAATGAGACAATATACTGGCAATTTAGTGATATTTCCACAGTTATGGTCTTGAAAAAAAAAATGCGAGTCCTCAATGTCCGAGACCGAGACAAGACCGAGACCAAATCCGAGACCATCAAAAAGTGACCGGTCTCGAGTACTACAACACTACTGTATAGTAAAGGTCAGGATTAGGAATGGGATTACAGCTGTATCTGACCGTGTGCTTTAGTTATACTCAGAAAGTGATGTGGATCTTTAAGGACATCCTGCTATGTAGTTTGTGCTGTACAATTACCTCTGAGCTATTAAATCCCAGTCCAAAATCAGCTTTGCAGCTAGTAATTGATTTTTCAGATCAATAGCGTCTAGCCCAGTGCAGCGATATTTAAATAAACCCTAAGTGATAGTGGGGGAATTTAGACATTGTCTTATTTAAACTGTGCATACAATAACATGCTGTTATACTATCATAATTCATTGTAAATCCTGACCCAGGGATCATAAGCGGACAGCATTGCTTATTAAGCAGTTGTTATTTTGAGGGCTGCAGGCTGAGGCGTTGTTGGCATTCAGGGCGGATTGTGAACTGCTCACCCTTTCTTGCTCTCTGCCTACAGCTCAGCTGACAACACACTTTCTTCATCCATCAGAGAAACCAGCACATCAATGTGAGACTTTGCAGAATTAACACCTCATCACTCCTTCCCCTCTTGTCAGTTTCCTTCGCATCTCTGCCTGTTGCTCTGTTCTCTTTGTATTTTCATTTATAGTTTTAGTTTGAATATCATGGCACCAGAAAAAGTGTAAGTGTAATTCATATATATATATGTTGGCGGGAGGAGCAAACGACAGACACAGTGGACACAGAAATTATTTATCAAAAAAAAAAAAAAAAAATTACTTGAATAGTGTAAAAACATTTGCATGAATAAATGCAAATATTTTTAACGCATTAAACTGAAAAAAAAAATTTTGACAGCACTAATATATATTAGTTTAAAGACAGAAAATTACAGAATTTTTCTGAAACCATGAAAACGAATCGGTTACCTAACGTAACCTCGGTTCTCTCTAGATGAGGGAACGAGTATTGCGTAAGCTAGCTTACGCTACGGGAAAGATTCATCTTTCTGAGAAATTGAAGCCAAAAAATTATCCTATAATTTTGTATCTATTGTCAACGCAGTTCAGCTGCAGCAGAGCATGAGCGGGCTAGCTAGCAGCTCATTGGCTCGCTCACAGGGAACTGCTTAAGCCTATGAGGAGACGCGATTGAACTCTCGTCCAATGAGAGTCGTGATGCTCTCATTGCGTCATAGCCCGCCTGAGCGGGCGAGGTCAGAGAGTATAAATACTGGCGTCTTAGGCTGTAACTCTGGTTTTCATAGAATGAAGCGAGAACGCTAGTAGCACTAGCACGGCCGGGAACGCAATACTCGTTCCCTCATCTAGAGAGAACCGAGGTTACGTTAGGTAACCGATTCGTTCTCTTACGAGAGGTTCTCTCGTATTGCGTAAGCTAGCTTACGCTACGGGAACACCTGGTCAACGCCGTGCGTGCTAAGCATCCACTTATGAGTCCCAGGGGAGACCCGGGGGAACCCTTAATAGTGGGAAAAAATATATGTACATGTGACAGGGCCAGCAGAGCGGGCCGGTGATTGTGTAGTACTAAGCACTTGATAAGAGAGACAGAGCGGGAACCGGTCTGTGTGAATAACTCTTTTTGTGCAGCTTACCAGAGAAACTGTAACATACTAGATAGCTAGTAGTTTAGCCTGCAAGGCGGGAACTTCGAGATTGTAAAATCTGACAAAGGTGGAAGGGGAAGACCATCCTGCTGCCACACAGATGTCATGAATGGAAATTCCGCTGGACCATGCCCACGATGAGGCCATGCCTTTAGTGGGATGAGCCCTGATGCCCAGAGGGCATGGCAGGTCTTTTGACGCGTACGCGGCTGCAATGGCATCAACTATCCATCTAGATAGTGTCTGTTTCGAGGCGGCCAACACTTTGGTGCGCCCACCGGACGAAACAAACAGCTGCTCAGATCGTCTGACCGGAGCAGTGCGGGAAATGCATAATCTCAGGGCCCTGATCGGACACAGGAGATTAGAGTCAGATTCGCTATCGGATGCAGGCAGAGCCGATAAAGAAATAACTTGTGCCCTGAACGGGGTACCAATCGCTTTTGGGACATAACCATGTCTAGGTTTGAGAACGACTAAGGAGTCATTGGGCCCAAACTCAAGACAGGAAGCGCTAGTTGACAGCGCGTGAAGGTCTCCCACACGTTTTACTGATGCGAGCGCAAGCAGAAAAACGACTTTGAACGAGAGGTATTTGAGGTCCACGGTGTTTAGTGGTTCGAATGGGGGGGGCTTTCATAGCTTCGAGAACTATGGAAAGATCCCAAATCGGCACCGAAGGGGCGTGAGGGGTTCATCCTTCTAGCTCCCCTGAGGAAGCGGATGACCAAACCGTCTTTGCCCAGTGACTGGCCGCGCCGGGGTTCAACGAACGCTGCGACGGCCGCCACATACACCTTGAGAGTGGACGGGGACCTGCCCTTGTCCAGCATCTCTTGGAGAAAACTTAGCAAGGAAGGAACCTCGCATGACCGTGGGTCCAAATTTTTGTCGGTGCACCATTTTGAGAACACAGACCATTTAGACGCATAGAGCCTTCTCGTAGAGGCCGCTCTAGCCTGTGTTTAACACTCCTTCTGGCAAAGCAACGGGTAGTTGTTGATCACCCACGCGTGTAGCGCCCAGCGCTCTGGGTGGGGGTGCCAGATCGTGCCGCGAGCTTGAGAGAGGAGATCTGCTCTGACTGGAATGGGCCACGGGGCTGTCAGTGACAGCTGAGTGAGCTCCGGAAACCAAGTCTGACCCTCCCAACACGGAGCTATGAGGAGCACCGAGTGGCGTGTTTCCCTGATTCTCTGAAGCACCTGTGGTAGCAGAGAAACCGGAGGGAATGCATAAAGCGGGCGGCTGGGCCAGGTCTGGGCTAGCGCGTCGTCGCTCTTTGAGAAAAATATTGGGCAATGGGTGTTCTCTTCTGAGGCGAAGAGGTCCACCTCTGCTCTGCCGAATATTCGCCACAGCTTTTGGATTGTAAGAGTGTGCAGGGACCATTCCCCGGGGGGAATGGGGTTCCTGGACAGACTGTCTGGGCCGTCGTTCAGATGGCCCGGCACGTGCATCGCTCTGAGCGAGAGCAGGTGACACTGCGACCAAACTAATATGCGTTTTGTCAGTCTGAAAAGATTTCTGGATCTGACTCCGCCCTGACTGTTTAGATAGGAGACCACGGCTATATTGTCCGAACGGATCAGCACGTGGTGACCGTGAACGCGCGGGAGAAAGCGCGTGAGCGCGTTCTCGACCGCCAACATCTCCAACAGTTTATGTGAAGGAGGCTCTCTTGAGCTGACCAGGGGCCGAAGGCCGGTGAGCCCTCGCAGACCGCACCCCAACCCGTGTTGGATGCGTCTGTCGAGATGACTTTTCGGCCGAGAAAAAGTCCCCATGGAAACGCCCCGCTGAAACCATTCTGTCACGGTCCATGGCTGCAGAGCTATAATACAGGTCTGCGTTACCTTTATCAGCTGGCGGCCCGTGGTCCACGCACGGTGAGACACACGGCTCTTCAACCAGAGCTGAAGCGGGCGCATGCGCAGTAACCCCAGCTGGAGCACCGCGGAGGCTGAGGCCATATAGCCCAACGCCTTCTGAAAAGTTTTCAGAGGTGTGAGTCTGTTCATCTGAAAAGATGCGGCGAGACGCTGAACACGGCGCGCGCGCTGTGTTGATAGGCGAGCCGTCATCGTGACCGAGTCTAGCTCTATACCCAAGAAGGAAATAGTCTGACTGGGTTGAAGTGCGCTCTTTGTCCAGTTGACAGAGAGGCCAAAACCTTTCAGATGGTCGAGGAGAACTGTACGATGAGACAGTATCTCTCTCTGTGATTGTGCCAAAATCAGCCAGTCGTCCAAATAGTTCAGTATTCGCAGCCCCTGACTCCGCAGGGGGGCGAGCGCCGCATCCATGCACTTCGTGAACGTACGAGGTGCCAAGGATAGGCCGAACGGAAGGACTGTGTATTGATAAACCTGGCCTTCGAAGGCGAAACATAAGAATGGCCTGTGAAGGGGATTTATCTGAATCTGAAAATAAGCGTCTTTCAGATCGAGTGAAATGAACCAGTCCCCCTGGCGCACATGCGCGAGGAGTTTTCTGATAGTGAGCATTTTGAATGGTCTCTTCATGAGAACTTTGTTCAGCACTCTGAGGTCTAAGATTGGTCTGAGGCCGCCGTCTTTCTTGGTCACGTAAGAGAGCTGGGCGCGAGCTCAGAGCTGCATAAGATTATCTGCGAGAGCCGGAATCGAACACGGATCTCGGGCGCGAAAAGCTTTGTGTTCCACCACTGATCCAGGGGTAAAGACACAAACATAACAGCGCGAGCAGATAAGAGGGCGTGATAGTAGTAACAGGTTCGGTCTCGGCGGAACTGATACACTATAAACCCATTTGTCCTTTATGTAGCGGCGTTATATGCAGGCGGGAGAGCGCGGCCGCTTTCTGTAACGTAAGAAAGCTGGCCGTGAGCTCAGAGCTGCATAAACAATTATCTGCGAGAGCCGGAATCGAACACGGGTTTCTGGCGCGAAAAGCTTTGTGTTCCACCACTGAGCTAGGGGGAAGACACAGGCTTAAAAGCGCGAGCAGATAAGAGGGCGTGATAGCAGCGACTAGTTCGGCCTCGACGGAACTAGCGCACTATAAACCCACTTGCCGGTGACGCGTATGCACGGGGTCGGGCTAGCTCTCTTGTAAAGTAAGAAAGCTAGCCGCGGTTGGCACAGCTGTAAGCGGCTCGTCCCCCATTCAGCGCTCGTGGGCGGTGAGAGGGGGAGGCGGCTTAACGCTTCGAGTCGAGCCCGCAGGGTCGACAACAGAAGCCCATTCGCAGAGGAAACATCCGCCGTCGGCGAGAGAAAACTCTGCGTGTTCCAGTCCCAGGCAGAGAGCGCAGAAGAAGGCGGGCTCTGGCGCTGAGAGGGACGCGGCATGAGCCGCAGGTGTGCGAGGCATCTTAAAAAAGACGCTCGCTGCTCTTTTGTGAAGGTACACAAACAAAATACAATTGAAAAGGATACGTCGTCGGATGGCGCTAGCTTGCAGGACGGCTGAAGGTGGCGAAGACGGCCGGCTTCCTCAGTCTCCCAGATGCTCGCTAGAAGGTGCCTTTTCAACGACGGCGGCGACGGCGGCGGCGGCGGCGGCGGCGGCGGCTTCTCTCAGGATCAGCAGATGCGTGTAGCCTCGCTGAAGAGATGAAAATCAGAGTTACAGCCTAAGACGCCAGTATTTATACTCTCTGACCTCGCCCGCTCAGGCGGGCTATGACGCAATGAGAGCATCACGACTCTCATTGGACGAGAGTTCAATCGCGTCTCCTCATAGGCTTAAGCAGTTCCCTGTGAGCGAGCCAATGAGCTGCTAGCTAGCCCGCTCATGCTCTGCTGCAGCTGAACTGCGTTGACAATAGATACAAAATTATAGGATAATTTTTTGGCTTCAATTTCTCAGAAAGATGAATCTTTCCCGTAGCGTAAGCTAGCTTACGCAATACGAGAGAACCTCTCGTAAGAGAACCATTTTATTGAACATGTTTTCTTGTGCATCTGCCAGAGGTTTCTCCAACAATGGTTATATACCATCTCCTTTGCTCTTTTTCACTCTCGTTGTCTTTCTTTCCCCCTTATCTCTCCCACCAGCCTTAATTAGCATTAATCACTTCACACTTCTTGCCTTGTAAAAACTGCCAGCTGCCAATTATCAGTGATTATTCTCCTTTAGCTGGGGGATGGGATGGGGCTGTGGTGTCAAAAGTTGTGTTCTGATTCACAGGGTCCTTTGCAGTGTTCACTGCTCAATACACACTTCACACTACACACTGAGCAGGATATTTCTGTGGAAGTTCACATTTTGAGACAATGGATTTCGGTATTATTACAATATACTTGGGTGTTTATATAGACAATTTATTATGTTGGTCTTCTCAATAGTCTGTGTTCTGGATTGCAGCAGAGGCTAAATATTTTGTTAAGATTAAAAGCATTTGGGGTAAATCAAAAGATTTTGTTTTATCAGTCTGTTTTTGAAAGTGTGATAAGATGATATTGCAACTTGACTGTTCAATCAAAATCGAAACTTGCACAACTTATACATACTGCCCTAAAATTATAGGGTGGAACCCCCCCGATCCATTCAGTTGTACTGTATGAGGCGTCTACTGTACTTTGAAACAAGCCAAAAAAAATAGCAAATGACGGAACACACATCCTACATGAGAATTTTCAAGCATTACTCTCGGGGTGACTATTTAGAATTCTGATGTGTACTGTAAACCAAAACCGTCTTGGTTATGACTGTAACCTCTGAGAACGAGAACGAGACACTGCGTCGATTGACGCTAAGGGGAACTCCTCAGGCGTGACAGGTGTCTGAAATTACTATCAAATCACGGCAATCATATTGACCGGTAGGGCTGTCACTTTTTATTCGATATTCGAATATGCATTCGAACATGACGTGAAATATCCGTATTCGAACTATAAATAAACTATCCGGTTTTTAAAGTGCCATGTTTAGCGCATATTTTTTTACAGTCTATGATTAGCCCGTTTGTTTTTTTATTTTATTGTTTGCCATCTCATCCAGGAGTGGGCGCTCTAAACGTATTGTAGCGTCGGCCCATGACCAAATCAAGCGAATAATTGCCAATAGTCTCCCTGTTTTGAAAATGGAATATGACGCACAGAACGGCCAGCCTGAGTGGAGAATTACGACCCCAACTCATCTAAAAAGTAGTGTCTGGAAATAAATTAGTGGTATCTACACCGTAGATTTGACGCGCAAATACCTGTGTGTGCGCGCGCGCTCCGAGCGCGTTCTCCACCGCGGGGAACATCGCCAATAAAAAGAGAGCCGCACTTGATCCAGATCAAGTTGATAAATTGGTGTTTCTAGCAAACAATATTAAGAAATGAATTAGGCTAGGCCTTACTCCTGCTGCTGTTTAAGCTGTCAAGTTATTGTTTGTGCCGTGCCGTGCTGTTCCGATTCAGTTTTTTTCCCCATGTAGCCTACTTTTGTGATTGGCTATGCATAGTGCCACTTCATATAGATTAAGTTGATAACCTGCTGTTTAAAACATTAAGTCAAAGATTTTTTTTTCAGACAGGCCTGAGTCCTGTTTATGACTGTCAGACTGTTAATAAATTTGTGATTGAATCTCCGTTACGGTGTTTTTATTTTTATTTATTTTTTGGTGGGGGGGCGGGGCTCGTAGAAATGCGAATATATTCGAATACATTGCTTGATATCCGATAACCGTTTGAATTAGATTTTTCTCAAAAGTGACAGCCCTATTGACCGGCGACAGCCCATGAATCATTAATGAGCGACCTAGAAGTATATAAAGGCGCCTTGCAAACATGATAATCACCTTTTCGTCTGAATGGACTGTTTGGTAGGCAGGCCCGAGGCATGGCGAAAAGCCGCAGTGTCTCGTTCCCTGTTCTCAGGGAACAGAGGTTACAGTCGTAACTTAGACGTTCTCTTTCGAAAGGGAACTCGCACTGCGTAGATTGACGCTAAGGGGAGCGATATACCAACGCCACCATGCTAAGGGGATACCTAAGTGCATACCCATTGGCAGTGACAACTGTCAAAACCAGCAAATTCAAATGAAATGCCAGAACCACTCACCCTCAGGTCACACTGGGCTGTCAGTGACAGCATTCCCTACGGTCATAGCCCAAGCTAAACGTTCCACAGGAAAACCTCCATAAACAATGTTTAATGGAAGGCCTACCTGGGCCTGCTCAAGGGCCTAGGACCACAGCTTCAAATTTAAAAGGGATCCCTTCTAGGGAATGGGGCTAGGGAACTTGAAGGAGCCCCAGCCAATCACTATTCAGGGGAACATACTCACCCGAAATGCCACCAGGAAGGACTGAGCTAGTGCCACTTACATTGGAGATTTCAGTCTGGCCAAATTCCTGTCTGTCCGAAGACAGAGCCTCTGGACACTTGCCTTTGGTTAAGGCATTCAACCCATGGGACTGCGAAGCTGACAGTGAACCACTCGGCCCGGATCTCAGAGACGGGGTATCCAGAAGAGCATGACTCAGCATAGCGCTTACAACCCTTGCCAGCAAGGGGAGTTTCTCTGCTCGATCCACAGATCTACCCAGCGCTTGTGTTTTCAAAGCACTGAGGAGGCCTGAAAAGGCCTAATGACTGATCTACATGGGAGGCCTCACGAGAGGCCTACAACCGTCTGACCAGACTCAGGAGGCTGAGTAATCAGTGGCCTTCAGAAGCTGCCTGCTAAAGCCAGCTGAACTGATAGCAAGCGGCCACTAGCTGCCAGAACCCAGCGTCGCTGGGAGACCACTTACAAGGAGGCCTGGTGAGGCCTACTACCTGATAACCAGAGGGCTGGCTACCTAGTGCCTGTATTTGGGAACTCTTCTTCAGAGAGGTCTTCCAGTCTTGGCTCAGTCTCGGAGCGCCCTGTCAAAACCGGTCGTCTGAAAGTTTTCTTTAGGTAAGAAACGTCCCGGGTTACGTATGTAACCCTAGTTCCCTGAAGGAACGAGACGCTGCGTGAAAACGCTGCGGGAACGCTTCTAGCGTTGTGCGTCTTGAAGCATAGTATGGAATCAGCCAAAGGCGAGACGGAACGTCACGAGTGACGTCATCGACCAGGAAACTATAAAGCACACCCATGAACACAATGGCGACAGCTTCTGGAAAAGTCTGAAGCAAGTCGATCAAGGGAATGCTGGGAGTATGGCAACGACACGCAGCGTCTCGTTCCTTCAGGGAACTAGGGTTACATACGTAACCCGGGACGTTCCCTATCAGGAACATCGAGCTGCGTGAAAACGCTGCGGGAACGCTAATACCCACGTCGCCATAAGAGCAAGTGACCGACTGTGTGAATCAAGGATTAAATTCAGCCGAAAGCACCTGCGCCCCAGGAGTGGAGCTAAGGTCTAGGTCATAAAACCTGACGAAAGTATGCGGTGAGGACCAGCCTGCCGCATCACACACGTCATGAAGAGAAACTCCTGACAATAAGGCTTTGGAAGCCACCATACTCCTGGTAGAGTGAGCTCGGACAGTCAAAGGTGAAGGCTGACCAGCCGACTCATAAGCAAGTGAGATGGCCTCGACCACCCACTTGCTCATCCTCTGCTTAGACACTGGAGACCCCTTCTTAGGTGGTCCAAAACAAACAAACAACTGTTTTGATTTCCTCCACAGGGCAGCTCTGTGGACATAAGTATCTAGAGCCCGGAAGGGCAGAGCAGATTGAGTTTTTCCTGATCAGACGATGTAAAGCAGAAGGCCTGCAGAACTATAGGTCTGGCCACATAGGTAGGAACCTTAGGGACATAACCTGGCCTGGGGTGGAGAAAGGCCTTCACCATCCCAGGCGAAAATTCCAAACACGAAGGAGCAACCGAGAGAGCCTGAATATCTCCGATTCTCTTAAGAGAAGAAATAGCAAGGAGAAAAATAGTCCTTAAAGTAACAAACTTTTCAGAAACTTCTTCAATAGGCTCAAAAGGAGCTAGGGAAAGACCTTCTAGAACGATGACCAAGTCCCATGCTGGCACCCTCGTGCGGACTACAGGCCTCAGCCTCAAAGTACCACGAAGGAAGCGAGTTATAAACGGGTGTCTCCCCACAGAGACTCCACTGAAAGGGACATGGTAAGCAGCAAGTGCCGCCACATACACCTTTAGTGTGGAGGGGGATAACCCTGAGGAGAAATGCTCCTGCGGGAACTCCAGCACTGCACCCACTGGGCAGTTAACTGGGTCCAACAGGTGTTCTCCACACCAAGAAGTGAAGAGCCTCCACTTCAAGGCGTATAACTTCCTTGTGGAAGGAGCTCTGGAGTGAAGGATGGTCTCAACAACCTCGGTTGAGAGACCAGCACCTACGAGCTGGGCCCCCTCAGAGGCCAAGCCCATAGCTTCCACAACTCTGGGCGGGGGTGATAAATCAACCCGCTCGCCTGAGAGAGAAGGTCCCTCCTGATCGGAATCTCCAGAGGAGAACCGTCGAGGAGAGATATAAGGTCCGCAAACCAAACTCGGGCCGGCCAGTACGGGGCTACCAATAGTAGACTGACCCCGTCCTGGCGAACCCTCTCCAGAACTCCTGGGAGCAGAGCAATCGGGGGAAAGGCGTACAGGTGTGACCTCGGCCACACCTGTACCATAGCATCCAACCCCAGAGGGACTGGATAACTGAGAGAGAACCACAGTGGACAGTGTGATGTCTCCCTGGATGCAAATAGGTCCACCTCGGCTTGACCGTACTGCATCCACAGGAGCTCCACCACCTCGGGGTGGAGTCTCCATTCCCCGGGCCTCGGCCCCTGCCTCGACAGGATGTCCGCTCCCTGATTTAGATACCCCGGAAGATAAATCGCCCTCAATGAAAGGAACTTCCCCTGGGTCCATAGAAGGATCTGGCGAGCCAGATTGTATAACGGGCGAGAGCGCAGACCCCCCTGATGGTTTATGTAAGAGACCACCGATGTATTGTCGGACCGGACAAGAACATGATGACCTCTCAGGTCTGGTAGGAAGTGTTTCAGAGCCTGAAACACAGCCAACATCTCTAGACAATTTATATGCCATAATCGATGATGGTCCTGCCACAGACCCTGGGCTGGGCGACCACTCATGATCGCCCCCCAGCCTGTGAGGGAAGCATCTGTCGTTAGCGTTACACGACGACAAAGAGCTCCCAGCACAGGTCCCTGGGACAGAAAACAAGGATCCCTCCACATGACCAGAGCACGTAGGCAGCGCCACGTAACTTTGATCGTGCGGAGGGGGTTTCCCCTCAGGGAGAACCCCTTGGTTCTGAGCCACCACTGTAATGGTCTCATGTACAACAGGCCGCAGGGAATAACATTGGACACTGCTGCCATCAGACCCAGCAGTCTCTGGAACTGCTTCACAGTGAGCAACTGGCCTAGCTTTACTCGTTTTACGGCTGAGAGAATTGAAGTGATGCGGGCCGGCGACAGGCACGCCCGCATTGCTACTGAATCCCAAAATGCCCCCAGAAAAGATGTCTTCTGTGATGGAGATAGAACACTCTTCTTGGCATTCAGCCTCAACCCCAGTTTCTTTATGTGCGCGAGGACGACATCTCGATGCCGAACCGCTTGTTGTTGCGATTGAGCTAGAATCACCCAATCGTCTATGTAGTTCAATATACGAATGCCCTGGAGTCGCAGTGGAACTATATAGCGCTGCATCCATGCATTTCGTGAACGTGCGGGGAGATAGAGCTAGACCGAATGGAAGAACACGATATTGGTACGCTTCGCCCCCGAAAGCGAACCTCAGGAACTTCCTGTGTTGCGGAAGGATGGAAATGTGGAAGTATGCGTCCTTCAGATCTATCGTGACAAACCAGTCCTCGGACCTGATTTGTGACACGATTTGCTTTAGCGTGAGCATCTTGAACTTGAGCTTGGCTACAGCACGGTTTAATAGGCGCAGATCTAAAATTGGACGCAACCCCCCATCCTTCTTTGGAACGATGAAATATCGGCTGTAATAACCTGACTCCTTGCTGGGAGGAGGAACCCGTTCTATAGCCTCCTTTTGAAGGAGTGTTTTCACCTCCTGTTCCAATACCAGAGCCTGCTCGGGGCCCACCACGGTGGGCAGGACCCCGTTGAATCGAGGAGGAGGAGATCTGAACTGAATGGCATAACCCCTCTCTATCGACTGCAGAACCCACTGAGATACTTTTGGAAGACTTTTCCACTCTGCCAGAAAATCTACTAAGGGTACCAGCCTCTCGAGGCTGGCCTCTGGAATATTTTGAGCAGCAGACACAGCGCCCTGTAACAGCGCACCGGCAGGGAACAACTGGTCTAACTGCCCTAAGCCCCTCCTCAGAGGGGGCGAGCGTCCCTCGGGAAAACACTCGCTGGGCCCGTCTACGCCCCGTCTTAAAGGCGGGGTTGGCAGAAGGGACCCCTGAGGGCACCGTGAGAGGACGGGCACCGTCTGATGCGGTGAACACCTTTCTCTCACGGTAGGGACCACCCTCAGCATCCTGACGCCAGCGGCGTCAGGACTTCTTAGACGAAGCCTTCTTGGCCATAATGACTGTCCTCAGATCAGTCTTATGGCCAGAAGACCTCGGTTGAGAGTGTCACGCCTGGTCCCACTGCAGGGGGAGCACAAGACGCGACACTCTGTAGAGGGAGCGAGCGTCCCTCGGGAAGCGCTCGCTGGGCCCGTCTACGCCCCGACGCGAAGGCGGGGTTGGCAGAAGGGACCCCTGAGGGCACCGTGAGAGAATGGGCACCGTCAGATGCAGTGAACACCTTTCTCTCACGGTGGGGACCACCCTCAGCATCCTGACACCGGTGGTGTCAGAACTACTTTTTTTTTTTTTTTTTTTAGATGAAGCCACTTGGCTATAATGACTGTCCTCAGATCAGGTTAACCCCCGAAAACTTCATCTGAGAGTGTCGCATCTGGTTCCACTATTTTGCAGGGGAGCACAAGACGCGACGCTCTGATTTTATTGCGCCCATGCGAGGAGCTTATCGACAGTCAGGACTGACCCGCCCATCAGTCCCTGTCTTTAAACGCCGGTGCCTTAAAAGACGAATTCGTTTCAGCGGAGAGATGGCAGTAGGCATCTCTCCAGCTTTTCTAGGCATCGCCTCATAACCGTAAATAAGCCTCAGCAGTATTAAAATATTTTTTGTAGAGATCTGATGGCTAAAAATACAGTATGAAATCGTTTTCTTCCAGGACTTCGACACCTCGGTGTGGAGATCCGGAAAAATGGTAGGCACCTTCGTGGAGGTTGCACTCGGGAAGGCAAACATAGTTTATACAATATATTTTTATATAAAAAACTCCTGCCAAACTGCTGACCACTCAATGTTTAATTTTTCTACAGCATGAGTTAGCACCTCCATAAGCTCCTCATTTATTTCTGTTCAGGGGAATGAGTCCTCATAATCCCCTTATTTTATAATAATTTATGTAATATTATTATTATTATATTTTTAATAGCAACAACATTCAGCTCCTCAGAACTGGATAGTTGCAATATTAATGCCACAGCCTGGGCAGAAGAAACCGCAGAGCGTGCTTCCAACCCTAAACTGAGGCACTGAATCTAACAGTTAAAGGCTGAGATAGGGCGAGGCCCGTCTCAAACCCCGCTGTCAGATTCACCCGCGATCCCCACGACACGCGCCGCCGCGCTGCCTCGACAGACGCGGGACCCGAGCCGCGGGGAGCGCGAGCCGAACCACTCTCCTCAAAGAGTGATCGGCGGGAGCAGAGCGTTCTTTGGAAAACGCTCGCAATGCTCACAATCAGCCCCCTCGAGAGCTGACCGGGCATGCTGTACTCCCAAACAAACAACACACAGATCGTGTAAATCCCCACCCGTGAAATAACGAGTACAGGGGGGAACACACACTTTCTGTAATGCTGCTCGCTTAGATATGTGAATACATATATATAGCCTTTTTTTTTTTTTAAGTGAAAAACTCCTGCCTAGCAATCACTAAAGACAGACAAAAACACTGGGACAGATTCACACACAAATCGCTTGCTGAAGACAACAGAAGCTGTCGCCATTGTGTTCATGGGTGTGCTTTATAGTTTCCTGGTCGATGACGTCACTCGTGACGTTCCGTCTCGCCTTTGGCTGATTCCATACTATGCTTCAAGACGCACAACGCTAGAAGCGTTCCCGCAGCGTTTTCACGCAGCTCGATGTTCCTGATAGGGAACTGACTGTCATAGCCAGTAAGGTTGGGGACTGAGCTACATGGTGGCCTGATAAGTCCAACCGCCTGACATTGGTCAGTCTTATTCGGCTGATCATAATCAGGGCTAGCCTCCAGAGAGGCCCACTGAAGCCAACTGTCTGATTGGTCGGCGAATTAACAGTGGCATAAATTTTGAGGCCACCCACAGGAGACCTAATAAGGCTAACTACCTGGTCGGAGCTAAAATGTATGTCCCACAACATTAGGACTCCCTTCCGAGGAGGCTTGTTTAAAGCCTACTACCCATCAGTGAGTCTACTGCCCGAACTACTAAGACCAACCTCCTAAGTCAAGGAGGCCTGCTGAGGTTTACTACCTAAAAGCGTAGCCTTCGTTGGCAGATAAGCTGTTTACACAGCACCTCCAGCATCCTGGTACCTAATCACATTGGCCATGGCAGTATACTCAGCAAAAAAGGCAGATATCCGAGATGTCCGCTCTCCTATCCCATCAACATCAGCGAGACTAGCACGCTGATGTCGGTGGATACGGGCAGAATATGGGTTCTTCCATGTCCTCTCAGTATGGACATCGGGAAGAAATGGAAGGCTCACCTGAGCTGGTGGTTTATGACCAGGGAGAAACCACTCTTATCGCAAGCGATTTCTCCCCCAATGCGCAGCCACAGCAGCTGCAGTCTGCCCACAGCACGTTCCATAGCACTAGCCATGCTCAGCATACACTGGGAAGCCATCATCAGCCATCTCCTGTTCGTCCAGAAGAGCAATGTGCCCTTATATACTTCCAGGTCGCACATTAATGATTCATGGCCTGTCGCTGGTCATTATGATTACCGTGATTTGATTTCAGACACCTGAGGCGTTCCACTTAGCGTCAATCTACGCAGTGCAATTTCACTTTCGAAAGGGAACTCTTTTGTGCCAACTTTGGTTAAATTGTTAAATAGAAAATTCCAAAACTGGTATTTTTAATATGACAAATGTTTTATTAACCTACTATATGTACATTTGTTTTCTTAATGGTATGGAACCTATGATCATGCATTTTCAAGCTCTTTATACCTACGGTTAACTGCCCAGTAACCATTCCCGTATGCAAACCATTCATATGCAAATGGTGATGCCAGATTCTGTAGTAGTGATGTGGTGAGCAATGTATGGTGTGTACATTTCTGTCTCCATTTGTTAGACACTGTACATAATGGTTCCCTATTCTGTTTGCAATGCCTTTCAGACTGAGCATATTTATTTTTAACATTTTGAATTCCCTAACTGAATACCCTGTGAAATCCATTTCGTAGGGCACCAGGGCCAGATTTCCCTCATATTGTGACATCCTGACTTCATTTATCTCATTTAAGACTGTGCTTATGAGGATACTTGACAAAATGGGCATTTTGTAGGGCTGTCAACTTTAGTCGTTTAGTCGACTAATCGGTCGATGCCGTCTTGGTCGACTGATATTCTTATTGGTCGACCAGTTTCATTTTTTTTTTTATTTTTATTTTTTTTACCAATAGAAAGAATTTTTCAATGATTTACTCCTTGATATTTATTCCTTTATAAGCAGTTATATATTACTGTATTCTAAATATAATTAGCCTATGGTTTATCCCCAACTTTAAATGCTTTAATTTAGGCTATTTTGTAACAGCGCCACAGTTTAGCGCACACACATAGAACACTCGGTTCGCACCTGTGGCTGCGCTGCTGCTTCGTGCTCAGTAAGGGATATAGGTAGTTTAGCTGTATTCATTCAGTTAGAACGCTACTTGTTTCGGTTTTTATGCTTTTATATACTATATGTTTTTATCTCGATGCGGCGTGGACGCACTTGGAAAAAAAAGAGCGCGTCGCACCGTGACCGCGTTGCTTCCATCATGAGCGGTCACACCGCGCGCCTACATTTGAAATCGAACTTGAGCGCGCAAAAGACGTGAGCAGTCCCTTTAACGGCTTTATCATGCTGACTCAATTAGATTGTGTTTTCTTGATATGTTTTTGTTTTTATTTGTACACTTGACGCATTTGAAAATAGCCTAAATAATGTAACAAAACGAAAATAAACCTATATGCGGTCCTATAATGGCTATTATTATTAGGATTGTTTTTTAGGCTCTTTGGTTTTTTTTGTGTGTTTGTTTTAAAACGCCTAGATCGGCTGGACAAAAGTTAACCCATAGCTTTGAAAGTAAAGAAGAATATAGGCTTCATAGTATAAATAGAATATAGTATAAACGAGAGCTTTTGTTAGGATTTTTCATTGTGGCAGATAGCAGTTATATTTTTGTAGCGTGTGGTGTGGTCAGGTGCGCGATTGTGACTGTTACTATAGACCTAGGATAGTGCTCCTCACTTTTTGCAGTTAAAAAAAAAAATCACTTAATTTTCAAAGAATTGTATTATTATTAATAGTTTTATGTATTTTTGATGTTTTTTCGTTGTTGTTTTATAAATGCTCTATGACAATTGTTAAAAAAAAAAAAAAAAAATTTTTGTCGACTAATCGTTGCGCAGAACAAGACTTTGGTCGACTAAGGATTTCTTTGGTTGACTACAGCCCTAGCATTTTGGCATCATTTTGTGTGTTTTTGTCTGTTCAAGTGCCGTTCAATACGGCACTGCGTTCTCTTTTGTGTCTTATCACGCTTGAATGGTGTAAAAACATTTGCATGAATAAGAGAGTGGTCATACAATGTAACGCTAGCCAAAGGATGATGGGAAAAAAACGTATGCTGCGTTAATTGCGTTAAATATTTTTAACAAGTTCAACTGAAAAAAGTAATCGCATGCATTAACATGTTAATTTTGACAGCACATATATACATCAAATATATTTCATTTTTCATAATTTTCCATTTTATTGAACATGTTTTCTTGTGCATCTGACAGAGGTTTTTCCAACAATACTTATATACCGTCTCCCTCGTTCTTTTCTGTTGTCTTTCTTTCCCCTCATCTCTTCCACCAGCCTTAATTAGCATTAATCACTTCTCACACTTCTCGCCTTGTAAAAACTGCCAGCTGCCATTTATCAGTGATTCTTCTCCTTTAGCTGGGGGGAAAAAAATCACCAGGGTGGGATTTTCCTCTATTGATATAGGCAAAATACATTTTTGTAAACCCCACCCCACTGTCGGCCTGAAACCTTTTCAGAACCAATTAAAAACTGTTTTGTCAAAGATGATATTGTGGCTTTATATATGATCATATACTTGCATGTGTCATTATATTAATCAAATTTAGCCAAAATTAAGCTCAAATAATGTTACAAAGTTTCTGACCAATCAAATGTCTTTAGAACGGCTGTATCTGAGGCAAAGAGTGCATTGCATTACGTTTTCATCAACTTTCAGGTTATGAAGTTTATTGTATTTATGTGTATGCTCAGTTTTTTTCTGTCATTTGACCAAAATCTCATGTTATAAAAGATGAAGTGCTACTACGCAGAGGCATTTAAGACAGTATTGGCTATGACTCAATGACAAATGCTAGATTATTACTCTTTTGTTCCACAAATACATGAAACATTAATTTTATGAATTTATACTTTTTTTTTTATAATATATTTTTATGCAATAAACAGACATATAAACACCTTAATCGCATTGTTACCGCTCTGACCAAAGTGTGAATGTGCTCGGCTCTACACGGATGCTGTGTGTTGTTCACAATTTCATGAATGAACTCTGTGACATTATTCTGAAGTTTTCTCTTCTCAAAATCTCTAAACTCAACACAGCTCGCTGGTCAGTTTCTGCTCCATATCTTCATTCAGGCAGTGCGGAAAAACGTGACAGCAGCATAGGCAAACACCGGGTTTGCCAAGTTCTGACCCTCGCCAAATTATTACTACCCTAGTTATAGGTAGGTTTAGGGTTGGGGTTAGCAACTTCAACGAGGTGGGTAATAATTTGGCAGGCAGTTGAAATTAGGCACAACACTTGTATTGCGATGTTCAACACTGCACCGAATAATGATGTGAGTAGATTAAAACAACATACTGTATGCATACTATACTTATTAGCGAATAATCATAATAATGAAAATTCCATGTAAACTGTAGTGAAGAGTTCTTCTTGTGTCATGTAAACATCTCAACCCCCGGACGCTGTCTGCCTATGCATAAATCCAGCCCTGCAGAGCACTAACAGGTTATAGTAACAGTTTTGTGTGGTCATTACAAAATTTGAATACTGAATTGTGGACTGGTTCATTCATTTCTTTATTTTGAAAGCATCCCTCATTTAGCTACCATCAATCAGATAATCTGATTTAGACTTAGCAATACTTTTAGTGAAATAGTCTGTGCGTGTTTTCTCCTAGTCTCCTCCTTAGTTTTTTTAAATTAGCATTGAAGATGTACTTCTGACTCTTAGACACTGTGGAGTATTCAAAACATTTACATTTCAGATAATTGATTTTTCCCCCTCACCTGTCTAGAATGTCAGTCAATCTTCTCTTTTAGTTTGAATTAAATCCGTGACTGAGTTCCATAAAGGTTACATTCCAAGTTTGGATCAATAGAGGAGGACTGACCAAAGATGGAACTGGTTCGATAAATCTATAACATTGCCCTAGTCCTCCAGTTGGAATCTTCTGAATTACAGTTTATGTTGCAGGGGATTATTTTTCTTAATCTCCTGCCTTCAATTTCTTGTTCTGTAGTACTACAGTAATTCATGGTTAGGCACAGTAGCAAATGATGTGTGACTTTTTAAAATGTCTCCTCTTGCAATTAGTGTTCCTTAGTTTAATTTATACCACTAAGAAATAATTAGGAGGTTCGAATAAAAAATGTGAAAACGGAAAATTATAACTGTTATTTACCTTTTTTCAAGTAGGTCCTAAGTTTGTTTTGTATCATGAAAAAAATGCTGAAATCCAACATTTGAATTTTACAGTATCATGTACTATAGCAATGAAGCAAGAAATTACAAAATTAGCTTGAGCTAAAGAAGTAAATAATACATAAATAAATTAAATGATAGGCTATTCTATCTATTTTGTTAACAACTATTTCTGCTTGCACTTTAGACTTTTACACTTGCACCCACATAATGAAAAGCCATTGATCTTGTAGTCTGCATTTCACCCACCTATTCTTTGTAGATTACATGTTAGAGGGGAATATCTTGCAGCTGATGCAGAAATGAATCCGGCTGCTTCTCATGTGTGATCAAACAACATTATTTCTGATAACAGTGCCATTTTCAAGAAAATCTCAGAGAAAATGATGTCCAGCTGTGTTGTTATACCTTTCTGAATACTCTCATCTGTTGTGGTTAGACATCATATTCCATAAGGTTAAATATGCTTTGAGGGAAAAATCTGTTACAGTGTTGACTTACAATTCTGCGGTAAAATGTCAGTCGATGAGTGGTGGCAGGTGGACTGGGATATGAAGTGAAAGATGCATTAAGGTTGGGCTGGATCATATGAGATTGCTCACTCTTTTGCCATTTTGGCAACTGTTGCACAGCAGATGCCTCAGAAAAGTTTCGGTATTGCATTTCTGCCATGTCAATATCCATAAATATGATACGTACCTATGAACATAGTCTGCTGGAAAAATATGATTGATAGTTACAAATAAGATACAGCTCACAACTTAGACCAAGACATCAAGGGTGATGTCAAATTTAATAACCTAAATGGTGAGCATAAATGGATTGCATTGCTAGATGTGATTGTATTAATTTTTCCGTTCCATACACCCAACGGGTCTGGTTTAGAGAGTCTGAGCTCCAGAAAACACATTGCCTCAGGGGACAGCTGACCTCTCTTTGACTTTCTCTGTTTAGTATTGAGGCTTATATACCATTGTTTAAAAAAAATATATATATATATAAGTTTTAAAAAGCTATGATGTTAATGGTCCCCTAATTAATTTGAGCTGTAAAATGATTTAAGTACATCCGTTCAAATTAATTTTATTATTATTATTTTTTTTAATTTCATATCTACGTATGTACCGTTTTTTTACTATTACAAATAGGCTACAACTAGATGTCTATCTATTAGATGGTGGCCTTGTTTTCAGGATCAGTGTTTACAGGATCTGCTACTGAATCCATTGGACATTTTGCTCACTGCTCAGTGAACATGTTACTTTTCTCTGAATAATGGCTTCAACTGTGGCGCTAAAGTGATGCAATATTGAAACTCTGTACCATGATTTGTTTACGTTTCGATATTGGGAGATATAATTGCTTGAGAGGGAAGAAAGTAATCGACTTTTTTACATTAAACTTGCAGATTAATGAAGTGACAACGGTTTTCTTTTTCCTATTTAAAGATCATTGGATTGTTTCTTCCACTGCTATCTTAGAACAAAGCACATTATGGTGGGCTATGTGGCTTATATTCATATTTTTTGAAACACTATAGCTTTAATGGCAGAATTAAGAAATACAATTGGCTACAATGCGGCAAAAGGATCTGAAATGGCCCTGTAAATGTATATCATAATTTTAATGGTGACTCATGAAATACTGTAAGTACATTTGTATTGTTAGCTATTCCTCACACCCCCCTGGAAATTCAGCTTATGTTTTTTTTTTTCCAGAAGTGAGGAGAGCATGCTGTGGGTGGGCAATAACTCTGAAACTGAAGTCATTAGTAGAACTTGTTACGCCACAAAAACATTGTCCGATTGGTTATTTCCATAGCTAAAATGTTTTTTTTCTCTTTTTTTTTCTCGTTCTCATGCATAAAGAAGAGTGGGTATTAAAAAAGATTGATCAAAGTGGGCCAGTGTTTGGTTTTATAGGTAATTTCCCCTGGATCTTTCTCTAGCCCCTGAGAGTCCTCGTATCACCACATGGTAAATAAATCAGCCTATGTGACCTAACTTCCCTCTGAAGAGATTTAATTTACCTCACAACCACTGAGCTGGAGAGGGCTGTTTTACTCACCTGCCGATTACAGGGAGGCTGTAGCCACAAAGAATGAACTGAGACAGAAATGGAGGAAGAAAAAGGTGATGTATTTTAAGATTAGTATCCATTCTAACCTTTTTATGCTTTGTGTCATCCAAAACAAGTCAAAATCAGAGGTTAGAACATAAGACACAAAGGTTCTGCTTAGAACAAATGAGGCAGCCAGTGCATCAAATACATTATTCTATGATTATTCACATAAAACTGCCTGAACATTTAGTCATTTTTAATGAGGCTGTCAAACTCTCTAATCTTCTGCAGAGGAGTAAGACATGACTGTCTACTCTCTGCTGCGCCACAATGGTATGTATTTGGTTGTATTTTTTTAAACAAATATCTGTGATATTTGACCAGGGGCTTTTTATACAGTATTATTTTTTCAGACCTTATAATCAAAGTATAATACAGTAGAGTACAGTAGAGATGGAGTTGGATTGCTTGTGTGTATGTACAGTTGTAGTTTTATGCATTTTTAATGTTTTGTGACCCATTTTATGTTCATATCGATTGAATGCATTTCTTTGTATGATTACTCAAACAGAATGCCCGTGAAGAGTGCTGAATATGAATGCTGCTTAAATGATTCACATTCAATGCTTGTGCACGCTAAACTTAGATAAGTCTAATGTTTTGATTTTATGTTGATAGGATAATAGCCACTACTGTATCTCATTTGATCATATTTAGTTTCATTTCATTTGTACTTTATTGCAATGGATCTTATTTCTTTGGGTGTTAGTTAATTTGATTGGATGTTATTTCATAGCTTAGATTTATTTTCAAAAACACCCTTGAAAGTCTTTAATTTAAAGTCAAACTGCCATCGATCACTGTTCTGTTCTCAGATGGCAAAATAGCCCAAAATTTCTGCACACACTGGTCATAGTATTTTCACTCTTTTTTATTTTTTTATACTCAAAGGCAAGAAAGTCAGTAGCTGCTATAATAATATTCTCTGTGCTAATATAAAACATGCCTAATGTTATGCATGAAACAGAAGATGTGACTTGATGAGGGTAATTGTTCTCAGAGAGAGTTTCTTTTAGCTTTACTTCCTCACCACTTAACATTCAATTTATTCACTTTTCTCCCTCCAAATGACTGTAGACTGTAATTTAATGAATTTTCTTATCTGATCTCACTTTTAGAAGATTTCTAATGCAATATGGGAATGAATGTCTGTAAGGTAGGGTTGCATTTGAATGTGGGATGTCGTATTATATTGCTCATAACAGAATTTGTGACATTAAAGCTCTATTGTTCAAGTGTGTCTTTTATGTATCCACTGTGAATATATTGCCTTATCTAGAGAATGGAAAATAAAAGCCATTGCAGGAGGGACCAAGCTAACTGAAAGTTTTCTAATCTATTGCTACTTTATGAAATCTCTTGAAGTGAAACAAGTCAATTGATATTACTTGATATTATTAGATATCTGGAATTTCAGGAAATACCAGTATGCAACATGAAGCAGAAAGAAAATTCAATCATCAAACATTTCTCATTTGCAAATGTAATTAATCTAGCCCTCTTTGAGGGTTCTCAGACCCCACTTATTCCTTGTAATCACCTGTGTAGGAAAACCACAGATAAGCTCTCTGGGAAATTACACTCTTGACTTAATATCATCATTAGTTACAAAAGTGGAGGCTGGAGTGCTGTATCTTTCTCCTTTAACAAGCTCACAGACAGTACAAACTCTTAAAGATGCTTAAAAATGACCATTTTAGATTCGCCAAAATCTGACATCCTCAACGGGCATCATTAGTGGCACCATGAGATACGAAAAGCAAGTAGTGGCAAGGTCTTGATGTTATTGTTTTAGCCACTAAAAGGCGCAGCCAACTCTGGCCTAACTGTGAGGATTGTTGATGCAGCAGAGCTTTTTGTCACAGATCTTTTCTGCCAGCCTGGTTTGATGGCTCCTAGTGCCTGGAGAGCAGATGGGCATCAGTGCCGTCTAAGGTAAATGTGAGAGGAGTTGAGGGAGCCAGCAACCACCTCTTTGTCACTGCAGACAAATCCGAGAACTAATGTTGCTGATAAGGTAAAATGACACCTGTAATGAATGCCCAACAATGAAAAAGTGTGACCGGAGTGCTGAATGTGTGGAATTGAGAGTAGAGTCAGATCTGCGAAGTAGAGAGAGACAAAACAATTGAGTGAAGGAGAAGGTTTCTGTGTTACTGTAGCTTCAAGTACTGGCTGCTTTTCACACTTCTGACCATACGTTCAGCTTGTGAAACTACTTTCTTAACATGCTGCCCACATCTGTTAGTGAGCAAAAAACTGGAACTAAAACAAAAACTTCCTCTTCGAGTGAAAAGAGGAGTTTTGGACTCATTCTCTGGAGGAAATGAGGCGTGCCCAGACTCATTTGAATGTGTAAAGCTGTTTGGGGGGTTTTGTGGGTTGTACTTCTATAACTTGAAAACTCAACAGATTTAGTTTATAGTTTTTATCAGAGATTTAGAATTTTCTCTATTGCATGACATGTCACATTCTCTATCACACTTTAGAGCAGTGATCGCCATCCAGGGGTAGTTAAGCATGGTTCTAGTGCAGCGGTCGGAAAACCTATGGTTAGCGAGACACACCTAGCTCTTTTACAAAAATCATGCGGCTCGCCAGGTCTCTTTCCAAAAGATTGATTAAAAAATTAGACGCATGACTAAAGATCAGCTTTCTGCAGAAAACGCAGCCAATTACAATTCTTTTGTTATACAGCTTATACCGAAGTTAATGAAAAGTTTAGAATAATATATTTCACGTTGTACTGGCCAAAGTGCATGCTCAGTGCTGTTTGCGAGTGTCACGACATAAATCAACAGCAAAGCAGTTACGTTTCTATGGTAATCTAAAGCTCTTGCTCTCAGATTCAAGCAGCTGTAGCTTGTTTGTGGTAATGGGGAAAATATAGATTTTAGAACAGCAGCGATAATAGTGTATATGAAAGATTTAAAAGTATATTAAAAAAAAGTAACTGGGCTGAAACTCCTTTTGTTGAAACTGGTGCTGGTGCTGTGCCAAGAGACATTTCGAAACATTTCACAAGGTGCTTTCGCTTTTGCTGCTGAGACCTTTTATGCTGTATAAAATCTCATGATTGTCCTTATGAAAATCCGCATAGCTTTCAGCAGGCGGGACTGTTTAAAGTTTTTAATACAGAAACATGGATAAATGAGAAAGTAAAGAGAGGGATGTTCTGGATATTAGAATTTAATTTTAAAAGCGCAATAACCTGCTAAAGAGAACTGAATCCGCTACTGACAGGATGCCAAGTGGACCATGGTTTGGTTTGAGGTTTTATGTTCCTCAGGTCGTAACTAAACCTCACAATGAAAGCCCTGTACAATTAATTCCATATGCCAACTTATTTATTGTTTTTTTGCTTATTTGTTTGTATTTAGTTGTCCTGGACCCAATAAAGTTACTATTATTGAAGTGTTATTGGAAATCTTATTTTTATAAAAGATTTTTATAAAAGATTTAGATTTTGCTTTGCCTTTGTTAAATCTGTAAAAAAAGATGCATCAACTTAAGAAATATTAAAACTGACTAAAGATTAAAATAAATACAAATATTTGATCAAACGTAAATATATATATATATATATATATATATATATATATATATATACACTCACCGGCCACTTTATTAGGTACCCCATGCTAGTAACGGGTTGGACCCCCTTTTGCCTTCAGAACTGCCTCAATTCTTCGTGGCATAGATTCAACAAGGTGCTGGAAGCATTCCTCAGGGAGTTTGGTACATATTGACATGATGGCATCACACAGTTGCCGCAGATTTGTCGGCTGCACATCCATGATGCGAATCTCCCGTTCCGCCACATCCCAAAGATGCTCTATTGGATTGAGATCTGGTGACTGTGGAGGCCATTTGAGTACAGCGAACTCATTGTCATGTTCAAGAAACCAGTCTGAGATGATTCCAGCTTTATGACATGGCGCATTATCCTGCTGAAAGTAGCCATCAGAAGTTGGGTACATTGTGGTCATAAAGGGATGGACATGGTCAGCAACAATACTCAGGTAGGCTGTGGCGTTGCAACGATGCTCAATTGGTACCAAGGGGCCCAAAGAGTGCCAAGAAAATATTCCCCACACCATGACACCACCACCACCAGCCTGAACCGTTGATACAAGGCAGGATGGATCCATGCTTTCATGTTGTAGACGCCAAATTCTGACCCTACCATCCGAATGTTGCAGCAGAAATCGAGACTCATCAGACCAGGCAACGTTTTTCCAATCTTCTATTGTCCAATTTCGATGAGCTTGTGCAAATTGTAGCCTCAGTTTCCTGTTCTTAGCTGAAAGGAGTGGCACCCGGTGTGGTCTTCTGCTGCTGTAGCCCATCTGCCTCAAAGTTCGACGTACTGTGCGTTCAGAGATGCTCTTCTGCCCACCTTGGTTGTAACGGGTGGTTATTTGAGTCACTGTTGCCCTTCTATCAGCTCGAACCAGTCTGGCCATTCTCCTCTGACCTCTGGCATCAACAAGGCATTTCCGCCCACAGAACTGCCGCTCACTGGATGTTTTTTCTTTTTCGGACCATTCTCTGTAAACCCTAGAGATGGTTGTGCGTGAAAATCCCAGTAGATTAGCAGTTTCTGAAATACTCAGACCAGCCCTTCTGGCACCAACAATCATGCCACGTTCAAAGTCACTCAAATCACCTTTCTTCCCCATACTGATGCTCGGTTTGAACTGCAGGAGATTGTCTTGACCATGTCTACATGCCTAAATGCACTGAGTTGCCGCCATGTGATTGGCTGCTTAGAAATTAAGTGTTAAGGAGCAGTTGGACAGGTGTACCTAATAAAGTGGCCGGTGAGTGTATATATATATATATATATATATATATATAGATAACTTGCATTATAACAAATAGATATATTTAGTTTGAATGAACAGCTCATTTTTTTCAAAGGAAAAAAGTGTGACAATTTGGATGGTAGCAAACATGAACATATAAAACTTGTTATAAAGGTGTGTATTTATGCAATGGTGCCCTTTATTTGTCTCATTTTCACTTACTCTGCCACTTCAGTAAAATGTAATGCAGTTGTAAATTAACAGATTTTATATTTCTATTTATTTAAGTTGGAGAGGAAGCTATTAGATGAGTCTGTTACAGTATAATTTTTTTAAGTTTAAAAATGAGTCATTGTAATGACCACTTTCAATTATTCAGTTTAGTCATTTTAGAATATTCACCAGAGGTTGACAGGTCCTCCATAGAGGAACAGAGAAGGTGAAGGTTTTGGAAAGTAGTGTACGGTTTTATTTAACTATCGTCACTTATGTTGTAGTATTCTCTCTAAGACAATGTCAATGTTGTGCTTTGTGTGTTTGATATCATTACAAAATATATAAGTTTTTCTGTTTTTCATCAGAATATATCTTAAAGTCCCCCTGTAGTCAATAATTGTATCCCTTAAAACCCCTCTTTGATCACCAAAATGACATATCAAAAAAAAAATTCCTTGCCTTAAAATAGCTTGAATATAATTAAACCCTTGCCTCATTTAGTATATGCTGTTCTATGATTATGCAAATTAGCCCCGCCTCCACTCACACCAGCTCAGAGATCCACTTGTTGAGGATCACACATTGACTTGATTGGATATTTTGACGTCAGAAACACCAGTGATTTCAAACCGTGTTTTTGAGACTGTCTTTGGTTCACTGCAGTTTTAAGGATAAAATACTCACCAATGGTGTTGACTTGCACATAGTTTGTTTTAAATATTTGCATATTAAAAACACCACATAGACGTATAAACAACATTGAAAGCTTGATTTTCACCACGGGGGGACTTTAAAGCTTACTGTATAAGTGTGCAGCTATTGGTCTTTGTTCTTTGGATTGTATAGTTTGTAAGAGCTGAGTCTGTTTTTTCTCTTCCTAAATTAGCCTCTAAATAATCTATGCTCTTTATCAAACATGTTTCCAACAGCTTCATCCTGTCATTTAGTCACCACTTGCTATAAAAAATTTATGCATTTACAAGTGACATGATCTAAGTAGTAGAATTCCACAGCTTTCTGCTTTTACCATCAGTAACATGCAGAGACAGCATTTAAGCCTCGTCCACAAGGCCCATGTGCTCATCGCAGTCATCTTAGTGCAGTTGTAACCTTTTTGTTCCTTGTCACATTAGGAAGGATGCAGGACAGTAGATGGTTGACAGAACTGTTACAATCGCTTGTCTTCTCAACTCACAGATAAAATTGCATCAGAAGTCAGAATGTCCTTTTTTAATGTCCCTGTCTGGGCTGAATTTTAAATTATTTTTGGACATTAGGTTCACTCCTTCTTTTGCCCAGTTTAACTCCCGTTTAGTCCCAGTTTGTACTAATGGTTTGTACTAATGTACAAATGGTTTGGCTGTGGTGCTTTTGATAGTTGTAGTTCAGTTTCCTAAGATGTTATCATGGTCTGACCAGAAACAAGCTGAAAATGTTGATACTTATCAAAATAGAATTGAAGTGTCTCTCGTCTAAGCATGAGAGGATCACCAATTTCAGCATGAGTGTGATGTTAATTACCATGAAAGCACATTTCTTCAGTGGTAATAAGCCAGAAAGTTTGTCGAGCTTAGATGCACAGAGTGACATGAAATGTGGAACAACGCAAGATGGGCTGGCAAAACCTATGGTCAATGGAACAGAGTAGGATCAGTTTCCTTATCAGGTTAATATATGATGTTCTCCCATCACCACATAACCTAAACACCTGGGTAGGAGAGGTTCCCTCGCGTCCTTTGTGTTCATCACCTGCCACATTAAGGCACATTTTGACAGGATGTTAGGTGGCTCTTAGCCAAGGACGGTTTACTTGGCGCCATGACCAGGTACTGCGATGTTTGGCTTTAGGATTGGAAGACAAGCATAACATGACCAATAAGTTGCCACCTGCTCTAGCAAAATATTACACACAGAAGACAATATTCCTCCGCTCAGGAGAACAACCACCAAGAAAAGGTGTTAAAACCAATTCTCACCCAGGACAATTGGAAGGTGCTAGAGACTAGAAAATTATTGCAGATTTTGATCAACGGCTTATTTTTCCACCTGAGATTGTCACCACTAACCTTCGACCAGATATTGTCTTGTGATCTGGATCAGCACGCCTTGTTCACCTGAAAGAGTTAACAGTGCATGGGATGATGCTGTAGATGAGACGTATGAGAGGAAGAAACTGCGGTATGCTCATCTAGCCACTGAAGCAGAACAGCGAGGATGGAGAGTCCGGGTTTATCCAGTGGAAGTGGGTTATCGGGGATTTGTGGCATACTCTACACCCAGGTTTCTCAGAGACGTCAGATTCAGTGGCCAAGAGTTCCGTCGCACAGTGAAGAACTTATCTGAAGCAGCAGAGAGGAGCAGCAACTGGCTGTGGTTAAGACGGAAATATTCTGCTGGCTGTTTACAGGCCGCCACACTATGGTTTTGAAGAAGTCTTGAAAAACTTAGGGTCTGTTTGATTATTTGTATGGTTTGCATAGTTATCATAGTTATTACAATCCTGTGTACTGTATTTTGCGTGAATGAGGATTTGTGTTGGAAAGATATTGTTGTTTTGGAGTAGGTAGTATGCCATACGGAACCGTTGCCACTGAACCTGCATTAACGTCGACAGTAGGGCTTCGACAGCCTTAGGCCCAATCCCAATTCTACCCCTTACCCCTTCGCCTTCCCCTAGCCCTAACCCTTCGCCTTCCCCTTGACCCTTGAAACAGAGTGGCAAGGCGTAGGGGTGAAAATATTCCCCTAAGAAATGGGACACCACTACGCCTCCGTTAGCCGTCATTATAAGTCGTCGCTAACGCCTACGTCACAGGAGATGCGCCGATGTTTATCACAACTTCCAATGCGTTCATAGCAGATGTAAGGTAAATTATAAGCCAAGTCCCTTCAGCAATTACATTCACCAGTTGTCAGACATGAAAATATGTTGCGGGACTATCGTTAGCAAACTATAGTGATTTTAGCGATTTTTTACAAACGTTTCTGTGAAGAGACTGACCGTAAATATTAACACAATATTGAATGTAACATAAAGCAAATCATTATTTGTCGTTAAAATACTTATTAAAGCCAGAAATACATTTATGGGTCTCCTTTTTCGCTTGGGCAGCCATTTCGCGTCTGTAGCCGGTGTATGCAGTGACACTTCTCATACCCCTTCGTTTGAAGTGTGGTCCCGAAAAATCTTCGTTTGAAGGGCTATCTGGCCCTTCCCCCTAGCCCTCCCCCTCCAACCAAAAGAGAATTGGGACAGCCCTACCCCTTCACGTACACGCGCAAAACGGAAAACTACGAGGAAGGTGCAACCTCAGCAGCAGGAGGGATCTCAAGCACAATAGAAAGACAGAAACGCTGATGTACAGTTAAGTAATCTGGGCTGTGTTGAGTGGGGCACGGAGGGGGGTGACTCTGGGACGCCAGAATCACTGTCGAGCCCTCTTGAGGTGTCATGGGCTAGTCAATGAAACACTGAGGACGCAAGGTGCCCACTTGAAGACCCCAGAGATGTACCCTACTCAGCTCAATCCAATCCAGACGGTTGTCATGCTGATCCGCTCCGATGGTTAATCCCCCGAGCCAGCATTGCAGCCGGAAATATACTTCAGCCATTAACACCAGACAGAAGGATATTCACATCACCATATGGAAGGAAGCGTAAATGAATGGTGGATGGAGACTCATAGGTTACTGTAAAGCCACGTCTCAGTTGGTGCTTATCTTGGCGAAAACCGAGTGCAAATCAGCATGAAGTTTTAACATCTACTCTCGTGTAATGGAAATCATGCTCTAAAGATCTTCATCAAATAATCAAAGCCCCCTGGGTCCCTCAATTAATTTATGTTAACAGGAATTTTCCGACCCTGCTCTTTGTCTCCTGATGTGGCCAATTTTTGACGACATCTTTGGTATTGTATCTGTTGGTTTTCTTTAATATTCTGCTGGCTGAGAGACTATTGGCCCATAGAACTTAATCTATCCATCTGGGGTCTCAAACCATTTATCTAGCACCACCAACCATTTACATTTTCATGTACATATTTTGCGGATATCAAAGAAAAAAAGATACATTCTTCCACAATTCCTTGGTTCATGCTAGGTTCAGTGATCCTTGTGGGATTTCCACCCAACTAGATATGGTCAATATCTGCCCAGCTAGATTTTTTCACAGTTTTGAAATTGTCAAACACTTATTTTTTTGACATGCCCTACAGCATACATCTTGCCGGTTAAGATTTTTGTTTTTACCAATCTATTTATGTGTAGCGCATCAACAAATGTGGAAATGAGGACGCCAATCGAGAATGAGCTGGTATCTTAGCATTGCTTTGGTTAATTAAATTGAAAAATTTTATTTGTCATATCTTTCTCCTACTGGAGGGCACCTGAGCAGTTTGAGAACACTCCACCAACTGGTAAAGAAAATACCAAAAAATGAAATTAATTCTGCTTATATTTGAAAAGAATAGTTCACTCATAATTGAATGTGATTTCTGTGTGTATAACTACCTTATTTTCACCTTATTCCTGGATGTAATGAACATCACTGTTATATCTGTATTGGAAACATTGGATTTTTTGTTATGAAACTAACAATGAATCATTTTAATAGTATTACTATTTTTCTTTATTGTTATTTAAAGGCAGCTACACTTTCCCTATTTTCCTTGACCCCTGTAGACAGTGTGTGGATGTGTGATTGAATGAATAGTAGGAATATTTGAGACATCAATTATAACCCAAAAGCCACCTTCCCTTTTAAATGCTTTCTCACTTTCTTTCACAGTTCCTTTCTCTCACTCTCATCCTTTCACCTTAGCTGGGATTATCTTGACTCTTTCTGACACTTCTGCCTTAAAATTCTCAGCTTGTTGAAATCCAACTGAGTGCTTACCATATAACCCCCCCATGCTCACTTGTACACACACTCTCCTCCTCTCATGTCAAACCCTTTTCTGAAATCCATGAGAGGCTTGGGTGAGAAAGTAAAGTGCATGGTTTAAAGGGCAGGGACCTCTTTGGTGCATGTGCTGAAACCATGATGTGTAACTACATCAAGTGGGTGCTTGGTGATGAAGACTGATGTGTCAAATGCATTTCCATGTAACCCACTTCCACCAGCCAAGCTGCTTTCCATGCACTTTCATTACAGGAAGCTGGAGAGGCCAAAATAGCTGGCATGGGAATTGCTGCTGACACATTATGAGCTATTTGGAAATGTGCTTTAAGATTATTAGAATGAGAGGTTTAGTGTTGCACTGACTCGTAATGACTGAATTCAAGCATGGCAAACAACATCAGTCTGACAGAAACACTGTGAAAAATTTTGGTTGTTATAAAGACATAAGAAAGGTCTGTTTTTTTCTTTCTATTTTTTTTTTTTTTTTTTTTTAAATGAGCATATCATTGACAAGTTAGGGGTAATTTTTTCATGTTTTTGAAACAAGTCTCTTATTCTCACCTAGGCTGCAATTTTTTAAATAAGAAAATACAGTAAAAAGGTGCTGTGTAGGTAACAGTATTGTGAAATATTATTACAATTTAAAATAACTGAATGTAACATTTATTTTATTCCTGTCATGGCAAAGCTGAATTTTCAGTAGCCATTCCTTCAAAGTCTTCAATGTCAATCCATTGACAATCAATTAAATAATATATTTTTTAAATTATTGTTTATTTATTTAAAAAATAGATCCTTAAAGAAAAAAAAAGGTATTTTACATAGTTTCAATAATTGTTTTTGTAATGAGTCTATTTTATGTGGGTGAAATAGATTAAGATCAAGAAATTAACAGGAAAATATGACAAGTAAGCCTTTATAAGCCATTATATTATGAGAGGATATGACATTGTTAGAACAGAAATCCAGCAAACCATGGATAGAATCAAAAAGTCATCACTAACTTAAAAAAATCGAGTTGGCTTATCGCAATTATGAAATCGCAAAGACCGTTTTTTAAAATTATTTTATTTTGTTTTTAAAAATAAATTTGTGCGCTGCTTGTCATGGATGTATGGCTCTGTAAATGCTGCTCCATCTGAAAGCACTGTGAGTTTGAGTCCCTTATAATGTGCATTTGAAAAAGCAACATGCGTCAAACAACTTTCCTAACATGAGACGCATTTACGAACCTCTTGACCAACAAAAGACAACATTTAATAACATGCTTTTACTCCAAAGTCACTTCATAACAACAGTTGAGCATCCTTCTGTGAGATGATGTGGCTTCTTACACAGAATAAGTCAGTCGTGTGTTTATTAGTGTTTAATCAATCAAAGCATTTGAATCTTCTATTTATTCAGCTTTAGCAAGAGTATGATGCCCATTGGGATTTCCTGGAAGGATGTGTGTTATCGTACTTCTGTGGGGCATATTTTGAGGGTCTGCGCTGGAGCGCCCTCTTGCTTTCAGATGGAACAAGCATTTACTACTGATCACAGCACTGGCAAGCTGAACATAAAATATTCGCAGCCTTTGCCAAAACGTGTGCGGTTTCATTCCGATTAATCGTGCAGCCCTAACTTAAATGATAAATCTCACTAAGGACAGACAAGGCCGTGATTTAATAATCATAACAGAGCATAGTATACTGCATGTAATGAACTGACAGTTGAGTTGAATGTGAGAAGTGCACAAAATACACATTACAAAAAAAAAAACTCTGGGGAGCTGGTGTGATGCCGCCGCACCTTGTAGTTTTTGTAAGAGTGGGATAGACACACATCATTATGCAGTTTTTGCAGTCTTTACTGAAACGCACATCATTATATGAATCACCTGTATAAAAATCGAGTGTCTGTAGTCCTCTCAGTGCTGCAATAAACAGAGCTACTTATTTCCATTCGGGACAAATGAAATGATTGGCTGGGCAACTGTCACTCTCCCTCGCTACCATGGCTACCACCCCTGCTGCTACAGTAGCCGCCCACATGCGCGCACCCGTTTGACTCGAGGAGGGGAAGAGGCACGGAAGCTAGTAAAAAGAATCACAATTATGGCTGAGAATTTAGCAGTCAAAATTCCCAGTACCTGCATATACAGTCAGCGAAGGCAAAAAAAGGAAGACAGTATTTGAAAATGCTATGGCCAAAAAGTCTTTGGATAAAGCAAGCAATATCGGGGCTTTCCAGCGGTGGGCAACTGAGGGACCTCAAGGGGCTGAAAAGTGACGCCAACAGTGCTTTCATCGTGGAAGCTCTTACATGCAAAACACTGTATATGTTATGAATCTTACACAAAATTCACCTTCATCACAGTGTAACTAATGGGAACGGGAAAAACGTGTATCAATGCAACCTGTTTTTAGCTTTGCCTTATGTTACTAGCTCGTTACCGAATCAAACTCAATATATTTTAAACTTAACCAGTATCGATATGCTGGCTTGATAGTGAGTAGGCCTACTAACAGTCATGTTAGTTGATTTTATGACATGTGATTCTGACATGATGTCAATACATGCACTAAACGTGTAACATAGCTGAGCGCAGTCGGCATCGCGCGTTCATGTGTTTTGGGGCCGTGGCTTTGGAAGGAGCTGAGTGGGGGGGGGGTTAATGGAATAAGTAGCTGTGTTTATTGCAGCCCTGAGAGGACTACAGACACTCGATTTTTATACTTTCTTTTCAGAGTACTTACATTTTAATTATGTATTGGTATTCAAAGACCGTGTAAACAAATTTTGGATTTTTTTTTTTTTTAATCCTGCCTAGCCTACCTTTTAAGGCTTGAGCCTAGTCCCAGAATAAAATCCATGTTTGAGCTGTTTTAACTTAAAGGATTAGTTCACTTTAAAAAAAAACTTTTGCTGATAATTTACTCACCCCCATGTCATCCAAGATGTACGGAAGCCCTGAACCGCAACGAAAAAAAAAAAAAAAATCCGTAAAAAAAAAAAAAGCTAAAAAAAAAAAAAAAAAACTATCATTTCGAGATTAAAGTCGAAATGTTTCGAGATTAAAGTCGAAATGTTTCGAGATTAAAGTCGAAATGTTTCGAGATTAAAGTCGAAACGTTTCGAGATTAAAGTCGAAATGTTTCGAGATTAAAGTCGAAATGTTTCGAGATTAAAGTCGAAACGTTTCGAGATTAAAGTCGAAACGTTTCGAGATTAAAGTCGAAACGTTTCGAGATTAAAGTCGAAACGTTTCGAGATTAAAGTCGAAACAGTACGAGAATACGTCTTCCGCAGAAGTTGCGTGTGTGCTTCCCGTTGTTTCACATTGCCGCACAGGCATTCTTAATGGTGCGAGTCCACTGGCTCATAGCGAGTGTTTCAAACATGTGTGTACGTGTGTGTGTGCGTGTGTTTGTGTGTGTGAAAAGAAATGCGCTTGTGAAGTCGAACTGCCTCGGACATGGATCTACGCAAAATAATAGCTTTTTACTTTTATCTGGGCTTTCAACAAAAGGAAATTCAACAGGTGCCAATCTACCAACATTAGGCTACCATTATAGGACGTTATAAAATATACTGCGCCGGAATAGACTTTAGCCTATACAGGCAAAAACACTTTTCAGACTGGATGGAGATATCCAGCTTTATGAATGAATGAATGAATGAGGCATTTATATAATGCTTTCATATGTCTACTAGGCCTACACTCAAAGCGCGTTACAATCATATCAAAGAATCTCTCCTCAACCACCATTAGTGGTTATTAAATCTGAGGAAATCACGGGATCCGGCCAAATGATTGGATACAGAATAATGCACTTAAAATGTATCCAGAACGTATTTACGGTGAAGAGGGAGACAGAACGGTTAGGCCTACTGTTGAGTGTTCTCGACCCAGATGTTGCCTAGACGAGCACGAAAACACCTCAAAAACAATGCCACATAAAAGTTTGGACCAGATTGTGATACCTACTCCGGCGGAGTCTGTGCTCGTCTATAGGCAACGCCATGGTCATTCATGTTGGTAGATTAGCACATGTGTAGAATTTCCTTTAGTTAAAAGCCCAGATAAAAGTAAAATGCTACTATTTTGTGCTGATCCATGTCCGAGGCAGTTCGACTTCACAAGTCTTTACACACACACACACACACACACACACACTAATGAATTGGAAACACGCGCTCTGAGCCAGTGGACGCACTCAAAATGTTTCGACTTTAATCTCGAAACATTTCGACTTTAATCTCGAAACATTTCGACTTTAATCTCGAAACATTTCGACTTTAATCTCGAAACATTTCGACTTTAATCTCGAAACATTTCGACTTTAATCTCGAAACGTTTCGACTTTAATCTCGAAACATTTCGACTTTAATCTCGAAATGATAGTTTTTTTTTTTTATATAGCTTTTTTTTTTTTTTTTTTACGGATTTTTTTTTTTTTTTTTTTTGCGGTTCAGGGCTTCCGTACAGATGTCTTTCTTTCTTCAGTCAAAAAGAAATTAAGGTTTTTGATGAAAACATTACAGGATTTTTCTCCATATAATGGACTTCAATGGACCCCAACCGTTTCAAGGTCCAAATGACAGTTTCAGTGCAGCTTCAAATCGCTTTAAACGTCACCAGATGATGAATAAGGGTCTTATCTAGCGAAACGATCAGTCATTTAAAAAATAAATAAAAAAGTTTAAGTTTTATAAGCACAAACGCTCGCCTTGCTCTGTTCTGTGATGCGCGTTCGTGACTCTCCTGTTCGAACTCGTTCATCAAAATGAACGAATCTTTTTTCGAATCTTTTTTCATCAAAATGACTCGAAAAAAGATTCGTTCACTTTGATGAACGAGTTCGAACAGGAGAGTCACGAACGCGCATCCTGTAATCCTGTAATGTTTTCATCAAAAACCTTAATTTCTTTTCGACTGAAGAAAGAAAGACATGGACATCTTGGATGACATGGGGGTGAGTAAATTATCAGCAATTTTTTTTTTTAAAGTGAACTAATCCTTTAAAGCAACTTGCACTAATCTTAATATACAGTATGTCAGTGCCTTTGTTTTGTCTCAAGATGCACACCTGTAGTGTTTTTTCTAAGGCATGTTTAAATGTCCTAATTGAACTAGGGTCTAATCCTGGCTTAATCTAAACACTGTCTGTGAAACTAGGCCCAGAAGTTTTTGAACATAGTGCACAAGTAATATCAACATACTTTTATGATTTTTCTTTTTTTAGTGTCTGTAATTTTTTTAATGTAATGGACAAGGTCAAAAAGAGCTGAGTGAAGACACCTCTTTGTTTTGCACACAGAAACCACATTGAGAGAATGCAAATGATAGAACTTTCATTTATGGGTGAACTATCCCTTAAATGCCTCTACTAATAAATTGATGGTATCAGTTTGTACAGATCAATAGAGGTTTGCATTTAGATGACAGAGCAAGAGGTCAAAAACATAACATGCATATGGCATTTAAATCTTTCAAAATGTTCTCTTATTTAGTTTAGTGCTTGATACTGTGTCTGATTCATGTTTAATTCATTGCATGGCAGTTTGGGTAAAATAAAGTTTAGGCTCTCTTTACAGCAGCAGATAGATCAGGAGGAGTAATCTCAGGTTATTCATCACTGAAATTTCAGCAATAGATTTGGGGAAAATGTTTATTTGTGCTGGTATAGAAAGGATCAGACTACTCACATGAAAATGTACTTCTAATACTAAATTAACTGGAACAATTTAAATTGGAGATATACCAAGTGATGTGCAGGGTAGACATTTGCATGAAACAAGCTAATATAGCGGTGCACTCGGTTTTATAGTGGCAGATCCAGACAGATTCTAGGAAGAATAATGAATTTTGTCCAAAGGTTGTGGCTGCCTTTTCTACCATCTATCCTCGCAGAGGGTAGTGATGTCGCCGTATTCAGCTCTTGTCACCCACCTATCTGCAACACTGCACAAGCCGATTGTGTCCCTCTTTCTCTTTCACTTGGGAGCAAAATGCAGTGGATATTCACGTTTTTACACAATGGAAGGGAACTGATGTGATTGAAGTTTCAGGCCTGTTCTGTTAAAATCCATTTGTCTTTCAAAACAAGCTTTAGGAAGTGGTCTATATGCATAGAGAAAAATTTTTTTTGAGCTGTGACACTTTCCAGAATTTTGAACTGTTATCGCCCCCATACTGAACTTAATAAATAGCATCTGTGAACTGATTTTTGACACCAAAGATGCACATGGTTGCACATGGTCTTATCACCCTCTCAATTTTAGTCGCAGGGGACAAAAACATCCAGAATTCACAAAGGATCTGAAGTCAAATATGCTTTAAAACTGATGTAATTGTGTGGTTCCCCTCCCCCCAGTGAATCTGTGCAACCAAGACAAATTCCTTCCCACTATGAGACTGCCAGCAAACATCTGCAGAGGAAGAGTAACATTTCATTTTGAATTATTTAGAGTGAGCTCCATGTTTTGTACCTTGAACTTTGAAACCCAGTGTAATATTGTGCATCTAAGATTTCCTGCTTTTGCCTCCTTACCCATGGGGTGATCTGTGACATTCTCCTGACATCCCTAGTGTGATTGTGCTTTTCCAGTTGGTGATTCTGCAAATAGCCCAGAATGCACTTCACCGTAAACTAGGTATCACACTATAGGAATATAACTCTGTCTGAATAATGTCATTCTTCTATATAGTGCTTATTCAAGCTGTTTTGCCAATACACAGCAAAAGAGCATTCAACAACGAATCAGAGATGGGACCAAGTCACATATGTGCAAGTCTCAAGTAAGTCTCAAGTCTTAACCTTCAAGTCTCAAGTAAGTCCCAAGTATTTTTTTCTTGGGCAAGTCAAGTCAAGTCAAGTCACAGGCTATGTCAAGTCAAGTCAAGTCAAGTCCTGTAGTAGGTCAAGTCAAGTCCAAGTCAAGTCACCTTATTATTGTAATTTTACCTGCAGAATCTAATCTTAATAAAGTGAAAACACAAGATATAAGTAACTGTCAGTATAAATTACAATAATTTGGATTTGCATTGTAAATACTCATGTTCAGTAAAATACATAATGGAATCAAACAAAATTGTAACTACATAAAATTATTTATTTTTCACTTCTGCCAACAGTGTTTGAAATGTTTTAAATTTTCAACATTGAGTCCAGAGAAATTGACGTGTTGTAAAGTAACATGGCGCTGCCCATTCGCACATACAGCTCAACTAACGCGATCATTATAAAGGTGTTTAAACAACAAAACACATCCACTTGCACATATTTGACAATCGGAATATCAGTGTTTCGTGTTATAGCTAATACATTTGTGAACATTTTTTAATAAAACAGGAAAAATTACATAAAAGCAGATCATCATTCATTCAGCGCTGTTGTGGTTGTGGTGTGTCACGTGACAAGCAATGACGCGTCACCATGGAAACATTAAAGTGAGTGACAGGTTCTAAATAACGGTCGCCTAGAAAAACTCACGCTGGGTGGAATGGATCAGTTAGAATAGTTTAACTTACGTGTGAAAGGGTTAATGGCTACTTTAGCTATTATTACATTAGCTAACTACCAACTAACCAGATAACATTAACAAACTGACAAGCACTCACTGGGCAGAATGTCTCTTCAAATGACGGACGAAATTGGAGGTTGTCGTCTGGCTGTCCGCGATGTTAATGTTGCATGTCTTGCAAAGCGCTGTTCGTCTTTTGCAACTCTTGAAGCCGAAAGCGATGACCCTCGGACGGTACCCCTCCGGCTGACATGTTGATGTGATATCTGATCTAAGTGGGCGTGGTGTGCGTAAGGTACGAGAGGGCATGACTGATGATAGTGTCGTGATCCAGTCATGACAACGCTATTCTCAGCCTGCGCTCCAGCTGGATCAACTTTATTTTTAAAAATAATTTATATATTTTATATTCAAACTGAAAACATGATGTGATTAACACTCAAGTCATTCAAGTCATCGTGTCTCAAGTCAAGTCAAGTCCCGAGTCTTTAACTTCCAAGTCCGAGTCAAGTCTCAAGTATTTTATTTTTTGTCAAGTCAAGTCACAAGTCATAAAAATAGCGACTCGAGTCGACTCGAGTCCAAGTCACCAAGTTACAAGTCCCCATGTCTGCAACGAATGGTTTTTAATTGGAGGTTAAATACTGTTGGCATGTGTAGTTTTATACATAAACATGTCCACTCTTCAGCACATTTTTTGCCCCTCAGAAAAGCTGGTCAAGATGAAATCATGTAAGATGAGAGGGGAATTGTGCTCTCTGCTTTTTTCTTAATCACAGTGCATTTGTCTAAAGATTGAAGTTAAGTAGTAGAGACCAGGGGCAATTGTAACACTACATTTCTCACAAACAATCTAGAGAGATGACACTTGAGTGCAGCTGTTCACAGTGACTGCAATTAAATCGATGGAGGTCACCGGGCCATCATCGCTGTTGGGTTATTATAGTAGCCGTTCAGACTATGGAGTGGTATCTAACTAGGTGATGTTTTGCTGTCTGCACTTTCAATGCTAGTCTACACAATGCTCATTTACATACAGTTGGTTGCACTTAGGGGTGCATGATGTATCTGTACTATATAGTTATCAAATGATTATTATTAGAGATTTTTTAATAATGTCTTTTAGTCTGCATTTATTTGATCAAAAACACAATTATATTTTTAAATATTAAAAATTAAAGCAACTGTTGCATCCTTCAGAAATCATTCTAATATGCTAATTTAGTATTCAAAGAAACATTTCTTATTTACCCTATATGGTGAAAAGTGTTGTGCTGCTTAATATGTTTGTGGAAATATTTTTTTCCCAGGATTCTTTGAATAGAAAGTTCAAAGGAACAGCATTTATTTGAAATTTAAATATTTTGTAACATTATAAATGTCTTTGATCAAAAGTGACAGTAATGTAATGCATCTTTGGTGAGTAAAAGTATTAATTTCTTAAAAAATGAATAAAGTAATCTAAAGTAATAAAAGAGAATCTGAAATAGTATGTATCTAAACTGCTCTTCACAAAAAAATACTGTGTGTGTGTGTGTGTGTGTATTCCCTACATTGTGAGGAACCCAGAAGGATGGCAATAAAATAAATCTTTGGCATTGTGGGGTAATAATGGTAATTTTAAAGTTTAGATGTTTTTTGTTTCCTAGTACCGGTTCAGAGCCCTGGTTTGTACAGTATAAAAATCATTATGTCTATGGAAAGTCCCCATAAAACATGGGCACCCAGGGTGTGTGTTTTTGCCTAAATGATCAATTTCAAATGACAGCAAATGTGTGAGGTGGTATAGAATGAAAGGCTATTAGATTTCAGTGGCAGAATTGAATTAGCTGCTTGTTTAATGGCTTTCATGGGACTTTACACATCTGACAGACTTTCCAGTATTCAACACTTTATAGCCGGTCTCCCAAAAGCGGCAAGTGTTATTCCAGAGTCCAAGGGATCCGTGTGCAATTACTATTATTAAAATAGCATGGATGTAAAATATCTCTACATAAAATCTTGTTTTCTTCCCTATATCCTCAACACCCCTTAACCTGTTTTATTTTTCTTCTATATAGTTTTTTCTACAGTTTTAATTCTTCCTTCCTTTAAAGAGAATGGTAGCAGAAAGAAAGAAAAATATAATAAAAAATTGGCCTAAGGAAAAGCTTTCTCACTTTCTTCTGCACCGAGGTGCATTTTAGCTCATCAGTCAAACACAAAGCAATCAGTCGCACCCTCTTCCATCGCTAATTCTTTTATTCTTTTCATCACAAAAGCACTCAGGGAAACCTAATGCGTTTTTAAAGTAGAAAATGGCTCGAATTGTTTTAGTGGAATTGTCTCTTTGGCACACAGTTTAAAATCAATGGGAAGCTAAGAACATTCCCCAGAGGAAAAAGCACCATATTTACAAACTTGAAGCAGTATGAAATGCAGACCACATTTAGATAAGATTATGACATTATTTTTCATCAAATAATTGTAAGTACTAGGCACACATATACATTATGTGTCTGGGATGTTAATTAATTAAAAAATGGTCCTAAAATTAAGATTTGAATCTTAAAAAGTTTAAATTCTGAGTAAATGTGCTGGAGAAATGTGCTAATTTCTTGCATGCTTTCATTGATTTCACAGGAGCTGTCAGTGATACCCTTGCTGATTCCCTGTCATCAGTTGGTGGGACATTACCCCACTTCCTGCAAGAGCCTGAGGATGCTTACATAGTCAAAAACAACCCAATCAAGCTGCGCTGCCGTGCAACTCCTGCCCTGCAGATCTTCTTCAAATGTAACGGGGAATGGGTCCATCAGAATCAACATACCTCACAAGAGTACATGGACCAAAACACTGGTAAGACGCACATGATCTTACTGCTACTGTCTGCTATTTAATCATTTATTTCCAAGGAATATTTTATGTAGATCCAGGCAAGCCTATTGGTTGATCTGTAGTTCAAATTCACTTAAATCTGTGACCTGTTAGCTCCTCAGTGAATCTTTTTTCTTCTCTTTTGATTTTCTTCTCTGTATTAATACCATCTGTATACTTCAGCAAGGAATAAATATGATAAAAGGACAATTAATTGGTTAGTTGGTAAAATTTGTATTTACCAACTACTATATAATTTGTGATTTTTAGTACATACATTTTTTCAGAATTTAATGATGTCTTCTTCACACTACAGCTGGTTATTTCCCAGTTAGTCTGTATCATAGAAGAGGTTTAGACATTTAGATGGTCATTGTGACATTTTCGTGAATAAATAAAGACCACTGTTGTTTTGATTTGGCAATGCAATGCTATATTGACATCTGTCATGATACAATAACATTGCTATTCTTTATGCTTGTGATTCAGAACTGTGAAATAATACAGTACTCACTTGTTTCTCATTCAGCATCACTGGTCATCAGTTGTTGTTTTTTTTCAGCTTGGTTAAAAAGAAATACAGTGTGCATTGACCAATGCTACAATACGCAGAAAATATTTTTTCAAAAACAAAAATGACTAAAAAATGTAGCTAAAAAATATCTCATAACAATTTTTTTTCTTCTTCCCCACCTCTACTTGTGAAGTCAGCTGTAATGTCGTTTTGTAAGTTCTGTAAAGTTAATTTCATGTTTCCATGGCAACTTGCCGGCTACAATAATTTTCAGTGCAATTTAGGCTGAATTACAGGAACTGTCATAGGGACACACTCAACACCGCTTTTATTAGAGGATTTCTGCTTTTGTATTACCAAAAAAGAAAAGGCCTAATCCACCAGCTCCTCTGAAGCACACTGTGATTAGTCCACATAGGCGTTTGCCTCACATGACGGCTTTGTGGCACGAGGAGACGTTTAATTGCTTCTGGAAGTTCATTATTGTGTGATTGCTGTGCTGTGAAATTGTTGAGGGCCTTATAATTGAAAATGAAAAATCACAACAAATTATTTTCTCGTTTACATGTGGGAAAAGTCAGAGAAGTTTAGGCAAACTTGCTTGCCACCGTCACATACTGTAAATGCATTTATATGGCTGTACTCAGTTAGTGCTGAATTGTGGCTTAGAAAAGGAAGAGGAAGCTACAGTTCATTGAGCATATAATCACTGAAATGGACATCTCAAGATGGTCTCAATTTTTGCTTTTACATTGATTATATGCTTAGCAATTGGTCAGAAAAGCCTGGAGTAGGGATGGGACGATTACCAGTTTCACTATAAACCACAATAAAATGTACTGACGGTTAGTATTATCGTTTAAAATGTAATTACCATTAAAACCGTGTTTGATTATCGCGATTTTAATAACTTATTTTAATTCTTCGAATATTTTTTTATTTGAGAAGGAATGACGTAAGACAGTGACCCTGCTCAGGAGATTTTCAGCCTTTTAAGGGCCTGTTCACATATCGCGTCTTTTGCGCGCTCAAGTTAGTTATTTCAAATGTAGGCGCGCGGTATGCACACTCATAATGGAAGCGACGCGCTCGTTTTTTCCAAGCGCGTCCGCGCCGCATCGAGATAAAAACATATCTACTTTTCAGAATTTCGCAAGCGCACCGTAGGTCACGTGACAAGAACCTTAACAACAACAAGCTTAGCAACGACAGACGCCTCCGGAGCGCAACCGCCCTAGCGCTTTGAAAAAAGAGAACGCGGCGCACCTATCGTTTTCTACGCGTTTTTAGGTGCTATATGTGAATCGGCCCTAAGAGGACCAAATCTGAGGTGTGGTCATATTTTGAATTTTACAAAAGTCCTGAGGGAAACTTAATTGAGGATGGTCACCCTGTCTGCAGAACATGCACAAAAAAAGTCGCTGCAATACACTTCAAATCTGCCGAGTTGTTTTGTGTGACCATCACCCACTGTTGTATAGCGAACGCAAGGCAAGTTAAAGGTTGTATCAGTGATTTCAGGCCCAAAAATAGATATCTAATCTTTCCTAACGATCCTGCCCGCCCCATATGCAGACTGTCAAAAAAACGTGTCTCTGTAGGCAGCCTAGGCTCTGAGATCTGCACACAAAAACAAATGGGTACAACCACCACTCAAAAATAAAATAAAGTGTTCCAACCAATCACCGCCAGGGGCGGGTGTTGTGAGGTTTTGAGCTCGTGCACGGCTGGACGCGAAGTCGGAGCAACACCCGATCCCTGTCGGTGATTGGTTGGAACACTGTTTATTTTGGTTTTGAGTGGTGGTTGTACCCATTTGTTTTTGTGTGCAGATCTCAGAGCCTAGGCTGTCTACAGAGATGCGGTTTTTGGACAGCATGCTTATGGGGCGGGCAGCTAGCGGATCGTTAGGAAAGATTAGACATTTATTTTTGGGCCTGAAATCACTGATACAACCTTTAACTTTGACCTCAATACCAAACCTACGTCTGGGAAATAATTGGGCACAAAATGTTGTTTTGAGTTGAAATAGTTTATCCCACTCACTTGAAATAAACGTGAAGCTTCCGCGAAGAAAAGTTTGTTGTTATGTTTTAAATCTTACCTGTTTATAAATCCATTTTGTACAGCGTACAAAACAATTGTCCAGACAAGATTATCACAACAATATTATCAAACTCTCTAAACAATAAATGAACTCTGATGTAATTTTCAATACAATAAAAAACGGAGACGCAAGACATTCGTTGTATTTGAATGAAACGAGAGCGCGTGTCCGTAGTGATACATGGATTTGCGCTGTGTTATAATGCGTTACTATTGACGACGGTCATTATAAGGAAGGAAATGCCACAGAATAGAATCTTGCTTTTAAAAGTGCATAGAGCTGCTTGTTTTATTTGTTGTTTGTCGTTTTTCATATATAAAACTTGTTGAAATGTTTTCAGTGTGAGCATCAGTTCTTTTTAAGCACTTTCGTCTCGTTTTAACAAAACCGCGATAATATTGATAATCACGATAATTTTGGTCACTATAATCGTGATTATAATCGTAATATGATGGGACACATACCGTCCCATCCCTAGCCTGGAACCATGCATCTTTTCTGTCTTTTGTCCCCAGTAAAGATGGAGGTGACATTATTTAGATGATGATTCGTCTGGTGAGCTGGCAGGCCGATTTAACACAGATTTTCTGCTTGCTGATCCCAGTGTCATCTCGATACTGTACATGCATGCTCAAGACTTTGCAGCATGTTTTCTCACCCCTATTTCTGCACCCTTGAGCATTTGCATTTCACGTATCCTTGCACACAGATTCATCACACTATTGCACTCAAAGGACATATCATCATTACAACTTTGAGTCAGGTCCAGTGGTCATAAATGGCGAACCACAACGATCACATTTCATACGTGAAATAGCATGCATTAGGTTCTAGGATGTCACATGCTCAATCCACTTAAAGTTTTGTTTCTTTATCTAGCTTGCTATCTGTTGTACAACAGATTTAGAGCAGATGTCTTAGGACAGGTTGCTCAGCATTGACTACTGGCCGTCTGCCTCTGTCCAGCCACAATATGGAAAGCAGTAATTTCCTCTCCTGAGAATATACTTCCCCCATTACCAGGTTCACTGCCTGCAGTGTTGCCAAGGCGATGAAATGTATCAGTCTGGACCCAAGTGGATTTGCAATTAGAAGAGCCAGAGGAAGTCTCCATTCGGCCAATCACATTTCCAGGTTTACATCAGTGCTAAACTCATAACCAGTGATAACGACATCTTTTATAGCACCCCACCATGCCACTATAATGGATAACAAAAAAGGCGATAGGATTAGGAGGACGCTAATCAGAGCCACAGATCTACAAAGAATTGGATTTTATTGATTAAAGCATGGGTCTTCAATGTCATCGCAAGCGGATGATAAGATCTCTTATTTACCAGGCAGACAGATAAGCAGCAACACATTGCCCTTGAGTTTAGTCCATGTGCAGATCGAGAGGTACCAATCCAAACCTTTTGGACAGGGTCCACTTACCTGTGCGACAATGTCTGGACTTAAAATGTTACCTTGTTTTGTGTGATTTGTTTGTTATTGTAGCAACAACAACAAAAAAATCTTAATTTATGCCCACTTTTATGTTAGGAACAGAAAACAGATGACAGAAGGCCAGCAGAAGGGACTGTCATGTTTTTAGCTGATAAATATAGCTGATTTTCTCCTTCATAAAGAAACGGGAGACAGTGTTGATCAACTCAAATGTGTATCTGTATCAAATTAATTTAACATTTTCTCATGGTGCATTAACTGGCATTTCTTTATTGTGGTTCTCAAATTGGTGAACGCACACAATAGGGTGTGACAGAAAATTTTTGTAATCGCAGAAAGTTTATTTAGCTAGAATATGTTTTATTGCAGATAAAGTTCCTATTACGACACAAAAATATTGCTCCTCTCATTCCACAATTACAAACACTTCTGTTGACAATACAGATGGGAAGAATTGGTGAGAACTGACAATTAATATGCCTTCATATTGAGTCACTCTCAACAAATGGACAATTTAATGAGAATGATCCTGAAAACAGTATTCAGGCCCATCCATTTCACTATAATAATCTTCATTACATGAATGGCTCTATGAAATACTTGTATTAACATGTGTTAAAATTGATTCTTCACATTATTACAGAATTTTTTATCAAATAAACATAACCTTGTTGAGTATAAGAGACTTCTTTCAAAACAATTCAAAAATCTTACCAACCACAAACTTTTAAATGGTAGTGTACATTTTGTGATTAATGACCAGCTACCAGTTATCTGTTATTTATAAAATGTCTCTTCTGATACACAGTGGAAATTAACATGAGAAAAGTTGTTTATTATTGTTGCAAATTATTGTAAGCTAAGTGATATCCTGCTTGTAGGCACACATTGTGATTGACGGTACTTGCAAATTTGCTGTGAAATCCATGATTGCCGAAATTCCATGAATGGATGGATATATCTGTGCAGTGTAATATTTTTGCACATTAGTGCCATAATCAGTGACAAAAACATGTTTAATACATCAGCTAATTATATGCTCTCTTACGGTTTTTGCCCCAGCAAATCAATTGCTGATGTACTGAATGCCTTAATAATCCAACCCTTAAGGTGATGAATGTGGCTTATGATGCTAGTTACTGAGCATCCCTGGTGCTTCAATAATTTGCTCGGCTAAATTGTAGCACAGCAGGAGTTGAAAAAGTCTTAAAGTGACTGGTAAAACAGCAAGATACTTTCTTCCCTTCCAACATGAGCATTAATACTGCTTTAAGAAACAATATATAAAAACTTGTAATATATTTCCTTTTTATTCTTCAGTGTTGACTGGGGAAGAGATCTGAAATGTTCAAAGGTGTTCGATGAACCTCATCCTGGAGAACTACCTCAGGTTTTATTTGTTACAGGCTCTGCAGTATCAGCCCATGAGAACAGTTATAGAGCATAACCATCTTATGAAAAATCCTCCTCCTCGAAGTCATTCATCACGGATTTGCCAAAGGAGGAAGACACGACTGCCGCGCTGCTCGCTGTGCCTCTATTATTGTCCTTTACTGATAAATGACAAGCTGAAACTTCTATGCAGCAGTACACAAATAAGCCCCACAGACTACTCCATTTAGGATTATAACCTGTGGATTGTGGAGAAAAAAAAAACTGTGTTGATAGTGTCAGTGGAGAGAGAATCCAATTGAATGTGACCAGAAACTAGACAAAGCTTTTTCTTCCTGTCTATAGATTAGAGGCAAATAGAAAGAGGCAGATCCAGACCAGTTCTATCATAGGGGGCGAAGGCAATGCATAGACCCGATAATGAGCTCTTTGTGTCCCTGTCATACCTGAAGTGAAGGCCTTGAGTCCTGGCGACCAAGCAGCAGTGACAAACTAACAATGACAAGATCTGGCCTCTGGCAGTGTGTCTGAATGCTTTTCTTCTTTGCCATGGAGTGTCACATTCTAATGGCTGCTATCGTCGGGAATCAAGTCAATTTGTTCCTGGAGTTTTATGGGTTGAATAAGTGGGAGTTGTTAACTAGGATCTGAAATATGCTTGGTGGTGTTTGCAACTTAAAAGAGAGCAATTTTTATTTCAACGTTAAAGCATTTGGTTTTGTTCAGAGTCATTTATTTCGTTCTTTATTTTCAGCTCCACATGAATATCGCAATGCAGCTGTCAAACAGACAGAGTTGTTACCTGCTCAAAACCCTAGCTTTTCTCACGCAATTGAGAGAAAATTATGAGCATGCACAGTAGAATTATATAAACTGTCATCAACTCAAAACCCATGAAAGTATTATATAATAAAACACAGAATAAAAAAACTCTTGGATGTCTTATCACTCTTGCATTGAACAGCCTAATTGCTTATAATGGGAGTGATGTAGTTGTCATGTCATGCTGTTCACTTTCACACTGCGATTGGCTGCTGTTTTATTCCTTTCCAAGTCCAACTGAGAAAACCTGCATTTTATGGCATATGAAAATTAAATGTCTAGAATTGTACACACTTATATATTAAATATTAGAATTTATATTAGTATGTTCATATTAACTTTATATTTTTGTATTAATATTACTAAAATATAAATTTGCTTGGTAACCTTAGTAAGATTCACCATATGGATGTGTTCATTTGCCAGTTTATTAGCACTCAACATCTTCTGCCTTTCAGCCATCATTAGTTCTGCTTTCGTTATTTAGGTCTTCTAGGCAAACATCATATAACAAAATTAATTATTCATAAGCATATTCTTTAATTTAGTAAAAAAGTGCACCTCATAAAACATTGGTTTTGCTTTCATTAATTGGTATTCATTTCATACTGGTAAATGTAATAATTATCCATACTACTAACAAACATTAAATAATTTATGCTTATTAAATTACAAAATATTTTCAGGGCTATATAACTTTTTGTCCTGCAGATGTTGAACCCTTTGCTGCTCGGTCCCCACAATTATAACACATGTATAAAACACCTGTAACCCTTTCCGAGTACAATCATAAACCTCATTAAAGTCTCAAAAGTCTCAAAAGTCAGAGCCCATTTTTCTTGTGCATATTGTATTTTCCCAATTATTTTAAACTGTGCTATATATTCCACTATTATACTTTAAAGGGGTCATATGATTCTTTAAATGTTTTCCATTTCTTTAAGTGTGTTATGGTTCTGTTTGTGCTTGTGATCTGGAAAGTTACAAAACTTATAGTCTCCCACAAAGCAATTTATTCTATATAGCAGAGAACACTGATCCAGACCTGCTCTAAAACGCCTCGATTGAATATTACTTCCTCAAACATCTACGTCATATGCATATGCAAAGAGCAAAGACGAGGCTTCAGTGTGTTTGAATGCGAAAGCATACATCTTTTGGTTTAGAGGATTTTTTCTTCAAACCATCCCCCTATTATATCAGAAAATAGTCAAATGGAGAGCGGACAGTTGTGTTGCTTTGTGAAAGTAAAAACAAAGATTTTTTTTTTCCTTAGGATGTGCGCCATATTATATGTCGCAATGTACAGCCCTGCATGTTAGTCTCATTCATTTCATATTTGAATTGACTTGAATTTTTTAATGAATAATGAATGTTATAAACCATGTTACATATACACTCACCGGCCACTTTATTAGGTACCCCATGCTAGTAACGGGTTGGACCCCCTTTTGCCTTCAGAACTGCCTCAATTCTTCGTGGCATAGATTCAACAAGGTGCTGGAAGCATTCCTCAGGGAGTTTGGTCCATATTGACATGATGGCATCACACAGTTGCCGCAGATTTGTCGGCTGCACATCCATGATGCGAATCTCCCGTTCCACCACATCCCAAAGATGCTCTATTGGATTGAGATCTGGTGACTGTGGAGGCCATTTGAGTACAGCGAACTCATTGTCATGTTCAAGAAACCAGTCTGAGATGATTCCAGCTTTATGACATGGCGCATTATCCTGCTGAAAGTAGCCATCAGAAGTTGGGTACATTGTGGTCATAAAGGGATGGACATGGTCAGCAACAATACTCAGGTAGGCTGTGGCGTTGCAACGATGCTCAATTGGTACCAAGGGGCCCAAAGAGTGCCAAGAAAATATTCCCCATACCATGACACCACCACCACCAGCCTGAACCGTTGATACAAGGCAGGATGGATCCATGCTTTTATGTTGTAGACGCCAAATTCTGACCCTACCATCCGAATGTCGCAGCAGAAATCGAGACTCATCAGACCAGGCAACGTTTTTCCAATCTTCTATTGTCCAATTTCGATGAGCTTGTGCAAATTGTAGCCTCAGTTTCCTGTTCTTAGCTGAAAGGAGTGGCACCCGGTGTGGTCTTCTGCTGCTGTAGCCCATCTGCCTCAAAGTTCGATGTACTGTGCGTTCAGAGATGCTCTTCTGCCCACCTTGGTTGTAACGGGTGGTTATTTGAGTCACTGTTGCCCTTCTATCAGCTCGAACCAGTCTGGCCATTCTCCTCTGACCTCTGGCATCAACAAGGCATTTCCGCCCACAGAACTGCCGCTCACTGGATGTTTTTTCTTTTTCGGACCATTCTCTGTAAACCCTAGAGATGGTTGTGCGTGAAAATCCCAGTAGATTAGCAGTTTCTGAAATACTCAGACCAGCCCTTCTGGCACCAACAATCATGCCACGTTCAAAGTCACTCAAATCACCTTTCTTCCCCATACTAGTGCTCGGTTTGAACTGCAGGAGATTGTCTTGACCATGTCTACATGCCTAAATGCACTGAGTTGCCGCCATGTGATTGGCTGCTTAGAAATTAAGTGTTAACGAGCAGTTGGACAGGTGTACCTAATAAAGTGGCCGGTGAGTGTATATTGGTTTATAATGTGATCAGCTGTGGCTACTGTTGATGCTGGTAACTCAAATTAATGCGTTTTAAGATCTAAAAGATATCTAATATCCTTTATCAAATATCAAATTACATGTTTTATATTTTTCAGTGCTTGCTTATGCATAAATATATTGAATTTGAATTGTGTTTCCTGTGTTGCTTTGTTTATTTTACTCCATTTGCTTGTTATACTGTTTTTTCGGATTGGTCTGGATCAGTTGTATTGAGGCATTAAAAAACTGACTGTGATTGTGCCTATAAATATTTTAATTCAGTGCTACAAGGTTTCCTAAACACAAATCTAAGAGTAAAGCCCTGTTACTGTGTCACTTCTTTTCTATTTATACTAATTTCTTCTCTCCTCTGTCTCAAATCATTTGTCAGTGACTGCACAAAGCTGGCCCAGTCCAGCTCTGTCATGGAAGAGAGAGCCAGCTGACTACTGTGAGTTATGACGTGTCGGGAATGACATGTGATGTGGTGTTGACATCTGTTAGCGAAAGCTTCTCCGAAAAAAAAAGCTTCTCTCTGAGAAACTGCCTCTGCGCTATAGATGGAAGCTGACTGCCAATGAAGGACAGAGAAAGAGAGAGAGGACTTTTGCAGCACAACAAATGGAAGCTGACTGCAAAGCAAGGGCAGTGAAAGAGGACAAGTACAGGGCATTAACCTTCCTTTTGCTGTTTTTTATTTTTTTGAGAGAGGGAGGATATTATGAGAAATTAAAAATTTAAATCAGACCTGCAAAACCTGTGCCTTTCAAGTTTCAGACTGTTGGACTTATTTAATAGCAAGGGGTGAAGCAACCATGTCAGGTGTCATTCATATTCATAAGGAAAGCTATTAAATTTTAGAAATCTGTTAACTGGCTAGCCTTAAGTCAACAGATCCAACAGAGGTGACACATACTAAACCTTTTTTCAACAGGGTTACAATGTTCTTTCTAGCTGTACGCTAGTTTCCAATCTTCCAGATTCAGATGAAGGCATTTATACCGCCCTCATATTTACATATGTCATTTGTTGTGTATCCAAAACCATTAATTTATTCATTTGTTGTTGTACAGCTAATATTTTGCCATGAAATGGAAATGCATCTATTTTCTAAATGCTTCTTTTGATCTTATTGTGAACAATTCATCCAAGCATAATTGATTTAATTATTTTTGAGCTTGTAATTTTAAATCAAACCTCGATCTTCCAGTGAAACGAAAGACTCTGTGGCATATGCTGATCTTCTCCAATCATTTAGTCTGCTTAAACTCCACCCCTTTCTCACAATCCACTGCAAGCTCACATTCAGATCTGCCTCCATCCAATCAACAACCGATGGATAGAACTCTGGCTCGCCTTACTTTTTCTTTTTTCCTTTGCAATAATACATTTCGCTCGGATGTATGTCACAATACAGAAGAAAATATATTACACAGCTTCAGTTTCATTGTGATATTAATGGTACCGCAACAAAAACAGCCTAATTCTAAGAGTGGGAAACAGGGTCGAAAATAGTAATGTGTAACTAATTTATATATAATTTAAAAACAATCGGTTTGAATAAATGATTCAATGACTCATAAATACTTCTCTTGTTTCGTTACTGGATGATTCAGCGTTTTTGAACAAATCTCTTGAATGATTGATTCAATGACAAATACATTTTTTAAGTCACTTGTCACCATCCACTGGTGCAACGATGTAATTATTTGAAACATCAAGTTACTTTCTAAAGGTGATTTACTCTATTTTGTTACCGTAGACATAAGTGTTTATATCCTAACTATAAGCTTTTAGCCCAGTACTTCTGTGATAATTTGAATTATTGTAACACAAATAATGATACTGTGTGGTTGAAAAGACTGTGAAGCTGTTTCATACCTATACATGACAATGATAGCACCAAAGCAGATTTTAATGTTCGCTGTGATCATACTTTCCAAAGGTTTAATAGACATAGCTGAATCGCTGTCATTTAGTAATAAAATTGAGTGGGTATTTAAATCGAGATTGCAATCTTTAATGATTAATCATGCAGCTCTACCTTATTATAAAAAAATTTAAATAATGTTAGCCCTGAAACATTGGTATAACACAATTCAAAGACCTGTAATGGTTCCTCAGGAAGGGTAGCATCATGTAAAGGAATTCAAACCTTAGATGCAATAGACATGCTATTGCAGAAACATCCTTGAATGTAGATGTTGTGCGCGTATATGTCTTTCAGTTCATTTTTTATTTTTAAATTCTTGAAGTCTTCCCTTCATTGCTACTAATAGCACTTTGTGCCATGGCAGTTATGATAATTATTTATTTAGAGTTACGCTGGAGGGAGCTGCCATGCAGAGCGGGTGGGGAGAACATGAGCGTGTGATGGAGGATGACATTAATGTGCTATTAAAGCTTCTACCCCCTGAGCAAAGTGTCACATTCGCCACGGTGAGCTCAAGAACGCACACATGCACACAATGAGATGAGTCATTTGGAGGAGGTCACTCTAATGCTGTATAAGTTAGTTGAGAAATGACCTGTTACCCATAGCCATTTGGAATCTCACACTGTATAGGCCCACATTAGTAATGCAAGTAGTCATTTAACTGATGCTTTAGTATAAAGCAACTCTTATTATCTGGTTAGTCCCCCTTGGAGCAAGCTGGGGTTAATAGCCCAGTTCGTGGGTGCAATACTTGTTTGTATATCTGCTGACAGTGAGAAAATTGTTTAAAATGGTGTGTGTATATTTGTATATTGATATAAATAAAATAAAAAACATTTATTTTTATTTTTATGATTGTATAAGGCAACATTTTATTTAGGTGATGTTACAAGCATATTTATTTATTTATTTAGAATGTATTACAAGTGGCAGTTTTATATACTTAAAAAAACCTAGCAATAATAGTGCAATTTAATTTTCAAAGATTTTCAGGTAGGTTTTGAATGAGTTGCATTTAAAATCCACTTGGCTCAAAAATCCGAGGGGCATATGCTTCTTTTAGTTTGAATGAGCATGGTACTTATGTGTGTGACAAATTAATTTCTAAAAGTACAATATTTCCTTTAAGTCTCTTAATTCATATGAGCTCAAATTTAAGCTCAAGCTTAATTTGCAGTAGGCCTATAGCATGTCTCAATTTAGCTACTTGAATTCCTCGTCAGTTATTTAGAAATGTTTACTTTCAGTTCTGTTGATTGTTTAGGATGCCAAGCTGCTATAGTGCCATTGGTTGTTTAAAGTACTTCAAATTAATTTATCCAGTCTAAATTCATACGCAAGCAAAATATCTGACTTGGAATACACCAAATACTGTATGAATGCAGCAGCTTCACTTGCTGGTGCTCCAATGGATGACACTCTCCATGGTGCTGAAATAATCTCTCTCTGCTACAGCAGGGGAGACAAAAGCTGCAAATCAGTTGCTGGAAGCCTTTGCTGGAATCACATGGAACAAAACATTACACAGTTCTCGCTGTGCTGTGCCATGTCCTGTTCTAAGTCTGTTCAAACACTGAAATACTACTAAAGTCAATCCCTGTGGCTGCTGCCTCTTAATGTAAGCAGCTTTCTTTGAGTCTAGCTAGTGAAGTATTACGAAAGGAACCGGTGTAAAGCAACGCACTTTAAAAGTGACTCGGAAATGTTGCTGATTGATGTTGTACTATTGTGAACTTGAAAGTGTGTTTTTTCTTGAGTGCTGCTTTTCATATTCTATGCTGTCACAACTATGTGCCTCCTATATAAACATCTTATTAGGATCTCAGATACATTTTAACATCAGGTTTTTAAGGTCATGTTCTTCATGTAGCACACCTATTGTCTGGCTGTCGCTCATATAGGCTTACACAGACTTTGCTCTAACAGTCCTTTGCGCACAGAGCACCAGAAGCATCCGCTTAGTAGATCTAATACTGCTGGAGCTAAAGCTTCAAATGATTGTCACGTCCTGTCAGTTTATGGCCATTAAATTGAGTCTGTGGCAGTGCCACATTTTGCAGCTGAGGCAGGCTGGATTAACTAGCTCTAAATAAAGCTTAGAGGAGACCTGGAATCTGTGTTTTTATTTTTATTTTACATTACTGACATAGTTAAATCTCAACCTGACCATCTTGGTCATTGTCAAAAGGCAAATGAGATGCTGAAGTGTAGAAATTACACCATTCCACTTGATTGAGTACATGTTTCTTTTATTTATTTTACAGATCTGAGGTGGGTTATCCATTGTTGCTTTCAGTATGGCTATAAAGGGCACACAAAATTGTATTCAAAATCTCATTAAACACATATAACATTAAATAAAGCACATAAAGAGTACCCGAGATTACCATTGTCATACTTTGTGTTGTTGTACAGCCTCAACATCACAAAAATAGAAACCGTTTCTAAAATAGAATAGCCTTGTATTGCCAATGCAGCAGGGTAGGACAAAAACTCTGATTAACATGGAAAAGATACCTTTTATCTTGTCTCGCGTCTGGTTAGGACTTTAATTCCACAAAGTCCACTTAAAGTAAAAGATTGCCGTATACTGTATATTCAATATGTATACTCTAAACAGAGAATATCTTTATAATTGTATTGTGACCCCGATGTCAATTTAACCTTGTATTTCCAGGTCCTTGCTGATTCCTGACCAGAGTTGTTGCAAAAAGTGATGCTGACAGATGTCAGCCCGGTCTCTCCGGAATATCACCTGTCACCTGTTGGTATTCCTGCAGGAAATTTGACTTTCTAACAGAGAGACAGACCATCTCCTATTAACATATTACTCATATTTTCATCTATCAGGCAGGATTATGCGCCATCATTAGTCATGATTTTCTTGCTTGCCGGCTGCCACTGAATTTTATCCCCCACACTACGCTGTCAATGGAACATCTCAGCTGGGGAATGATGAATAATGTCTGTGTCTCTCAGAGTGTCCATGAAACACAGGCGTCTGTCTTGCTTTGTTTACCCCTGACTAACAGTACCATGTAGAGTCAGCTCAGAAGCGAAGGCAATCTGCTTTCATGATCAATAAGCCTGTGGGACAGACAGGATGCACCACGCCGCTCTGGTCTGCTTTTTTCTTTGCAGTCATTCATTTTTGGGAGAAAACCAATTCAAGAAGGCACTTGATTAAATGAGATGTTAGCGTTTCGCCTCCCCGCTCTCCCATGACTCTTTTCCGCAGTGGCTGAGAGCTGCTCATTTATTAAGGGAAGAATCACATCAAATTCTGCTAAATCAAACGAAAGTGCCGTATGTGGTGCGAACAACATTCATTTTGTGTCATCATCTCGGCATGATCTGTCTTTAAAGATTTGTGTTCATTTGCGAAACTTTGTGTTAACCACATAATGACAGAAGGTGATTTTCAGCAAAACCTACAACATAATTGGGAATGCACTAAACGGCATATTTTCTAAATTGATTAGACAGTGGGTTGTCTGAATGACTATTTAACTGCTCTTAAAGAGATTTCACTTTTCCTGATTCTTCTGAGAAAAACGTTCTTTTGTGGAACACAAAAGAAGATATTTTTGAAATATGTCTCTTTTTGAGATGTTTTCTGGACCCCAACTTTCCACTTTTTGCATGAATGATTTGGCCAGGTCTCACTCTCTGTTTTACGGAAGTCACGAAAGAAAATGCAAACAAATGTGTCCCACTCCTGACACATCCTCTGACAAACAGATGAATAAATAAAACAGACCACGATTGTCATTCTAACTTGAACTTGGTTTTATGTCTTAAAATAATGTGCAATTGAAATTGTTTTTGCAAAAAAAAAGATCTAATTCTTATCTAATTCTAATCACGATATTAATAAAGTAGCATAGCGGTTTTGGATTGAAAATGAACATATATTCTACTACAGACCAGGGTGGTCTTTCCCAAATCCACCGTAAGCCTATGCTTCTGAAAAACGATATCTGGTTCAATACGTCACATAGAATATATATTTAACAAAACAGTAAAGGTTCAATACACTACCTGATTAATCTTTGTGTTTATTACCTTATGGAGTAACAAAATGAAAATAAATCATTTCCCCTTGTTTTCCCTCAATGTGTCCATTAAATGGTTGGAAACACATTGTGAGACACTGAACAAAAAAACAAGAAGATACAATGCGGTAGACGTCATCTGAATGTGTGCAAGTTAAAAAAAAAACATATTTGGAATCGACAGTAGCCTAACAGCATTGCTGGTCACCGGCATAAGGTATGTTTTGCACACTGGGACCAGCATGGGTTGCTGGTTGCTGGTTGCTGGTTTGCTGGATCTCAGCATGGGATGCTGCAGTGCTGGTGGACCAGCATATGTTGTCTTTTGGGTCCTGGAATTATCCCAGTATGACCACAACAAAACTTGTATTTGTGTTACATATGTTTCCTAGTGTGTGTTCATAGTTAAATAAAGACCAAGACAATTTTCCACATTTATTTGAATAAATTAAATTAATAAAGGAAAATGTTGCTGGTTAAATGTTTACTGCTACACAGGAAAATCCTCATTGTTAAACAAACACTGCTCAGTTTTCATATGGTCCCAATCTATAGAGTAAAAGTAACACTAAGGTAATGCTGCAGTTAGTGAAATAAAATAGATTCACTCAACAAGTGATGATTGAGCATTAGTGATGACACCTGTGGTTAGCAGAATCACTGAAGATAAGATGAACAGAAACACAACAACTACAACTGACTTACAGCCACACAACCTTAGATTACTCTCTCTCTCTCTCTCTCTCTCTCTCTCTCTCTCTCTCTCTCTCTCCTTCGTGCATATTAATCAAAATGAATTGATATGAAGGTAAAAGGTCGGAAGAGTGAAGTTTCACGTGGAGGATTCTGAGATTTTTTTTCCTGAATTAACCTACCACTGGGTGTGAAATTTTTTAAAAAAATAAATAAATAAATAAAACCTTGCCTAATCCTCTCTTAAAAGCATTCCGCACATTCAGCTGACATAAACCATACTTTCAATAAACAAAAAAACCTATCCAGTGATGAAATGTTTTCTGTGTTGACACAAATTTTGTGCGATATCCTAACCATCGGGATCATAGACTGTGTCGGGATAATCATACAACGCGTGCAGTACACGTCCGAATCGTGAACTAATGACTAATTTGAACCGATTCATTTTAATGAATGGTTAAAACCATAGACATAATATAGAGATGCTCTCTATTATGTCTATGGTTAAAACAACTGATCTATTCAACACTGAACTCACAAGACGTCACTGTCTGAATCGGTGTATAACAAATCGGTAGCAAAAGGTTCCATTTATTAAACTCTAGTTAACTGCATTAGTTAACATTAGCTATTAATAAACTGCACTTCTACATCATTTATTAATTTATTAATTAATATGTATTATTTATTAATCTTTGTTAATGTTAATTTCAACATTTACTAGCCTATATTAATAAATGTAGTAAAAAATTAAGTTTATTAGCAATAAAGTAATAAAGATTAATCAATACAGTAACAGATGTATTGCTCATGGTTAATTCGTGTTAGTTAATACATGAACTACTGTTAACAAATCAAACCACCTCTTAAAATGAGAACGTAAGTGTGCTTACCCCATTTTTTTTAATAAGAGTGGTTAGCAAGATTTAGCCTTAATAAACTAAAGTATTTTCAGGTTATTAAAAAATACCTAAAAAAATAATTTAGTTTAGACTGGAGTGAGGTGAAACCAGGAAAAAAGCACAAAGCAAATTGTTGTTGTTGTTGTTGTTGTTAGCTAGCCACTCATTTTATTCAATAGTATATGGTAGACAATTAGACTATTAGTTAACTTTTTAATATTGATATGATTATATAAAAAATTATTATCAGGTCTAGCAAAGAAGGATTTTATCTTACAAATCTATGAAATCCAGTTGAAAAATCATAGCTTTTTTTGAAAAGAGGGGAATAAAGAATGAGTGTCTGTCGGCCACCACCGAATACAATTCTTGACCCAGGAAAAACCCTGTTCTTGTTTCCAATACACTGCTTGCAAACAGACAGCTGCCTATACTCATACTCAACAAGACCGCAAAACCATGCTGGTGAAACAGCGTAACCACCTCAGTTTAGCTTGAGAACAGCAAAAATATGCTGGTCCACCAGCTAGACCAGCACTATTACATGCATAAACCAACCTGGACCAGCACTTTACCACCATAAACCAGCCTGGATTCCATGTTGGTTTATGCTGGATTTTTCAGCAGGGATTGTCTACATTTTTTTGATTGAGGGTGGTGAATTTGTTGCAAAAGTAGTGCTTTGATGGCTGGAGCAGTGGTGCTTTAAAGGGGATGAATATAGAGAGGGTTTCAGTGTGCTGACAGTCTGGCAGTTACAGTTACTAAACTCTAAAGAGCAGACACTGCCAGCATGCTAAACCCCTCTCTGAGAAGCTTCATCCCTTCCATTGCAAAAAAAAATAATTTATATATATATATATATACTTTATAGAAATGAAATACCTATTATTATTGCAATATTTGTTCTCAACAACCAATTAGAAATGCCACTTATATAATGCTTTTTGCACCAATATCTAACTGTTCAAAGCTGCCCCGAGATCTGCAGAAACGTCACTAGTAAAGAGGCAGAAGTCCCTTCTGATTTGCATTGTTTTAGCTGCCTCAATAACAACTTGATTCCTCTTTAGCAATCACACCAATGTTTTCCTCTTCGTTGTACACTGACACACACTACCGTTCATAAGTTTGGGGTCAGTAAGTTTTTTTTCTTTTTTCTCATGCTCTACAAGGTTACATTTATTTGATCAAAAATACAGTAAAACAATAATATTGTGAAATATTGTTACAATTTAAATTTTGTAACCATTTTATTTATTTATGTAATTTAATTTAATTTAAATGTAATTTAATAAATTAAATGTATTCCTGTGATGGCAAAGCTGAATTTTCAGCATCATTTCTCCAGTCTTCAGTGTCACATGATCCTTGAGAAATCATTCTAATATATATTGATCTGGTGCTCAAGAAACATTTCCTAATATTATCAATGTTGAAAACGGTTGTGCTGCATTGAATGTTTTCAGAATTCTTCGATGAATAGAAAGAGCAGCATTCATTTGAAATATAAATCTTTTGTAAATGTGTTAACTATCCCTTTTGATTAATTTAATGTGTCCTTGCTGAATAAAAGTATTAATTTCTTTCACACACACCCACAAAATAAAATCTTACTGACCCCAAACTTTTTGAACAGTAGTGTTGGTATGAAGGAGAACCACAATATCCGGCTATATAGTTTGAGAGAGGAAAAGTGAGGATGTGAAACACTTTAGGATGAGAAGTGTCATGTTTGTTTGGGCTTCTTTGCTGCCATCTTCCAGGGCAAAATTCAGAATGCAGTGTCAGCATCATTTCTTCTGTTTATCCCCCCGCACTGGGGCTCATATAATCTCACAAGAAAAAAATTGTTTCAAAATGAGCTGTGCCTTCTTGAACTGATCTGTTTACATAAAATGCATGCCATCCTTTTATCTTTGAGCTGCAATAGTAATCCCTGTATAGTTGGCTGGCACTTTCAGATTTATTTTATATTTATCTGATTAAAGTGTTCTGGCACTGTTGTTAGGAGACAACGGTACAGGAGCATTCCAGATTACAGAGTAATGTTTGAACTATTGGAGTGCATTAAAGTGGAGGAGCAAACAATCTGGATTGGTTATCGTGGTTCTCAACATATAGCATAAAATTCCTTTTAATCCGCGTATTTGTACTATTTTGTAAAGTCTGTAGGGTATAGGGATACTGTAGGAAAAATGTAGAAGATGAAACTGATTAACAGTGAAAGCCTTTACTAATGCAACAAATCTGCAAAGAGTGACTTCAGGTTCACAACAGGAAAGTCAGACATTTTGAAAGTAAAGGAACATTAAATTGTGTCGCCTTAGTTTTAACAATCATAGATTTGAGAGTTTGAAAGGTTCAGGTTGTGACAATCTCATTTGAAGATATTTGTCTTAAATGAAGCCTCGGGGGTAACAACGTCCCTGGCTCTTGTGCTTTTAGGCTAATGCAACTTCAGCTAGCTATTTTCATCTTGCTAACGATCTGTGGCACAGACAACAAGGAAGGGCCTCCTGGGAAAGGGAGAAAAAAAAAGTTTTTTTCTTTCAGTAATGCACTCAAAAACTTGGAGCAGAGAGACATGAAACTGGAGTTATGTAGGGCAGCTCGTGAATGGAAAAGCAACCAGAGGCCATAAATTTTTTCAAGGATTTAAAATAATAATAATAACAATGCATAGGATATTTTTAAACCTCAGTCTCAGAATTCAATGAGTTCTGGTACTTTTTCATCCTTCCTACACCCAGCCTATATACTTACAGTCAATCACCATTAAGAACCCTGAATGAAGTGACCAAACTCTGAAAATCAATACTTAATGGGCTTTGACCTGAAGTGAATTCAGATGAAGATGTTAATGCTTTCTGTTTCTCGCTACACAGGGCTGAAAATCCGCGAAGTGACGATCAATGTTACTAGGCAGCAGGTGGAGGATTTCCATGGTCCAGAAGACTACTGGTGCCTGTGTGTGGCCTGGAGTCACCTAGGAACCTCGAAGAGCCGTAAGGCCACAGTGAGGATAGCCTGTGAGTATGCTTGATCACAACTCTAGTGCATAGAAAAAGACAAATGCGAAGATATAATTTAATAAATTTGAGGGTCTTGGGTATCAAAAAGTTTGAAAATACCCCTTGTATTTAACGAATCTTTTAAACAATTCGATTTTATTTCTCCTTTAGAATTTTGTCTCTTGAAACTGATTTAGATAAAAGCTTGCAAGCTAAATCTGAAATGCACCTACAATTGAAACTACACGTGATCACGTTTTCAGGCTTGTTCGACTTCATGCAGCGTTGTGCTGACCGATTGGCTGCTGACTTGAAGCAGTGCATGGCGGTCAGGAATTTTGTCCAACTTGAGACCGCGCCGATGGCATGTGACTGTGACGCAGGGCATCAAAGTACCGCGAGAGCGATTCGAGATCAGACGACTGACTCAGTCTGCGCAGCTTCTCAAGAGCGGCTGCATGAGCTATGATGACGACACAGCTGTTCTACGATTGGCCGCATGACAACGATCACGTGTGTTTCGTGTTTATTCTGACACCTTCAGTTACACTAATGCTCACAAATCTCTAAAACAAAATAAAACAAAAACGGATAAGAAAAAAAATAGACCCCACTGCATTGGTATTTAAATAGTATATGCTTATGTTAAACTTTATTCTTGTACAAACAGATGCTGTATTAAGCTGTACATAAAGTATTGAATTAAAATGTCTCTGAAACATGTGTGTATTTGACAAATATAGAATTTAAAGTATGCAAATCACTACGGGAGAAAATTCAAAAAGTGTCCGACTTCACGTCTCCGTTTTCAGCTCCTCCCCGACAGCACGCGGCAACTCTTGGTTACATCCAGCCGCAGCTGAAGTCGAACACACCTAACATGTTACCACATGGATTTCACATGGGAACTGTTCCAAAACCACATGTTTCCCATCTGCAAAGTATGTGTTTCACATGTGTTCCACATGTAACCACGTGTGGTTTTTCTGTAACGTAATATAAATGCATAGATGTAAAAGGGGCAAGAATCTGTTTTATGTGTTCTGTTTACAATTTTTTCCTTAATGCACTTAATGTGTTAAATCTAAAGGCATATGTAGATTTGCCATCTATTAACAGCTTTATTTACTATTTATTATTATTTTCTGTGATCATCATTATCATCATTTATTATTGTTTTTAAGAATTATTATGTTGTATCATCATCAGTTGTTATCAATTCACAACTTTATTCCACTTGAATACAGGGAGCATTATTTGTATCCTACCTGAAGCTGGACCATTTTTTGACATTTTTTTTTCTAGTTTTTCATTTCTTCAAATTGAAAGATTTTTGCATTGTACATAAAAAAAAATATCTATTGCTGTATAAGCACAGTGAGGATGAGGCAGAACTGTCCAACTGAACTGAACCAACGACACCTGCAACTCTAGCAGATGGCCGGAGCACCATTGAGAATGTCTGCACTCTGCAGCTCTTTTGCCCTGCCTTTCTAAGGTTGCCAAAACGAAAGGCAGGGGGCATAGAGAGTGCAGCATGCTGAGCAGTGAAAGCGATTGGCATAGATAGGCCAAATATCGGCTTGCACTCTGCCCGCTGTGACAGCTGCCTCTTATCTTTTCAAACAGACCTTCGCAAAAACTTCGAGCAGGATCCTCAAGGGAAGGAAGTGCCAATCAAGGGCATGATTGTGCTGCATTGCCGTCCCCCAGAGGGAGTGCCCATGGCAGAGGTAAGACCCGTCTCTCAGCCTCTGACATCATTCCCACAGGGAGGATATCTGGGAAGGGCAGTACATGCTCTCTGCTGACTGGAAAAGAGCATCAGCGCTTTTTTAAACATCTATACTAAGTGATGCCTGTTTCTGTGCTTGTTCATCCAGATAATTGTAATTTACTCACGTCTCATGCCGTTACACACCTGTATTACTTTCTTTCTTCTATGGAACACAAAAGAAGATATTTTAAAGAACTGCTTTGGCACCTTTATATTGAAAGTCAATGGGGTCCAAAACAACATAGGAACATAATGACTTGCATTGTTGGAACAAACACTGTGATATTTTTCAAACTATCTTCATTTGTGTTTCACGTGAAAAAGAAAGTCATGCAGATATTTTAAAGAAACTATTTTGGTCCATATAAAAAAGTCAATGGGGTCTAAAAAATATAGGACCGTAATGACTTGGACAAATTGGACAAAAAATAACAAATTATTTTCAACAATATCTCCTTTCCTGCGCCAGACAAGGAAGTGAGTCATACAGGTTTGGAATGACATGAGGGTGAGTAAGTGATGGACAGATTTCATTTTTTAGTGAACTGTCCCACTTACAGTGCACTGACTGTTGTCATCAAATTTGATGAATTGATTTCAGTTCAATGCGCGTTCAAGGGTCAGTCAAGGGTCAAGTAAGGGACAAAACCGACAGGTGCACTTATCATTGATTATGAGCAGGCAATATATCCATGTACGTGTGTGTGTGTGATTATAGTAGGATTTGGTTCTTGGCAGCCATCAATGCTTTGTGAATGATTCAGTGATGAAATGGAAGAGCTCTGCCAGCGTCTGTCTATTCGAGTGCACGTTGGACAGAAACTGAGGAAATCTGGGAAGTACTGGAAGACAAGAATCTCCCTTCAAGTACTTTGTCAACATAAATGAAGTCAGCTATAAGAGGTGCTAGTGAATAATGTAGAGTGCAGACCAGCAATTGGCGATCGGGTCCATTCCAGCACACCTTCGCCATGAAAAATTTAAATACAAGCTGTGAGGGGGAGTGCAAAGATTTATATGGCATCATTTTACCAGCATGGTGGATGCTAACTCTGTCTCTCTTTCTCTCTCACCATCTCTTTCGCTCTGTCCTTGTGGACTGTGTTTGTGGTTTTAAACTGTCATAAACACCCCTTCTGAGAAATGCTCTGTAGGATTTCTGTGGTCACAAAGCTAATGAGACTCATATCTTTCTGGATAGAGTCAGTTTGTCATCACTGTTGGCTCTTAGGATAATTAACCAGCCTGATTTCTGTTCTAATAAGTAAACAAATACCATTGTGTTTTGAAGTAAATGCGGTTGCTGGTCATTGTTACTTTGCATGCATTCTTATTAGGCAGAATGTCTGAGCTGCTTTATTTTATACTACAAAAGTGTATGGTGTGTTATATAGCCCAGCTCCAAAAACAGACAAAAAGCATAATAAAAGTGATCAAGATGACTATATTGTAAGTTGTCTGTACTATATCCTCTTCATTTAATAGCGTTGTGTGAGGAAGAGACTGAAATTTAAGCCCTTATTCATTGATAATCTTCCCTCTCTTCACACAAAGATATCAGGCTTATAAAGACAGTTGTAATATTTAGAAATAATATAGCACACAAATCATATGGATCACTTTCATGATAATTTAACCCTAAAGCTTGACATGAAAGAATAGTGAGACAAATAAAATGTTTGGAAATAAAACAGTTTATTGAACCTTTAAACAAAATTATGTTTTTTGTTTTTAATATCTTATTTGATACATCTGTTCCCCTTCAGGGACTACCGCTGCGTGTAATCGCAGTGGGAACACCCCCCAGCGTAGCGCGTCTGAATAATGAATGAAATCAGTCAATGGAGAGAATGAGCGTACGGCGAGTGACGTCATCGACCAGGAAGCTATAAATATCCCCTGAATACACAAGCCGCCAGCTTCTGTCACTTCAGCAGCGCTCTGTGTGTGTCTGGAATCTTTCAATTGTGTTTGTCTGTTTTAGTCAGGAGTTTATCACTATATATATATATTTATATATAAAAAAAAAAACCAATATGAGCGAGCAGTATAGAAAGTGTGCTCCCCCCTGTACTAGATACATCACGGGTGGGGATTCACACGAGTTATGTGTTGCTTGTTTAGGAATGCAGCATGCCCAGTCGGCTCTCGAGGGGGTCGATTGTGTGCATTGCGAGCGTTTTCCTATTAGAACTCTGCGCTCGCGGCGATCGCTCTTCGAGGAGAGCGGTATGCTGCGAGCTCCCCAAGGCTCGGGTCCCGCTTCTGTTGAGGCAGGGCGGCGGCGCTTGTCTTGGGGTTCGCAGATGGATCTCACCGGCGACGTTGAGACGGGCCCCGCCCTATCTCAGCCATCTCCGGCGGGATCCAGTGCCTCTCGCCCGGCTCTGGAAGCACGCGCTGCGGCGGTTACTTCTGCCCGGGTGGAGGCACATGATGATGTTGAATTGAGATTATCCAGTTCCGAGGAGCTGGATATCGATAGTGTTGCATCAGAAGATACAAGTTTGTCACATTATACTGCTAATGAGGAAGGGCTGATGGATGTTTTATCTCGGGCTGTTGAAAAGCTCAGCATTGAGTGGCCAGCTGATAGGCAGGAGTCTAGAAGTAAAAGCAAACTAGACGATAGATTTCTGTCTGCTCGACCTCAGCCCGCTCGTCGGTGCCTACCGTTTTTCCCTGATCTCCATGCTGAGGTTTCAAAAACCTGGGTTAGACCTGTTTCTAGCAGAATTTACACTAACCAGTCTAATGCCTATGGTAACATTGTTAGTGCTAAATCTGAGGGGTATGTGACGATGCCGAGGGCGGAAGAGACGCTCGCTAGCTATCTCTCTCCTGCTTCGTCGTCCTCACTTAAAGCACTGACTCTTCCATCCAGACCTTTAAAAAATACATCTGCGCTCGTAGGGAAGGCTTACTCGGCGGCTGGTCAGGTGGCTGCATGTATGCATACTATGGCCATTTTGCAGGCTTATCAAGCCGACCTGCTTAAAGATGCTTGTGAAGGGGGGGAAATTTCTGCTGATATGATCAATGAGCTGAGGCAGACCGCTGATCTCACTCTTCGGGCCACCAGGGAGACAGCTAAATCTATTGGTCGGTCTATGGCAGCCATGGTGGCCACAGAAAGGCATTTATGGCTGAGTCAAACTTCCATGAAGGAAAAAGATAAATCTCTTCTTTTAAATGCTCCAGTTTCGCCTGCGGGTCTCTTCGGTGACGCTCTTCTTTCTGTCACCGAGAGGTTCCAGGAAGAGAAAAAACAGGCGGCTGCTTTTCATAAATTTATTCCCCTAAAAGTACGTGTCGCTGGGGCTGCTGAACGAAAAGGGCAGTCCCAGCCGCCGAGTTCATTCTCTAGCAGAGCGCAGCAGAAGCAGAGTGTCGCGTCTCGTGCCCCCCCGCAGAGAAATTGGAGGGACGAGGCGGGGCGCTCTCCGGCGCGGCCTTCTCGGGGCAGGACTGATCTGAGGACAGTCATTGTGGCCAGAAAGGCCGCGTCGAAAAAATCCTGACGTGCTGAACGTCAGGACTCTGAGGGTGGTCCCCATCGGGAAAGACTTGAGTTCACCACACAAAAACATGGTGCCCTGTTTTTCTCGATGCCCTCAGGGGTCTGTTCTACTAACCCTGCCTATACAGGGCGTAGAGAGACTCGGCGAGTGCTTTCCCGAGGGACGCTCGCCCCCTCTGAGGAGGGTTGTGGAGTGCTCAGGCCAGTTGTTTCCTGCCAGTATGTTACAGGGCGCTGTGTCTGTCACTCGGGATGTTCATCCAGAGGCCAGCCTCGAGAGGCTGGTTCCCTTAGTAGAGTTCCTGGCGGAATGGGAAATGCTTCCCAATGTTTCTCAGTGGGTCCTGAATACTATAAAGAACGGGTACGCTATTCAGTTCAGAACGCGTCCACCTCGTTTCAGAGGGGTTCTGCCTACACTGGTGGGCCCCGAGCAGGCTCTGGTATTAGAACAGGAGGTAAAAACTCTGCTACTAAAGGGAGCTATAGAACGAGTTCCTCCACCCAGCAGGGAGTTAGGATACTACAGCCGGTACTTCATCGTTCCGAAAAAAGATGGAGGGTTGTGTCCCATTTTAGATCTGCGTCTTTTAAATCGCACTGTAGGGAAGCTCAAGTTCAAGATGCTCACTCTCAAACAGATTGTGTCACAAATCAGATCCGAGGACTGGTTTGTCACAATAGATCTAAAGGACGCTTACTTCCATGTATCTATCCTCCCTCAACACAGGAAGTTCCTGAGGTTCGCTTTCGGGGACGAAGCATACCAATATCGGGTTCTTCCGTTCGGCCTAGCACTATCACCCCGCACGTTCACGAAGTGTATGGATGCAGCCATAGCCCCGCTGAGGCTGCAGGGCATCCGTATCCTGAACTATATAGACGATTGGTTAATTCTAGCTCAATCGGAACAACAGGCGGTTCGGCATCGAGATGTCGTTCTTGCTCACATCAAGAGTTTGGGGTTGAGGCTCAACGCCAAGAAGAGTGTTCTTTCTCCATTACAGAGAACCACTTTTCTCGGTGTAGTGTGGGATTCGACGACGATGCAGGCGCAATTGTCACCTGCTCGTATTGCTTCGATTCTCGCCGCAGTAGAACAGGTCAAGCTAGGCCAGTCACTCACTGTAAAACAGTTCCAGAGGCTGTTAGGTCTCATGGCAGCTGCGTCCAACGTGATACCTTTTGGCCTCTTGCACATGAGACCGTTACAGTGGTGGCTCAGAACCAAGGGGTTCTCCCCGAGGGGAAATCCGTTTCGCAGGATCGTGAGTTCGCGACGGTGTCATCGCGCCCTGATCATGTGGAAAGATCCTTGGTTTCTGTCCCAAGGTCCGGTGTTGGGGGCTCTTTGTCGTCGTGTTATGCTAACGACAGATGCCTCTCTCACGGGTTGGGGGGCGATCATGAGTGGTCGCCCAGCTCAGGGTCTGTGGGGGGACCATCACCGCCTATGGCACATAAATTGTCTAGAGATGCTGGCAGTGTTTCAGGCCCTGAAACATTTCCTCCCAGACCTAAGGGGCCACCATGTTCTTGTCCGGACAGACAACACATCGGTGGTCTCTTATATCAACCATCAGGGGGGTCTGCGTTCTCGCCCGCTTTACAAACTGGCACGTCAGATCCTTCTATGGTCCCAGGGGAAAATTCTCTCTCTCAGAGCTATTTATCTCCCGGGGTATTTGAATCAGGGAGCAGACATCCTGTCGAGGCAGGGGCCGAGGCCCGGGGAGTGGAGTCTTCACCCCGAGGTGGTGGAGCTCCTATGGGAACATTTCGGTTCGAGGCACGAGGGTACCAGCTTGGGACCTGGCCATCGTCTTAGAAGGTCTCTCCCTAGCTCCTTTCGAGCCCATTGAGGAAGTTTCGGTAAAGTTTCTTACTCTAAAGACTATCCTTCTTCTCGCTATCTCATCTCTAAAAAGAATAGGAGATATTCAAGCACTTTCGGTGGCTCCCTCGTGCCTGGAATTTGCGCCTGGTATGGTTAAGGCCTTTCTCTGTCCGAGACCAGGTTACGTTCCTAAGGTACCAACTACTGTTGTTAGACCTATAGTTCTTTCTGTCCTCCGCCCTTTTTGACGTCAGACCAAGAGAAACTTAATTTGCTGTGCCCAGTTAGGGCTTTAGATGCTTATGTCCACAGAGCTGCCCTGTGGAGGAAATCGGAACAACTGTTCGTTTGCTTTGGGTCACCTAGGAAAGGGTGTCCTGCATCTAAACAAAGGATGAGCAAGTGGGTGGTCGAGGCCATCTCGCTCGCTTATGGTTCGGCCCATCAGCCTTCACCTTTGGCTGTAAGGGCTCATTCCACTAGGAGTATGGCTGCCTCTACAGCTCTTCTTTCAGGAGCTTCTCTTCAGGACGTTTGTGATGCGGCAGGCTGGTCCTCACCGCACACTTTCGTCAGGTTTTATTCCCTTGACCTTAGCTCCACTCCCGGGGCTCAGGTTCTCTCGTCGGTTTGTGCCTCCTAATGACACACGACGGGGATTTGGTCGTATGGGGATGTGGGTATTGCGTTCCCACTGCGATTACACGCAGCGGTAGTCCCTGAAGGGGAACGTCCCGGGTTACGTATGTAACCCTAGTTCCCCGAAGGGACGGACGCTGCGTGTCCTGCCATACTCTCGGCATCCCCTTGGGTCGCTTGCTTCAGTGACATTAGAAGCTGGCGGCTTGTGTATTCAGGGGATATTTATAGCTTCCTGGTCGATGACGTCACTCGCCGTACGCTCATTCTCTCCATTGACTGATTTCATTCATTATTCAGACGCGCTACGCTGGGGGGCGTTCCCACTGCGATTACACGCAGCGTCCGTCCCTTCGGGGAACTAGGGTTATATACGTAACCCGGGACGTTTTTTATGGCTTATATAGTATGATATATGAGAATATGAAATGATCAAATTCTGATAGCTTACTCATCTCTTAGTAAAATGATATTTTAATGCTCAGTTTTATTATCAAAGCTCTGTAGTTTTTATTGTGGGGGGCAAAGCATATACTACAACGAAACACAATGGTGATTGAGAGATGTACATAAACATTCCTCAAAATCCTGAAGTATCATATTTGATATTCACGTTTTTAACCTGACTTTTCTAAAACTACTTAAAGTAAACTTAAGTTGCTTCAGTCCGGTATTATAATGTTCATATTGTAATATATACAGTATCTAACAATATAAATGTTATCTTTATGTTTACTTTATAAAAATCTTAAAATATTTCACAGCAAAAAGACATGTGTTACCACGACTTGAAAGGGGGATGTTTTTAAATTTATACTAAAGGCCCTTTTTCTTGCTAAAATGGAACACAAAAGCTTGGACATTCTGCTGCCTAATTTCTCCTTTTGTGAAGAGCAAAAATAACAGGGTTAGAATGAGTGTAAAATATGACATCTTTATTTTGGTGGTTATCTATTCCTTTAAATGAGTGTGTTGTCCTTTTAAATAGTAGCAGTATTAATGTGTTGAATCTGAGTGGTGAATTAAACTGTGATATGATCCCGTGTCTATGCAGGGGGGCTTCTTAGCACTGCGGTAATTACAACTTAAATAAAACAAAAAAAGAAAAAAAAATTCTGAAATGACCTTTTAGAAAGAACAAGTTTTCTGTTTTACAGCTAAACTTCAACTATAAATGGGTTTCCCCAGAGAGCTACTTAAGCCTTTCTGCATAGTTGGTCTAGACTCTGTTATCATAAAAATTTTCTTAATGAGATTATGCACTCTGAATTTGCTACTGAGGAATAGTGTTAATTTGGCCAAGAGAGATTTGCTCCCAAAACTTTTTGTGAAATACACGTATTGATTTTAAGTTAGACCAGAAAATGGTCTAACCTTCCCTTTTACTGTGTTTTCTTTACCCGCTATTGACTTAGAAACCTTTAAGAGGATCCCTTAGGGAAAACCAGTTACATTTGTATAAATAGATATTTTTAAATATTTTGCTTGTAAGAAAAGATCATGCGGCATGTTCCTCATCAAAGGTTTTAAAAAGAAATCTCTTAAAATAATTTGTCAAAATACCAGCGTTTGCAATCAAAAGTCAGATATTTCGACATGAACTCATCAAATTCTTCGAAGGCCAAATTATCTGAGCCTTTGCGATTCACAGTTATAGCTCTCTAACCTTTTCTGCATGATAATCGTCTCATTTGTGTCTAATTTTATTTCTCATAAGGATTTTTAGAAAAAACAAATGGGACCAAGTTGATACTTCAGTGAAACATACTGTAATTGAGATCACCATTAAGTTTTCTTAGCACCATTAAGTGCTTCATTCCATTCAAAAAGCGATAGCTCAGCGCTCACTTCATGTGTTTCTACCTGTTTCCTGCTTTTTCTCTCTCCTGTCCATTTCCAGCCAGAATGAAAGTGAGTGATGATCCCCATGATCTAACAAGCCAATTACAGGCCAGTCGGAGCTGGGTGGTATCCTGTCTCTGTGTTTAGCTGTGATAAGGCTGATCTGGAAAGAATGGTAATGTGGTTGTGTGTTGAGGAGAGGATGAAAGGGACAACTCTTGTGTTTTATTCTTGTGGTTGCCTTTACTTCTGTATTATTGACCAACATAGTCCTAGAAGTGTTTGCACAGCATTTTCCTCTGTGTTTGCCGGGTCTGGGGTTTATTCATTCTCTCTCTCTCTCTCTCTCTCTCTCTCTCTCTCTCTCTCTCTCTCTCTCTCTCTCTCTCTCTGTGTGTGTGTGTGTAAGGATCATAATTAATTCAAAGTTCATCAAGGGATATCAAAGCTTGGTTATAAATTGGAATTTGACTTTGAAATTGAGATGAGAGAATAAGAAAACAGTGAGTCTGTGCAAATATAATTAATTTGTGGATTGAGACCGCAGGTATTAATTTAACTGGGATGACTTGGATTACAGGGATCACATCCATCCATGAACTGACCTCAATATTTCGGACTGCACACTATTTCAGAGATGATTGCTGATTTAGAGTAACCAAGACTATTTTGCAAAAATCGCTGTAGCATGTGAAATGCCAAGCACGTTCACTCTTGAATTTTGAAATGTGTTTTAGATATACAGTACAACAAAAAAGAAAATCAAGTATGTTCTTAGTGTTCATTTATATAAACATTGGAATTAAATTATTAATCTCACTCTTCCAAAAAGTCCAATAAATCCTGCATGATGGAAAGCTAAACTATATGCTTGCTAGTGAATGTTTTATGTTGGCATCAAGCGGCAACATTCTAATCTGAAAAATGAAGCCTACCCGGAAGTGCGAAAAAATGCAATACATCTAAAATCCGCTAGGATCAGGTCCCAAAAGGGAGCAAATGTCCATAGACCCCCATGTTAAAATGTCAGTTTTCACAGCATAAATTCATGTTTTTAAAGGTTGGTCCCATGGACTTTTATTGTATTTTTCGATAGGTTCCAAGTGCCTGACAACTGTGAGGGGGGTGAATTGTTTTGTAACTCGTTAGTTTAGATCATATTTAGATATAAAATTTATGACAAATAAGGGCGTGGTTAACTTTGATTGACAGCTGATAACGGGCTGCGCCGAGTTGAATTCCTGAAATTTTACGTCTCGGCCATGATCTGACACAACACATCATACCACCTCTGTATCCTTCCTGAACATTTGTATTGAAATATCGATACATTTTCCAAGATGGCGCCGCCCATACCCCCCAGAAACGGCCTCAATACCGTTCTTCAGAAAGTTTATGGGTGACGTCACAGACGCTTTGTCCATATTTTTTGCAGTCTATGGTTGGCATACATCTCAATGGAAATTGCCTCTGTAACAAATGGGAGTTGCATGTTGAAATACCACACTAATAAGTAGGACTTGTTATCCAAAATATTATACAACAAGTTTAAGTAGAATAGCAGTTGACCTCTCAGTAAAACAGGGATGATGTTAAGTTAATAGTCCATCAGATCCACGATTTCAAAGCCCTGGCATTTCTGCAGTTAAGCTTAATAGCACTAGTCACAACTCACTGTAACATTACAGCAATTTACTCACCCTGAGAACTTGGCAGCCATTGAATAACTTGGAAAAATTGGATAATTTTCAGAAACTGCAGACACTTTGTGCTGCCTACACTCTCTAGCTCATTGTCTGCTTTTTCTCAAGACTGGAGTAAGCCCTTCATGCCAAGTCCTTGCAAGGGTCTCCAAGAAAGATTCTGACATAAATAAACACCAGTATCTTGGTATCTAATATAGATCTCATTTCACATGCAAAACCATTATCCAGTCACGGGACAGCTTGGACAGCTACTCATCAAGAACCTTTTATGTCGAGTCGACAAATACATAAAGATTGTGAATTAATATTAATTAGAAGCGAATTAATTTACACAAGCATATTTTATAGATGATATCGCAAGTAGTTTGTTTAAACTTAATACTCATTTTAAAGTTGTTTGTTGAATTGCATGCTCATTATATACCAAAGATGAAAACAAAAGCATTTACAGAAATTCAGATTTAGCTGTCTGCACTATCAAAGGTTGGTGTCAAAACCAATTTAAAAAGTGATTGTAGGTGTGTCTGCTTGTGTCAGTCTTGTCAATGTGTTGTGCTTGTGTGGGTTTGATTGAATTCACAGTCAGTGAGGCGGCGTTATATTTCTGCTCCCTGAGGGCCGTCTATCAGAGCTGTTTAATCTTAGTAATTACCCTGCTGAAATATGAAGCAGTTTCAACAGCCTCTTATCCACCATACACACGTGAACACACTTCACAGGAAAAAATAAAATAAATAACACCTGCAAAAACCGATCCAAATATTTTGGACATCTTGTTTGACTGAGTTCAAAAACATTAAGCGGCTCTGACCTCCTGTCCCATTTTTATGGGTGACAACAGAATAGCCCCTGTGTATGTGATAATAGTAAGATCTTCACTTCAGCTGATCTCTTCCAACAGGACCTTAATCAGTCAGGATAGAGGCACTAATGAAATCACAAGATCCTCTTGAGACTGTGGAAACTCCTCCGTCAGCCCTGCCACTGTTAGCCATGCTGTAATTGAAACAAATGTGCCAATTAGGCCATTCATTTCTCACATCTTCTGCCACACATTCACCCAGCTAATTTGTATCTGTCCCCTACCTTCTCACTGCTTCTCTTCCTCTATCCTGTCTTCCCCCCTTTTTTCTTTCTTTCTTTCTCTGTCTGCTCTTCATTTCTGTGCTTTGCACCTTTTCAAAGGCTGAGGGGAAGCGGTGCTCAAGAATGCAGAGCATGGCAAATGTCTCAACAGAGAGCTCTGCTTTCACTGTGTGCTAATTGCCTATTTCAACTCCCAAGTTTCCCTGAAAAGTTGAGTAAATACATTAGAGAAGTGCACTCTCTGCTTCAATACACAAGTAGTATGACTCCCTGCTGAAAAACAGCTTAAACCAGGTGATTTGTTTGTCTTAGCTGGCTGGCCAGCTGTCTTCATTGTCTGACTAACTGAAAAGTGCCCAAAAACCCTCTTAAACTAGCAAGACATACCGTGATAATAGGGTTGTCCAGACTGGGAGACCAGCTAAGCTATTTTTCCCCCAGCAATACACTGTTACAAAGAAAAAAAAACAACAACTGGCAGCTGTAGTTGCCAGGACTTTACCATAAGAAAATGGTATAAACATTTTTTACTGTTGTGTCATTTCATTTTTACTTGAACGACACTCAAATTTATATTCTAATCAAGAGAAACAACCCTGCAGCAATGAATTCTCTTCTGCGATGCTTAGAGGAGGTTAAAGCATGGCTAGCCCACAATTTCCTCTTCCTATGAAGATAAGACTGAGGTCATTGTTTTCGGCCCAAATGAAAACTCTGTGTTTAAGTCTAGAGTTAGAGAGAGTCTATCGGCTTGTAAATCCCCTGGGGTGCGGAACTTAGGTGTTCTTGTTGACCAGCCTTTAAATTTTGACAGACAGAACTTATCCTTAATCAGTTCCAGTTTCTACCAGTTGTCTTTTTGGCTAAAATCAAAGGCTTCCTCACCCCGAATTTATTACGTGTCATTCATTTCATTTCATTTATTTTATTTATATAGCACGAATAAACACAACAGAAGTTGTCCATTGTGCTTTACAAAACAAAAATCTATGAAACATGAGATGAAGAGCATAATGCCATTACCATTGGAACAATGTAATAAAATTGTTATTGTTATATAATTGAAATTTAGAGAATTTTAGAGAAATGCCCAGTAAAAAAGATACAGCTTTAATTAAAATTTAAACTCATATAAAGAGGACAACGATCTCAGGGATACAGGGATACAGGGAGGCTATTCCACAGCCTGTCGGCTGGATTACTGCAATTCCTTATATTGCGGTATATCAAGGTTTCAAATTGCTCATCTTTAGTTAGTCCAAAATGCTGTGGCCAGACTTCTACACAAGTGTCACAAATATGACCACATGTCTCTGATTCTCAAATCTCTACTCTGGCTACCAGTTTGACAGAGAATAGATTTCAAAATTCTACTCTTTGTTTTTATATCTCTTCATAACTTAGCTCCTGCCTATCTTTTCATTCTATATTTGAGCCTGACACTGCTTTGCTACTCCTGTTTTACTATTACTATTATATTTTGGTCTGATGCTGTTTTGTCACTCCGGTTTTAAGGTTTCGCTTAGCTTTGCTGCTCTTATTTGTGTTTTATGTGTTGTTATGCAGGTCTTACTATATTTTAATCTGGTTGTTCTGTAAAGCACTCTGGTGGTCAGCCTAGTGGCTGTTGTAAATGTGCTATACAAATAAAGTGAACTTGAACTTTTACCATTACAATTACAATAATTTTGTTTACAGTGTTTGATTTTATTTCAGACTTTACCAAATGTATTTTTACAGCTTCATAGTGCAACATTATGAACCTAATTACTGTAATCATGCGTCTGGGTTAGTTATAAAATAATTAAAGCTTGCTGTGAGCTATGAACGTGAGGGCTAATGTGATTCTGAGAAATTATCTGTAAATAGAGCAAAGTTTAAAGTGCTGTGATGAGATTGAGGAAGAGAGGGCAAAGAGGGCATCACTGCAGTTACTGCTCAGAACACAGCATTAAAGGGGTAGTTTACTTAAAATGAAAATTCTGTCATAAATGTCATTCATGCCCTCATGCCGCTCCAACTCCGTAAGACCTTCGTTCCTCTTCGGAGCGCAAATTAAGATATTTTTGAAATCCGAGAGGTTTCTGAACCACCCATAGGCAGCAATGCCATTGCAACTTTCAAGGCTCAGAAAGGTTGTAAAGACATTGTTAATATAGTTCATGTGACTACAGTGGTTCAACCTTAATGTTATGAAGTGACGAGAATACTTTTTGTACACAAAAAACAAACAAAAATAACGACTTAATTCAACAATCTGTTCTCTTCCACTGTTGACGTAGTGTAACGCTGTTGACGTATAGTGCCTATGGGTGGTTCAGAAACCTCTCGGATTTAATCAAAAATATCTTAATTTGTGTTTCGAAGACGAACGAAGGTCATACGGGTTTGGAACGACATGAGGATGAGTAATTAATGAAAGAATTTACATTTTTGGGTGAACTAACCCTTTAGTGTGACTATATTTTTGTAACCATGTTCTATTAAAAGAACTAACCAAATCGGATTGTTGGATTAAACAATTGTGTCGCCAGATCTCACCAGAAAAAAAGCACTGGCCAAAACAGGCTAAAAATAAGCGACAATTTTCATTGTGGTGTGACATAGAACTGTTTCTCCTTAGAATAAATGCAGTGTACAGTTCCGTGAGACGAGCGGTCATAATCATTTTAAATCCGATATTTTACTATGCTTCCAATTACAGTTTACTATTCTTACTGATTGTAGAAACTGGTATCTCTTTTTACTAATTGCAGCTTTGGTTCCTAAATGCTTTTCTTTTTTTTGTCAGGTGGAGTGGTTGAAAAATGAAGAATTGGTCAGTTCCCTTGTAGACGACAACATTGACACTCGTGCTGACCACAATCTGATAATCAATGAAGCCAGACTCTCTGACTCCGCCAACTACACCTGCCTCGCCAGTAACATAGTCGCAAAACGACGCAGTGCTACAGCTACTGTAGTTGTGTTTGGTAAGACGACACTGATATGCTTTATTGACTTATTGTTCTGTCTCCTCAGGTTTGCTAAAAATACTACTGAACGGCTTTCTGCTTGCAACAACACTGTGAAGTCTTTCATTATTACATTTTAACTTTCAACGCATTAAGTTGTACACACCAATTAAATGATAGTTTATCCAAATGTGAAAATTGTCTATATTATTGACTCACCCCCATGACTTCCCCATGACATGTATGTATATATATATATATATATATATATATTATTATCATTATTATTGACACTCAAAGTACAGAAGAACTGACTACAATCTATACAATCTATAATCATATTTTCACATAAGCAATCATTAGCTTACTTTAAGAGTTTGTTGGTTTGATTCGTACACTCCACAAAACGAGTCAAACTAATGATGAACACTAGTGATACCCCATTTGACAGGACTAAAGCCTGTTTTATGCTTCTGCGTCGAATCGACGGCGTACCCCCGCAGACCCCTCTGCGTCGCCGCGAACCCCTCTCCGACCCCTACGCCGTAGCTCGACGTGCACTTCCAAATAATTGTAACTACGCGTCGAGGTGACGCAGACCGCAATGGCTGTGATTGGTCAGATTCAACGCGATGCAATGCAACCTGACGCAGAACCATAAAACGGCCATGACGCCGTAGGAGTGACGGCGTTGCTACACCATGGAGTTGACGCAGAAGCATAATGAGGCCTTAAGAGGAGAATCAGATGATTCACCAGGTCGAAGCCAGCAAAAAAAATCAAGCAGAATTTTGTGACTCATGCCATTTCAGGGGAATTTCCACTTTTGAATCCCAATTGGCTGGTATCCATCAGGTTGTTCTATGAAAAAAACAGAATGGTGTTTGAAGGTAGATCTTTCAAGAGTTTTAGACAGGAAAGGAAGCAGAGATACAGATCTGTAGTCATCTACTACTGCAGTGTTTAGTGTTGGTTTTTGAGGCAGGCATTTGGAAAGGAGCAGTTTGGAAGTAGTATGTAATCTTTGCAACGGGTCCTTTTTTTTAACCTTGCATAGTTTTCGAAAATAAGTGTATGTCACACAAACTGTCCATATTGGTATCTGTCTATTTGGCTAGCTTGTACAAAAGTGGCAGATGATTTTTGGCCAAATTGCAGTATATTATTTAATTGGACAGACAGTACTTTGATGTCATCAAAAAGTTGATAATCCTGTATATTTTGCTAGTCTAACTATGAACGATTAATCTGTGTGTGACCCTATCAGAAAAAGTTGGTGTTAAAATGTTGTGCCAGTATTACTGGTTGTACAGCTAAGACATATCAAAGCTAGACTGCAAAAAGGCAAACCACACATATAAGTGAAGATTTTCCTTTAACCTGTTAGTTATCCTGTTTCTTCTGGCAGGGTGAGAGAAAGTTAATCTCTTAAGTTCATTTGTTGTGTTGTTCAGTGGATGATCTCTCTCTGCAGTGAACGGTGGTTGGTCTCTGTGGACTGAGTGGTCTTCTTGCAGCGTGAACTGTGGGAGAGGAGTTCAGAAGCGATCTCGGACCTGCACTAACCCCGCTCCTCTGAATGGAGGAGCGTTCTGTGAGGGCATGTCTGTGCAGAAGATCACCTGCAATGCTCTCTGTCCAGGTCAGATTCTCTTCAACCCCAACACAACCCTGAAGTGCAGCTTGTGTTCCAGCATCCAAACTCATAGCAGTTTTTAGTGTCAGTGTAGCACATAAGAGCTGTGTTTTTCATTCATAATACATCAGACATTGTAATACCCTCTACGTCCTGTAATAATTCAAAGTAAGGGTACTATGATGCAATTACTGAGAATCTACAACATGCAGGAGACCTCCTGTTCTCTGAGAATGAAGAAATAATCCCTAGTTAGTGTAATTTTATTAGAGTTATTGTTCATGTTACTCAGTTTATTGCCTGGCTTTGTGATATTAAAATCAATTTAGCCTTTATGATCAGATTCATGGTTACTGTTGGATTGCATAATGCATTTCAATTTGTTCACAGTTAAGCTTCAAATGAGTGAAACATATTAAATGAGTTTATTTCTTAATAATGAAATTGTATAAAATAGTTATTTTTCAAGAATGTATTAAAAGACTCAATATACATTGTTGATTAATTGTTTATAATTAAATTCTTACTTAGCAAAACCTCACCTGCCCAATTAGGTAGAGTAATATATCACAGTATTTAATTTCTTCACATGTTGTGGACATTCATTTGTATAAGCTGCAAAACAAGATATGAGCAACACAAGTACCATTACATATTCAGCTTAACAATGTAAAAAAAAAGAAAAAAAAGTGAGGTTCGTAAAGACTCTTATGCTCCCCAAGGCTGTATTTGATCAAAATACAGTAAAAAAAAATTCTGTGAATAATTTTATTATAATTATAAATAAGTGTTTTCTATTTTAGCATATTTTAAAATGTAATTTATTCCTGTGATGTTAAAGCTTTATTTTTACCATCATTACTCCCGTTATCAGTATCCTTTAGAAATCATTCTAATATGCTGATTTTGTGCTCAATAAACATTTGTTATTATTATTACAGTTGAACATGTTTTCATGGAAACCGTGATCCGTTTTTGTAACATTGTCACTTTTGATCAGTTTAATACTAATTAAAAGTAGTCATTTCTTCCCCCCCCCCCCCCCCCCAAAAAAAAAATAAATCTTTTTGACCCCAAACCTTTTGAACAGCAGTGTAAATATTTTGCTTCAGAACACAAACATTATTTATAATTTGTGTTTGTGGCTTTAAAATAAGATGAAGAACAGATTAAACCTGTGACTAAGCTAAATGTTATATTAAGAATTTGATCAATTGGCTGAAAATATGCTGATGTAATGCATGTAACCCTGACAGTGTGGTCAAGAATTGGACTATTAAAACATTTTTAATTAAGTTTATAAAGTCTCTAGAAATCTCATAAGTTCATTGCAGAGTGCAGTTAATGCACAGAGCAGCTGTTCACCTTCCTTAAACGGCAACCCTGTTGTGTGCTCTGCAGTGGATGGAGTCTGGGAGGAGTGGAGCGAGTGGACGATGTGTAGCGTGCAGTGTGAGAGGCAGCGATGGAGGGAGTGCAACGCTCCCCCGCCCCGTCACAGAGGCAAGATGTGTGAGGGAGAAGGTCAAGGCATGGAGAACTGCACAGGGGGTCTGTGTACGCAGAGTGAGTATGTGCTGATGCCATAATGTGTCATAAACACAGTCATTTCATCAATGACATCATCATCATATGTTGGTCATGCTATTGCTCACTTAGATCTTAGAAGTGTGTGAATTGTGATGTTTTAGGAACTGTGATAATTGTCTGCTAAAAATGACATCATCCCTCTCAATATCTCCCTCATAGCTATTATGATGAGATTCCTCTCTGATTTCTCCTTCTTAATGAAGGATGGAAACATCATGCCGCCTAAGTGATCCAAAACCATCTGCCAGTAGCTTCCCATGGCAACGATGCCAAGCAACAGTATCCACAGCTGATGTTGGCATAGCCTGCAGTTGGACATCGACCCATGATGTGAATCAGAGAGCGCATTTATAATAAGTTTAATGCCTGCTACAGACTGTGCGATTTTGGCGATCCTATAAGATCATTACAGATTACACTTTATGACATGGATCTAATAAACTTGGGCACGACATGTATGTAGTTGAAACTACGGCAAAGTAATGCCAAACTACTTCCGTGTTTAACAAGCGTCGGCTGGATATTGTGACTGCAGTGGGATGTTTACATCCAACTTAGTGTTCCCCATTCACTGTTAACGCTACGACAGACCTGTACAGCTACACCTGAGTTGCTAGCTGCTGTTGTCCACATTGTGTGATTGTGGGTGCTGCTTATAGCATAGGTAGGTTATATTTTTTGTTGTTGTCTTTTTTACTTTTGTTGTTGTTTGTTTTCCTCTAGCCTGTCGGCTGTAGCTGTTATTGTATGTGAGTGCATGTATTGTACATGTACGTCACAGGCTAGAGTGGGTTTATTTATTCTTTTGTATTCTTTTTTAAAAAAAAACAACTTTTTTTTGTAACCAGCCTCGGTGTTGGCGGAGCCAGGGTAGCGCATGTATAAGAGACTTCACTGGAAAGCGGGTTTCCTTTCTTTCTTCTTTTTTTTCTTTTAATTTTTTTCTCTCCTGGTGATTCCCTAGTTATATGTTAATTAGTTTTAATTACCTATTCTTTTCTCTTTTTTTTTCAGACCAACCAACACCTTCAACCATTCATTAATAAAAAAAATATTTGTATACTTTTCTAAGAACCTGTGTTTGTACATTTTATTGGGGCAGAGTTCCCCTTGCTCTGACACTTGCACTAACTAGTTTATCTCAAGGGGTGGCGTAGTCAGTTGTACAATTAGGGGTGCCACATTAGAATAGAAGAATAACATATCATCAGCATGAGCTAGTGGCAAACAAAGAGAGCGAGATGAACCACATCGGCAATTGTAGTTTAATGTGCGCAAAAGAGGAGAATAAGGATGTGGTCATTGTTAGGGAAAAGAGGCCAACTTGTCATGCCAATTTTGTAAATTTAGCTGAGGTAAGTGGGTTTAAGTTTTAGCGCCATGTCACGTTTATCAATACGCCATTTCATGTTACATTTTCATTGGCTAGTCAGTAGACAGGTCGTAGCAGCAAGCAAACTGTGAGATGATCATGCTAAATTGTTGACACTGTCAGAAAATGATCGCAGGCTATCTTTGTTCACAAGACAGTGACAACAACCATCCTTGAACCTCTCTGACTGTTCAGAGAGAAATCCCACTATTGGTCATCTTTCGTCTGGGACAGCCCAAAATCGGGCATTACAGGGATGGACTGTAATTCTTTCTCCCTCTTTCTTTCCCTTTATTTCTTTCTTTTTGTTGTTTTGTCTCCTTTTCCCAGCAGATGGGAAGCTGATGCATGATGTCAAGCCTCAGAGTGAGTTCTCCTCTATGTGAATTCTTAAGTAGACTTTGGTTTGAATCATTTTATCTTAAATTAAATTTTTTTGAAATTAGTATTTGTGTGAAAGCTTTTTTTTTTTACTCCCTCCTTAACTAAGATAAGCTCAATCCCCTCAAATGTGTGTTCACTTCTACGCTTGGTTACCCTGTATCATTATGCTGACAACAGGTGTCATTACAACAAAGTGGAAAAAAAGATGCAGAAGATTAATTGGCAAGAATACAATCTGTCTCTAAAATGTAAATTTTAGAATGGAAATTACAAGCCAATTAAAGCACCCACAGCAAAAATACTTGCGAAATAAGAGTTTATGTACAGCAAAAAGGGTTGTTAGAGAATATTAAATCAAATAATACATTTATAATAGAGAAGTCAAGTAAAAACTATTTTTGGTTTATTCATAAAATAATTGTGGGAAAAACTGACAGTGGAACAATTAAAATAAATTTGGGAAGATTTGTATTATTATTATTATTATTATTATTATTATTATTATTATTATTATTTTAGATATTCAGAATATTTTCTCCAAGTCTTTTTACCATACAGCAATTTTCTTCTCAGCTGAATTTATCTGGAAAACAAGTCAAAGTAACTGATTAAGGGATCCTAAATATTTAGCTGGTGTCCTTATCAACTTGGCCAGATTATCCATTTTGCAGAATTTCAAAGTGCTAGTCAATGTATTGTGTCCTTTCAGATTAGAGAGAGTGAGCGATTGGATGTGGCGTTTGAACATGTGCTATATTTAGAGGAAGCAACGAGGTGTAATCATTGAATATTAACTCACCTCGTCAAGCATATTATGTCTTCATTTCTCCCGTGTATTATTTTAACCATATTGAGGCACTTTGCACAACATCATTTTAAATATGTATTAGTACCAGGTGCTTCTGCATTGTTACAGTGCTATGGCTCTGAGACTCTTCCGTGTGCATTGATGTGTGAGCTGGGTTATAATGCTTCTAATTAAATCTATTAAATCTGTTGCATGATGGACTTGCAATTAATTCACTTTTACCCTTGGACAGAAACTTGTTTCCAGCTTGAAGCATGTAATCCTGTTCAACTTTATGTAGTGTGTCAGAATATTTGAAATGCATTGCTGTAGTTTTAAAAACATATTCTTCCTCTCACGGCATGATTAATGTCCTCTGTGTCCTTTGTGATCTGGCGAGTTCGGTCCGCCCAACCCTCCTGCTGCAGAGGTCACTTGGGCCAGTGCTATAGATGCCAGCTGAACAGATGTATCATTGCATGGGGTGTTGGCACACCACCCTGCCAGTTATTAAAGTAGTAAGAGCCCTGGAATTCACACCTCCCAAACTGCCCTCACGTGCCAAGCATATCTTTATACACTGCTAAACATGTGCATATCGCACCTGTTCCATTTGCACAGGTGTCTGAAAGATTTGCAAGCCTAACCACAATGACCAGGCGTGACGGTTTTAAATGTTTCCCTGTCACCAAAATTTATTTTTTTCCGGTGCCGTGAAAACATTTCACTTGCAAAAATCGACAAAACTATTACACAAACTAGATCTTATTTAAACATTTCATCATATCACAATAAAATAATTACAGAAATAATAATAATAATTTGATTCTTTTTTATTTATTTTATTTTTAATTATCTATTAAATTAACCATATCTTATTTTTCATATATCATAGCAAATTTAGTAATAATAATAATATTAATAATAATAAAGATTACTTATCAATAAAGTAATTGTATATTTATATTATTATTATTATTATTAAATATTATAATAATAATTTATGTAAGATAGCGCCACATGTGTTGCACAGATATTTATTTAATTGTTCAAGAACTTCCTGATCAAATGTGTGCTATTTGGCATATTTTCATAAATGATTTCCACAATAAATAATAGTTTTCCCACTGAGCCTAAGTATGTGTTGTGTGTGTTTCTGGCTGTGTCCTAGGTATGGAGAACTCTATTGATGTTGCGCTGTACTCTGGTCTGGCTGCGGGGGTGATCGCTGTGGTCGTCCTCATCGTGGCCATCACCCTCTACAGGAAGAGTCAGAGCGAGTATGGAGTGGATGTCATTGACTCATCTGCTCTTGCTGGGGGCTTCCAGTCCTTCAACTTCAAAACCACCAGACAGGGTAAGAGTTCATTGTAGATAAAGTACTTCGGTTAGATTAATTGATTTATTGTGATTCTGAAGTTCATGCGCCGCTAGTCACAGTAATAGGCTAAACCATAATGAATATTTAATAATTCCAAATAAAGAAATTGCTCGTAAAAGCATACAGACACACAATCCGTGAGATACAGTGCATCCAGAAAGTATTCACAGTGCTTCACTTTTTCCACATTTTGTTATGGTACAGCCTTATTGCAAAATTGATTAAATTCATTATTTTCCTCAAAATTCTACAAACAATACCCCATAATGACAACGTGAAAGAAGTTTGTTTGAAATCTTTGCAAATTTATTAAAAAGAAAAAAAGAAAAAATCACATGTGCATAATTATTATGGGGTATTGTTTGTAGAATTTAGAGGAACTTAATGAATCCATTTTGGAATAAGTAAGGCTGTAACATTAAGCGCTGTGAATACTTTCCAAATGCACTGTATATTAGGGCTGCAACTAACGATTATTTTAATAATCGATTAATCTGTCGATTATTTTTTCGATTAATCGATGAATCGGATGAAAAAAAGCATGAATTTCTAACCCTTTATTCAAAAACAGAACTGACAAATGTCAGTGCAAATTCACAGTGCAAAAAATCTTTCAAATAATCAGAAAGTGCACAAACGGGTTGCTCCTTGAACATCCCTGAGCTGTTAAAGTAATGATAAAAAAAAAAAAGGACTACAACAAAAAACATACACACATGTATGCTTTACATAGGCTTTTTTTTAATAAAGTGCTCAAAAAGATGTATTTTTTTGTTTAAAGGGACCTGAGCTGTCAGAACAATAAATAATTTATACAAAATAAAGAAAAATACAAATCAAAAAACTTAATAGGATTCGTTTGAAGGTCAGAAATTGTTCTCTATACTACACTCACAGACGCACAAGCTCACAAACTCTCAAGACTCACTCACAGATGCACACACTCACAGATGCAGACACTCACAAACTTTTTTTTTTTTTTTTGTCAAATGTGTTATCTTTAACAAAATGTTTGACATTTGACAAGCACATGCAAACAAAAGACAAGTTTCGTGCTGTCAGATAATAGGTAATAATAATAGCAATAATAATAATTATAACAGAAGATAATAGCTCTAGTCTATCCTAATATTAATTATAAATATAATGTATATGAAATATAAATACAATATGATTGACCACCTCATATGGTGTGTAAGGTAGGCATATTTTGCACCTCATCCTTTCCGAGGATATAGTGAAGTTTCTCATTCAGTCATTTAGAGTTAAGAATGATTAATACTGTGCTGTTTTCATCTTCTAATTCAAATCACAGTCTGCTGATTCAGTGGTAAGAATTTGATTGTTGTTTTTTATTTATATTGTTGTCCATTTATCGAACTTCCATGCCTCTTATATAATAATTATATATTACTATGTACCAATTTACTAATGCTCGGACACACACTGTCGCTCGCGCGCTGACACACTCGGTCTCTTTCGTGCACCATCGCTCCGGTCTCTCTCGCGCGCAAACACAGTCGGTATCTTTCGCACACTGTCGCTCGCGTGCAGACACACTCCGTCGCTCGCGCGCTGACTATGACGCTCACACACTCGGTCTCTCACGCGCACAGCGGTCTCTCTCGCGGGCAAACACACTGTATCTTTCGCACACTGTGTCGCACACTCGGTATCTCTTGCGCTCTGTTGCACGCGGCTGACTCACGCGCAGACAGACACACTCGGTCTCTCTCTCGTGCAGTGTCCTGTCCGGCACCTCATAGCTCTGCTCCGCTCCGCGCTCAACTCAACTTTTTTTTTTATACAAAAATTATTGATAGTCGCGCGACGCAACAAATCGATTATGAAATTCGTTGCCAACTTTTTTAATAATCGATTTTAATCGATTTAATCGATTCGTTGTTGCAGCCCTACTGTATATGCTCATATGCTTTTATTTCACAGTAAAACACTAAGATGTTTTTTACCCACACAAACCACTTACCCTGACCAAACACATTGTCACCCAAAAAAAGTCATGCTAAGGCATGCTACGCTAACTTAAATTCTGCCTGTTTTCAGCTGTGCCGATAACTTTAATTTCAATTCAATTCAATTCAAATTTATTTGTATAGCGCTTTTCACAATACACATTGTTTCAAAGCAGCTTTACAGAAAGTGCATTAAAAATGTACATAGAAAATACAGTTAGTTCATCATGTATTAATTTAGGGCATAACATATCGCCGGCGTTGAGTCGTCTCTTCACAGGCGTCGAGTCGTCTCTCCACAGGCGTTTAGTCGTCTCATCACAGGTGTTGGATCATCCGAAGTCTCCGTGAGAGGCTGGATACAAACTGGAGCTGACGAACGCTATTTACCTCGGGACTTGCGTCCCGAGATAACAGCAGAAAGGCAGATGAGAAATAATTAGCGTAGCTGATGTTCATAATATTAATGCATTCGATCTGATTCGGCAGTAGTATAAAAGGTAAGCATTATGTGAATGCTTGGTTAAAGAGATGCGTCTTTAATCTGGTTTTAAACTGGGACAGCGAGTCTGAGCCTCGAACAATATCAGGAAGGCTATTCCAGAGTTTAGGAGCTAAATGTGAGAACGCCCTCCCTCCTTTAGTGGACTTAGATATCCTAGGAATGACCAGAAGCCTCGAATTTAGTGATCTTAAAGAGCGCGACGGATTGTAGGGCGATAGAAGGTCCGTTAAATAGACTGGAGCTAAACCATTTAGGGCTTTATAGGTCAGTAGCAATACCTTGTAATTGATACGGAACTTAATAGGTAACCAATGTAGAGATGATAAAATTGGTGTTATATGATCATATTTTCTTGATCTAGTAAGAACTCTAGCGGCTGCATTTTGGACTAACTGTAGCTTGTTTATCGAGGATACAGGACAACCAGCTAATAAAGCATTACAGTAATCTAGTCTCGAGGTCATGAATGCATGAACTAACTTTTCTGCATCAGAAACGGATAGCATGTTACGTAGCTTAGCAATGTTTCTAAGGTGGAAAAAGGCTGTTCTTGTAACATATGAAATATGATTTTCGAAAGTCAAGTTGCGGTCAAGTATGACACCCAGGTCTTTTACTGTAGTGGATAAAGTAACAGGGCATCCTTCTAAATTAAAGTTGTATTGTAAGGGATTTTGTGGGTAGTTTTTCGGACCAATAAGTAATACCTCTGTTTTATCTGAATTTAATAGCAGGAAATTACACGTCATCCAGTATTTTATATCTTTAAGACATTCTGTCAAGTTAGATAAGTTAGTGGTTTCATCTGGCCGTGATGAAATATATAATTGAGTGTCATCAGCATAACAGTGAAAATTAATTCCATGTTTTCTTATAATATTACCAAGTGGCAGCATATATATTGAGAATAGTAGAGGGCCTAACACAGATCCTTGCGGTACTCCATAGTTTACTGACGTTATCTTTGATTTTTCTCAACTTTAGAGGCTCAACTTTAGTAGAGAATACCACATCTACAGTCGTTTGAGCCACATTTGGTTCCGCTACACGCGTCCATATTACCACGGCTGACGCTTCTGGGTCAGAGAAAGTGATAGCCATCGCCCCACAGGGTAATCAATCCTGGCTGCTTGTGACAGCACAGTGAAAGCCCGCGACTAGCAGCTTGTGTTTATTGTGCTCAAGGCCTGGGATGGCAACACCCTCCTTTTCCATGCAACAGGAAAGAGGGGGATCAAGGCTCAGCTGAGCCGCATCTGTCAGGTCATCAATCCTATTTAAAAAGGCCAACTTTCTCTCAGCCTCCCGCTGTGGCCTATTCCAAAAGCCAATCCGGTTCCCATCAGCACTCACAGGAAAGACCAAACCCCATGCAATAGAAAAGAGAACATGTTTGATGTTCACTTAAGGATGTGGGATGTTGAATGAGAAATTATAAGCTTCACTAAACAGTTATTCACTAAACATTTAAAAGTTCCAAATTGTAGCGCATTTGATTTCATTTTGATTTTTCATATGGTAGGTTTTGTGTTATTCATTATGCGTTGTATCACTTTTCCTTTTAACTTGTCTCACTACATGATATCTGTTGCAGTTTTCTCAGTGTGTTTAATTATAATAAAGCTTCTGAAGTATTCCAGCTGACTCTCTAAATCACAGGTAACAGTATGAGACTCCAGACCTTTGCCCATCTGTCTGCTCTTGAAATCTCAGCCACTGAGTCATTTTAATCACGACTCTAATTCCAGATCTTTCTCTGCAAGGTGCCCACTACATGCTTGTTTCATTAACTCCTCTCATCCTGCTTTCTTGTCTTTTCATTTCACTGTCATTTTAAAGATTTTCTGCCCCACAGTGATCATATCCTTCTTCTGAAGAGATATAGGGGGGAAAAAACAATTAGCTGTGGATGAGAATTTAAGAATTTGAACTATTTAATATGCTGTAATCTCTTTATATGTCTGGGAAATCTGGTTCAGTTCTCTTCTATAGGTAGTGGTCAAAGAGAATAATTTGCCCCAATAATAAAATTGGCCATAATTTACTCACCCTCATGTCAGTCCAACCCTGCATTAATTATACTTTCTTCACTTCACTAATTTGAGAAATGTTATTGGGGTCCAATATTATTTTGGACAAGACCCATTGACTTTCATTGTATAGACAAATACAGTGGAAATATTCTTCAAAATATTTTCTACAGAAGAAAGACTGTCGGTTTGGAGCAACGGTTTGGAGCAACATTAGGGAGAGTAAATGATGAGACAACTTTCATTTTCAGGTGAATAAACCCTTTAAAAGGCAATTAATACGTTTTCATAATCCCAAATGTGAGTATGCAGCAGCATATTTCCTACATTTCAGCAGTTTTCGACCATAATTTATCCCATCCTGACACCTTAGAACTTTGCAGGACCAGTCAAATTTATAATATAAACCCCTTGTCACTCTATAACAAAACCTTGACCTGCTCAAGCATGACGACTAGAAATATCCCAAATGCCTGACACCGATCAGCCCATACTGGGGTAATTAACGATTTTCCTAAAAATAAAGACCCATTAGCCTCCTGCCTCTCACCCCTCACTGTGCAGCAGCTGGCCAGCAAGGACTAAGTGACTCAAATGTTAGAGCTACTTTGGCACCGGGATGAATCGTGGGGGCTCTGTGATGGTTTGTGTCTGCTTCAGACTGGAAAAGGTGAGAGAGCAACAGCAAGAGATGAAGACCCCCTTCCAAGAGCTGTTCTGAGCCCAAGCTGGGAGGCGACAGATTTAAAAACTTGGAAAAACAAAAAGGTCACTAAGGCCTACTTCATATATCTTTGCCTACATTTAGTTGCGCTCTCATTTAATTAATTAATTTTATGCGAAAGCACAAATCCCTAATGATGCCACTGGCGAACCAATGCTAACTGTGTTAATGGGTGATGACAAGCCATTTAAAGATGTGACTGTTAACATCAATCAATGCATGAAAGCAACTGTTGCCATAAACAATCTACTCTGACTAGTAGTCAAATAACATGGAAGCAACTAAGTTGAATGCTAGAAAAAGGGTCTACACTATCTTTGATGATAAAGGTCTAAAAACACATGTGCATAAGCTGTTCTGGTCAGTTTGCATAATCTAGAATTCCAAAGTTGTGTGCTCTAAAGTAGTTCAGAGACACGCAGCACAACAGACTATACTTTTTTAATTCAAGGTGCTGAATGTAATTTTCTTTGACTGTGCCAAAGCATAAAAATGCCATTTGTTTGCAGATATTTGGGAAACTTGCTAAGTTTACATACTTGTTTCTCTCAAAAACAATGCTACAGCCTCTACTTCGAAATGTGCATTCCATGTTGAAATGTCTGTTTTTGTTTTGGTCTGTGTAATCCTGCCCACTGCCAATTTACCCATTAGTATTTCGACACCCCGGGTTGCCAGTTGTTGGAAAACAAAGCCTATTGCAGCCATGGAAGCCAGAAAACGAACTGGGTCATAAAATGGACTGTAACATATTAGAAAAATATGGAATTAAAAATCTATACTCTTAATATTCTAACACCTATTCAGAATAACGTTTCAGGTGGTTAGATTTTGAAGGGCCAAGAGTTTAACAGTAAAAAAAAAAAAAACTAAACTAACCTAACTAAATAATTTAGTAAATTACTTTTATCACATACTTAAAATTGTCCTTTTCACTTTTTGTATTTTTGAAGAATTCTTTCCCCCCTTTTTCCAGCACTCTTAGAATGAATATTTTAGCCAAAACAGTAAATTAAATATTTAATCCTTTTCTGGTCTGCTGCACTTGAGTTGGCATGTCAGGACCCCATCTAACCGTATTTTTTTCTTTTTACCTGTATCAACAAAACTCCCAAAATATCAAAGACTGCCTTTTCATCTCCCCAGGCAATCCACTTCTGCTGAATTCCTCCATGCAGCCCGATATAACTGTCGGCCAGACGTACAGCGGTCCAATCTGCTTTCAGGACTCCATAGACAAAGAGCTCTTTGACCCCCTGCCAGACAAGGTCAAAGTTCAGAGCTCCTTTATGGTTTCACTAGGTGTGTCGGACCGGGCCGAGTACCATGTGAAAACCCACCTGGAGACCCTCCCTGCTAACCTTCACCCAACCTACAGCACAGTAGAAGGAAAGAAGACGACCCTGATTGCTCCTAATGGACTTCACACTTCCGGGAAGACTCGGTTGAAAACAAGTGCAGTGTTTGGGCACCTGGGTGGCCGGTTGGTCATTCCAAATGCAGGTGAGAGAAAGTATGTGTTTTTGTGTTTTTATTTTTATGCAGTGATGACCAAGATAGGAGGTAGTCTTAAGGTACAGGAAAGCTACAGTCATTCATATTCTTTTCGAATATGAAGAAATTGGATGGAGAGTTCACCCAATATGAAAATACTGTCATTTACTCACACTAATTCCCTTCCAAGCCCACAAAACAATACCTTTGGTAACTGTCAACAGTATGTGAAATATTTGTTTTCTCTGATCATTGTTTTGCATCTAATAAGTGATGCTTAACAAGCAAATGTTCTCTTTGGCTAATGCTTGTAAAGGTCAACAATTCACTGAACCCACTCTCTGGGGTCCTTATGTTGAAGGGTTTTTAGGGCCAAACACTGTCTCACATCAAATTCAGGGGAACTGCACAGACCAAGAGAGTAATAGTTTGTGACGATTTTAATATTTTACATAAAACGTCTAGGTTACGACTAACCTCTGTTCCCTGAGAACAGGGAACGAGACACTGCGTCGATTGACGCTTTGGGGAACGTCTCATGGGCGTGACAGGTTTCTGAAATCACAATCAAATCACGGCAATCACATTGACCGGCAACAGCTGCTGACATCATTAACGTGTGACCTGGAAGTATATAAGAGTGCCTTGCACAAATGACAATCACCTTTTCGTCTGAAGGGACTGTTTGGCAGGCAGGCCCTGAGGCATGGTGAAAGACGCAGTCGTAACCTAGATGTTCCCTTTCGAAAGGGAACTCGCACTGCGTAGATTGACGCTTTGGGGAACGATATACCAACGCCACCATGCTAAGGGGAGTGATTGCCATTTGGCAGTGACAACTGTCAGAACCAGCAAGTTCAAATAAAATGCCAGAACCACTCATCCTCAGTTTACACTGGGCTGTCAGTGTCTGCATTCCCTTTGGTCAAACCCCAAGCTAAACGTTCCACAGAAAAACCTCCATAAATCTAGTTTAATGAGAGGCCTACTTGGGCCTGCTCAAGGGCCTAGGACCACAGCTTCAAATTAGAAGGGGTCTCTTCTAGGGAATGTGGCTAGGGAACCCGAGGGAACCCCATCCAGTCACTATTCGGGGGAACGTACTGCCCGAAATGCCACCAGGAAGGCCTGACCTGGTGTCACTTACATTGGACACGTCAGTCTGGCCAACATCCTATCTGTCCAGAGACACTGGACATTCCAAACTTCCAGGTTGCACATTAATGATGTCAGCAGCTGTCGCCGGTCAATGTGATTGCCGTGATTTGATTGTGATTTCAGAAACCTGTCACGCCTGTGGCGTTCCCCAAAGCAATCAATCTTTTTTTAAAAAAGGGAATCACAATTATTGTTATTTTTACTTGTACGTGTGCATCAGGGAAGTGAGGGAAATAAAGTCAGACTACATAAAAACAACTATTGTTATTCAAGTACACATGTACTTTTATTATATATAGGTTAACTGTAATAAATTAGGATAGACGAGGAATAGGATTACAAAGTTTTTGTATTTTAAACACATTAAAATTGCAGTTCAGCTGCTGAGAGAATTTTGTACATATTTGCCTTTCACAAGGTTGTAATCAAATTTACAAATTTTAATTTGTAAATATAAGGACATGGTATAATTTTTGGTATAAAAAGTTTAGTATATTAATAAATCTCATATTGACAATAATTGAATGTAATATAAATGTGTATTGTGTAGCTGCACATAAGTGTTGATGTTTACGGTGTTGGTTTTCTAGGAGTGAGCTTGCTGGTACCTCACGGGGCGATTGCTGATGACACCTCTTGGGAAATGTACATGCTCATAAATCAGGGGGAGTCTAGGTAAGACTGCAGACTGTTATATCTGTATCACTTTCATATTTTTTAGGATTAGCATTTCTTCTTAACAGTTCAGACACATTTTTTTTTTTATTCCAATTTCTGTTGTTCAAGAAGTTTTTAACAAGGCACAGCATTATACAATATAGTCAGTCTCTACACAGAAATGTTCAAACTATGGACCTATTTCAATTTATATAATCCACTCATGCCAAATAAGAGACTTCGATAAAAAAAAAAAAGATTAGCAAAATAGTTTAGGGCTATGTTCATAGAGTTTCTGAATACTTTACTTAAAAACACATTCTTTTTACATTCACATTCTTTTGTGTATTCTTTTTCACAAATATTTGTGCCCTTGATTTCAGCTTCCATGTATTTATTATTGTCTCTCAAGGGCATACCGTAATACAATTGTAGGATTTTTTGTATTTGTTGCTGTAGTAAAGGCAAAAATCCCTCTTCTGCAGAAAAAGTGCAGTTAGAATAACTAGACAGTTAGAAAGTGTAGCTAAATATGTGGGAGAGAACTGCTAAAATGTGACTATGTTGTTAATGCATTGTGTATCATGAAATCAGCATTAAGTCTAGTTTATGCAGTGGTTTATTGGGGTTTATTTACAGTACTGCTTTGAATGGTTACATGCTTGAAGCCAGATGCTACAGCTTTAAATGGTAACAAATTAGATGAATAGATAAACATTTGTTAAATGAACATTTCAGATACATTGACACACACACATTGCAGATGGCGTTATATTTTTGGTACTGGGGTGGTGTCTGTATTATAGGAAGAAATACCATTACTTGGAACAAATGAAGAATGAAAATATCACAGTTGCCTTTTATCGTCAAGACTCTCTTACCTTAAAGTGAGATCTGATTAAGAATATTAGAGATGTAGTCTGACTTCACACTGAAACGTGTCATCCCATAAAAGCTATGTCAAACAAGCAGGATTCTGACTTCATGAGTTATTGAACTCTTTTCTGTGAAAAGCTGAAGTCTGATTATGACTTGATTAGTTCACAGAAGTGAGTCTTTTTTTATCCTGATCATTGAGTGATCATTTTATGGGAGATGTTTTGGCATATATAGGTTATGATCTACGCCCCCATCTGGCTGTTTCCTCATAAAACTTACTTGAGAGTTTCTGAAGGTCTTACATTTTGACAGTTTGTGTATTATGTATTCTCACCATGTAAAGGTAATGAGCCTGTGTGAGTCTTGATGTGTCTCTGGAGACAACATGTCTGTTGCACTCTGCCAAAACCTGAAGGAGATCTAACACAACTGGCAACTGTTAGTGTTCCGACTGAATACATCTTCATTACATCACAGGATGATTGAGGAAACGGTTATAACTAAGGATTGTAAAATGAGGACATTATGAGTCATTGTTCACCACATCTGTGGCAGATCACCAGACTGAAGCTTGAGTTCAAGGTGCACTCTGTAAGTTTATCCACACTAAAAAATTGTTTTACTTATAAATAAATAAATGAATAGCATTTTTCACAAATGATGTAAAATGATGTACACATGAGGTGATTGCTCCATCATATCACGGAATGGGTTTTGACTTTCTAGGTGTGCAAAACTCCCAAAACATACAAAGTTAAAGCTGTGACTGCCTCAGCTTAGGGTACCATGTAATCTATGTAAAAATCTTGAATTTCAAGACGAATTCTTCTAATTCATAACTGAAATAGCATTGTAACATTTGCACCTTAGTTCAGTCTATATGTCAAACCCCTCGTTCCAAATCTCGGACTTTCTTCTGTGAAAGACAGATAGAGAAGTTTATCATAGAGCTTTTCTTTTCCTTACGAGGATGGGGATAATCAGGCTGCAAAAATTTCCAAAATAAACACCATAAAAACATGCAAAAATCCACTGTAAAATGAGTGCACGTATTTGAAGCCTTCCGAAGCAATATAAGTTCATGTGAAAAACTGGGTCCTTATTCACAAATATTCTTGCTTTGAAATCTCTGTTTTTGAAATCATGCCTAACAGTATTTGTCACCGTTTACTTTCATTGTATGGAAAAGAGCAGTTTGGACATACTGATATAAAATAACTCATTTTGTGTTCCACAGAAGGAAGGTCATTCAAGTTTTGAAAGACATGAGGATGAGTAAGGGATTATGGACTTTTCATTTTTGTGGAACTACTCCTTTAAATTAAGTTACTGATCAATTTGCCACACTGAAGTTAAAAGTCACAGTCAGATGCTTAAATGAAAGAATGAATACATAATAGAAGCATTAAGTTTGCCTGTCGCCTCCTAGAGTGTCCGTTAATGCTCCGGCACTCTGCTGCTCGACCCCCCTAGCAGTGAGTCATCAGTCTTTTTGAATAATGCTTCTCAATACAGACCTAGGAGCTTGCAGGATAAGACCCTTGATGAGGAGGAGGAGAGTTGTAAAAAACACGACAAAACACTTAAGGTACAAGAGTGAAAACTCATTTAGAAGTGCAGTTCCTTATGCAACCCAGGTAAACTGCCTCTATCCTTGACTCGCAAGAAAAATGCTAACTAGTGTTGTGTTGCAGTGAAGAACTGTTTTCGGTTTTCGTTTTTTTGGTTTTCTGTGATGTGAATACCAGAGAGGTATAATGAAATGTAGCTTTTAAGTACTTTCCTGACATTAAATTGCAGTCTTATCTGTTTTAATCCTTTAAAACAAGAAGGAAATTATTTGAAAAATGTAAAGACAATAAAGCTTACGATTAAGTTATTTTCTTGTTTGTTGTTCAAATACACACTTGTAAAGAAAAGTTAATTGGGACGATGTTTTCGCTTTGAATGTCAAACAGATACAGCTGAGGCATTTCAAACATTCATAATGCATTGTTCTTCATACAGCCTCTTTTAGTTAAACCTGAGTGTGGTTTAAATCGCATTGCTACAGATCTGACATGCCTGAATAGTAATTAGATGTAAATAGAAGAACACTTGGAGAGAGTTTGGATGATTGGCCTGATTGGCTGTAAAGAGTGGTTTAGTCCTTATTCCCTCTTCAGCAAAGCTGAATTAATATAGATTCAGATAAACTGAAAAAGCTTCTGGCGTCCTTTGGGCATACTGTAAAAGTCCTTAAAGCAAGTTCTGTTGATGTGGTGCTCCTCGACTTTTAAAGTTTGTTGTGAATTTTATATTACAATGTGGTTAGTTAAAAAGATAGAACAAAACTTTAGATATACATGGCACTTTTGTGTCCCATTACTTCCCAATGTATTTTGTTAGATACATTTGACAAACTAGTATTTAACAGAATTATTTTTTCATATGATTTAACTAAATTTTGGCTAAATTTGCAACTATTTACAGCCCTGCATGGATTATTATTTTTTTATTCAATTTTGTCTATTGAATTTTGACGACTAGCTTATTTTTTATAAGATAGACAATAACAAAATAAATAGTGCCACATATTTTATATATATTCATATGCAGTTGTTGTCAACCAGAAGGTTTCTCCTTCCTTTCTTTTTTACCTCTAAATTAGCATGAAAAGGCCAAAGCCTTCATTAACTCTTTCTCATTGATGGATTTCTGTTATGGTTTACCACCACAAGGAAAAAATGGAAGGTAGCGATAATGGCCAGAAGATCATAAGCAATGACTAATGAATATGCAGGAGCTGGTAAAACAACTCCGGTGCCCTCAGAGAATCAGTAGCTTCCACTAAATCAAGGTTCTCTGAGTCGTGTTTGTAATGATTCTGTAGACTGCCGACGTGACAGTTTTTATCATTATGATATTTATGCAGGATAATTGAGGGTTCTAATGTAGATTTCATTGTGTTGTTGTTGTTTTTTTTTCTTTTTGTTTTTTTTCTAATGACTTGATTTTATTTAGCTAAATGTGTTCACCATTTTGATTGTTGCTCAAATGGGGTCTAGTGTAGCTCAAAAAGTTGAGTGTAGCTCTAGCCAATGTCATGGGCTGATTCACAAGAATTGCATGCATTGATCAAATGTACAGTATACCTTTATAGGGGATTTTACAGATATGATGAATGAAGAGCAGGAGTCAAGAGATGCAGTAAATTGAAGAACATTTTACTGAAATTTAGTTAGCAGTTTCCAGAAGCCAGCTTCAACACTCAGCAAGGAGTTTGTAGTCCGCCCTGACGTTCATTCTCAAAACAACAGCAATTACACTCTACACAGGTCTCTAAGCTCATCATGTCAGGTTGAATGATTCTGATTGGTTAAGACACAAATAAACGTAGAAAAGTTTCCACAAATGGCTGTTTGTCAGAAGAATATCTCCATAGATTATCTGAATGCCAGATGGTTATTTCAGCTCTCTTGCATGCCAGTTGTTCACCTCACGAACGTCAGGTCCCTTTCAACACATCTTTACAGAAAATTCCATGTTTCTACATTACAATGATATTACGGGTGACTGAATCAAATTAATGTCCATATGTAAAAAATGTACAGTTCTAAGATGGTACAAATCATGCAGTTAGCTAATCTGTGTTAATTTAGGCAGAAACAATGATCTCATTAAAGCAATTGTTACAAGGTTGTGATCATAATGAAGACAGTGTATAGAAAATGATTACAAGTTGATCATATTGATTACATTATATGGAAAATTTGGCAGTATTTTAATATATTTTAAAATGTATTTTCTTTTTGTAATGACAGCTTTTTAGCAACTATTCCTCCAGTCGTCAGTGTCACATGATCCTTCAGAAATCATTCTAATTTGGTGGTTTGGAGCTCAAGAAACATATTTCATATTATTATCAGTGTTGCGCTGCTCAATATATATATATATATATATATATATATATATATATATATATACACTCACCGGCCACTTTATTAGGTACCCCATGCTAGTAACGGGTTGGACCCCCTTTTGCCTTCAGAACTGCCTCAATTCTTCGTGGCATAGATTCAACAAGGTGCTGGAAGCATTCCTCAGGGAGTTTGGTCCATATTGACATGATGGCATCACACAGTTGCCGCAGATTTGTCGGCTGCACATCCATGATGCGAATCTCCCGTTCCACCACATCCCAAAGATGCTCTATTGGATTGAGATCTGGTGACTGTGGAGGCCATTTGAGTACAGCGAACTCATTGTCATGTTCAAGAAACCAGTCTGAGATGATTCCAGCTTTATGACATGGCGCATTATCCTGCTGAAAGTAGCCATCAGAAGTTGGGTACATTGTGGTCATATAGGGATGGACATGGTCAACAACAATACTCAGGTAGGCTGTGGCGTTGCAACGATGCTCAATTGGTACCAAGGGGCCCAAAGAGTGCCAAGAAAATATTCCCCACACCATGACACCACCACCACCAGCCTGAACCGTTGATACAAGGCAGGATGGATCCATGCTTTCATGTTGTAGACGCCAAATTCTGACCATACCATCCGAATGTCGCAGCAGAAATCGAGACTCATCAGACCAGGCAACGTTTTTCCAATCTTCTATTGTCCAATTTCGATGAGCTTGTGCAAATTGTAGCCTCAGTTTCCTGTTCTTAGCTGAAAGGAGTGGCACCCGGTGTGGTCTTCTGCTGCTGTAGCCCATCTGCCTCAAAGTTCGACGTACTGTGCGTTCAGAGATGCTCTTCTGCCCACCTTGGTTGTAACGGGTGGTTATTTGAGTCACTGTTGCCCTTCTATCAGCTCGAACCAGTCTGGCCATTCTCCTCTGACCTCTGGCATCAACAAGGCATTTCCGCCCACAGAACTGCCGCTCACTGGATGTTTTTTCTTTTTCGGACCATTCTCTGTAAACCCTAGAGATGGTTGTGCGTGAAAATCCCAGTAGATTAGCAGTTTCTGAAATACTCAGACCAGCCCTTCTGGCACCAACAATCATGCCACGTTCAAAGTCACTCAAATCACCTTTCTTCCCCATACTGATGCTCGGTTTGAACTGCAGGAGATTGTCTTGACCATGTCTACATGCCTAAATGCACTGAGTTGCCGCCATGTGATTGGCTGCTTAGAAATTAAGTGTTAAGGAGCAGTTGGACAGGTGTACCTAATAAAGTGGCCGGTGAGTGTATATATATATATATATATATATATTAGGATTCTTTGATTATTAGTAAGTTTAAAAGAACAGCATTTATTTGAAATAGAAATATTTTGTAACAATATACATGTACAGTATTTACTGTTACTTTTGATCAACCTAATGCATCCTTGCTGACTAAAAGTATTTTTTTATTTATTATTTTCAAACCAAAATCTTAAACCGAGGCCAAACTGTTTACTTATTTATTTTGAAATAATGAAGGGGGTTTCTCTTGAAATTGTCAGTGATATGTGATGTCTTGTTTTGATAGTGCCCAATCAGAGGAAAGGTGTGAGATTCTGTTAGGGCCAGAGATCACGTACGGACCTCCGGGGCTGAACCTGTCCTATCCTGTTGCCATGACGATAGCTCATTGTGCTGAAGTCAGCGCTGAAAACTGGAACATTAAACTCAAGAGACAAACCAAGGACAACAAGTGGGAGGTAGGAACAAAGACATGACTTCTGTGTTTTTCACTGCAAATTCATTTCAAATTCCTTTTAGTGTGACTCATAAGAATGTTACATTTGAAAACATTGTCAATTCTTATCATTGGGCCAGTATATTACAATGCACTGGAAACCTTTGTCAACATACCATTTGAAAATGATTTAACACTTTTGTAGCACCAGTCCCTGACGATTAAAATTTTTTGTGTCTGATTAAATATATTTCTGAATCCTTGTGATACAGTTAACCTGCAAACTGTGCCATGAACCAATTGTAAGTTAAATGCATTTGAACCACATCCTTGTGGCAGCCTTCGGAGCTGTGAGCGTTTTAAAAATGTGTTGATTAGGCGATCCTGCGCTCTCGACAAGAGATCCAGGGACAGCAGCTCCTCAGAGGAGGCTACGGCAGTGAAGTGCTCAAGGAAAAAACAATTACAGCCTGTAATAGCTGGGAAGACACACGGTTCATGGCAGTCAAACAGCGGGAGCATCAGGGCAAGCCGTCCCATCAGACCCAGGATATATCGATCTGGTTGTGCTAGAGGACCACCTGAAATAGGAGCTGACACAAGGCAATCAGGACAGGAGTCATGGACGGGACCTCCTTCCTGACCCTACTACAATCACTTACATTTGTCCTATTCCCATGTGCTTTACTCTGGCGTCAGCCTCAGAAAACCTAAAACTGTCATCATGATCTGAAAGTTGATGTATTAATGAAATTTTACCGTAGCTGCACAGAGTTTGTTTATTATAAGCTGCTAAAGTTACTGAAGACGATAATAAGATAATAACCTTCCTTTTGTGTCTGACCACTAGCAAAAGTCATTATTTAGATGAATTTCAGATTGTTCCAATGCACGGTACTTATCCTTGAGATTGCTACCAGCAGTCTTCACGAAACACATTTGCTGTCAGAGTTTTTCCCTCGCTTTTAACGGTTTTATTTGAGCCAGTGACAGCTCCAGTGTTGGTGATGGCTGAAGTAATTACATAAAAACTGCCGGCTAAATCACTGACTAGTCAGAAAAAGACTGCAGTAGTACAAACTCCACATCTACTTTTTTTTATCAGTTTACAAAGGGTGGGTTCTCCAAGGAGTTCATTTTGTTATTTATGTTGCTTTGAAGAGCTGCAGTCACATAAATAAATGGTTGTCTGTCAGAAATTTGAAAATAGCCTGTATTGTATGAATGTCTGTGCTTGACTTGATGTTAACCTAACCTTGTCAAAGAAATACAGAAGTGACCTCGCAGATTTGTGAGTGATTCTATGTCAGTGTGGTGGAGTGAATTTAGCTTTTTCTTTCACCGGCTCATCACACAGTTAGATATCAGAATACTGGCAAAAATACTGGCTGAGCTGAGATTCTTTCACACTCTTGAGGTGAATAAAAAAACAACATCTTGCAGCAGCTGTAAGTCTGTATGAAAATGGTTCCTTTGAAGGCTTCCATACCAATGAGAAACCTTGGAACAACTTCGCTGTTAGTCCAAAAACAGCTTTTAATTGAAACCAAACCTAGAGAATGACTCATAGATAGGTGAAAGACTGCCACTGCTGAAGAAGAGTAACACCTACTTCTACGGCCCTGTCCCAAATGGCACACTTCATATGCACTTTCGGTCTTGTGGACTTACAATGGCTGCCGCGTGCGCATGCCTGGTAAGTTCATGAGACTGTTGGGTGTCCCTTTTGTCATTTTAGGTTTCAGAAGGGTGCTCGCGAGACCCCCCCTTTGTGGTCGATAACTGCCCACGATGTGCTTTTGTCCTTTTGACGAGCCTGCACTGATGCGAGATCCACAGCAGACTACTTCCCGACAGTCAAAGCGCCGTTATGTCACGGAAGTGCAGACTCGTAGGAAGACCGCAAGTGCTTAGGGTGCCATTTTGGACAGGACCTACATCGTTACCACTGTAACCTCGCCCACTGATACCCGCATGATAAGTAGTAGGTAAATAACAGACGTGACGCTAACACTAGATCGAGGAACTAAGCGATAAACATGCCTTTAAAGAGTGCAAAATGCTGTGCAGTGCCAGGTTGTGGAAAAAATGTCACTGCATTGCATTTTTACTGTCACTATTGCATTGTTACAGATCGTTTGATATGCACTGCTGCTTATGTGTACACTACATTTCTAACCAAATTCACCAATGACCAGTGATTTCTGATATTCATATACAGTCAGACGTCCTTTTTCTCAAACCTGTTTATTGTCAGTAAATCAAACCAGTGACTAAACGGTCAACTTGTTCACGGTCAACTGTCACATTGTTTCTCTTAGTAGGATGAAAATGATCTGATATTTAAATTGTGATTAAATTATATACAGAAAGTGATCAAAGTACGCTCCCTTTACAATCTCTGGAGCTGTCAATCAAAATTTATCAGTGACTGAGTTCGGGGCTCTCACCAAAACTCCCGTTATAATCAACAAATCTCTTATTTACATCTTGTTTGCACTGTTGGTTATGATGAAAGCATTTTTGAGAGTTCAGAAATTGAGTTGCATTAATGCGCGTTAATGTGCATTAACGAGATCACTGCATTAATGCGCTCAACATGTCTGTGATCGGCTACAGTCCTCATCCACTGCAACCTTTCATGCCACAGGAGTTGATCTAAATATAATGCTATAGATCTAAATATAAAGCTATACATCTAAATATAATGCTATACATCTAAATATAAAGCTATACATCTAAATATAATGCTATAATCAACATTTTTCATGATTAGTTTAGAGCTGTAACAGTAAAAATGTGCTCACAGTTTTTGAGAGAGTTCCACATGTAATTCTTAACTATTTCGAATGCAAAGATGTTAGCCAATCACAGCAGTGGGCATTTACACTGAAGCCCCTTCAAACAGATTGTTCAAATTAGAGGACTAAAGTCAAGGTAGGAAAAAAATCCTATTTAATTCTAAATTATGACAGTTTTTGATGTAAAAAATCATACTAGCATTATACGTGCACCCCAAGAAACATTATAAAATAAAATATATGAAATAAAAATAATTGCAGTTCATGACCCCTTAAAGCTACATTCATGATACGTTTTACTGAGAGCAGCATTTCACTTTAAAACTGTCATAGCACTGGACACTAAAACAAATCCACATCTTGGTGAAATGATCATTTTAAAAAACATCATATGTACCCTTATATAATATGGTCTCATTTCCTATGATAAATTTACACTTAGGCAAACCTTTAGCACATGCAGTTTCTGATAAGCTTGTTGGCTGATAAAGGTCTGATAAGGTTAATGAACTAATTGGTAATGTTCCCTGCAGTTTTATTGTGACAGAATGACTGCTCCATTAAAGGTATAGTTCACCCCAAAATTTTTTATTCTGTCGTCATCGTCATACACCATCATGCTGTTCCAAATCTGTATGATTTTCCACTTTATGGAACACAAAAGGATATTTGTTTAAGCTTCAAAAAGGGCACAAAAGCCCTGTCATTTACTCACCCTCATAAACCTGTATGACTCTGCATGAAGGTGAGAAAATGGATTTTGGGTGGAACATTTTTGGGCGAATTATCCCTCTAAAGTTCATGTTCATGCACTTTATACCAAGTTTCCATACACTATCAAAAATTCACTGAAGAAGTGACTATTTCTGTCATGACAACTCTGAGTTTTTGGCATGGTAATGGGTATGACAATGTTGATATGTTTGGTCTTGGCAGAATAGATCTGCTATGCTGCTGCTTTTGGTCATTGCTGCTGCTGCTGCAGGGCAGGTACGGGACTTGCTACTGCCAATACAAACACAACACTCTGCTGTGAGCAATGCTGCTAAGACATTCTGCTACTGTACATGAATTACCCATAGCAGATCTATACAGGTGGAGCTGGGGAAGGTGGAGGGTTTTCTGAAAGAGCACTGCAAATGCTGACCAAATATTTGAAGGTTGATCAGCAAACTCATTGGCTACTGATACAGCAGGAACCAATCATCTGTGCCCTACAGATAACAATGTGATTACAATCAGGTTGAGTTAAGGACCTATTTGCCTGCGCCATCTAGTTTCATGACAGAGCTTTGTATGTATGATTTTAGGAGCATGTCATGTTATCATAATTTGATCTCTTTCTTGGGTTCACAGGAAATAATGTCAGTAGATGATGAATCAACCTCCTGCTATTGCTTGATGGACTCGCATAGCTGTTATTTGTTGCTGGATCAGCCGGGCTGTTATGCACTTGTGGGGGAACCCGTCACCGATGTCGCCATAAAGAGACTAAGGATTGCTGTGTTCGGCAGCATGGAGGCCTCCTCCATGGACTACAACCTGCGAGTGCACTGTGTAGATGACACACCACATGCCTTTCAGGTGAGAGCTGGACAGTCAACATATGCTCACATTACTCAAAAAGAGAGCAACAGTTGGGTTCCGGAAGTACAAATCCATTTTCATTTTCTCTATAGTGGAATTGATTTTAACAATTTTAACTTATAAACTGATATATATCAGGGTTCCGATGGATCATTAAAAAGTCTTAAAGGTGCTATATGTAACTTTTCTACTAAAATGAATCCTTTTTTTATTGCCTGTGTGTGAAGGGGTTGTAATCACACATTACAATGATCCACTTGTCAGGTTTTGCTATTACCTCTGAAGGCCAGTATTCCTATTTCTATGCGAAGGCTCCGGGTCGGTTTTACCGCAAAATCCATCGGATGTGACGTGCATGCGAGCTCCCGAGCCTCTCTCCTTTTATACAGTCTATTGTAGACGGTCAGGGAGTTACGTCCGGTCAAAGGCGCATGTTTTTCGGCTTATATCTCGGTCAAACTTTGAACAATATTCCCAAGACTCAAATCGTTTGTAGTGCTGTACGGGGCCTTTCGAACAAGCCCACGAGCGCTCTTGTAAAAATTGGTTGCAATCTGAAACTTCACCGCTAGAGGCCGCTAAAAACTACATATAGCCCCTTTAATAGTCTAAATTTTGAATCTGCTGATTTTAAGGCCATTAAAATGTCTAAATATAATAGTTTTATATTTTTCCATAATTTTAATTTGTCATTAGCAATGCTTCTTTCCCTTATTAAAGAATAATACATTAAAAAATAAAATGTTAAAGGGGTCATATAATGCCATTTTTGTACAAGTTAATGATTCTTTAAGGTCAAAATGAAAAGTTCCTAATATACTCTAATAAAAATTTTCATTAGTATTGTAAGAAAACATTATTTTTTTACATTGCTTCTTAATCAGTAACAGACACCGTTATAAACCATCTACAAAAGTAAGCTTAGTGTAGTGTTACCACGTTAACTTTAACACCTGCGTACACAGTTTGTAATAACACCATAATGCGTTGTTCATTATATACGTGGGATTATGAATTATATTGAGAACGTCGTAACGTACATAGAAAACATGCAGTAATTTACCCTGAGTGTAAACATTACTCGCATTCAACGTGAATCGTGCAAGCGATTTGCAAAGATTAATATAAAGGTCAATAAAATGTTACACTCACTTCTTCTGGAGGTGCAGCACGAATAGTTGGTACTGATTCTTTTTTCAGGAGCGGCTTCTTAGCAAAACCAGATTTACACTGACCCTCGTTTATAAAGCAGTCTGGTGAGAAATGATTAGTGCAAACATAAAAGCATTTACGTTGATCGTTGGGAATTTAGGAACATTAAAATGACTGCTGTGTTCTTTATTACACCCAAGAACAGAACACCACAATCGCTCAGACGCCATTCTGCTCCAGCGTATCAACAACGGCGGACTACGATGACAGCTCGCTCAGGACGGGTCTGTGTTGAAACGCTGCTGTCAATCATCAATCGTGGGACCGGCGTCCGATTTAGTGACGTCACAATATCGAACGGCTCAATTTGAGGCAGGGGAAAACATATAAGGAGATTAAAACAAAAACACTGGATGGATTTTTATCATTATATGATGGTTGTGTACAGGCACTGCCAACACACATTTCAGTACAATCAATTTGTAAAAGTGCATGTACCATTATATGACCCCTTTAAAAATACACAGTCTTGTACATTTGTATTTTTTCATATACTTTTTTGTTTCAAATCAAAGTTTAAATGAAAATCTGTGGTACATCACAATATTATAGCAAAAGTAGACTGCATGTGCAGCGGGGTACAAAAGTTTGATTAAACTAGTAATAATGTGAGTTTGGAGATATTATAGTTCATTTGTGTAATCAGAATGACCAGTGCTATTTTCAAACAATCACACAGAGAGGATACAAAAGTCAAAGTCAATTTCTGTACACACACACACACACACACACACACACACACACACACACACACACACACACACACACAAAGAGAACACTCATCTCTGCAATGCAATGACACACAAATCAGTTTTGACAGATGAAAACTGCCATGCTTGAAATCGAAGAAGCCAGTAATCAATTTAAATTAAATTTTATTTTCAAAGCTTTAACCAACACTTTGTTTGAAAGCACTTTTTTAATATTTCTGAATGTTTATTAGCTGTCAAGCTTTTGTTCCTTCCAGACATTGTACTTTTTTTAGCTACTCAAGATCAACTTCAGATAATGTTTGATATATTGAATTTTAACCACAATGTGTAAGTGTTTGAGCCTTTTTAGCCATTGTAAGTTCTCTTCTGAACTGGATAAACATTCAGCACATTCTAAACAGATTAGCCACAATACTGTGGTTCTGGGTTCAGGGTTGTCAAATCTGTCCACATTTTCTTTCTGTGCCACTCTCTGCCCTTCACTATGTGTTCTCACTTTATTTTTCTTGTACCTCCATTTTTTCCAAAGGGAGTGGTCACTGCTGAAACCAGCAGAGGAGGTCAACTACTAGAGGAGCCCAAGACGCTGTTCTTCAAAGGAAACTGTCTCAGTCTACAGGTGTCCATCCAGGATATCCCTCAGTTTCTGTGGAGCATCAAACCCTTCACCACCTGTCAGGTAACATAGTAATATTAGTAAGATACTAGGACCAGTGCTGTAATGTGCCATAGGCAGCTGCCTACACAATTGCATTGCAGACATCCTGAGAAGGGTCTGTCAGTGCTCAAACCACGACCCTACGAGTTACGCCTCCTGCAAAGAAACAAGCTTGAATGCCATTGACTGAAACAATCTTTTCCAGAACATTTATTTCATGTTTTATGTATGAAGTGTCTGTAAGGCTAATTTATATTGTTTTTTAATCTTATGCAGTATGAAATAACAGCTATTATTAAAACGTAAAATAAATTATACAATCAAACACAGACCTATGGTAATTATAGCTATAAACCTACCTTTAACCCTACCCCTTCAATAAAAATACAGTTTACTTTACAAACACTTGGAGATCCCAGGTATAGTTATACAATATACGGTAAGTTCTTTCAAAGCTGAAGAATGAAACTGTCCTACCTTGCATACAAATACACAGTGATAAGACAGTATCTGGTTCTAGGTTCACGCAATTGATCAGTTCAGGAGTGCTTCTGTCTCCTGGAACAGGCTTTTGTATGCTTGCTCGAGGGAGAAATTAATCCCGGCATTAAGGCATCCCATCAAGCATTTCTTCTGCTCAGGGTTCCTATCACTGTTGACATTAGAGCATCTCGCAGGTCATTTCAATATGCAAGGCTAGAGAAACGGCGCAGGAGAGGTCAAGGACACTCCCTGCAGACGTGCGTGCTGCTTCACGGAAATTAATAATACATCAAAGGCATTTGCTTTCTCTTCCCCTGCCCTACTCCCAGATTCTGTGTGTTGTACATACCCCAGCAGTGACCCCTATCATCGGAATTAACAGGGATTAGAGTTTGTGTCTCTTTTGTACTGATGGTCTCATAGACGAGTCTCTTAACACGCATGCTTCCACGTTTTTCATGGATCAGGTGCTTTTCCTGACTCAGCTCTCTAATCTCTCTCTCTCTCTCTCTTCTACTCTTCATTCCTGGTGTCCTCATCCCACTCTGCTGCAGGAATTCTCCTTCACCCAAGTGTGGTATAGTAACCAGCAGCCTGTGCACTGTGCCTTCTCGCTGCAGAGACATAGCACCTCAACCACCCAGCTGTCCTGCAAGATCAGTGTGCGGCAGGTCAAAGGTCATGAGCAGCTCCTGCAGGTCTACTCATCAGTGGGAGAGGTCAGTTTCACTCTGATGTCATCTGTCACAATTTACTCAGCCACATGTTTATTTTTTTTCCTGTTGATCAAAAAAGAAGAGTCTTTTCCAAACAATGACAGCTTACTGTAACAGGCTGTCAAGCCAATATTTACTGATTTTTCACCTTCGCTGCATGCAGCTCTCAAGTCAAATGTGCTACTTATACACTCTTAAAAATAAAGGTTGTTTATTGGCATCTATATCTAATGGTTATTTTAAGAACTGTTTTTGGGGAGCCAATATAGTACTTTTATGGCATTGCTGCGAAAGCTCGGTTTTGGAATCTTGAGTATTTGATTTTAGAGTCACAGCAGATCAATGTGAAGATTTCAGTTTAAATTCACTCAGAGCTAACATACAGTACACCTTCAGAAGACTTGAGATATAGCGTACATAAGTCATCTGGACTGCTTTTTTGTCCTTTTTAGAGCTTAACAGCCCATATTGAATGTTGTAGCATTGACATTTTTTAAAAAATAAATCTTTAGAAGTTTTGTACAGGTTTGAAATGCCAAAAATAGTTAAATGAGTTAATACCAATAATAAAATAAATACTGAAAGATTTTTTCGCTTTAATTAACTTTTTTTTTTATGTGGGTCTTTTACTACGTTGGGAAAATATATTATAAACCTTTCTAGTGTGTCAGTGGTTTTCCAAGCCCCTTTGTAGAAGAACACAAATGCATGCTAAAAAAAAGTTTTTATTATTTTTTTCAGAGTGAGAAAGAGACGGTCCCATTTTTTATGCAGGCAGATTGCACGGTGACATCACAGACAGGGGCCAAAGCCTTCAAAATCCCCCTGTCCATACGTCAGCGGATATGCACCACCTTCGATACTGCCAACGCCAAGGGCAAGGACTGGCAGCTCTTAGCGCAGAAACTCCACATTCAAAGGTGAGCGCTGGAGAGATGTAGCCAAGGCAACAGGACTGATTGAAACTTATTGCGGCAGTGCTCACTTTGTTAACAATGCCCTTGAATAATAAGCTGAGACTGCGCTCCACTTTGCTCGATCATTTCAACAGGAACTCATACTCTTCAGGCTTTTCATCTTTATTGAATTCAGTTTCTGTATAGGTTTGAAGTTAAAGAACCACTAGAGATTGGAGAGATCAGAGCCACCTTCCCTTTATCTATAAAGCGAATGTATGACATTGATAGTTTATGCTGATATTTATTTCTGTGTAGATAATCTATGAACTTTCCTTTTAAATCTGAATGATTTATTTGTCAGTTGGGTCTTTTTTAACAAGACTTACAACCAAGTAACTCCCCAAAAGGAAACCATGCAAATAAAAAGAGAACAGAGCAATTGAAGACGTTTTCATTCTCCCTGGTACTACTAATACTTTAATGCGTCATTTATGAGAACAGTTCTGAAAATATGAACTGAGATTACAGCTCTGTAAATTGTGCCATTTAAAATAATCATATGGCAATTTATTCTTTTTTCTTCTCCAAAGTAAACCTTGTGTTACCTTTTCTTGAACCTATGCTGTGCTATATGACCATTTGTAGTTCGGAATTGTATTACAACACTGCCATCTACTGGCACTTTACATGTGACAGTGCACATGTCATGTATTTATTTAAACTGTTGTCCCCAATAAAAGAATAGAAGGAGAGTAGGTTGACACTCAAAATATTCTCTTGCTATGTACTAACATTTTCTTCTATTGTGAAACCTCCATTTCCTTCCTGCACAGGAACCTGTCCTACTTTACCAAGCAGAAGAGTCCCTCTGCTGTCATTCTCAGTCTTTGGGAGGCCAGGCATCAGGACAGTGGAGATCTTGACTCACTTGCAAGTGCTTTGGAGGAGATTGGAAAGGTCCACTGTAAAAGTCTGCCTCAGAGTCCAGATGAGAAAGAAACAGACTTTACGTTTTGAGGGACTATTGAAGATTATTCCACCAGGTGCAATTGCATCTTCAAGGTATCCGGGCCGAGAGAAGCCTGGGACAGGAGGCGACCAATCAGACAGGTTCACGTATCTGACCATGTGCAAGTTGGCTTGAATTCGGCACAGATTCAACAGCTTCAAAATGCTTTTCTCGAAGCAAACATCACCGTGCCAATCCATCACATTGATTTTACATGAAATTCCACCTTAGCCTTTCTTTGGTGTTTATGATTCGTTTAAATTATTGTGAGGGATTTGATTGGTGGCCAGGCTGGGATTTTCTTGAGCATTTCCTTAATCTTTTCCTATTTCTCCAACAGTGTTCCAAAGTTCCGCAGTGTTTATATTCATTCTGCATGTTTCTACTGATGTGTGCTTTGTTTGCACTATATGATGTTTAGAGAAGGGAAGAGAAAGAAATGCACTCCTGAAAACACATTGTGATCATGGCTCACTCTGTTCTTTTATTGTCATTTTTGCCGTCTTAATGAGATCAGTTGAGGAATAATATATGGTGATATAAAGATTCTAACTTTTTTTCAGCTATGAAAATTATGCAGGTTAGGGGGAAAAAATCAATTACGTTTTTCCCTCTGAAGACCTTAAATCATAACCCCATCACACACGCTTAAATGCATTACTCTGTTCCTGTGAGCGTGTGTAGTCATTAGGAGTGGTATCATGCCTTTTGTAGAGAGCGTCAGGCCTGAGACTAATATTGACCTGAAGAAGCGTTTACTCAAGCCATGCAACGGCAGCTCATACCTTTTGTTAACATTTAGAGCTTTCTTTTGAAATGCAGCTGAAAAGGAAGAGCTCCAAGAGACCTCTGTAAAATTAGCCTCTCTTATCTCCTCTGACCAAATTCCACCGTGCAGTGAGAAACACAATGAGGGAACACGGGCCGGTGAGCAGAGAGTTATAATTAAGGTCTGATAAAAGGAAAGGAGCTATGTGGAAAAATGCTGTCAGAATCGCAGGAAAAGAAGTTATGTCCTCTTTTTCCAAGTCATCTACTTCATTAACCTTCTCTCTCAAACAGAAATGCCTCCAATAGCTCATTTTATTTTGTTTTTTTTTAGTTTTAGACACTACAATGCTCACCACTGCTTATAATGGATATTCTTTTTTATATTTCAATTGTAGTTTTAAAATAAGTTTTATGAAGCATTTAACAAATCTGATCAGCACTGAGATCAGTAGCCTGTTTGAATTATTTAGATGCTGCTAAACCACCTAGCTATCAAATAAATGAAATTATTTATTTTATTTTATTTTATTACCAAATTTGCTGTCACTCCCGCTAAAATGGAATTAAAACACATTGTGTCATCATTTTTATGAATTTGAAAGAAAATAGCTTTTGTGCTCATTAAAATGTATTCAAGTTCATATTTATGTCCAAATGATGGAACATGACGTTAAGCTTCAAGTACAGAAATAATTCTAGCAAAAATAAAACAAAATCTAGAAATGGCTAACAAACCAAACTTTAGCAAAAACTCTCAACAACAAAAAAATCAGCAAAACTGATTTTGCCCTATCAAAGCCTTCAAACGGTAAAGTTGATAATAATCCGTCCCACGGTCATGTTATATTTAGGCCTTTGCTTCAAATTATAATTCTTGTGCCTTGTATAACTTCTGTAAATGGTGAATGTTGTACAGGTTCTGAAGATGGTTCTGAATCATGCAAATGTACTGTAAAATATCAGTTTTAAAAAACACTATATTACACTGATATGCAGGGGTCAAGAGCTTTTCTAGTGCTAAATATACTTGTTTGGTATCGCCAGGCCAGCTTTGTGGTATTGTATCTATGATTATGAACATTTTGGATGTTTTCTGTACAGTAGAGTTTGCGGATGTATATGCAGTCTTTTGGAAATAAATGTACAGCTAAAGAGAGCTGCAACTCTAGCAAACATGCCCCATGTCTTTATTCTCCTTCCATGTGTGGATGATTTTCTATTAGTGTCTGGCAGACAGATAATGTATGCCTGTCCATTTCTGTGCCTTACAGAAACGGCACAGGACGTTTGCATTTTTCTGCAACTTGTTCGTCTTCATCAGAGCAAATTTAGTTCTTAAAAATTAAACTAATATCCAGATGAACCTCTACAAAACAAGGTGATTAACGCATACACTTCTGTGTTTAGTTCCACAGACATCTAAAAGATGAAAACGTTCATTTCAGCAAATTAATTGTCTCAGGCATGCCGTAATTTAGTTTTATAAATGGCTGATGCAAAGTCCACAGCTGGTAGTCTTATCTCAAACAACCCCTCCTCTTTCAGTAACTTCTTATCAAAGGACACATAAGGGACTAAAGATCCAGCCCTCATAACCATGGTAACTACGAGTTTGTTTGTTCTTGTTAACGTTAGATACATTTTTTGAGCAACATTAAGAAATATGAATAAGCATACTTATCTATCTTAATAAAACTCCAATTTGAAGATGATACAATAGCAGTGTGTATAGTTATAGCCTGCTATTGCATTAAAGAAAGGTCACTTAATGTTGCTGTTATTGGTTGTTTGGCATCTCTGTCTGAAGAAAGGCAGAGGGAAGAAAACTAAATCAGTTTTCAGGAAGCAACAAAACAATGTAGGCTATTAGTGACTAGATTTGTGGAAAGGAAAGAAAGCTGCTTTCATTGGGCCACAGTAATTCCTTACAACAGACCATACAAATATTGTAGTTTTTCTGGAAAACTCATCACTAATCAAATTAAAACTTGGTTGAAAAATCCCAGCGTATAGGCTAATCTAACATGGCCAATGAATGGATCACGTGGTTGATTGTATTTGAGTATAAGGAGCGACCTTTGTCTGCATTCTGAAGCATCAGTATGAAATTCCCCTTAGACTTGATAAATGAATAAACAAACAGAAGTACCTTCCTCCGTACACTGCAGTCAACTAGAGTATCCGCCAGTTTCCTGTGTTTTATACAGTGTCGCTCAACGGTCATAGTATCGCACTGTCACAGTCAACTGTCTGCTAGATAGCGCCAAACTGGCAGAGATGGCATTGCGTTGCGGAAATTGATAATGCTATGTGTGCGTTCAGATGTCCTGAGAATATACGGTTGTTGGAGATTAACTCATGGTTGACTAAAGTTTACATGTAAGATTATCTGGCCCTATATTTTCCCAAGATATATTTTAAAATATTGAAATAGCCTATATAAAGTTATTCAACACGATGTGAAGTTTGTAAGCGATTTGTGTGCCAGCCAGGTTGTCTCGGGAATTTATGAATCCCACTATATCGAAGGCTTGGTTCATGAAAATAATTAGATCAGGTGACTAGCGCTCACACACTGTAAGGGTAACGTCACAAAACCTAATTAATATTCATAAGGAAAGCCTCGGCCATAGTAGGATTCGTCACTTCGCATTCAGCGTGTTCAGGTTAGAAGAAGCGCTCAATTCCATAATATAAGACCGGAAGTTTTCTCGACAACTAAATACTTTGAGGTGCGTGGATGGTGTTGGGACTTAATCTTTTTTCAGTTTATACGGAGAAAGTGACACAATGATTTGACTACTATGAGATACATTATTTTCTTGGTAAGTGAATTTAGCATTTATTTAATTTGTTTTTAGATACCGTATATTTGAATCTCGTTAGAGAAACTTTTAAAGTTTAGTTTGCTTCATGACGCTAAATTGAGACATGCTTGGACTGGTCGGCGGCGATAAACGACCTGGCACAACGGATCTTTGTCAATTAAAAAATACAAAACACTTTAAAATAATTAGAAACCATGGAGTAACCTATGAATCAATATTTGATCTATCTCTAGATACAAATCCTCACATAACGTCTGTTTTAACAGTTTTTAATGTGGAAATTGGAATGACAATGACTTAAAAAAAATTACCCGAAAATTACTAGGCATGTAAATAAATAGGTTGTGTGTGTGTATATGTGTGTATAGCATACACATTTATTTTATATACATATATATGCCTACACCAGCCTACACACAACCTATTTATTTCCATGCCTATTAATTTTTCAGGTTACTATATGAATGTACACATTTCTTTTGTTATGTGGAACATAAAATAATATATTTTGAAGAATGTTTGTAAGCAAACATTTGTGGGGCACTATTGATTTCTATGGTATTTTTTAAGTCAATGGTGCCCCACAAATGTTTGGTTACAGACATTCTTCAAAATATCATCTTTTGTGTTCCACATAACAAAGAAATTCATATATGTTAGGAACAACTTGAGGGTAAGTAAATTATGACAGAATTTTCATTTTTGGGTGAACTATCCCTTTAAGTTTCTAAACAAACTCAAGTGTTCTGAGACATAAAATGAAAGGTGCGCTAAGATTTACACCAATAGGTGTCAGTAGCTATAAGATACAACACCACTTGGTCACAGGCTATCCATTATTATTTACCAGAAAGTCAGTCTTTATTGAAGCATATATCATCTTTTTACTGTTTCTTCTGTGTGTAGGTTTTGTTGTTGCTAAATATCAGTCACTTGGATCTGTCCTGGGCTCAAGGGTCCATCAAGAACAGATCAAGCCGGGATGTTCCCTGCAGAGAGAGCCTGGAGTATGAACATGATAACATCTGCTGCCTAAACTGCCCTGCTGGTGCATGAGAGTTTTTTAAAAACACTTTAAGTTCTGGTTAGACAATGTCTTGTATGTGCACTTACATTCAACCACCTCATCTTTTTTGCAGGAACCTATGTGAAAACAGCCTGCCTTACTGCTTCAGAAAAAGGAGACTGTAAAACATGCGAGTTTGACACATACACTGAGCATGAAAATGGACTGCAGAAGTGTTTATCGTGCACCATGTGCCGGATAGGTAGTTCTGTTATTTGAAAATATTGTCCAATACTGCCAAGTCTTTCAGATTTATGCAAATTATTTTAACATAAACGTTTAAGGTCATGCAAGCCAAATCAATTTTGTGCTCACATGATAGACTTCCTTCAGATATATTTAATTGTAAATTGCCTGCTATTTTGTGCTCCTTCTTTCCTTCTGTAGATCAGGAAACCACTGAGAAATGCACAATTACCCAAAACACAAAGTGCAAGTGCAAACAGGGGTCATTTTGCTTACCTGACCAGGCATGTGAGGTGTGCAAGAAATGCAGCAGGTAAGTTCTTAAAGGTCCAATATGTAAGAATTTTCTAATAAAATATCCAAAAATCACTTGCACAGTGTGATATATTTCCTGCAGTTGTGTACTTACAATATCCCAAAAGTCTCCAAAGATTTTTTATTTCAGAGAAATTCCAATTTTAAATAAGTGGCCGTCCCGGAAAAAAATTTCGCTTGTCAATGACGCAATATCTGCGCTATCCTCGGTTTCCGCCTTTTACTGTCTATGGTTTCCGCTCCTACTGCCCTACTGCCATAGCCTTGACGTAACCATGGCGACAGACGTGGACAACTGTGTAGTGCGTAACGTTTAGCGGCACGCTGTTCTTGTTTCGTTCAAACATAGACCATGGCAAGCAGACTTTGGGACAAACAAGGAGAACTAAAATGAGGATCAGTATCAGCGTGGCTTTTTTGAGATGCCGAGAGCTCCACGAGAGACTGACTTCCACTCGACAGAGAGCTAGCGTTCGCGACTAACTTGGACTTGACAGAGCTTCACGTGTCACGACTTTACAGCTTTATTAGACAGGTGAGCAAATGTACATAAAACAAATCAATGTTATAACGTTAGCTCAACATGATGAAATGTTAGAATATGGTCAGTATGTTATTCTAATGTTGATCTAGCTGCTAGTTTCGTATAGCAAACAAACTAACACGTAGAATAACATTATAACTTTCAAGACACATTTAAATGCAGTTTAGTATGATAGTGTAACAGTTAACGTTAGAGCAAGTGAAGCAGTTCCCTCACAAGTTTAATTAGTCTAATAAACTGACCTGTGTGAGTAATCCAGCACTTGTGTGTAGTTCTGTAGAATTAAATGTCCTTATTCCTTTATATCCGCGGGACTCGAGTCGCGTGTGATATCTGTCTCTTTAACAATCGCTCCTGCTTCATACCACTGTAATGTTAAAAAACATGAGTGTTTTAACTCATCCATAAACATTATTAGATCCATCAGCTTGACAGCAAGTCCCATAATTCAGCTCGCCACTGCGTCATAAACCTACGCCTTTGTTATTGTTGGAAACTGCGCCCTCTTGTGGCGAAAAATCTTACATATTGTAGCTTTAATCTAAAATTTTATCAACTTTTCGACAAAAAAGCCTCATGTTAATCAAACTGATTAGCATGAACAGATAGCACACCCAATAATGAAAATGTGCACAAACAAACTTCATTGGTTCTGGTATGACAAGCAAGCACTTTGAGCTTCTATTTACTATATTTGATGTGCTCTATTAATTTGTATTCATAAATGTTTATATGTGAATAAAAATAGATCTGTTCATTATATAAAGCAATAGTATCTCTTCAGAACTCTTGGAATAAACGGCTCGACTCACAGGGATTTCTGTCTTTTTTTTTTAAGCTTCAAAGTTTTGGTGGAATAAACTTTCAATGGTTTCATTAAAAAATATATTCATTAGTGTTTCAAAGATGAACGGATGTCTTACAGGTTTGGAACAACATGAAGGTGAGTAACTGATGACAGTAGTTTAATTTTTTTGTGGACTCAAAATCAGTTCATTTGTTGAATCCAGATGCAAAGAGGATGAGGAGACTGTAAAAGGCTGTACACACATTTCCAACACAGTTTGTAGAAAGAGAAGCTCTTCAGGAAGCTCCATCTCAGGTATTAGAAAACCTTTCTCAATCTGTAGCCCAATGATTTCAGCTGTATACACACTGTGCATGACTACAGCTGATCAAATGTTGTATTTTTCACATTCACATTTAAAGTAAAGGAAATTATAATTGTTAACTGAGATATTCTGTCCAACATTTGTCTTTTGTAAAGGCTTTGTTTCCATAGTGTTTCTCATAGCGATTACATCCCATTTGTCCTACAGTGACTTTCATTGTTGTGCCAATAATTGCAATGCTGGCATGCATTTTGAGTATCGTCTACTGGACAAAGTCAAAACCAAGTAAAGGAGCAGGTAGGGCACACATCTTTCCTCAGTTCTTTCAATATTACCTCCTTGTTTATTTTTTGCTTATCGTACAAAATCTTTTTGAATTCCAGTAACATCAAGAAGTCCAAGGGAAATGGTTAAGATCTGTATGGTAGGTCAACAAGACATGCATCTGATGCATTTTATTTATCAGCCAACACATTTCTCAGCTTTAATAGAAACTCATCATGTATAGGCTATGTGCACAAGCGTCGTGACGAACTTCCGCTATTGTCAGAAGCCGGCATATCAGTTTCCGGTTTATGACTGCTCATCCGCATCCGCTATAAACAAACAAGATGAGAGCTGCTGTTGTACGAAAAAAAGAGATATAATGTGTGTGAAACATCTACGTTTCTAAGAACTGTAGGTTGATCTAACGCCCGTTTCAAACATACTCCGTTTGCCGTGCAGGAGCAGCGCGTGCGATAGTGCTCTTCACATATGATGCGTTAGCAGCAGTGAATAACTGATCCGCGGCTGTACCACAAACACATACTTACTATTTTTATATTAAATCCAGAAGTTATGCTGCAACTTTTATTTAAAAAAAAGTTGTCAGCATCGCGATTCTCTTTGTACACATACAATTGACGTATGCACGTTTAAACACAATTTAAACAATGTAGGGCTATTCTTCCATGCATTACTTATACTTAGGCTATATTAAGTTGCTCAAGCAAGTGGTCAAATAGCCTATTTAACCATGCACTTATATTAAAATCGCACATATTTTAAATTAAAACTTAGAATTGACAAAAACAGCCGACTCTCATGCCTTTTCTTTTGCATTTAAATTTTAATACAATAGATCTTGTATGTCACAACTTGTTTTTCCAGTGTTGTTCATTATGTTGCCTTGTTGAAGTTGTAGTTTTCCCTGATTTACCCCGGTCTTCTAAAAGTAAAAAGATGAGTGTGATTCTCCAAAGAGCACTTTCGGCACTGTGAGCTTATGGAAAATTCACTCTCTTAAAACACACTTAAAACAATCTTCCTAGCTGTGTCTTCTATCACAATATTACAGTGGGCAGTTTTAGAATTCCATGGAATATTATTTTTAACAGTTTTTCTGAAGAGCGTGTTCATTTCCACCACTTTTCAATTTATGTAGTTTATTACAATATAATATTGTAAAACTGATTATATAAGATTATGTATCTGTCAACAACACCAGTGGCTATACCTAATCATGTAACAAAATAAATCTTAATACTTCATGAACTTAATACATTTTTATTTTAAGTTGCTAAATGCCATGAGTTGGGATTTTTGCATACAGCATTTCATTTTTGCTCAGGTCTATGTTTATTTTTTAAAGTCACAGACATATTGTAAGTAATTAACTATTAATACTTTTTTTTTCTTAAAAACTGTAGTTGTGGAAATGACGGTTTATGGTGGAAGGATTGTTTCTGTTAATTTTTTACTTAAATTGCCAGTCCAAAATATCTTTAACCATGTATTTTATTATTTAACATATAAATTGAACAGTATACCTAATAGTTTTAAAAATAATGATTACAAATGATATGCAAATTATATGAACCTGCTCAAAACATTAATTTCATTCAAAAAAGCTGTGCACTGCATGTGTGTGTACTTTACAAATTGTTATGTCATGACTGTGAAAAATAGTAGTATATAATTAAATGCATTTATGGTGAAATTACTACATTTTCAAGTCAATCTTTGTTCATTTTGACCACGAAACATCTGGTGTCACTTTAATTCAGCGTTAGCACCATAAAATACTTCTCTACTTTCTCTTCTTTATAGAAGCTATCCATTTTAAGTTTTAAAATTTGCGATTTTAATAAGTACATAGTAAGTAGCCTACATGGTTAAATAGTTGCTTGAGCAACTTAATATAGCCTAAGTATAAGTAATGCATGGAAGAATTAGCCCTACATTGTTTAAATTGTGTTTAAACGTGCATACGTCAATTGTATGTGTACAAAGAGAATCGCGATGCTGACAACTTTTTTTTAAATAAAAGTTGCAGCATAACTTCTGGATTTAATATAAAAATAGTAAGTATGTGTTTGTGGTACAGCCGCGGATCAGTTATTCACTGCTGCTAACGCATCATATGTGAAGAGCACTATCGCACGCGCTGCTCCTGCACGGCAAACGGAGTATGTTTGAAACGGGCGTTAGATCAACCTACAGTTCTTAGAAACGTAGATGTTTCAAACACATTATATCTCTTTTTTTCGTACAACAGCAGCTCTCATCTTGTTTGTTTATAGCGGATACGGATGAGCAGTCATAAACCGGAAACTGATATGCCGGCTTCTGACAATAGCGGAAGTTCGTCACGACGCTTGTGCACATAGCCTATTGTGCCAATGTAACTCAGCACTGATTTGAACTCTCTAAATATGACGATCAGATGACGTCTCTCTTGCCCTGCAGGGTGAAAGTGAGGAGGTGATAGAGGAGAGGCAAAATGCCCAGAATTCCAAGATCGATGACTCCTCTCAACTCCAGCCATTTCTTGAGCAAAACTATGCGGTGTGTACCCATGTACCTGCTTCATCAGAGATGGAGAAAGACAGGGGACTAGGGGACAGCCTCACCAACACCGCCAACTCTTCACAAATTAGCCTGGCCATGTCCGCTGTGCCCATTGACCTCCAGCCCCTCCACACTAACCAGCCTCCAAGCTCTGCAATTGCTTGGCAGCCTCACACTTTGGTGAGAGTTGCTGCTTTCTTTGTATTAACTAACAACACTTCTACCGTCATAACCAATGCTTAAGTCTCTGCTTTTAATATTTCCTAAGCCTTAATGCATTGCCTTTGGTCATTTGGAGACAAGATGAAGTAGCAAATGTACTATCTGTTGGTGTCTGCATTGTCATAGCTTGCTTTCAGGATAAAGACTTTCCATGTTTTGTAATATTTTGTAAAATCAGACTTTCTTAAACGAAATTTAACATGGAGAGGTCATGTTTCGCTATATTTTTGCACTTTTTGCGTTAAGGTGACAAACTCATTTAGGTGTGACAGCTTATGCCTTTGTTCTGCATTTTTGGACCTGACGTCTCCTGTAACTCCTGAGAAATCTGTGTGTTGTTTTGGGAATAGGTTTTACACCATTAAATAATGAGGTTGATATTGATCTGAAAATCCAGACTGTATGCAAGAGATCTAGAATATGCAGTTTATACCGTGTGTGTGTGTGTGTGTGTGTGTGTGTGTGTGGTTGTCGTCTTGTTCAAAAATAAGTACCCACAGTAACCAATATTGTAACTGTCAATGAGTCACATTCATCCGCTATACAATAATGTGAATTTAATTTAATTAAATTCGTCCATCTCTTTTAGGAACGAGAGTTGTCAAGAAGACTTGTTCCTCTGAATGGTAGGGCCATACCTTTTTTTTTTCTTGCATAATTTCAGCATTTTTGAACACCCTGCTATTTTGCAAGTTCTCCCACTTAGAAATCATGGAGGGGTCTGAAATTGTCATCGTAGGTGCATGTCCACTGTGAGAGACATAATCTAAAATAAAAAAAATCCAGAAATCACAATGTATGATTTTTTTAACTATTTATTTGTAAGATACAGCTGCAAATAAGTATTTGAACACCTGTCTATCAGCTAGAATTCTGACCCTCAAAGACCTGTTAGTCTGCCTTTAAAATGTCCACCTCCACTCCATTTATTAACAATCAGTAAGAATCCAACTACTAACATGGCCAAGACCAAAGAGCTGTCCAAAGACACTAGAGACAAAATTGTACACCTCCACAAGGCTGGAAAGGGCTACGGGGAAATTGCCAAGCAGCTTGGTAAAAAAAGGTCCACTGTTGGAGCAATCATTAGAAAATGGAAGAAGCTTAACATGACTGTCAATCTCCCTCTGACTGGGGCTTCATGCAAGATCTCACCTCGTGGGGTCTCAATGATCCTAAGAAAGGTGAGAAATCAGCCCAGAACTACACGGGAGGAGCTGGTCAATGACCTGAAAAGAGCTGGGACCACCGTTTCCAAGGTTACTGTTGGTAATACACTAAGACGTCATGGTTTGAAATCATACATGGCACGGAAGGTTCCCCTGCTTAAACCAGCACATGTCAAGGCCCGTCTTAAGTTTTCATGGGAGAAAGTCATGTGGTCAGATGAGACCAAAATATAACTTTTTGGTCATAATTCCACTAACCGTGTTTGGAGAAAGAAGAATGATGGACATTTTAAAGGCAGATTAACAGGTCTTTGAGGGTCAGAATTCTAGCTAGACTGGTGTTCAAATACTTATTTGCAGCTGTATCTTACAAATAAATAGTTAAAAAATCATACATTGTGATTTCTGGATTTTTTTTTTAGATTATGTCTCTCACAGTGGACATGCACCTACGATGACAATTTCAGACCCCTCCGTGATTTCTAAGTGGGAGAACTTGCAAAATAGCAGGGTGTTCAAATACTTATTTTCTTCACTGTGTAATATATATATATATATATATATATATATATATATATATATATATATATATATATATATATATATATATATATATATATATATATATATATATATATATATATATATATAAAAGAGTAATGCATCAGTGTTTTTACTTCATCTCACCTTTTCAGGAGAGGAATCATTGAAGAAAACGTTTGATTTCTTTGAAGAAATTGATGTCCACTATCATAACAGATTCTTCAGGTTCATTGGACTGAGTGATAATTCAATCAAAAGTACAGATTCTCTTTTTCCAGTTGACAGAGTTTATGAACTGTTAAAAATCTGGATGGAAAAGGAAGGACTGAAGGCAGATTTCAACAGTCTTATTGAAGCATTAATCTATTTAGACCAAAGGCTATCAGCAGAAAATATTGTTACAAAGGCAATTATTAATGGTTACTTTAAATATGAAGATGAGTGACTGGAAACAAACATAAATTGTCACCCTTTTAGTGACCTCAGGTAGCAAAGGTATGCTTTTCATTTATTTTTTTGCATGGCTTACCTTATGTAGTGTTATTTCCTATCTATTCCAAAATGGAAAGTGTTTCAATATTTATTATTTTGGCCAATAATGTTCAAATGCATGTTACATTATTTTGGGGGGAAAAAGGTGATATTTAAGACTTCTAATATTATGAAATGTTGTGTTACTATTATTGTGGTCGCATTCTTTCCCATTTTGTAGACAAAATTGTTGTGCATTATGATCTCGAATATGTTAACATGTCATGTGAATTATTTTGTTGTGAACTAATAAAAGCAATTAATTTGTACATTTTGTTTTTCCCTTAATGGTTGTGACTTTACAATAACGTTTTAAATAATGTTAAGGTTCTGAATATAGTGTTCGCATACATCTCTGTTGGTTGGACGTTTCTTAAAAGTTCTAGCACTTTTCTAGTGTAAAAAAAGATTCAGCTTGCTCGCCACCAGAGGTCACCTGATCTCCTGCGAAATATGGATTTCAACATCAAAATGTATCTTTAGGCTTTACAAATGGTGGAAAAAAATTAGAGATGCAGGACCCACTGGTAAACAAACCATCGTGGTGCAAAAGAGAATTTTTTTATATAATTTTGGGGACATTTTCCTTATGTATTGGTTTTAGCAAATGAGCTTCAGTGTGTAAAAATGTATGTAGTAATTTATTTTTAAAGACCCCTTAGGCATATTGTACCTTATTATTTGTATTGTGTTTTTTTGTTTTGTTTTTTACTTACGTCATTAGCCTATGGCAGTGATTTTTTTAGATTAATAATCCAATGTTAAGAGATAATTCAAATAAATTGTGTAATCGTATTTTATTGCGAAATAGGTCGTGGTCACTCACTACACTTCCCATGCACCCTTGCAGTTAAACAGGAAATGCCATGTTGGGTTCTGCGTTTCCCAAAATCATGATCATCGTGAGCTTGGTCGTTAAAGTTTGTACACGCTTATTTTCTCTCTTGCATCACATCTGATAAAATCATATTATTTTACGTTAAGTCAATGCTGTAATTTGAGTGTATAAGTTACCTCGTCTGTTTTCGAGTGTCCTCAGAATGGCATTAATTACGTCACAACTAAAAACAACCTGTAAGACACAAACTACAATGTAAGACTACAAAAGAAAAGTATAAACCGCTCCGTAAGTCTATTAATTCATACGACAGGTCTTTGACACCAAAATGTTTTGTTACATTAAATGTCATTGCATCATGGAAGCAGTTTGGATAGTTCTCTCTTTGTGTAGTGTATATATATAGTGTCGAGTGACATACTTCCACTTCATCCTTACTGTTGTTTTTCCCTTTCTGCTGTGTTCCTCTTTTCTTCTAATGGTTGTTGTTTGCCATCTGGCCTGTTTGCAGACGAAATCGAAAATCATGATGGGGAATTATGGAAAGAGGAACTGAGATCAGAAAAAAAACCGTCACGAGGTTGTTTGATATTTGTGAGATACCAGATAAAGGTACTGTACATTCAGATGTGCTGCACTGCTTAAACAGTTTTTATATCACTGCATTGTATTTATTTGAGTTTGAGGCATCGCGTTTTTATAAGGCAAGTTGAATATTTTGAAATGCTTATTAATGTTGTTGTTTGACTTTGTGAACACCTCTATGATTCAGTCTACATTTAATTTGTGTAAGTAAAGTTCATCTGCATTCTCTGTCTCTGCAGCACTCACAGGATGAGGGGAATTGTTGCATTTTACGTTACCTATCTGCTGTGCCTGATATTGGGGATTGTCTGTGTGGTATTAGTAGCTCACTGGAATTACACCTACCGAGGTGGATTTGCATGGGACGGCTCAGCCAAGCAATTCAACTGGCACCCGGTCTTCATGGTCACTGGAATGGTGGTTCTTTATGGGAATGGTACGTTTGATTAGGTATTATTTTGGCTTTTGTATCATGCTACTGTAGCTGTAATATAACACGTGAGATTGCAAAAGCAATAGTTTCAGCTGTATGTGGTAGAAAGTTTGTGTTTGGTTTAGTTTGATGTGTTACATTGTTTGTGAAATGATATTATTTCAGTTATAGGGAAAAATATTCTACTTATTTTTTATTGTCAATTGAACAGACTTTCTGTCGGTTGTCATTACCAGTCCTTTTCTCTTGTAACCAGCGGCTGTAGTGTACCGTATTCCTCTGACATGGGGTCACAATAAGCTCCCGTGGAAGCTGTTACACGCTGGGATTCTGCTCCTTTCTCTCATTCTGTCTGTTCTCGGGCTTTGCGCTGTGTTCGACTTCCACAACAAAAACCAAACACCCAACCTCTATTCCCTCCATAGCTGGGTGGGGATTTGTACCACTGCACTTTTCACTGCACAGGTGTGTATTGTGTTGAAACTGCTCATGCACAGTGTAGTAGTTTGTCTTCATTTGTTGTTGTAAACAAGAAGTTGAATAGTCAAGTCAAGTCAAGTCAAATATATTTATATAGCGCTTTTCACAATACAGATTGTATCAAAGCTGCTTAACAGTATCAATCAAAACAACTTAACAATGTTTGTTTATTGCTGGAAAAAAGACATCCAAGTTTGGTAGAGCTGATCAATGGTATGATTGATTAATTCATTTGAATATCCCCAACTGAGCAAGCCAAAGGCAACAGTGGCAAGGAACCGAAAAACTCCATCAGATGACCCAATGGAGAAAAAAAAACCTTGGGAGAACCCAGGCTCAGTCGGGGGCCAGTTCTCCTCTGGCGTTTATGAACTAGAGGCCGAATTTACAGTAACTGTAAGATAAAAAATGTATATGAATGCCTGGCTAAATAGATGCGTCTTTAGTCTAGTTTTAAACTGGGAGAGCGAGTCTGAGCAACGAACAATATCAGGAAGGCTAAACAATGAACTTCATTTTCTTTCAAACAAATTGGATGCAGAAAATGTAGTCTGACATATTTCATATGTATATGAAGGACTATGGAAGCGTGTTTTCGCTATGAAACAAACAATTAAAAAGTTTAGTGCAACTTTTTATCTTGTAATTCTGACTTTTATCTTATAACTCACAATTGTGGGTCTGTATCTCACAATTCTGACTTTATTTCTGGCAATTATCAGTTTATAACTCACAACTCTGACTTTTTTTCCTCAGAATTGTGAGCTATAAACTTTCAATTGCAAGTTACAAAGTCAGAATTGTGATATATATATACTCAAAATTCGGATAAAAAAAAAGTCTGAATTGTGAGATAAAAAGTCGCAATTACCTTTTTTGGTTTTATGCCGTGGCGGAAACATACTTCCTAGAGGAAGTAAATTAAAAGTAAGAATCTTCCCACAGGAACTTAAAAAATTTCCTTTTCTCTATCCCCCACAGTGGGTCATGGGTTTTACCGCGTTCCTCTTACCTTGGACCCCAATGGCTGCACGTGCCCTTATAAAGCCAGCTCATGTATGGATGGGAGGAATCATCTTGGTACTGAGCATTGTATCTTGCATCTCAGGGATTAACGAAAAGCTATTTTTTGTACTGTAAGTGACATGTATCATGGATCGTTCGTGCTGTTTGATTAGGTAGATCTGATCATTATGCTGCAATCGATAGGTTTTCAGTATGATGTAGATTTTCAGTATGATGTAGAAATTAGAAGATAAAAAAAGAACATGTATTCATAAATGTAGAGCTCTCAATAGATTGTAGTGCCATAGCAAATGCGTTCTTCCATTGGTTCTTTCCTCAGAAAAGCAAAGACCAGTGGGACACTGCCTTATACTGCATTACCACCAGAGGCAATCGTTGCAAATTCTTTGGGAGTCATCATTGTAGCGTTTGGATTGGTTGTTTTGAAAATCTTGTCCAATCAGATATGGCAGCGTCCTGAGCCAGGCTATGATGAGGAAGTTCACAGGGTAGGAGACAAAGGATTTTTAATAAAATCAAGAAATGGCTTGCTAATATTGTGACATAAGTCATGTTTAATTATCTTGCCTTAGTGCAAATCTCTCAATATTCATAAATTAATAACGTATTAAAGTATATAAAGTATTCATAGGAGTAATTTTTTTCTGACAGAAGTGTTTTTATATTGTCCCTTTCTCTCATTTTCAGCCCCTGGCATATGATGGAAGCTGATGTCTCAAAGCCGAATGTCTGAAAATTGTATATTTATTTGCATTCTGACTGATCAGCTCTTCAATCAAATCAACGTCCCCTAAAATTCCAACCATTTGTCTTTGTATTCTTTATATTTCTAATTATACCAAGCACTCCTGGGAAGACATTTAAAATCTTCTCTTTATTTGTTTTTGCTTAGATTTGGTTGTGTTACTGCTGCTGTTTGAAATTGTGTAGAGCAAAGGCAAAAAATATCATGTATCAATATCATGTGTTTTGTGCTAATTTATTATTAAAGAATGCCTCTGTATATAGCAAATGCTTTTATGAAACATCAATGTTTGTGTCTATGAAGCAAAACCAGATGAAGGTATTTATTTTCCTCTTTGTTTGCCAAACCGGTTCAAACCGGCTGGAAAGGGCATTCAAACCAGGCAGGGACAAACCACTACGCGTCATCATCAGCGTATAACCAATAGGAAACCGAGACAGTCTCGTACCAATCAAAGCACTGGGCAGAGGTGTTTCAAATTTACATATTTCAGTAAAAATCAAATCGGCTGTTTGATAGTTTGAAATATACGCACTAAAACACAAATGTAATGCAAATCCATACTAAATTAGGTTCCAAAAGTAATGTAGTTATAGTATTCAGAAAAACTAGCAAACAGCATATTACAAGGATATAGGATAAGGAGGTCTGTCCTAATTACTGAAATATCGCGAATAACCCACCATAAAGCATAGCACGCTTGATGCATGTTTATTTTTTTATACAGTCTGTGGTTTATTTATTATACATTTCTTCCATTCCTTTAAAGATCTGTACTCAAAGAAAATAAACGGAAGCTCAATAAACCATTTCCTATTTCCCTTCTTTTTTTTTTTTTTTACATGATGTGATGAGCTCCGCCCGCAGTGGCGTTGTGACAAGCATGGTTTCAACAAGGTCCGCTTTAAAGATACTTGTCAGTCTTCCCCAGTTGGCCCATCCTATTCCATTCTTGTTCTTTGAAATTTTAGTCAGCTACAATGTCTGGTCGTGGAAAAGGCGGCAAGGGGCTTGGGAAAGGTGGTGCAAAACGTCACCGCAAAGTCCTGAGAGACAACATTCAAGGAATCACAAAGCCAGCTATTCGCCGCCTAGCTCGTCGCGGTGGTGTGAAGCGTATTTCTGGTCTGATCTATGAAGAGACGCGTGGTGTACTGAAAGTGTTCCTTGAAAATGTTATTCGCGACGCTGTAACCTACACCGAACATGCTAAGCGCAAGACTGTGACTGCTATGGACGTAGTGTACGCTCTGAAGCGTCAAGGCCGTACTTTTTTTTTGATAAAAAAAGGCTCTTTTAAGAGCCGCCCAAGCATTCGATCAAAAGAGCAAATGAATGCCTAATTAGTCTTAACGTATTCTTTATTTTATTTTTTTAACACATTTTTATTTAGGTTTCCCACAACACATGAAGTCGTATTTTAATTAGTTTATATTGTTCATATTTTAAAATGGAACAGAACAAAAAAGCAAGCTGTTTATGGTTACATGAATTAACAGTAGGCTATACTTCTTTTAACAACATAATATGACTTAACAGTTCATTCATTAATGGGTGCTCGGACAGGAATGTAAGGGTGTTTTTTGTTTTCATTTACTCTTAAATGTATATAAACAACTAATTATAAAAACATTTATTGGGTTACATTTTGATTTTAATGAATAAATAATGTGCTCAAAAATTTGCACCAAAAAGGCATCAGAAGTTGTGCTCTTTTTTTTATTATTGCTTTTATAAAACAGTTACACCATAATAAAAAAATATTACGGACATAATTTAAAACAAGCTAACCACCATTATTCCATTATTTTTTCAATAAGATAGTCCCAGACATCATAAACCGTTCCTATTCAGTGCTGATTAGTAAATATAGTAGTATAGCTACATATGTTAGATTACACAACGATGGTTTAGTAGTTGCACGGCTACGTTTTGTAATGTCATGGCCTTTATCCTCAAGCAGAGGAATGGTACTGGAAGAATTTGCTTAGTAAAATAACATTTTAATGAAATTTTCACTTTTAACAAAATTAAAATTTTTGTTTTTAAAAAAACTGGCACAAAATTGCTGGACTGTAATTAGTGTATTTTTATTAATATAAGAGGTCTGCTAAATTGTGAATATAGCCATGCATGGCTTATAAAGCGTTGCTAGGCACAACACGCAGCAGAGTGACCTTATTCACAAACAGCACCACATAATATTAAGAACACAATTTTTCATTAAAGCATACTTTTTGTTGCATATGCCTAGCTGTTTATGTGGTAGGAATGACAATTAATGCATTTGCTTAATAAAATTATTAAGAATACAAATATTCACTAAAACATAAGCACATTTTCATTAAGCAACTTTATTAAGTTTTATTCTTCCCCAAGCAGACATAACAGAAAGCTGCTATAGGCATAACAGGTCACAGCCACTGCTGGAACGACTTCTTATTGACCAATCAGCATCCAGGGCCGGAACTATCCGTTTTGTGATTTGTTTTTGAGTGAAAATCATTTATCATAGGAATTTGCTTTTGGTGCCATAGTTGATGTTTGATAGTAGCTAAAGCTGCTTAACGAATTAGGCTTGAGTCCACATGCCTTCAGTTTAGCCTATAACCTTTAAGTAGCCTACTAAACTCAAATTCGTTTAAAATTGAACGTGACTCTGTCACATACATTATTAAATATTTAATAAATATCTGTAACAGATACATTGTTTTATTGTTTAAAGTCGATCGACATCGCAGTACCCAAAGTGCTATATTTTATTACCCTGCCATGGCCAATGAAGCAACGTGTTGAAAAATCCTCGCTGTTATTATGCCTCTTTGTAGAAAAGGGGGCTAAATTACCTTTTTACAACGACTGAATATAATTAGAATAATAGTAAAGTGTTTAGTATTGGTGTATAAGTATTTAAAATGTTGCAAAATGGTAATAAATACATAAATACAACATTATACTCCAAGATTGCTTCCTGCTGTTGTCGCACACCTCGACTACACGTTCTCTTCAGACAAACATTACGATAGCCATAGCCTACTCCCGTTTTATTAATGACGGGCGTCTTTAAATGTGTGGAATGTTGAGAAACTTATTTACTTGCTTGTAAATAAGTTACTTGAATCGTGTACTGGATGTAGAAATATGATTATTGAGATCGTTGTAGAAATAATGTCAGAGAGATTAGGGGAGGTTGAAATGGCGACAGCGCTGATCTGTGTTACCTCCACTAAAGAAAACCGCTTTTTATTTTTATTCCGTGAGTATTCTTTGTCTAAAACCACCAAAGATGTGTACATTAGGGTCTTCTTTATGCAAAACATCTATAGTTTTAGTTGTGATTTTCGAATTATAATATATAATCTACAAAAGAACAGAGGAAGTGCGACGTTTACCGCTGAGACTCGCTCTAAATTTGGACGCGTTTTTATTTTTGTACAATAAACTGACCGATGTTTTGCACGAAACATGAGCTGCCCTTAAAGAGGAAAGACTCAGCTATCTGGACGTGCTTTAAAGTCTGCAATCCATCACTCTGTGTCGCGGGAAACCTTGTGTTTTTCAAGATCAGAAAGCACATCTACAAACGACTCCGTCCTGTTGAGAGCGTCGGTTGAGGCAGTTGAGTCTATATGGTTCTCATCTCCCGTTTAAATCCCGCCCTCAGCTGTTGGATGTGTAAACATTGTTTGTTTGACAGCTCTGTACTACGAGACATCGGCTCTAAGTTTACTGAAACTATGACAGAAACTGCCCCTGCTCCCGCGGCTGCTCCGGCCAAAGCCCAGAAGAAGAAGGCGGCAAAGGCGAAAAAGCCTGGAGCAAGCGTGTCAGACCTTATCGTGAAAGCGGTTGCTGCTTCCAACGAGCGCAAAGGAGTTTCCCTGGCGGCTCTAAAGAAGGCTTTGGCAGGTGGTGGATATGACGTTGAGAAAAACAACTCTCGCGTCAAGATTGCTTTGAAATCTCTGGTAAAAAAGGGTGCGCTTGTTCAAACTAAAGGCACCGGGGCATCCGGATCTTTCAAGGTGAGCAAGAAACCAGCCGCCAAGAAACCTGTCAAGAAAGTTGTGGCGAAACCGAAGAAGCCAGCCGTGAAGAAGGCGGCGGTCAAGGCGGCGAAGCCCAAGAAGGCAGCAGTAAAGAAACCTGCCCCGAAGAAGTCTCCCAAGAAAGTGAAGAAACCGGCAGCGCCCAAGAAAGCCACCAAAAGCCCTAAGAAAGTGAAGAAACCGGCTGTGAAGAAAGTTGCAAAGAGTCCTAAGAAGGTCAAAGCAGTGAAGCCTAAAGCCGCAAAGCCCAAGGCTGCCAAGGGGAAGAAGACATCCGCCAGGAAGAAGTAGACTGACAGACTTCACAACATAAACCAAAGGCTCTTGTAAGAGCCACCCCATCTTCACAGAAGTGCAAATGTTCCTGATGCGTGTAAGAAGGCTACTGCCTTTTTAATAGACTGAGAAAATTATTTTGAGGTTGGATGTGGCGCAGCATGGTTTGATTTGTCTTGTTTTAAAAGTCTCATTGCTTCTAAAAATATCACCAGCGCGAGCGAGCAGCACGATGCTGTGGAAAACTTATCAAGATCGGTTTACTTGTAGTTAAACACATGACAGTCTCTACCTCTGTACCTGATACACAAAGCCGATTACTTAGTGTAGATTTTCAACCCTTCAGAGATTATACAGAAGAGTCCGCTGGTTGGAAAGTGTCCAAAATGTGCACGATACGGTAACATATGTAACGTTACAGTTTGTTCAAAGTTCATCGTGTGCGAACGTGAGTGCACGTGCGTATGTGATGTGACTAAAAAGATGATGAGTGTGTTTTATTACTATGATCGTTATATTTATATTTTGTATTGGATTATACGAGACTTTCCTGTAAATACAGCAATACAGAACAAACACTTAATTTATTCATATTTAAGCGATGGTTTTTTAAAGGTTACTACCAAAGGCAAAATACATTCCATCAGTGAAATTACTTGTTTGTGTTTTTTTGTATACTGTTGTTCTTAACATTTATCCATAAACTTATATTTTGTTCAAAAGTTGTTATAAAACTCCTAATAAAAAAAAGTGATATCCGAATGATGAGTGCTCATTTGTCTTTATCTGCTCAATGTAGGCTACACTGCTTGTTCAATTGTTTTTTATTTATTTATTATTATTAAGGAGAATGTTTTCTTATTAAAAGTCATTTATGAACACATTTGGGGTAGACCTTGTTTTATCAATTTATTTAATTATTTATTTTGTAAAAGGAAAAAAAGGGGGTGGTGGGGGTTAAAAAATGTCAATATAGGTTAAACTTCATATGAATGTATAATATGAAAATATCCTGTTACTGAATGATTTCAAAGTTTGACCTATAGACATTATTCACAGCAGTGCTATCTTTGATTTTTAACAGGAATGAAAGCGAAGTTGCAGAGACTTACATCTCTTTAGTGGGTGGTACAATTATTTAATGTGTTTTTTTATTGTTCTGCTCATAAAACACAGCAAAAATATTCCAGTAAACAAAAAAACAAAAACTAAAAACTAAAAAAACTACAGGCAACATGAGTTGTGGGAAATTATAAGCTTTTTCCAAGCAGATGCCACTGAAAACACACAGCGTTTCATACCTCATGGCGCTGCTCTGAATAAGGTCTATTTTGATTGTTTTGTTTTGTTTTGTTTTGTTTTCATTTTAAATGGTCCTGCGGAAGTGGCAAATGTAATAGTAAAAGTAGTCAATCAAATAATATATAAGGTAAACCAGAAGATATTACAAAACAATTAAATATTTAAGATGGAGTAGCCTATTGTCTCTCACACTGCAGGAGAACAACCTTCTTAAAGGGGTCATGACATGAGAAACCAAATTTGCCTTGATCTTTTGGTATATAAGAGATCTATGTACTATTAAAACTTCCTGCAAGTTTCATAGCTTAAGACGTCCTCCCCATTATAAACAAAGCTTTTATTTAATCAAGCTCTAAATACAGCTCGTTCTAGATCCTTTGAACTTAGTGACGTCACGATACGAAGTGATGTACCAGTCGTTTGCATATGACCTCCTCCAGCGCAAGACAACTACGCCTCATTTCGCATCATCGCATCGTTGTCGTGCGGCTTGCGCCCACATGTGTTCAGTCGACGTGCGAGTGGGTCTGTTTACAAGATGACTGCGATGCCACGCAGATGTGCTGTTCCTGTTTGAGTGTTTGAATACGCTGCCAAATGATCCAGACGTCAGGGAAAGCAGTTGGATGCAGTTTATTTGCAGCATATGCAGCCCGCCAAAGCCTTATTTGAACGGTGAGTGATCAGATGAGTGTGACAGGGCATGTTACTGAAAGAACGAGCAGAGAGAGAATGAGCCCCGGCCGCGCGTTCGCCTTCAAACTGTCTTGCTCTCTGTCTCTCTCTCTCTCTCCCTCCCTCGCGCATATGAATCAAAATCAATTGAGAATTGACACGATGGTAAAAGATCGGAAGACCTAAGTTTCACGTGGTGGAGCATTGTGTAGTCTACATGTGATACAAAATGATTAACGTTAATAATTTATCCATAAGCAGCACTGACGTTAGCCAATCATAACAGTGGGTGTTAACACTGAACTCTTAAAGGGGAAACACCTTCAAAACAGACTGTTTGAATCAGAGGTGAGAAACAGGGTGGGAAAAGGTCATAAATCACTATATTTTAAAAGTTTTTTTGTACAAAAAACTATAGTAATACTATAATTGCACCTAAGGGAACATAATAAAACAAAACAAAAAACCATGTCATGACCCCTTTAAAGCATTTCATGTAAACTATCCTTTTGTACATCTATATCTTTTAAGATTTAATTGTATTATATTAAAACAAAATCCCATGCAGCCTCCAACAGGTTGGATACTGTAAACAAACCGATTCAATGAACAGAGGCTTTGTTTGGACAAAAGACTTGCCAGACAGATTAATTCTCAAGATGGTTACATGAATCTGTTTAATTTTCCATTCATCTCATATGCCATGCTCAAATAAACAAATGAATAAACAAAAAATCTGTCAGTGCCTTTCCCTTTAAGAGAGAATTGAGGACATTTCAAAGTCAGGGGTTATTCATTTTCAGCAAAGTGAACAACATTTTTCAACATGACAGAATATGATTATTATTTCCTGAAGTTAACTGAAAAAGATTGGGCATTTTCAAGTAGAAATAACAGTTGATAATGTATTATGAGCTTTAGCTGGTAAAAATAAATGTATGGTTCTATAGGATATTTAATTATATCTCATAGTGAGTGACCTTTTGAAAGATTCATGAGCAGAGTAATGTAGAAACAGCATTCAAAATCAGTTCTCTAAGCCAATTCAATTAGTCATATCTAGTATATAGGCCTACTATAGTCTCACTCAGTTTGTCTTATACATACACAATAATTATTAGTCTCAGTCAAAGTAGCCTACACCTAAACATATTTACAGATCACAGTATTCCAGAAATACTAGGAGATTTGTCTTCATTATGAACCACATGTTCAAGAGATACTAATTCATCTGCTTTTGTAAATGGTATGATTTTATCCAAGGATAATTCTGTTTCTCCGTGATCTAGAATAGGGGGCCTTTCCCCATAAACAAAGTTACATTCAGTCTCAAAAGGGACTTCAGCCATCTGTGACACTGTATCAAAGCACATGTCTTTGTCACTTTCCTCCCTGACAGCATGCGGATGCAGACAGGGGTGACCGAAGAGGTGAACGTCTCGGAGGTTGGTGGAGTCGCGATGATACGACACCAGCTCGTTGCTGAAGTCAACCGTTTGAACAGTATCCCGAGAGCACAGCTTCCCACATCCCAAGAGACTGCAGAACGCTTTGCGGAATTCTGCATTAAAGGCATAAACTACAGGATTCAAGGTAGAGTTCGCCCACCCACACCACACAAACACCTCAAAGGTTGTCTTATTGACACATGGGATCTGTCCGGCATTGTGGAGGCCAGGGTCACAAAATGGCACCATGCAGTTGAGAATGAAGAAAGGAAGCCAACAGCAGACAAACACACCCATAATCATCGACAGAGTTTTCAGGACTTTAGTTTCCCTCCTAAATGAGCTTTTTAACTTCTCATCAGGAGCTTTATTGCAGCTTTGGCAGGACTGAACATGTTTAATGGTGCACTCTTGCATTGATATCCTTCGGATCTGCCTTTGCGCTATGAGGAAGATGCGTGTGTAAGTGACAACCATTATGGAGACAGGGATGTAGAAGCTGATTAAAGATGAAGTGATGGCATAAGTGCGGTTTAAACTGGCATCGCATTTTTCAGACATTTCTACCAGCTCTTCTTTATGGTTGGGAGTCTTATGCCAACTCAGTTGCACAGGAATGAATGAGATCAGAACAGAGAGAGTCCATGCCACTCCTATCATGACAAATGCCACTGTTCTTGTCATTTTCTGCTCGTAGCTCAACGGGATGGCAATAGCCCAGTAACGATCCACACTTATGATGCACAGGTTAAGGATGGAGGCAGTGGAGCACATGATGTCAAAGGCTATCCATACTTCACAGAAACTGCCGAACGGCCAGAAACCCATAATCTCAGCTGCTGCCTTCCATGGCATCACAAGCGAGGCAACTAAGAGATCTGAGACAGCCAAAGACACTACAAACACGTACGCCACTTTGGAGCGCAGATGACGGAACCGTACTACCGCGGTGCACACCAGAGCATTCCCTAGAAAGGTGGACAGCACAAAAATAAAAAGCAGACAAGCAGTTGTGGAGCGAGTTATTAGCTCTGAGACGTAACCTTCAGTCTGGTTTACCATCTTCTGGGATGTCCCTACCCTGGCTGCAACCTGTCTTTTGATCAAGCATCCATCCTCTGGGGAACATTTGCCGATAGTTTAATATCCAAAGACTTCAGGAATTCGTCCATTAATGAGAGAGTTGCCTGCATGTGATAATTGAACATTTCTGAAATAACCTTCCCTCCTTCCTTCAACCAGAGAAGTGAGTGAGAATACAGTGCAGAGGGTGAGACTAATGATCTTGGAAGTAGGACTGTGGGGAGGAGCCTAAGAAAAAACCGGAGAGGGGGAGAATGTGACTCATGTCATGTAAATTATTATGGGCTATGTATTAGCCTAGCCTATTTATTTATTTATTTTTTATATATTTTATGTTTTCAATTGGGTATTAAGCTTATAGAAATAACTCGAATGTTTATAATTAAAGAAATAAAGCAACATAAGTGGAAAATCATGTTTCTTTGAACATGTGTCTGACTAACGGAGTTTAATTAGCGTTTATGAATTAATTTACAAATCTGCTCCCGTATGTGCACCATTATCCACAAGATGGCAGTAGCCTATACGTACAATGTCCCACAAGAAAACAGACAGGTTCTAACTTCTAGTAATGACTGATGACAGCTCCCGGTCCTATAAATTCAGGCAAAACGATTTCAAACAGATCATTTCAAAGGACCAGGGGCCTGATGTATAAACATTGCGTACGCACAAAATAGGCATAGAAATATGCGTACGCATTTTTCCACTCACATATCGGGATTTATACAAAATAAACTTGGCGTAAATAAGAGCGCACCGTAAGGATGCTCTTGACCGTGCGTACGCACTCTTTTAGAAGAGTATGTGTTTTGGCGACACCAACTGGCCCAAATAGCAATAACTATTTTAAATGAAAAACTTCTAAATTATCCTATTACATCACCCAATAAATCAAATTGCATCAACCTGAATTATCATTATCAGCATTCTTAACCAGGTGCAAATACTAGTATAAATAAAGATATTACAAACATAATTTCACTCACCAAGCCTAAGCATGAAGCAAACATCCATCCCTTCTTAAATGTCCGCGCCAGCGAGCGCTTTGGGCCGTTTAGTGAAACTGACGCAGCCTATCTAAAACCATACATCTTCATTATACGTCCTAATCATAAATACAGTGCATGTTCACAATAATAATTTAAATAAATAAAAGAATGATTTAAACTATGTTTTACTTCTGATATAAACATTTAGATTAAATATGCCATTCTCATTAATGTAGTCTCATAAACTAGCCTACATGAAATCATTACTGAGAAGTTACAACATTTTTATATTCAATAAATAGAAATATTTGTTGTGGATGCAATGCAACACTTTTCCTCTGGCATGCTGTGTTTTAATGTTTTAACTACAGAGATTAATTGCTTATCATGATAATAGCAGATTGTCTGAGAAAATAGTTTTGTGCAAATAATGCAAAGTCTATCTTTTTCCATTAAAAATATAAATCAATTAAAAATACTGTTTGGCCAGTGGAAAAGATTGAGAAAAACTTTCTCTGAAATGTATTTTACACTATTTTAATTATTTATTTATTTATTTATTTATTTATTCAAAAACAAGGCAATTAGGCTATTAAATAATTTTTATTAATGACATCCGTATTTCATATTTTCCTAATGTCTGGTAGGCCTACCGGTCACGTGGATGAATAATAATATGCAAATGATATGCAGATGAGGACATGCATAGTAAAACTAGGCGTTGTAAGCTCCATATATGGTTATATCGGGGTGGAGACGCATGGGCGCACAATCTTACGCTGACTGGGATTTATAAAGTGAATTCTACGCAGATTCTGGCGTACGCACGGTTTTATAAGTCTGAATATTTTTTTGCGTACGACATTTTTGGCTTTCCGGCGTACGTACACTTTTAGTAAGGATTCTACGCAGAGTTTAATAAATGAGGCCCCAGGATTCAGATGTTATTTTACGTCTTTGCGTAAACGCGTCACGTGGTCTCTGACATCGCATCTAAGAATATTACATCTTCAAATAATTTGTTTTGCAATAAATAAATAAATAATAATATTAATAATAATTTGCATTGGAATAGGCTACAATAGTTCAACGTTGCACATATAACCTATATTTTTTGTTGTAAAAGAGGTAGGCTATTTCCAATAGTTCGTATACACATCAGCTAAAACGGCCACATTAAGTAGTAGCCTATAGCCTACTTTAGCTATATTTCTAGTAGCCTATGTTTTATTTGTTTAGTGTTTATTAGTTCAATGGCTGTATTCAGAATAGCCAACCATATTATTTCCCTTTCTGCTGCATTGACTTTATATGTGGCAGAAATAGTAAGATATAGGCTATGTGTGCTAGGAGGAAGACAAGCGTTGTGCAGAAAGAAAGTAGGCTATGCATGCTATGGTCAGTAGCCTATGTGTGCCGAATTAAGCCAATTGACTCGTGAACTGCTCGGACCAATTCAGTCTGATGCGTGAATGAATCATTCAATCTGGAATCTGGTTTTGTCAACCCGAAAATATCTGTTGACCGACGTTCGTCTTACTGGAACACACTCGCCACAACCACTCGTTAACCAACAAAACCAAACTACATAAGAAGCCTAGTCTACTCTACTCTATCAAATTAGGGAAGTTTTGTTTTCCTGCCCTCGCAAACTCCACCCTTCACGTCACCCAGTGCTCTCGACGTGCTGTGGGATTATTTAATAGGTCATAATAATTATATATTTTTTGGCTTAAAACAACCCTCTTTTTTTGGGCACGTACATAATGTCTGTTTCTAAAAAAAATCCAGTTATGTGCCCGTGCGACTGGAGGTCCATGAGGTCACCAGCTCACAGTGGTGGTGGGCGTAAGGGGGCAGTTCAACAAGGCGTAACTTTGTTTCGACTTTCCTGAAATTGCAGGAGATCAACCAGTGAAAGTTTAGGGGATGTGGAACAGCTGAGAGAAACAGAGATTCACATTTCGGAGGAGTATTCTACTGTGAAATTTGCACTCGCAGCAAAAGTAAGCTAACAACTGCATCTGCTTTGAGTTATTAAGCTGTATTTTATAATCTCGTTTTTGCTTCGTTGAGCATGAGAGTTGTACTGAATATTTAGTTTTTAAACATCTTACATTCTGCCTTCATTCTGTTTTGTACAGCACGTTTTCTTGTAAGATATTAGGAAAAAACAATGTTTCTAATGGTTACGTATGACGTCATTCTTGAGTCAATGGAATATGATGCAAGTAGGCTAAGCATTTTATTTCTAAATGAGTGATGGAAGTTGTGCCGTGGGTTTATGTGATTGCATAAGATCAACACATTTTTATATAATTAATTATTAATATATCAGGCCAAATACTGGGTGTTTAGGTAGTATTACACAGAATTGTGACCCTTTGACTTGTGAACCCTTATCCTGTTCTGAATCCTATTCATGGTGGTCAAGGGACTTGTTGTCTGGAAGTGCAGAACGCTAACAGACAAAAAACAGGTCTTTATGACAGGAATGTGAGTCACTTCCAAGGATGGAAATGTTGGATAATTCATTTTGAAGATGCATTGTTTTAATAATCCTGATATATATATCATGGGATTTAGTTTTCACATTTAGTTTTAGTTTAGGTTGTAAGCTTCACAATTTTTATGTATTTTAGAGAATGACATTTTGAATGTGTGTGTGTGTGTGTGTGTGTGTGTGTGTGTGTGTGTGTGTGTGTGAAAGTGAGTCTTTAAAAAGTGCTTTTGTAGAAGTGCCTCTTTTATCTTGGAGTGGCAATCTTAAGGGAGCCCTTTGAAGCAGGTTACATTATTGTTTTTCTCGCCTTTGGAAAAAAACAGCTTACATGCCAGACTTGGAGAACAGAAAAGTCTTGAAGGCTCTCCCTATTAATCACATTATATTTTTGCACTGAGAATGTCATTTATTTATGTCTGAGAACCCTAAGTTGTATTTTGCTTTTTCTATCCATAATTTTTTATAGTCAAATTATATTATCATCACATGGATTTGAGTAAACTGGATTGGAAAAATAACAGCATTGCACATGTTTGGCAAAACCAGCATTGTTTGAAAATGACATTTTGCACAAAATATTTCTCAATGTCTTAAGAACTTAGTGTAGAATCCTAAATATTTATTATTCATTTTACATCCTAACATTTATTTGTTTTGCATGTTTCAAAACCCTACAATTCTATGTATTTTGAATGCCAGATGTTCAATGTGGACTTTTGTACTCCATGAATATAAATTGTTTTTTCAGCCAGGAAAGCAGTTACCTCATCTACTCATGCTAACCATTTCCATCAGCGCATTATCTTGTGTCACTGAAAGAGAATATCTACCATCCTAATCAAAGTGTTTAAACATCTGTCAAACTGTTACGCTCAATTAAACTGTATTTTCTGTTAAGGACATGATTCTTTTCCATGGTATTCAAAATTATTTTTTGCTAAGGTCTCATGGGTAATGTAAATAAATAGTCTGCCACAGTGGGGTCTAAACAAGCCTCTGCGTTCTCATTATTGCTCGCTTTGATGTGGGCCGGTTTGGTGATGAACGAGAATGCACATGTTATTCTCCCTCAGCTCATGACTTTAATAAAAGTTTTAATTAAAAAGTTGATTTAAGTTGATTAAAAAAGTACAGATAAATTTGTTATTAACAAAAAAACATCCATTTCTTCACTTTCACTTTTGCTTTTTTGCAGGCCATAAAAACCGTCTGAGCCTCTATCATTATGCTGGCCATCTGGTCTGTATCATTTGTACTATTGTGTGCATGGAGTCAGAGCTACGCACAGTATGAGCACTTGGGTTACCCTCCGGGCTACCAGGACTCTTCCCATGATCTTTACACTGCTCCAGAGCTTCCTGCAGATACGCCCAGGATACAGCTACGTCTGGCAGGAGAGAAACGCAAGCACAACGAAGGGCGCGTTGAGGTCTTCTATGAAGGGGAATGGGGGACTGTGTGTGATGATGATTTCACCATTCACGCAGCCCAAGTTGTATGCAGAGAACTGGGTTATTTTGAAGCAGTCTCCTGGTTTCCATCATCTAAATATGGGAAGGGAGAAGGTAAGCTTGTCATGTTCAGAATGTCTTTGATATAATCTGAAACTGATGCATTTTTCTCAAGTAAAGCGACGTCGCAGTAAATAGTACAGTATAGTATAACATGTCATATATAACATAAATATAAGTGAATGCCAGTTTATATCCTATTGTTAAACTTAATCATTCAATATAATATTCTTCAATGGAGAATTTATGACTAGTCAGAATATATAATGCATTGACTTCCTTTGTTTTTAGGCCGTATCTGGTTTGACAATGTCCACTGCACGGGGAAGGAGAGGAGTTTGGCTCAGTGTGAGTCTAATGGCATAGGTGTGTCTGATTGCAAACATACTGAGGATGTCGGGGTGGTTTGCAGTGACAAGAGAATCCCAGGATTCAAGTTTGTTAACACCCTGACCAACAACATCAATGTAAGTAATTTCAGCACAGATGTGTTTCCACAGTTATTGTTGTTGTTGATACTTTATTGATCCTTTACAGGAAATTGCATTGTCACAGCAGCTTCAACACAAAAACACAGCATCACACATAACAAACAAGTCATTTCTACAATATAAAAATTAGAAAGAAATTAGAAATAAAAATTAAGAAGAAATAAGAAATGAGCACTATCATACTAAGATAAAAAAGTGCACATTATTATATGAGTGGCAAACTAGACTGTAATAGGTCTCAACTATACGTACATTAAACAATTGAATAAAACTATTCGGCGTCATGCCCATTCAAGTTTTTGAGCCAAATGCATTTTGAATGCAACTTCCAATTGACAAAAATAAACATTTGATTATTATTATTTTGTACAAAATGAATAGTCCCCCAAAGTGATCTCCTTTTAGTGAATTTTGCCATTTTGAAGCCAAAATATGTCATTCAGCCTATTGGTGGTTTATGCCGAAACAAGATGTTTTTGTGTGCAAGTGAGTGTTAACTTAACGTTATTTTATCAACATAACGAACAGGTTTAGTATTTAATGAGATATGTATTGTATATCCATTTAAATGTCAGCTTTAAAAAAAAAAAAAAAAAAACTTCTGCTGATTGGCCGAACTGCATGGGCAATCTGTTGCATATAGAGGACATCCAGCCTCTGATTCACAAATGCAGTGCATTTTAGCCTTGTGGTGTCCAGTGCTGATAGTTCAATTCATTTGTTTCTGTAAGCTACAGAATATGTGGAAGACTGAATTGATAGACTTATAGGCCTAATATTCGTAACTTTTTTCCCTGCCAGCATTTAAAAAAAAATGTTACCAGCATTTTTGATCATTTTCACAAAAATGTCATGGCCCATTCATGCATTCTTTATTTATCAACACTTGAATTTGGTAAGTGGTAAAATGTGTGGTAAAAAAGCAACATTTTGAACAAAAAGCATTTTTGGCAAAGACTACAACATGTGCAAAAGCAATGCTTCTATCATTTGTTTCTGCTTCTTTTTTCTCCTGTGTTTTGACATAGAGATCCTGTCCTCTTTCAGAAGATGCGTAATAGCACCTCCTAACATTTCCTCCAGGAAAATTCAGTCAATGGCGGGTACAAAGTGAATATTCTGGAATAGCAACAGTAAAGCTATTAATTACTTCTGTTCTCAATTTGGTTCATAAAGCATATAATTGGGTCTCACTGGTATTTCAGTTCAGGGTCCGGGGACCAGGTGCAGGTTGTTGCTGTGGCACCCCGTAAAATTGGATTCCAGGCTGGGAAAACTAGTTGCATAACACCTCTGAAACTATTGTTGCTTTTTTTCCTTTTGATCACTTTTTCTATCGCTGAATGCATTATTTTCCATTTTCTTTTCCACCCAGAGCTAAGTGGCTTTGGTTGCAAGGAATATGGCAATGGAATGTTCAAACCACTTGACACATTTTTTATGCTACCCATATTTATGCTGCTTGACTTTGTCTAAATGAATTTCTTTGTCCAGTTAAGGGTAATAACAGGATGTGTCCCCATCCTCTGTCTCTTTCCGTACACAAGCTGCTTTGAGCCGACAGTGTCATCTAGAAAGAATGCATCTTAAGCAATCAAAGAAATAGTCAAGATAGGCGCTCCTGTAAACAAAGGGAAGTGTAATTAGAGCCTTATGATAAAACACAGACTTTAGAACATGTGACAAATAAGATTTAGGAAACCCTGATTGTGATTCTCAGTGTAAAGCCAAATGGAAACCTCAATGAAAGCCCATCTGAGCAGTCAGAATTCACCACTATAATAAGCAGTAGGAAAACATCTGAATAAATATGCGCATTTTTCAAAAAGATGCCTGTTGTGTCTGAATTTAATTTCAAAGTATTATTGCCTTTTCTAATATAACATGGAATATATGAGTCAAGCATGGGCTAGGGGGAAGTCTAGACATCTTAGATCAGCTTCTACTAGTCTCCAGCTGAGAAACCTGGAGAGAAAGCCAGAGTCAGCTTTTCCATCTACTGATAGCCTGCACGGGCTCCACATTAAGGCAGTTAAATCACAGGGAGGTTCACCATAATGCTGGCCACATTCATGTCATCTGGGAATGTTCATAAGCAACCCACTGTAGCCTTTAAAATTGGAAAAATGATGTAATGTAAGTGTGGTGCGGGGATGTGGATGAGAGGCCAAAGATGAGACTCCAAAACAAGATGCAAACAGACCCTTGGGAGAAAACATGAACGCTACATTTTCCAGGTAGTGATATATGGATAGCAGTTGTCATAAAAAAACTAATGTTTTTGGTCGCTTATCCACTTTATCATATACATTTGGACTCAAAACCACTTTTGTACTTTTCTGAGCCATCTTAAAAGCATTTATAATTATGGCTTTGCATGACTTGTTTACAGCAAGACTTTTTCCCCTTTTTTACAACCTAATTTTAATGTAAGTGTAAGTCTCCCTGCTTTGAAAGAAAAAAAGACTGGTTAGTTAACCAGTCATACGTTTTTTTATTGTGTCCAGGCCTTTTAGTTCATTTATTTAGTGTTATTCCTGAAAGCTGAATAAACCCAACTTTCTTTATTCTGATAAATCTAGACAGTCCAAATCCCGGATCATTTTAGCATAATTTGTCTCATCCACCATTATCATGGGAAAGTGGGACACACAGAAGCAGCTGGAAGCCTGTGTCTTACAGACACATGTTATGCCTTAATTACAATCAAAGGGGGTTTGTGCCTGGATGAGGAATGAATATTGCCTCGATGAACATTTATTAGGTTTATTATTGCAATTGCGAAATGCACACCGAATTACCATGTTGCCTTTGTTTACCTCAACTACTACTAGCTAGCTAGACGTCCCGACCATAGACAGTAAAAGAAATGGACACAGCGACCCCTTATACTTCAATGGAGAAAAGTGAAGTCAATTAGAAGCACTCACTTCCTGATTGCCAAGCGTACTGCGCAGGCTCAAACTGAGCTTGACGACGTAGATGTGACGTAAGCAACCTGTCTGACAGCGGTACGTCTTCTATTAAAGGAGAACTCCGGGCAATTTTTAAGTTAATCTTGGTCGTTAGACCTTTGTGAGTACTGTCTATAGAAAAAAAAACGAACCGGATTGGTGCTTGCGACGCGGAACTGCGACCGCGAATGCCCAGAGCTCCCACTCAGCTAAAACGGCAGCTATGGGGGCATAACATAAAGAGCGTTTTTGTGCCTCTTAACAGACACAAAATGCAATTAAAATGTCTGTCCAACATGAACAGGGGCCTTACCCGTGAACAAGATGCGTTTAGCAACATAGCCATGGTTTAAATTCACCTAAATAGTGTTTTAGACGGCAAGCTGTAGTCTCGCGCTGAACATCTTGTTCACGGGTAAGGCCCCTGGTCATGTTGGACAGACATTTTAATTGCATTTTGTGTCTGTTAAGAGGCACAAAAACGCTCTTTATGTTATGCCCCCATAGCTGCCGTTTTAGCTGAGTGGGAGCTCTGGGCATTCGCTGTCGCAGCTCCGCGTCGCAAGAACCAATCCGGTTCGTTTTTTTTTTCTATAGACAGTACTCACAAAGGTCTAACAATCAAGATTAACTTAAAAATTGCCCGCAGTTCTCCTTTAACTGTGCCAAGAGAAATCTGAATTCCTCAAAACGTTGTTGAAAATATTTTGTCCCATTGCTTTTATGGACTCTCTATGGGCTTCTCCCTTGACTTTATTGGACTTTATGCCTCCTCGTCCCCCTAATTGCCTCATAGACAAAAAAAGATTGCCTGCGAGCTTATCCTTCTATCTATACGGTAATTTCTCTACTGTGCGACAGAGTTCTGTGTTATGATGCAATCGTTAGCCTATTTTTACAAAAACTGCTTCTACGAGGCCATAACGTAACATACAAGGTAATGGAGCCCTTTATACATTGTCGTGTTTCTTTAGAAATAAACAATGGACAAATGGAGTCTTTAAACGCCTCAGAAGTAAAGTCATTCGCTGTCAAAGTGACGCAAAAATGAATGGGAGTCAATGGGATGCTAACAGCAGGTGAAGGCTTGTTAGCCAATGGCGGCCCCCTGGCAGACTTCAGTTTCCGGCTGGTGGATTACCCCCTTGGTCCCGACTGTCATGCGCTTCTGTTCTGTGTTTACTTTTCGGCGCAGTACTACTAACCAGAGCAAAGTAAAATTCCGCCGCTGCTGAGAAACTAGTTACTGTAAATGTAATGCGATCATTGAGATGCAAGAGTAGTTTGATTTCTAAGGCCCAGTCCCAAATCGCGCACTTCATGCGGACTTTCGGTCTCGTGGACTTAAATTGCGCGTGCTCGCCGAGTCTACGAGTCCATAGGCCGTCCCATTTAGCATTTTACTGCTCTGAAGTGTGCTCAGCAGCGCCCCCTTTGTACCCTTGAAGCAGTCTTCCGCAAAGCCCGCATAGATGCAGGCTCCACGCACTTTAACTACCCAGGAATCCTTGCGAAATGCCAATCAGAAAACGGATGGGAGGAGATTTCGCGCACGGACTGTAAACATGGCTGAGAAGAGAATATTTAAGTGTTATTATGGTTTTTATGACATAGGCGTACATTTTACCAGTTGTTACTTACAGTTTATACAAACATTATCAACCAGTGGTTGATATCTCAAACATAATAATAGCGCATTAAATAATACAATCGCATTATGATTCATTACATAAATAGAACCGAATGTCATGGCTTTACTGAGTCATATAAACGTAGAATGAATATTGAAACCTATAAATTTTTCTTAAACTCATTGTAAAAACAACAACAACCAGACCTTCTTCCTGTTTCCGACGTGGCGATCGAGTCTGTCCCAAAAATACCTCTCAATGCACCCTCGCGGACTCGCGCTAAGGGCCCTATAGGTCTGCACTACATGACGTCACCGAAGTGTGGACTCTGAGGAAGTCAACAAGTCCGGAGTGTGCCATTTGGGACTGGGCCTAACATTTTTCTCTCAACAGACATTTACATCGATAGTCTTGCGTTATAATTGATTTGCTTTTGGTGTACTGTGGAGTGGGTAAAACTGTTTTTAATGGCAGGCTAACAGATACTGCTGACTCGCGCTAGCCTAGCACCGGCGAACTATGCAACTGGGACGACTGGATTAATTTTTTTTTTTTAAAACATCTCCTCTGATAAATAACACTAAGGCTCACTTGGAAATGAGGCCCGATGTCCAAAATTCCGAACCACCCCTTTAACGAAAGTTATCATGAGCATTGTAATGTTTATCATAAGCATTGTAAAGCAGATGTCTTAACAAATGTCGACCGGGGATTTTTTTGAACGAGACGTCGTTCATTCATAACTACGCAAGATCGCTGTGAAAATACAGACCAGAAGTCAAAAGACAACGAGCTGAAAAGGGGCGGTTGACATTTTCTACCGTGGGTATACAGCCCTAGTAACAAGGTATCTTTTCACTTGCAATGCAGGGATTTTACTTGCATTGCTTTCTCTCTGTCTTTTAGAACAATTTCATCTTGTTTATTTATCTGCCTCTCCTTTCCTTCAAGTTACATACTTTTGGGGTGGTGACGCTCCCTACATTTAACAGGATGTTTATCTCTATGAAGTAGCAAGTGCAATCTCTGAAAATGACAATCAAACCACAGTTGTGTGACTTGCAATATTATTTACTGTGGGAAGACTTGATGTTATTCTATGTTCCTCAGTCTTAGTTGACTTTTAATGCTTTGTTGTCTGCATTCAGCATATTATGATCATTGCTTGTGGTTTTCATAGTTTTGCATTTTGCATTTGACCCAAGGGGGAAAACACATTTTTCACATTCCTGAGGATTCAAAGATGTAGATGTAAATGTTTTCCTTGAAAACCGACACTGATGTTCAATGTTTTTTTCCCTCTGTGTTCTTGTAGGAGACTGCATGTTTGGTCAGAAATAACTGGTCAAAGAGTTGCAGTCAGAAAAAGAAATGAGGCCAATTAAACATGGGCACCAGATAGGTGGAATGGACCACGCTACTCTAATCCTGCTATTTTAAGAAACAGATAATCATCAGTTTGTGCAATGGCTCAGGACAAGACAGACCAGGACTCTTGTCCAGCAATGGTCTATGTATTCTTTGTTAACTGTTGTCGATCTAGACCATTTTGAAAAGCTCAGTAACAGACCTGCATTCAGAAACTATGAGCTGACTGCTAAAACACTGTTCTATTATGAGTTCGGGGAGGGAAATGGGTAGTTGGAAATGGGCTCCATCTGCAGAGGCATTCTTTAACATGTCTTTGCAAAGAGAGAGTTAAAAACACAGACAATTAACGGCAAGAGTCACTAGAGTTTTTAAAAGAGGGCACCATATTTAGTTACTTCAGTTTCTTCTGGGGGTAGTTCACACATATCAGAAACATTTTAAACCAGAAAGATGATTGTTATATTCGATTATTTTAAAAAATGGTTTCCATCCAGTTTTCTTGTGATTAATAATATCTGCCATTTGGACCAATTTTAGTTTTCCAAGATTTATCTCAAATTCCTTTGTGAATAAAGTAATTAAAAGTGGTCAAAAAGAATAATAAAATCATTACTTTCAATGTTAAAGTTTTTAGGTAGAACATTTTAACGGACATTTGAGCTTCATGTTGCTTCATTATATTTTTTAATGACAATTGTGGAAAAGGTTTGTTATTTGTATTATTTTATGTAATTATTCCTTTAACAGAAAACACTCATAAATTGTGTTGTTCCTTTTTTGTGGACGGCAAGTGTTGGATTATCTGTTTAGTTGAAGAGAACATGCTCTCTCTCTCTTCTCGTTTTAAGGGAAAAATAATGTGGGCTGTGTGACATTTTCCTTTGCACTGTGTACCGGCCAGTAGAAGAATGCCTGTCAGTTCACCACATGTGCCTCTGACTCCTTCTTCTGTATGAGCAGTAGAAGGGCTCACTTTTTTTCTTTTTAAAAGACAGACTAATCTCCTGAGATGCTTGCTTACATCTACAGAAGGACAAGCCTTCACAAATCGCTATCCCAGCTGCTCTATTTTTCTTTCCTATAGTTGCAGAACTTCCTTCTCTTCCAGTTACCATAGAAGCCAGCCACACATGTTTAGGAAATCTTTTTCTTCCTCTTTTGTGCTAATAAATCTTACCTCAGTTTTGAAACCTTGCACATTGCCTGTTTAGAAAAGAGTTAATAATGGAAACCCTGTGTTGCAGATATGTGCACTGGTCATTAAACCCGCTGATCCAGTCACAAAGTAAATGGTGACTTCACTCACTTAATGGAAAAAAACAATTTACCAAGACTACCGAGTTACTTTTTTAGGGCGCATGGGAAATTACTTTTATTATCCATCAAACAATGTTTTATGTAACGTATTTAAAAATTCATGAAGCTGTTTGTTCAGATGCTGGGTAAGGATGGTTTTGTTGCTTGTATATGCCGTTTTAGCTGGTGTATTCCTGTTGCTTTTTTTTTTCTTTCAATCTTTGATGGGAATGCTTTGTTGCATCACAAAGTAGCTTGGATAACAAGAACTGTTTGTGAAAAGTATACTTGGTTTTGCGCCATGACACAGAAACCACTTCTATATTTTGAAGTATGTTGTTGACCACAGAGTCCAATTTAGATTTTGGAAACACAGTTCTTCATTAAATCCGTTCAACCTGCAGCTGTAACAGCTTGGTCAGAGACGTTGGGAAAATGACTGACCATTCCATTCACAAAAAGTCTCTTGATTTACAGAAATGACTATTTTGTGTTTGAGTGTTTGGTTGTTCATCTGTTTAGTTTTACCTCATGTGAAAATGCTAGACATTTTAAAATACATAATAGCCCTTAGCTCACTGTCATATGAATAAACATTTATCATTCTAGTACTCTATCCAAAGTGTATCCATGTTGGAATAAACCCACATAATTGCACTGCTTGCATTTCCAGTGTGGTACAGTAGGATACCCTTTTAGTTTTCCACGTGTTTATACAACCACATTCTCATTCTTAGTTTGAAATCCCTGACTTCAGCTTATATTACTTGCTTGACTTTTTTAATGAAAGACACCTTCTTTTCAGTTTATGTTGTCGGGGGAATCAGAGGAAAGAGTCTCCCAGTGGTGACCACTTCATTTCCTCTTACTCATTTCATGGAAAAATGATGTTCTACAGCAGGGGTCGTCAACTTTTTTTCAGGCCAAAGAGCCTCTTAATGTCGTCATTGCAGTTATTTCCCTTTAAATTGTACTTAATACAATTGTATGGTGGGAGAGACAATGAAATGTTTAGTTCAATTTAGTGCCTTAACTTTGGTTTCTTTTAAATTGAACCTTAATGTTGTATTTTAACACATACACTACTCTTCAAAAGTTTGAGGTTGGTGAGATTTTTATTGTTTTGAAAAAATATTCGTATGCTCATCAAGGCTGTATTTATTTGATCAAAAATACAGTAAAATTATGAAAAATTTCCTATTTGAATATATTTTTAAATGTATTTCATTTCTGTGATGGCAAAGCAGATTTTTTTAGCAGCCATTACTCCAGTCTTCAGTGTCACATGATCCACATGCTGCTGATTTTGTGCTCTGGAAACATTTCTTACTATTATCAATGTTGATGAATAGAAAGTTAAAAAGAACAGCATTTATTTATGAATACAAACTATTTAGTAAATTACAAATGTTTTTAATGTCTATTGATTTTGATTAATTCCTTTCCAAAAAAATCTTACTGACCCCAAACATTTGAATGGTTTGAATTTCACAAATATGAGTTCAACACCAAACAATAATTGTCAGAGCTCCACTGCAGTCCCACCACTCTTCTATAGCATGAGGTTCAGAGGGCAATGGAATGTTTAGGCCACTATATTTGCTGAGCACAGCAACACACAGTCTCTCAAAACTCAACCCACATGGTATCAGCACAGGAATGTAAATCTGCTGCTAAAGCCCTTCATGTAGTCTTGGAGTCTACTGAAATTATCTAGCTTCACTCCTCCTGATGGATGTACAGTTAATTTAGGCCTAGACACCGTGGAATAGTTTGATGTTTGTTCAAAATGTTAATAATAAATAAATGGGATGAGCTGCATTAGATGCCGCTATGTAATTCTAATGGCATACAGTGTGTTGAAGTGCCTTCTGATATTTCAATGTTACACAAGATGCTCTCCATGTGCTTAAGCTTTCCAGACTTTCTAGTACATTTTGGGGGAAATATTTCAGCCACACACCTTTCCCTGATTATCGAGGTGTCTGGGATTATTTGATTTGAGCTTGAAAGCAGTAACCGCTTGTTTGCCTTTTTATCCATCTACTATATACGTCAGAAGCCATTAAATGCATTTTTATAGTCTCGCCACGGACGTGAATTGTTGTTGGCCTGAGGGTAAACACAGTTGGAAGTTTTTTCAGAGGTGGAGCAGGTCAACAAGTCCTGCTGATAGGATGTTTATAATGAAGGAAGGAATTGTAAAACCGGTTTAGTTGTGGTTAAAGTGTCCAGTTACGGGTTTCACAACATGGGTACTTTGAATAATGCTAACACAGAACTAATAGAAACTTTCCGCTATTCAGAGAGAACCTTATTATATATATGAAAATGGAGTAACCTTACTGACTGGGGATTTCTTGTTATAACTTATGTTTAATGTGTCTAAAATGTCTGGCTTGCAGTTTGTCACCCTCCGGCAATTATATTTATTGCTAATACAAGAATCAATGTCCATTATAAATCAACTTCAGTAACAATACTTGACTTCTTCTGCCCTTCAGAGTCTGAACATTCAGGTGGAGGATGTTCGTATTCGCCCCATCCTGTCATCATATCGTAAGCGCGTCCCAGTGACAGAGGGCTACGTGGAGGTGAAGGATGGAGGCAAATGGAAGCAGATCTGTGATGATGACTGGACTCAGATGAACAGCAGGGTCATCTGCGGCATGTTCGGCTTTCCAGGAGACAAGAGATACAATACTCGTGTCTACAAGTGAGTGCTCGCTTTGACGCTTTCCCTTAAGTTGAGCTGTCTTTTGTGCAGATATTTCTTTAGAATATAACCTATAGAGTTTCTCTGCATACAAGTTAAAGAAACTTTGGTGGCCTTAGGAAAATGGAAGATTATAGTATTTTAAAGTACTCCCCTAATAATAATAATTCCTACTTCATCATTACATTCCCACTCCAGCAAAATGCTAGCACGGTACACAACCTCCATGTTACTGTCCACAGTTTGGTCATGGTTTCACTGGTAATTTATGCTGCTAAATGTTTTGCTTGAAAAGATGTTCATGTTGTCTTTGGAATTCCATCCGAGGATTTAAACTATGGAACGAAGCATATTTTTCATCCATTGTGCTTTAATAGTGTCTAATCAATTATAGATCCAGGGACCCCTGGGGGTCCATAAAGGTACTGCTGGTTCTCTGTGAGCTGATATATGCCCCCGGTTTCACAGACAAGGTTTAAGCCCCAGACTAAAATGCATGTTTGAGCTGTTATAACTGAAAGCAACTTGCACTGACTAACAAATCTTAAAATATGTCAGTGCCATTGTTTTGTCTCAAGATTACACCTGTAGTGTTTTTTTTCTAAGGCATGTTTATAAAAGCCACTTAAATGCCCTAATTGAACTAAGGCCTAATCCTGGCTTAATCTAAGCCCTCTCTGTGAAACCGGGCCATATACATTTTGTAAAATATATAGGGTTTTAGTTTTGTACACTAATGAACTGTAAGTTATCCAACGTTTGAGTTTTATTACAAAAATAATTGTTTTTTGTATTTAATGTAATATATTTTAATATATTTTTAAAAAAATCATACCAGGATACATCTCATGACATTTCACATTGTTAGTAGTGTATTCCCAAATTCAGCTATAGCATTGCTTTTTAAATTTAAATTGATGCTTGAATCAATTTCATTTTTTATTCATATGTAAACATCATATAACTTAATTAAACATGCTATTTTGCTTAAATATATGTTGACTCTCTTAGAGTAAACAGCCTGACACATTCATCAACAACAGCAGTCATTTTTTGTGTGTGACAGACTGAGAATACTCCCATGGAAATAAAAAAGATAGACAAGCTGCTTTTCCATCAGCATTGGTCAGATAAACCACTGGTTTAGGTATTTGAAATCACATCATGAAGAATGTTTCTAGTGAGTCTTCAAGACTTCATAATCTCTGTATATACCTGATAGAAAATCTGCAAATAAATGAGAAAATCTGCAGAGAACATAGTCTTGAACTCATACTTTCTGCTAAGCTATTACATTCCATACTGTGTTCGTAATGACTCTCAAGAGTTGCATAAATCTTCTTGAGCACTTTCATAACTAGGTGGAAATCAGCACTAAAATGCCTAGTTAGTAATTAATGGTAATTCATGTGCTTTATGAGCAATCACTTAGGCACAATAGAAATGAAAGCTTTATAAGTAGTTGTGATCTCGGACAGTTCGGCTAAGCTACGTGCTTCCCCGCACATGCTGCGCCTTATGAAATTTGCAGGCACTGTTGGTTTTTTTAAATCTGTGCTTGATGTTGGGGGGAGGGGGGACACGTAGCCAAAGGCTGTAGTTTTTTCAGCATGGAGCCAAAATGGCCTTCCTTTCAACTACCTCTGTCTGCCCTGTGGCTTTATACCGTGCTTTCATAAGAAAACTTGGACAATCCTTTCAGAGGATAGTGCATAAATGGCTCCTGTAAATAATATGGGTCTTTCCCTGGCTGGAACAAGCAGATGATGATAAAGCATGGAAGTATAACTGCTCTCCCAGCTGTTCTCACAAACACTATAAATTAAACACCAGGTTTTATGTTCAAGCTTTTGTAACAACATTTTTTTTTTTTTTTACTTTAAGTCAAATCTGTGAGTTAAATGTTATGTTTTGTATCTCTCAAAGCCTATGTGTGTGTTTGTCTACATTTGTTTTCCTGATAGTAGGGATCTGACATAGACTTTGGAGCAAGTCTAGTGCGAGACATTCTCTCCCTTAGAGTCTAAATAAAAAACAAATGTGGATTTTTTGTGAATGATGGCCAGTATACTTCTGACAGGGGAGCTTGTTAAATATTCTGTTTGTAGGATTAGCACTGTTTTTCCTGCAGGAATATATGACGTCACTTCAGCTGCGCTTCATCCTTTTGCAGTTCAAAGTGTATTGAGTGTTTAATGCAGTTATGAATCTTTACTTGCCCTATTATGGCAAGGAACTTCCACTTGGGTCTATACATGGGTTTTGTGTGAGTAATGTTTTTTCAACTCAATTCTCAAATCCCCTTTCCTTTGTTTCTCAGGATGTTTGCCCGCAGGAGAAAGCCTACTTACTGGGATTACTCCATAAATTGCACCGGAAATGAAGCTCATTTGTCTAGCTGTAAGCTGGGCCACACGCTCACCATCAAAGCCAATAGCACGTGTGAACAGGGCACTCCTGTGGTAGTCAGCTGCGTCCCTGGCAGAGCTTTCGCCCCGACTCCCATGTCAGGATACAGGAAGGCCTTCAGACAGGAGGTGAGGCCAGATTTACTCCAAAAATACAAGAAGCCACATGTCTTCTACATGAGGTATTGCTTTGAACTGAACTTCTGACTCTCACCTTTGAGAAGACTATTAAGTATGGAACCGATCTCAACACACTTTATTACCATGGTTATAGAAAATCTTGATCTAGACTAAGCGACTACTTTAAAGTGAATCGTCTCTTACTTATTTAAAGAAGAATGTATGGCAAAAGTGGCAGTTTTCAAGTCCAGTATTTTCAGTTGCCGCAAAGTCTGATTATATGAATACTAATGTTAGAGAGCAGAGAAAAGGATATTTTTAAATCTCTAAAGCCCTATGATGACAGACATTTTACCCGAAAATGACATCACTCTTTCCAAACTACATATTTAAGTAGTCCATGTGGAAGCCTGCCTGTTACATACCATTCAGCGAGGTCAGTGAGTTCATTAGCATGATGTATATCTGCACTATTGAAGTGTCTGTTGTGTATTCCTGAAAGAATTCCTGCAGAATATATCCATTCTTTTAATGATTACGTTTTTTTCAATTTTAATGTATCAAATTGATAAAAAGTTAAAGTAAAGACATTTATAATGTTACATAAAACATATTTTAAAAAAACGCTGTTCCTTTGAACTTTTCATCTATTCACCAAAGAATCCTGAAAAAATTTATCATGGTTTCCACAAAAATATTAAGCGGAATGTAACGAGGTTCGTTGTTATTGGAAGAAGGAGGAGGGAACCGGCGAACATTCAACACTTTTAACGGGCTCCCCTGGATAGCAGGTCTGCTCCGCCGATTCGGGCGGCCCGGGACATGCACTGCCCTGAGCGACGCTAAGTGTTCGCTGGCCTATATTAGGAGTGTCTGTGTCAGTTGCAGCAATGGAAGAGATCGGGTGCCCCCTTGTCTGTTTATGTACGACATTACTGTCGTGTTGTCCGTTCTGACTAACACATGTTCGCCGTGCAGATGCTGCACAAAGTGTTTCAGTGCCAGAAGAACTGCCTGCAACTCTAAATAATTGATATGACGCTCCTTCAGTGCTGATGGCCATTCTCCTTTTACAGAGTTCCCCTGGCATAGAGCTCCCCATCCATGTAGTGACGCAACTGTCGAATGGCCATCACTCTCATGCCTTAATGACGCATAGAGTTCTCAACGGGTCGGGTCGGCCCGACAAACCCGACGGGACCCGCGGGTTCGGGCCGGGTTCGGGTTGAAAATATAAGCAAATGACTCGGGTCGGGTCGGACCTCGGGCTTAATCTTTTCCGCTCAGTAAAAAAAAATAAAAAATTATTAATCATCGCTGCTGTTCACCGTAAAGAAAGTCTGGCTGCTGCATGCAACAGGCATCGCGGGGGCAGACCTGACGCAGCTGCGTGTACGCCTTTAGCCTGGAGAAGAAGATAGAGTTGGTGAAAAGTAAACTTGCCGCAGGTGAATTCACCGTCGCTACTACAGGAGTGGGAAAATCAGAGGTCTGGAGAGTGTTTGGAGTGGTGCTGGATTCTGATGGAAATTCTACAGGTTATGTGCAATGCTCAAAATGCAAGGTGCTGATGAAATATGACAGCAAAAAAACAGGGTCGTCCAGCCTTTTTATTATTGTGTGAAGATTTTTATTTAAGGCATATTTATATAGCCTATTTGTATATTTAAAGTTTATTGTTTCAGTTGTTTGTATTGTTAAAAGGCATGAACATTAAAGGTTGATTTGAATTCCCGTCTGCTGGTCATGATAATACGTGTAAGAGAAAAAAAAAAAGGCGGCGGGTTCGGGCTGCGGGCCGGGTTCGGACAGATAATTCATGTTGATGCGTCGGGTTACATCGGGTCTGGGCTTTAAAATCCACGGGCCGGGTCGGGTCGGGTTGCAATTTTCAGGCCCGTTGGGAACTCTAATGACGCAGTCAGTGCCGCTTCTGCACACTTCGTGAATGTGTGTGGCGCTAGGGACAACCCAAAAGGCAGGACTTGAAATTCGTATGCAGTCCCCTCGAAGGAGAACCTCAGAAATGTTCTGTGATCTGGGTGAATTGTGACATGAAAGTACGCATCGGTCAAATCCACTGATGTGTACTATTCCCGGGGACGCAGAGAGGATAGCAGATGACATACTGTAAGCATTTTGAACTTGTAACGTCGGAGGTGCTTGTTCAACTGCCGTAAATCCAGAATCGGACGTAAACCCCCATTTTTCTTTGGGAGGAGGAAGTAATGGCTGTAAAACCCTTCCTCCATTTTTCCCTGTGGAACCACCTAAATTGCAGCTTTGCTGAGAAGAACATGAATTTCTTCCCTTAATACTGGGGAAACCTCCGCCGACACTGACGTCATAATTACCCCGCCGAAACAGGGGTGGTGTGAGAGGAACTGCAGCCGATAGCCGCACTGAATCGTGCGAAGAACCCATGGTGTTGGTGCGCATGCGCGCCACCGTTCCAGGCTGACAGCGAGGATCCCCATCATGACTGGGGAAACCCCCTCCTCTCTTATTGAGCATTGCCGGATTTTGCATATCCCTGCCTTTACCCCCTTTGACAACACATGGTTCATTTTCGGTGGTTCCAAAACATTTTGATTGTTCTGACAAATCAATACTGGCATTGTATGCTGAACACAAAGTTTATTTATTGAAATTGAACTTTAAGCTGAACCCGCTCTTTTGCAGGGTTTCTTTTTCACTGAGAGAAGAAGGTGGCTGCCTCTGGGCCGATGATTCTCCCTCGATTGCGAGCTAGGAATTTGGCTGTCCCTTCCTTCCTGCTGAGAAAAATTTCCCTTTCGCTGGAGGCAGGCCTTTCTTTACCGACCCTACCTGCTGTTTAGGTTGTGCGTGCGCTCGCCCAGCCTCCCAAGCGTTGGGTCTCAGCGCTGTTGCTGCAGCCGACCTCTTAGCTGATGGCGGTCGAGAAGACGACCTAAATCCTGGCCGTGCAGCTGACTGTGTTGGTCTGCTAAACCTTCTAGGTGTTGAACCTCTGAGAGATTCTGCCTGTTTCTTCGAGCTCTCAAAACGCGTTTGAAACGCGTCAAGACCCTCTCCAAATAGACCCATCATGGAAATTGGTGTGCCAAGGAACGCATTCCACCACTGTACTGGCCATCGCATGACCTAATGATACTAACGCGCAACATGTTGTACGCAGTATATAATCACCTGTGGATCGCACCTCCCCCATGAGCTCGTCACATGGTCTTCCCTCTGACACGGCCTCGCTTAGCTCACCCAAGCAAATAGCCTGATACATTTGTTGCAAGGACATAGTGCTCAAGGCTCTAGCCGTGCAGGCCTGATCACCATAAATCCTGCAAAGTTGTCTGTACGAGAACCTACACGGTCCTGACGGAAGAGTGGGGATGCGTGCAATACCGCTATTTTGTATTGGAGCCAGGTATGTCGCAAGCGAATGCTCCATTGGAGGAGCTGATATTAACCTTGCTTCTTGTGCTCCTTCGAGGTCGGTGAACTTCTCATTCCCGGCACCGGAGAAAGAGAAGACATGGGTTTCGAACATGAAGCTGTAAACTCTGCCATACAGTCTGGGTAAAGCGGCAGGTGCGTCCTTACCACCATTTGTACCTGAGACAAATAGAACCCACCGAAGTGCAAGCTTTTTTGAATCGGGGGAGGGGCTGGTCACTCTACCGACAGCTTTGCTGCCGCCCTCTGATACAGTTCAATGAAGGGCATCTCCATAAACTCACTTCCACCCGTCACCTCAGAGGGTGAGGGGGAAGCCATGAACTGCTCCGGCTGAAAGTTATCGCTGAAGAATTCCTCGCCCGCTTCAAGCGAGACAGAGTCCTCCTCTCGACACTCCAGTCCCCGATTAAACCCCGGAGCTATCAGGGGAACAGCGTTAAAATCATCCATAACCTCCCTGGCTTCCATACGGTCGCCCCAAGTCCCCGTGGCTTCTTCAAAAATGGCTAGTGCCGAATCAGGAGCAGCACCTGAGGACAGAAGCATCGAGCACTCTCTCAACACATGCTACACGCCGCTTGAGTGTCGAGCGACGAAACTGCCGGCAGTGTATACATGCTCCGGGGTTGGAGAGAGCCAGCTTGGCGTGGACAATCCCCAAACAAACCGGACAGTGCTCTTGTGTATCTTTTTCGGACAACAAGTACCCACATGTCATTGGACATGGGCGAGAATTCTTATTTTTAGCCATTTCTCCCCGAGGAAAAAAGATGTATTAGCTTTTGTTAGTAATGCTAAACTTTTATGCTTTTTAACACTTTTCTCTGTTTGTGCCTTTTGACAGGAATCACCACCGTGGTTTTTTTTTTACGAAAACTGTGGCGTGATGGCGTTCTAGCAGCACGGTGAAGAGCTGAAGAACAAAGGGAATGACGCATGCGACTGCATTTATATGCTGTGGGCAGGTAGCCCCGCCCACGTCGTCATGCATCATTGGCCTTTCAGGCATGAAAAAAGGTGTCTTCAGCAGATGGTGCTAGAGCGCGATATCCCATAGTAATAAATAGTACCGAGCTGACCGGCTGAATGGGAACATCGGTTAATGGAAACGCTGTCATTTCGCAATAGTTGTTTGTTGACATTTAGAAAAAAATCACAAAAGTTTTGCGGGAATCTGTAATGGAAACGCGACTAGTGAAGATGGAGAGAGAAACAGGCCTGATTTATGTTTTATGTCTTATACTTTTGTTTTTGTATTGGTTTATTTTGATTATTAAAAGTGTTGAATGTTCGCCGGTTCCCGCCTCCTTCTTCCCATAACAACGAACCTCGTTACACGGAACAACTGAGTTCAATGTTGATCATAAAAAATAAATAACTGTTTATTGAGCACCAGATCAGCATATTAGAATGAATTCTGGAAGATTATGTGAAACTGAGTAAAGACTGAGTAATGATGCAGAAAATTCAGCTTTGCCATCACAGAAATAAATTACATTTTAAAATGTATTAAAATTTAAATCGTTATAGTATTTGACATTATTACTGTTTTTCCTTTTTTTTTTCTCAAATAAATGCAGCATTGGTGAGCATAAGAGAAATAAAATCTTACTGGTCCCAAACGTTACCCCAACAGTGTATTTTAATTTAATAATTATAATGGTTTTACCAACTTTTGTAATAAGCATCTTATGATGTCTTAAAGTTTGTCATGCACATCTGATGTAAACCCGTTGCCTGAATTACTGTAAAACTTCTCAAATATGAATTCCTACTTTGAGTTTAGCACTTCAGCTTTTCTGCTAAAAGGAATCGGTCTTTCTCATTCAGTCTTCCTCTTCCTTCACATACAGCAACCCTTGGTGCGTCTCAGAGGTGGCGCTGTAGTTGGAGAGGGGCGTGTGGAGGTGTTGAAGAATGGAGAATGGGGCACGATCTGTGATGACAACTGGAATCTCGTAGCAGCTACTGTGGTGTGTCGTGAGCTTGGATTAGGGAGCGCCAAGGAGGCGCTTTCTGGGGGTCAGCTTGGACAAGGTGCGTATAGTTGAATTCATCTGAAAGTTCTTAAGTAGATGGAATGCTACAACCTCCCTGACTTCCATTTATTTACTTGTGCCCTTTTAAGGGATTCATAGCACACAGTCCTCTAAGCAATTGATACAATGTTATAACTAAAATGTATACATTGTTATAATGAAAGTAATTTAATTAGTAAGGGGTTGGAGGGGAAAAATTAATAAAGCTGAAAATGTTTCTCTTCTGGTCTGACATTACAGCTAATATTTTTCAGATAATATTTTAATTATTTCTTTTGGCCTTAGTACAATATAATATAAACATTTAAAAGCCAGTTATTTAAAGGGATCATGAACTGATATGATTGGGTAACGTTTGCATATGAAGAAAGTATTACATGTGGAATGCTTTTTAAAACTTTTACCACATGTTTCTATTAGTTAGTTTGGAAGCTTGGTTTCAATTAAAACTGGTTTGATATTTGAGTTATGGAATTTACAGCATGTTGTTTTAGTACAATGACCTCTTATTTATCAATAGATCAAGGACAATGTGATTTCTCAGTTCATGAGATTTCCTTTTAATTTTGCAAACAGCATGCTGTATTTATGTAATCAAGCTTACTGTTTTTTTCCCCCTCACATAAATGGGTCTCTTTAAAAAGTTATTGATGACTTTATATTTTGAGGTGGTCCATGGGGACCATCCTACTTAGGGGGTTTCAAACACCTGGGCTAAATGATTAATACATCCTACAGCCTCAGTGTGTCCAAATATTTTGTAGTAGTTTGACCATGTTTTTTTTGTTTTTTTTTTACAAATTGCATGTTTCCATATTTATTTCAGGTTTAAAGTGTAGTTTTAGGTCACTAATCTACAGTTGTCCTAAATTTGAACATGGCCAGTAAATTCCATCTTAATGGCATGGTAGATTCATATAAACTCTGGATTGATTTCTTTCATTTTTTTCTCTCCTAAAAACAACAATTTCCCAGATACTTTCAAAAATGTACTAAAATTTCGGGGTAAATTATGTTTCCTTCCTATGATTATTTTTTATATGATTTTATTATTAGAACTAAAGATGTCTCTATGACCATTTATGGATGTGTCTGGATAAAAACATGTATTTTCCAGGAATGGGCCCTGTACATATGAATGAGGTTCAATGTTCTGGCTTTGAGAAGTCTGTCACTGAATGTCCCTTCAATATGGATAAAGACTCTGAAGGCTGCAGTCACGAGGAGGACGCAGGCGTGAGGTGCAATGTTCCTGCCATGGGCTTCCAACAGAGGGTAAAACCTCACTCAAATTGACTGACTACCGAAATGCATTTTTACTGTCATAGTATAACATGGCCAGTCTGCTCTTTATTGTTGCAGCTGCGGTTGAGTGGAGGACATAACCCCTTTGAAGGCCGTGTTGAGGTTCTTATGGAGCGCAACGGTTCTCTGGTGTGGGGGACTGTGTGCGGTGAGGGCTGGGGCACTATGGAGGCCATGGTGGTCTGCAGACAGATGGGCCTGGGCTTTGCAAGAAGTGCTTTCCAGGTATGTTTACTCCTCGAAATTGACATTTGAGTCTCACATTGTGATCATTTTACACTGCTGATACCTCAACAGGCTGTTGGTAAGGTATGTCTATCCTTCTCACCAGATCATCCCTTGATCTTAGTAAATTGGATGTTGGCCCTTTGAAGAAATTCATGGTATTCCAAACTCGCATTACTATTCAGCTATTTTTCTATAAGCAGGGATGGTGGAGGACTGCTGTTAGTGAAATCAAAGCCCTGTGTGGGCTGAAAGTTTTTCAGTGACGTCCTACTATGATTTCTGAACTTTATTAAAACCAAATCAAGTCAGTTTTGGAATGTTTCAGGTCAATTAAATTTTTATCGACTATCTTGTGACAATGGGATTCCTGTGGTGTCCTTTGACTGTTCCTGCTGGTTGTTAATAAGAAATCGCAGCATTCCAACACTCAGGCACGTTGTCTAGTCTAATGACATTTCATTTGTCAATTCACAGAAGGGATTTTTGTAAACAGAGTAGACTGGTGTACCTTCTAAAGAATGTATTCTGATGTATTTGTCAAATATGTCCTCAAAGAAACTGTTTTTCTTTTCAGTAGTGCAATTGACTCTCTACTCACTTGTACCGTGTCCAAGGTGGAATTCTTTCTTTTATTAGCCTTAGACAAAACGAGTTACTGCAAGAAAACATATGTACTTGTATATTTAAAGACTGAAATTAATCCCAGTTTTATTAGAGGCCCAGCTCAGCTTGAAATCGTCCTGTGAGAATGATGTTTCTAATGGTAATTAGTAGAACAACCAGCTGTTAAGACATGTCTTTTTTCCTCAGATTAACCTTCTTAAATACATGCTTTCTGACAGTTATAGATGTCTGTGTTTACGGTTGCCAAGAGAAACCATTACTCCCTTCTGGTTTGACAGCGTTGAAGATAAACTGTTACACCTGGGAAGCATTTAAGAGAGTTAGAGACTGTCTATTTCAAGAGGAAATTATAGCTCTTCATCAAATGGATCTTAAATAGATAAGAAAGAATGAAACAGCTGACTGCTGCAGGGAAGGAGAGGTTTGCTTTTGAAGATGCTACTTTTGTGTTGACAAGTAATTTATGTCTGGAAATAGTTAAACAATACGGACTCTGTTTTTATTTAAAATAATTAAATGGTTCAATTATATGAAACAGATAGGACTTTAGTGTAGGTAACTTACTATAAAAATATGACATCAAAGAGAACATTTAGTTGCTCTGGGTATTACGTTTAATTCTCCTTTGGCTACTATTTAGTGTTTTGACTTTGCCACGGATGTGCAAAGCTAGGTCTTGGCTGCTGAAGACTTTTCTCAATTAGAACAAAAAGTCTCAGAGGTTTTGATCAGGTGACAGGAAATAGCACCATCATGTGGTTATTTTACATTTTACTGTTAGTGATTTCTCTTTCTCTCTGACATTTTGCCTCAACTTTGTGTTCTCTCATATGAATATTTAACATATGTTCTTTCATAAAGGTGCATTCAATAAGACTGGTGCAAAAAAACAACAATAAACGTTTACACCAGTCTTATAGCGACACCTAGCGATGTGAATGTTGCATAACAAAATGTTTTCAGTTACCAATGCCATTGGATAAGCGTTGATTCCTTTATTAAAAGAGTGACCAGTAACAGACAGGTTACCGAGACAGTGTTGTTTTAGTTTTATTTATAAACAATTTATATCAGTTTTTAGTTTGAGTATTTTAAGTACTTCAACTTATAATTATCAGTAAGTTGCTACGGCAACATTTTATTTTTATCTAATATTTGTATTTTATTTTTATTTCAGCTTTATTTTAATAGATTTAGTTAACAATAACATCACTGTACTGAGATAAAGCAAGTATTATATACGTCTTATAACTATTACACACACATCAACATGTCCCCATGATGCAACTCGTCTTAATTTTAAACATGTTTTTCAAAAGTACTATTACTTTCTTTATGTTTAAAACTTTAATGAGTAAAAATGACTGGGTGCATCTTTAATACTGTAGCCATTTGTTTAATAATAAATGGTGTCTTTATATTCAGTGTATTTTCACTACCTTTCATTTCCCCCGTGGAATGGAATTGAATTGAATGTGGGATTTTGTGTTTGTATAGGAGACATGGTACTGGCCTGGTTCAGTGAATGCAGATGCAGTGGTTATGAGTGGGGTGAGGTGTGCTGGGACAGAGATGTCTCTCTCCCACTGTCTGCATCATGGAGAATATCTCAGCTGCCCTAAAGGTGGAGGACGCTTTGCTGCTGGAGTTTCCTGCTCTGAGAGTAAGTATTATCATCAGAATATTCAAATACAGTTATTCTTATATTTATGCATTTTTATGTCTCGACTTTCAGAGTTCTTACTATATGTATGTTATTCTATTAGCTTCAACTAATTATTTTCTGGAGAAACACTGACCTCTACTGGTCTATTTGAAAATACCATGCAAGCCTGTTTGTATTGTGTCATCAACACTTAAGGCCCTATTTTAACAATCTAAGCACTTGGTCTAAAGCGCAGGGCGCAAATGCACTTAATGGCGGGAAAAATGGTCTGTGCACCTGGTGCATGGCCTAAACGGGTTGTCCCTATTCTCTTAATTAGTAATGGTAATGTGTTTTGGGCATAACGTGCAATAAAGCAATCAGTCAGTCTCATCAGTCTCAGTCAGTCAGTCTCATCTCCCATTCCCTTTAAAAGCCAGTTGCGTTTGCATCATGGTGGATTCGCTATTTACATGGAGGAATTTGCAAGCGGAAAGACTGAACGCTTCTCCAGAGAGGAATCAAATCTGCTTGTGCGTGAGGTTAAAGCGTGTGAGCAGACCATCTACGGGACAAGCTGCATTCCACCATATCATTATGTACACAATAGTAATCTTTTACATTATAATCCTTTTATTTTTTATATTTGGCATGTCTGCAGATCCCTGTGTGTGCAATAAGCAGAGTGTACGCGCATTGTGGACCTGCCTATAGGCGCATATTACTGATGCGCCCTTTAAATAACAAAAAAATATTACGCCATTGACTTAAGACTAGGTTTTTGTTGGTATAAAAATATAAAGTTGCCTCAAAATAGCAACGTGCCAAAAATGCACCTGAACACATCTCGTTTTCAGACCAGCACGCCCATGGCGGAACAGATGGGCGCAAATGCATTTGCTATTTAAACAACGTGGCGCAGGACGTGAAAATGGTAACTGCGTCAAGCTGAAACTAGCAAAAAACACTTGCATCGCTCCTGGCGCCGCATTGCACCGAGTATATGATAGGGCCCTTAGCATACTACTACATGATTACTAATATAGTTTGTAATATGTGCTTAAAACAAATCTATTTTTAAGGTCATATGGAGACTGTTAAAAACAATGAAAAATAATGTATAAACCTTTCTTTAGAACTCTGACAGGAACACTTGTTTTAAAACATAAGCTAAGAGTTTTTTATTTCCCTCCAGCTGCCCCAGATCTGGTGCTCAACCCCCAGGTGGTGGAACAGACCACATACTTAGAGGACCGACCTATGATCATGTTACAGTGTGCCTATGAGGAAAACTGCCTGGGCTCAACCTCCGGTGCCACCCCAGCCAACTCCTATCGCAGACTCCTCCGCTTCTCCTCCCAGATCCACAACAACGGACAATCTGACTTCAGACCCAAAGCCTCCAGAGAGACCTGGGTTTGGCATGACTGCCACAGGTGAGAGGAGTCTGATAACTGCTGGAGACAATAGAGGTAGAATTCAGATATCATTCATAAGAGAAAAAATATATTACATACAAAATATACATACTTGGGGGTCAGTACATTTTTTTAAATAAATTAATCATTTTATTCATTAAGCATAGATTTAATTTATCAAAAGTGGACAGTAAAGACATTTATAATGATTTATATTTTAAATAAATGCTGTTCTTTTGAACTTTTTCTATTAAACAAAGAATCCTGAAAATATCATGGTTTCCACAAAAATATTAAGCGGGACAACTGTTTCAAATGTTTTTGAGCAGCAAATCAGCATATTAGGATTATTTCTGAAGGATCTTGTGACCCTGAAGAATGGAGTAATGGCTACTGAAAATACAGCTTTTAAAATTACATTTGAAAATATATTAATATAGAAAATAGTTATTTTAAATGAGTCATATTTCACAATATTACTGTTTTTTTTATTGTGTTTTTGATCAAATAAATGCAACCTTGGTGAGCATAAGATACTACTTTCAAAACAATTATCATAATCTCACCAACCACAAACTTTTAAATGGTATGGTAGGCTTTTACTTGTAGGTAAAGGTTTTTAAAATCTTTTTTTTTTTACTGTTACAGGCACTATCATAGTATGGAAGTGTTCACCCACTATGACCTACTTAGCAACAATGGCACTAAGGTGGCAGAAGGACACAAAGCAAGTTTCTGTCTGGAGGACTCAGAATGTGATGAAGGTATGAAAGAATGTGCATGTTTTTGTAGCTGACAATTGTAAGAATAAGTTGACCTCACTCTAACTCTGTGGTTTTGAACTCATAGTTATGTTTTCTGTTCCTTTTTTATAGTAGTGTAAACTCGTCATCAACTTGATGATGTGCTCTTTTTATTGTTGACTTTTTTAAGGAATTGAGAAGAGATACGAGTGTGCAAACTTTGGTGAGCAGGGGATCACTGTGGGCTGCTGGGATACATACAGGCATGATATTGACTGCCAGTGGGTGGACATTACAGATGTTAAACCAGGAGACTACACATTCCAGGTAATAATGACTTTTCCGAAATAGTAGTAATTTTAGTACCAAAGAAATTCTTTTAATCATATTATCCTGATTCGTGGAAACTGACATTGTGATTAGATCTTTGAGCTGACTGTTTTCATTCTCTCTGACAGATTGTAATTAACCCCAATTATGAGGTTGCTGAGTCAGATTACACCAATAACATTGTCAAATGCAGATGTCGATATGATGGTCATCGTATATGGATGTATAATTGCCATATAGGTAAACAAAACATCATGAATGCCTCTTCACATTGTCTTGCCATGAAAATGACTTACTTTTTTCACATACGCTGGCTCCATAAATTATTCACTTTTGGACGCTTTAGTGACACAGAAATACTTCTCCTTTTTCATGACTAGTCCCTTCATGCTAACTATGAATATTTTATTTATTTTATCATTTAATTTTTTTTTATTTGTATTATATTTAATTATTTTTTGTAATTAATACTTTTATTCAGCTAGGATGCATTCAATTATCAAAAGTGACCACAAAGACATTTATTAAAGATTTCTTTTTTAAATATATATATATATTTTTTTTAACTTTCTATTCATCAAAGAATCCTGCCAAAATGAATCATGGTTTCCACAAAAACTTTTTTGTTGTTTTTAACAATAATAATAAGAAATCATAATTGGTTTCATTCACAGGAATACGTTACACATTAAAATGTATAAAAAAAAAGAAAAGTGTTAGTTTGAATTCTATTAATATTTAAAAATAATATTTAGTATTTTTGATCAAATAAATGCAGCCTTGGTGAGCATAAAAGCCTTCTTTCAAAAACATTAAAACAATTCACAGACCGCCAAACTTTTGAATAGTAGTCTAAATGTAAAAAAGAGGCTTGGCTTGATATTGTTCTATGTCTTCACAAATTTTAAAGTAAAATAATAAACGTGTTTAAAGTATAATCTAATGTGTTCAGGTGTATTTGGTGTATTTTTGAGACCATAATTGCATGAAATGTCATGCTTAGAATGAACATGCATAGAACCCCTTTATAGTGAACGTCACTGTGATTCTGTGTCTCTTTTAAGGGGGCTCCTTTAGTGCTGAGACAGAAGACACTTTCCCTGGCCTGATCAACAACCAGGTGACCCATAGGTAAAAGAGAGGTGATAAAGAACATCTAGAAACCCCGGCCAACCAGTGAGATTATCAAGAGCCCTGAACCACTACACCTCTCTAGAGGACCTTTCATCTCTCAGTAATTTCATGGTACTCGTTCAACTATGCTCAGTGTCACAACATTCCTCTACTGTATTACAGGACTGAACATCACTTTTTCAATAGAGAACTCGATTAACAGACTGAAAAGCTGTTTTTTTCCCCTCTGACCGCTGAGCCAGTAGCAATTCTGAAACCTCATTCTTTCTCTGTTTGCTGCTGGTGTTGAAGATGAAACTGTGGATAACTCTCAAGTGAGCTCACTTCAGACATGTAAGGAACTCTGGTGCACTTTTTAACTTTTAAAAAGGATCTGTGGTTTAGGTCTTTTTGTAAGCGTTTGGACAAGGTGAGAGGAGTTTCCTCAGATGAGTCTTCTGAAAGAATATTACATAAATCTACAAAAAAATAAAGGCCTGAAGAGACCATTTCCTTTCCTTTTTAGTGACATGCATTTCAGGTATATACTTTGGCATTTTGAAAACCAGGCTGATTACTTCTGCTTATAGATATTATTGGTTATAATTTATAAATGTCTTATGGGTTTGTAGAAGAAATAACTGATACATAAGAAAGATATGATGAGACCTATAATATTTTCTACCAAAGTCCTATTTTATCAGTATTATTAGAAATGATATTACATTATGAATTGTAATGTATGAATAATGTAAATATTGCCAGTAGCCTTAAGCATTCCAATTCAGATCAGAAGATCATAAACACTGGCAGCCCAGGAGCAGGTGACCCTGTTTAAACGTTTTTATTTGTTTTTGTCCTGTTCTTCTCAGACCTTGACTGACGGTCAGTTTTTGTGGACAATCATTATGAATTATTTATGCCCTGCATTCTGTAACTCTTATGAAGCTGACTGAAAATGTCACAAGCAGTCTGATCCTTTCCAACCATTCATACAAGAGTATTCATAGTTTTTCATCATATATACGGTTTAAATAACTTATTGTAAGACAGGGATTTCAAATTCTATTTTGTAATTTCTTATTTTTTCAAAGTGGAATGTCTTACATTTGTTGTCTGTCATTGGTGCTAACATAGTGTTATCCTCTGTTTTTTGAGGGACCATATCAGCTACTTTTATATTATGCTTACTTGAATGGATGTAAAAATCATGGATGAATGCGATGTAGCATAATAAACATGCATTATTTGGCAAAGAAAAACAATATGTAGTATGCCTGTTCATTAACCTAGTTGTTTCCCTTTCAAGGGAACTCGAGAGCTGCGTAGAGACGTGGTGGGAACGCCCTGTGTGATTGCGTCATGAAGCACGTGTATAATCAGTCCAATGAAAAGGCGAGACGTCATAGGCAGGTGACATCATCGACCAGGGAGCTATAAAGCACCCCTGAAAACAGACCGTGACAGCTTCTGTGCCTTCAGCAAGCGATCTGTGTATTCTGTCCTTGTCATATTTATTGTTGTCTGTCAAGTTGCAATATATTTATATTATGGCAAAAGAGAGCAAGCAAGCGTTGTGTTGTTCCCTGCCCACGTTATATCACGGGTGGGGACACACACATCAGCTTTGTGTTGCTTGTTTGGGAGTGGAGCATGCCAACAGTCAGTTTTCGAGGGGGCTGACTGTGAGCATTGCGAGAGGCTGTCCGTGACGTTCTTTGAGGAGGACAGTTCGGTTCGCGTTCCCCGAGGCACGGATCCTGTTGTTGCCGAGGAACGGCGGCGACTCGCATCGTGGGGTTCGCAAACGGATCTGAAAGCGGGGGTTGGGACGGGCCCCACCCTATCTCAGCTTTCACCTGCCAGATCCAGTGCCTAATCTCTGGAAGAAGCACGCTCTACGGTTTCTCCTCCCCGGGATGAGGCACTCATGCTGCGATTTTCCAGTTCCGAGGAATTGGTATCGTTAGTGTTTTGTTAAGAAAAAGAGACCAGAACAAATAAAAATATAAAGAAAAAGGCAGATGTTTATGAGTTTTCAACAAATGAATAAATAAGTCAGCTCATAACTCTGTTGAATAAAGAGGTTTTCTAGTTAAATATTTACTGGCCAGCCAAACATTATGAGAATGAAAATAAAAAGAGTTTATTAGAACAGGAAAAAGTCCTCGTCGGGGACTGACGTTTTTTTCCCTATCTTCACACTGAGGTGTCAAGATCGTGGAATAAACCACATTCTATTTTATGTGTTTAATCCCCATACGTCTAACTATAGTAATGTTATGGTTCTTAAGTATCATGGTATGACAGTGCCTCGGGTTAAAGAGACGCTTGCGAGCTTTCTCTCTCCCGAGTCGGCGTCATCATTATTAACCCCGACGTTACCCACCAGCCATCTTAAAGGGGACATATCATGCTTTTAAATCGTTTCTTTTTACATATAAATCATACATTTGTGGTCTATATAAAGCGGAACTGCAATGCTTGGGTCTGTATTCCTCATTATTATAGCTCCACAGGCCCCTTTTCTACCCCTTTTCTGATGTGCGTCTGAGAGCAACTCGTTTTGGTGCGGTCTCTTTAAATGCAAATGAGACACTTCATACCCCGCCCCATCTCCAGGCTGCAGAGGTGACACTCGGTTCAACTCCACCCCGTTCGGCCATTTTTGTAGTTTCATAGCAGAGATACGATTATCTAGCGGCACAGAAACTTTTTATTCACACGTTATTAACAAAATGTCAACAACGGAAGACTTGTCCATCAAGCCTTACATGTTCAAGCCAGAGTCGGAGCGAGATGAAAATGCAATCAGAATATGCTGATTCTGAACGACAAACCTGCAGAACTTCATATGGATGTATCGCAATGGTGTATTACTGTATTTACAGTAACTTCTCCATCCATGCCCACTACTACAATACTGCATGTTTTGCACTATTTAACACTCACAAAACACAATATAAGTTATATTATAAACAATTAAAGAAAAGCACTAAAGTAATAGTGAACTTTTTCTGTTAATTTATCGTATAAAGTTTAGTCCAGAGATACAATTTTATCCCTGGACTAAGATTTAAAATTTTAATGCTGCAGGCCTTCTGTTCTCCACCTTAATACCCCAGATCATGAAAAACGTAATCTGTTATGCCCTGTCCGAACTTTGGATGCTTATGTCCACAGAGCTGCCCTGTGGCGTATATAAGAGCATGTATTTGTCTGCTTCGGGGTAACCTAAGATAGGTTGCCCTGCATCTAAACAGATAATGAGCAAGTGAGCAGTTGAGGCCATCTCACTTGCTTATGAATCGGCCGGACAGCCTTCACCTTTGGCTGTCCAGGCCCACTCTACTAGGAGTATGGCTGCCTCTAAGGCTTTATTATCAGGAGTTTCACTCTATGACATCTGTGATGCGGCAGGCTGGTCCTCACCGCATACATTTGTTAGATTGTATGACTTGGACCTAGGCTCCACTCCAGGGTCTAGGGTGCTTGTTTCCTAGTGTGCGCATGATCTTCATACAGAACAGGCATTTGTCATATGGCGTCGTGGGTATAGGGTTCCCACCGAGTCTCGACGCAGCTCGAGTTCCCTTGAACGTATGTAACCCTGTTTCCCTGAGATGGAACAAGACGCTGCGTTGCCTTGCCATACTCCCTGCATGCCTGTGATCGACTTGCTTCGCGGTCTGTTTTCAGGGGTGCTTTATAGCTTCCTGGTTGATGACATCACCCGCCTATGACGTCTCGTCTTTCCATTGGACTGATTATACACTTGCTTCACGACGCAATCACGCTGGGCGTTCCCACCGCGTCTCGACGCAGTGTCTCATTCCCTCTCAGGGAGACAGGGTTACATGCGTAACCTGAGATGTTTCCTGGAGTCATTCTTTCCTCTCCTCCTCATTGCACCCTCTTGTGGTGTTTTCCAAGGTGAGAAACACAGACGCTATTTTCACTTCATCCACTAAAGTCTACTCCAGTAACAAAATGAAAAAAGATAGACCTCAGGACTCTACAGTACTAAGGTTTTTTTTTTTTTTCACAGTGTGCATTATGTACCCTGACAAGCTATATAATGATTGGATAATTTGATCATTGCACACTGTTTACTGTTTCACATACAATTTTTTAATTAGTAGGCAGCATGTATACTACATAGTAGAGATGCACCGATACTAATTTTCCCAGCCAATAACGACTGCCGATTATTCAGAATGATATCTGCCGATGCTGATACTGATAGTTAGATTTTACTTAAGAAAAAAAAAAAATCCCAAATTTTGCTGCAAACTATAGAACCCTCTAATTACAACATTACTATAATATTAGAGGTTACAATTAACAAAAGGGTATTATTCAACTTATATTTATTTTCATATATAATAATTACACTATAAAATTTGATCATTGCACACTGTTTACTGTTTCACATACAATTTTTTAATTAGTAGGCAGCATGTATACTACATAGTAGAGATGCACCGATACTAATTTTCCCAGCCAATAACGACTGCCGATTATTCAGAATGATATCTGCCGATGCTGATACTGATAGTTAGATTTTACTTAAGAAAAAAAAAAAATCCCAAATTTTGCTGCAAACTATAGAACCCTCTAATTACAACATTACTATAATATTAGAGGTTACAATTAACAAAAGGGTATTATTCAACTTATATTTATTTTCATATATAATAATTACACTAAAGTAAAAGTAAAGGGAGGCGGGCTACAAATAATGTTTGTTGTAGGGAAAAATTGCGGGCCTGGCTTGAACTACAGGTGATTCATATAGGGTCAAACAAAGACTGCTTTTAGCTTTTTTTTAACTGTTAAAGAAACTTTTATTTTTTAACTGTTAACTTTATTGTTGCGTCAACTTGCCCTAAATTCAAGTTGCCCTAAATTGCCCTTATTAAAGTATTCAGTTGTAAACAGGGCTATAGCTCTTTATATGAATAATTACATACAGTATCTGTTTTTACAAAAATAACATACATAACTCAAGATTAGTTTATACATCAGTAATCTTGTGTCAATGAATCTGAGTGTATTTCATTTCTGTTTTGTTTATGTATTAAAACTAATGATGATGGCCAGTTTTGAGATTAAGTTCATCATATTCATTGCTACAGGACATGTGGGAACAGAGCCATTTCCTCTCGATGACAGATACTTTTCCTAGATTTAACTTTTAGATGTTGGAGGTCTATTTTAGAGAGAATGGTCATTGTTCTTACTGTTAAACCTCAACTGTTAAATGTACAAAGACCACCCACAGAATATGAAAACATGTGGCTTACATGTTCATAAACAACATCGAATGAAGTAAATGTATTAATTAGCCAATATTGAATTGCATTTCCAGGACAATGGAGACTGGCTGCCCAACCTTCACTCTCAACCTCAAATGCACCAGTCAGTAATACACAGTTGTTGTTGTTTTTTTTGGGGGGGGGGGGACGGACTAAAAGAAGAAAAGGTATTTTGTAATAATTTAAAAAGTTCCAAGATGTGAGGTTATAGGGTTAGAGGGTTCAGTCCTGCAGTCCAAAACAAACAGACTTGACTAATTATTGCTTGCAGTAAATACTTGTCATACTTATATGATGCTTTTAAACTCTTTTATTTGTAAAAATGACTTTTTAACAATCTGGACCTTTTTAACATGCCTGTCTGGACTCATTCAAGAGGATTTGTGTGAGTGTGTGTGTGTGTGTGTGTGTGTGTGGTGTGTGTGTGTGTGTGTGTGTGTGTGTGTGTGTGTGTGTGGTTGAGCACTGGATATTATTGGATGCTGCAGGATTCACAGGGGTTTATACATCCTTGTAATAATTTTTAAAGCAACATACTTTAGAGTCTTGTTGCGCTTTGCTCACTTTAAGCTTATTATTAAAAAGCAAAATAAAAATAAAAATGCTGTTAGTCACACTATTGCTCCCATTTCCACTTTCTTTTACTTGTACTTTTTAACATTTGATGTGATCTCTGTATGGACCAAGCAAACATTTATCAGAGAGATATATCTTTACCTTTACCCACGCCAGTGGTTCCATCTGCATTGTTTTCAAGGTAACACTTTTGAGTTTCTTCTGCTAAACCTCATAGCTCATGGTGTTACCACTGTGCTTGTTTGTTATTGGAGGCCAAGCACTGAAAGTATGTAGGCACCTCTTGAAATCTTTGGCGTTATTATTCTTATTCCGTTTCTTCTTCTTCCGTCATGGAAGTCTATGGCAGCCCATAGAACCGCTTACAGAAAAGTTATGAAATTTGGCACACAGATAGAGGATAGTCTGAACTGTCACCATAGCAAATTTGGAGTCTCTAACCCAATCCCTCTAGCACCACCAACTGTCCAAAATTTCAACTGTAAGGGCTAAAAACAAAAATCCTCTGATTCCTTTGCTCAAGCTGATTCGATTCGTAATTTTCCGTCATGAAAAATAATCCTCCATTTTTTATAAAAAAATAAAATAAATTTCCGAACTCGTCCTAGACGGTTGCTCCGATTGTCACGAAAATTTAACCAGATCATCTTCAGACCATGCCGACAAAAGGTAATGGAATTCAAGTTGATTCATCAAACTGTTCTCGAATACCGTGCAAACAAATTTTATGTAGCTCTTGCGAAAACAGACTACTCCACAGCGCTTTATCACATTCAGACCAAACTTGGTAAATTTCATCACAAGCATGACCTGAGGCGACATGCCGTGTTTCTGCGCAGCGCCACCTACTGGTCCAGAGATACAAAAAAACATTTTGCTTATAACTTCTGAACAGTTTTTCCAAAAATCATAAAAGTGGTTCCGTTAGATTCAAGGCGTCATGCCGAGTTGAATGATATCCAATTTTCCCATATCGAATATACATTTTGAATTTTGTATTAAAATACTGTATTTTATGAACGCATGAACTTATCATTACAAAACTTGGTATGAGTCATAAAAACGATGCCCTGAAGGAGCCTGAGAAGTTTCGAACCAGCACCACCTAGGGGTAAAATTTAACTCTGGGTGTGGTTGACTTATTTTCACGGGAGTCATCTCCTTAGATTACTGAATCCTTGCAGAGTCCAAAGATACCAAACATGCTAGGTTTCGCCTTATGGTTTATGTAGCGTTGTGATTTAGCGGTTAAAAAACATTTTCCAATATCTTCAAAACCGTTAGACTGATCGTGACGAAACCACCGTAGGAAGTTTGGAAACGTAGATCATTGGGTCTATGATGTCGCCCAAATGTCAAAATATGAATAGTAAGTGGCAAAAAAAAATGCCAGGAGTGGGTAATTTTTTATGTGTTTATATAAATGTCTATAACTAAATGAGATATGATAGAGAAAAACGAAATGAGATATTTTCACAAAATTTGACACACACATGTATGGGCTCACTCTGAGGACACATGAAAAAATAGTGGGATTGTGCCTCTTGTTGGCACTATTATAGGACAAAACAAGGAATGCATTGGTGTCCCATTACGAAACTCTGTATGTTTCTTTGGCGTCCATGCCTTAAAGGTACTCAAAAAGTTTGGGGGCTGCGCCACTAAAAAGTTTTTGGAAACAAAATTTCCAAAAATGCTAACTTTTGAAAAAATCTGCCTATTGTAATGTCACTGGTCTTAATAGATTCCTTTGGCTTTGCTAATAACATAGATACCAATTTTGCCATACTTATCGTCTTCTTTCACTTGGCACCGATAATTGCTGCTTGCAGCTATATTTGTTATTGTGTTGGCATCAAACACAGAGCTTTTCTTTCAAGCCACACACTCTATTTTCACCTCATTAGATCACCAAAGGTTTCTTCCAAAAGGTTTAACGTTTTGTCTTGGAATCTAGAAAACCTTAGACGTGATTTAATGCTTGCTTCTCTCACAGGCTTTCTTCCAAATCTGACAGGCTGAATAAATGGTTATGCCTGTTATATCGGTTATATCTTTCTGCATGCTGACTGAGAATCAATATTTGTTTTGATGAAGTGTCAGCTCAAGGCTTTGGTCTCTATAGGGAGAAAAAAATTCTGTGCAGAAACTTGGAATTTGGGTACTGTAAGTAGCCAGGATTTTTCAAAATCCAAGTTATGCTTCTCAGTGATATAACAAGTTTGAAAACCTCTCAATTCAGTATCCAGAAGAACATCCCTGTGTGCTCACTCATCTCAAGGAATCTTTGTTCTTTTCATCTTCTCTTCTGGAACTTGTGGGATGATACTGTATATTCTGCATATATTCCAATTTTTTTTTATTGAATACCAATTTAGAATTAAATGGTTGTGGACTAAATGTATAAAAATGTTGACAGTCATTATAGGACAGCAAAAAAAGATAAATTGATTCTCTGTTGTTTATTAATTATCTGAAGATGTTAGATTAGAAGTTAGATTTGATTATATATTTAGAGATATTAGGTAGCGCCACAGCACATCATAAACAACTCTAAATAATATAAACAAAACCCATCATTAAAATAAGTCATTAAAACACGATCAATTTGATGTTTGACTCATCTATGCGTTTCATCCTCTGTCCTCATTGAACTGTATAATTAATGGTAAGTTAATGTTAAATTAAAAATAATTAAGTCATAGGGGCCTAAATAAATGAAAAGACAATGATAGATGATTTTATGGGCATAAATGAAGCAGTAGTCTGCATTGTTTAGGCACAGTGTAAGGCAGGACAGTGTGTACTGTTGCATAACATAGCAGGCAGACTTGATTAGATTAATTATGTCTTAAATAAAGAAGACCTGACGTTCATGCAGACTGCACTGTTACTCTACTTGGATGACTGATGTCTGATAAAGAAACCATTCTGCCTAATCCTACAATTTTTACTAACTATGGTTTACAAAATGTCTCAGTTGAGTATTTGCCTTATTAGACGATGACAGACAAATTGGGAGGAAAATAAACAGCAGGCCATTCTAAAATCAACTTAAAATAACAGTCTGCGAATATAAAGTAGCTTGTTATACAATATCAGACATTGTTTAGAGAACATAAAAACATGCTAGAACTTCATCCATCAAATTCAAACACTATAGGTCTTAGTTTTCAGTGGGTAAAAACATGTTTTCACCCTTCAAATATAATTTTTTTTTAAAAAAACATTTGTATTGCAGAATTGAAGCTGCAGTTCATATAATTCAATGGGCTTTTCATTTGCCTGTGGTTCAGTAAGTCAATCAGTTTTTTTTTTACTTAAAGGATTAGTTCACTTTAAAAAAAACCTTTTGCTGATAATTTACTCCCCCTCATGTCATCCAAGATGTCCATGTCTTTCTTTCTTCAGTCGAAAAGAAATTAAGGTTTTTGATGAAAACATTCCAGGATTTTTCTCCATATAATGGACTTCATTGGGTACCAAACGGTTCAAGGTCCAAATGAGAGTTTCAGTGCAGCTTCAAAGGGCTTTACACGATACCAGACTATGAATGGTCTTATCTAGCGATAAGGAGATGACTCCCGTGAAAATAAGTCAACTACACCCAGAGTTAAAATAATTTGAAAATTAAATGTTACCCCTAGGTATACTAGGTGGTGCTGGTTCAAAACTTCTCAGGCTCCTTCAGGGCATCGTTTTTATGACTCAAGTTTTGTAACGATAAGTTCATGCGTTCATAAAATACAGTATTTTAATACAAAATTAGAAATTAGAAAAGTGTGAGAAAAGAGAAGTGAAGAAGCAAAAATGGTGGCTTTTTGTATTGTCTCTACTCTTACAAGAGGGAGAGAAAAAAATCATAACAAAAATTCATATCCAAAAGTAGTATCCATAGAACAATAGTCCACGTTTAGGTAAACGTAAGTCCATTTTGCCATGTAGTTTTGATAAGTCTTTTTATTACCATTTCTTTTTTTCTTTTTTTTATTTTTTTTTTTTTATGTGAAGTTAATAAGTGTTATTAAAATAATACCTCTCCTAAAATAATACCTACCTATATATTTTTTTTACAATTATTTTGATATTCAGGAAATAGTTTTTACAAAATAATATACTAGGCTACAAATATACTACATTTACAGAGTGACTTTAGCACAGCTCCATGAGTAGGCCTAATTGTTGTCAAATGTTAAATACCACCCTTTAGATGTGATAGCCTTTTTCTTAATTCATTGTAGGCTACATCTAAGCTTTAAGCACAAATAAAAAGAACAATCAGGGGTGCGTTTAAAGCATCGTTAGCCAACTATGTTCACAAGTTATTTCAAAGTTATTTCCGTCGTTATCAGCCTAGATCAACGAGTCGGTGTTTCCCGAAACCATTGTTCCAACGAACATTCGCAAACAGCATCGCAAACTTGTGAGGTTGGAATGACAGCTCTCGACCTGTGGTTAGAAGCATAGTTTACATGACATGTGGACTAAATACATCCTTATCTTAAGCAAAATAAGCAAGCTGAAATTCAGTCCAACTCGTATTTTTTATTTAGAATACATACAAATGTCATTTACGTCTTTTAGTATGTCAAGATATTTAAAGCACCGTTTTTGAAGACTGCGCATACGAACGTGCGAATGACATGTCAGTCATTTCAAAATATCTAGCGTTAATTCGATCTCAAACAGTTTTATCTTTGCGACAATATGGTTTCTGGAAAAAGTCGTGACTATCTAGTTGATTTCTCCAACGATGCATCGTATGGTAGTGAAGCAGCGAGTTAGTTGTACGGGAAACGCACCCCGGGATAGATCTTAATGACCCCTCAAGATTAGGCTAGGTTTTACTGTGCTATACGATTGTGTTGTCCCAGTATAAATCAAGGCTGTGGGCCACACTGGTCAGTCAGTGAAGATGTATGATGCTTCCATGAAAGAGCATTAATACAGAATGAGCAATAAAACCAGTCACTAGCAGGCCCGGATTAAGAGGACTTTGGGCCCTGGGGCTATAGCAACACCAAGGGCCCCCTATCATCTGATTGCCACGCCACAGTCTTCTACCGCAATAAATATTTTTTTATTGTTATTAAAGCTGCAGTCCGTAGCTTTTCCTCTTTTTCGCCATCTCTGTTCGAAAACTGCAATTGCAGTTATTTGCGGAATTATCAACTTTACGTGGGTTGTACATCGGCATGAAACAGCGCGGATGAATCCAATGTTTTGAGGTGAGTGTGCGGCTGTCAATTCAGAATCACACATTATACTTTTTGGAAGTATGACCAATATTAGAACATAATATAAACATCTTACGACAGGAACATTTTAATTTTCTCTTTATCATTATTTATTATTATTATGTTTGCACACTAAATAGTCCAGGCTATTTTAACATATTAACCCTCTACTGCAAAAATAAAAATTACTCCACATAATTTCTTGGAGCCCTATTCAGATGGTAATTGTTTCTCATGTGGATATCTGTAAAAAAAATTTAAGTACATTTACAATTACATAAATGCTATGATTGTTATTTTAGTTAATATTTAAATATAAAATGATTTCAAATTTTTAATTAAAGGGTACTTTAATTATGAAACTAAAACTAACAGTAGGTGGCAGCAAGTCCCTGTCTTAATAAGCGAGTCATTCATTCAACCGATTTGTTCAAACGGCTGTTTGATTCAACACGAAGCAAACGAGGAGTCATTTAATCATTAAATGAACCCATTCGTTCAAAACGCGGATTATTCAGTAACGAATCACCACTATCAGTTGCAGAGATTGTTTCTGCTGCACATGGTTTCATTTTGGAATTTTCATCGGCGAAATGACGATAAACCAAAACGTAACTCTCAATGTTAACTTATTGGTCAACTCATTTATTGTTGCATAAAAATATCACATTAGCAATTGTGCTGAATCTGATATTTGGGGAAAACTGCGCTTTTACTTGTGTTGTGTGAGATATTTATTTTATTTTATATTATGTAATATTACCATAAGACAAAAACTCATCGGGGCAAAAATGCCCATGTAGCCTACGTATTGGACCTTGATGTTCGTCAAAAAACAGTAATTCGGCCGGGGATTTTTACGCGGGTGGTGGGAGAAAAAACACTGACATTCTGGATTCAGAGACTGCAATAAAAATCACAGACTAGCCCCTATAAATATTGAAAATACCCTGCGACTCCACGAGAAACAATTACCATCCAAATAGTGCTTCACTCAGTAACTTACTTCAGCAGTTTGCTTACCTTCTTCGGCGTATAAAACACGCGGATCGGTGACGACGCAGGAGGGTGAAGCTAACTGTGGGCTGCTGCTGCTGCTGCACTCGGGGTCTTCCACGACCACCACGGGCACGGATGAAAGTGAACCAAAGTAGTTCGTTAGTTTAGGAATTTTTGCATCCCTTTTCTGCCTTTCTAGTTTGTTTTTCCTTTTTTGTGCACCACTATCACCTTTTTTCATCATTTTTGAACTCCAGCGAGCGATTTTATACCCATGTTCTACATGAAAGCATAACGAAAAGAGGCGTTTCCCAACGTCATGGCGCAAATTGTAGAGTTAATTTGATTGGGCGGTGTATTATATCAGTCAGGCACATTTTCCAATAACTTCTTGTTATTTTATTATACACAAATCAACCACATATGATTTGACAATCTCATTTCCTCCAGCCAATCACGGGCCCCCTAATCCCGCGGGCCCTGGGGCTTCAGCCCCGCCTAGCCCTTATGTTAATCCGGCCCTGGTCACTAGCTGTATGGCATCTAAATGGCCACCCATAATGATGCTTGTTAGAGTCCTGTCTGATCCTGTCTGCTTACCCGGAAAAGGAATGCAAGATGACAAAGAAGCCCTGAGAGAGGCAATGAAAGATCTTTTTTCTTTTACTGTCTGACTAGTTCACAGCAGACCCATATTCATAGAACAGGGAGGATGATGAAGTAAATTCTAGATAGTCTTATTACACAGCTCTCTATACTTGATTCTGATTGGTCATTCGTAGCATTTAGCAGTCAGATATTTCCTGATATTCCATGTTGTCCATATACATGCTGTATATCAGCTAAAATAGAGTTGATTGTATCAGTCTGCTCAATCCGATCACCATGTTGTATCACAGTGCAGACTTGCTTTCTCGTTTCATAAAGCAACTAGCACCATTTTGCCTTTCATTTTTTGATTGCAGTGACTTCAACAGATCAGTATTATTTTTTATTATTGACCGATTTGTACATGCATTGGATACATTTATTTTTTAGTTGAAGCTTTAAGATTATATCTTATACAATTTAAATTATTAAAATAATTTCAAGTCAGTTTTTTATGTCCATTTATTTATTTGGTGGGTAGCCAAATAAAGACATATGAATCAATAGTTATGACTTTAAGAGGAAGTATTTTAATTAAAGATACTCTTCTGGTGGTGACTCAGCACTTTTGACTCTGCACTTTTCAGCAAAATCTGATCTTGTTAACAGTTTTGACAGAAATGATGGTATTCAAAATAAGTAACTAATTTCCTATATTGGGACTGTAAATAGTAATCTAATGTTAACAATATTTGAAACTTTAAGTGAAAAGGCATTTTAAGAGTTTAAATCAGTGGCGTAGGCAGAAATTGTATTTTGGGTGGGCCAGTGAAAATGTGAGTGGGCCTATAGTTTTTCCTAGAAAAAAAATTACTTCAATAATAATTAACCTTAGAGAGCAGAAAAATGAATAGACAAACTGCAAAAACAGTTACACCTTTATATTCGACAAATCATCGTGTTCAACCAACAGAGCTCAATAAAGGCTGGACAAACAGTATAGACAATAACCTGTCTATTTTATTCAGGCTAGTCAGCAGTGCAAATACAGTTCACCCGAAAATAAAGTAAGCTAAAATAATAATATCACAGTTAGATCGGCGGGTAAAGCCGCGTCAGGCTGACCGGGAGAGAGGGAGCAAGAAGCGGCCGCCGCCAGAACCTGACTAGCCTTCTTGTGGGTTAATGAGTCTGAAGAACTGGGCTGTTTTCCTGTCGGTGATCGGAACCCCCAGCAACCATAGCAACCAATAACGTTCCGGAGGCTTTCTACAACCAAAGAGTATACGTTCTTTGCTACAACTTGCTTCAACAGTTCCATTTTATTCGGGAAACAAATTAAACACACACAGCAGTCAACAATAAATCAGGTATATATTAATATATTTTCTTAAATACATTTGAATAATAAAAATAAACTAAAAATTTATTTTTATCAAACTTGCCTGGGCGGGCCAGTGAGTAATGTGGGCGGGCCAGTGCCGCCCTGGCCCAATACTGGCTACGCCCCTGGTTTAAATATGGATATGGATCAAGGTAACGGACCAGTACAGCAGCCAGCAAATTGTAGAATCCAGTCTGAATGAGTGGATAACATTGAATGAATCACTAAGTGAACAACATTCAAGATTGTTACCTTTCGAATAGGAACTTGTACTGCGTCCTTTAGAGGACACTTTGAGGAATGCCTCTAGCGTTGGCCGACGACAGTCGCTTACGTCACTACTGGTGCGACCGTGAGTATAAAAGGGCACCTATATTAGACATCATCAGATTTTTTGTCTTCAGGAGAGAAAATAAGAAAACTGTTTGTTTTGAATCGTGATTTTAGCGACAGTGGTTGCATCCTTTGACAAGCATTTCAGGAAGTGTGTGCTACCGTGTCAGCGTTATCTTACACCGGACGATACATATTACTTGTACTTGTACTTGTATATACACTCACCTAAAGGATTATTAGGAACACCTGTTCAATTTCTCATTAATGCAATTATCTAATCAACCAATCACATGGCAGTTGCTTCAATGCATTTAGGGGTGTGGTCCTGGTCAAGACAATCTCCTGAACTCCAAACTGAATGTCAGAATGGGAAAGAAAGGTGATTTAAGCAATTTTGAGCGTGGCATGGTTGTTGGTGCCCGACGGGCCGGTCTGAGTATTTCACAATCTGCTCAGTTACTGGGATTTTCATGCACAACCATTTCTAGGGTTGACAAAGAATGGTGTGAAAAGGGAAAAACATCTAGTATGCGGCAGTCCTGTGGGCCAAAATGCCTTGTTGATGCTAGAGGTCAGAGGAGAATGGGCCGACTGATTCAAGCTGATAGAAGAGCAACTTTGACTGAAATAACCACTCGTTACAACCGAGGTATGCAGCAAAGCATTTGTGATGCCACAACACGCACAACCTTGAGGCGGATGGGCTACAACAGCAGAAGACCCCACCGGGTACCACTCATCTCAACTACAAATAGGAAAAAGAGGCTACAATTTGCAAGAGCTCACCAAAATTGGACAGTTGAAGACTGGAAAAATGTTCCCTGGTCTCGATTTCTGTTGAGATATTCAGATGGTAGAGTCAGAATTTGGCGTAAACAGAATGAGAACATGGATCCATCATGCCTTGTTACCACTGTGCAGGCTGGTGGTGGTGTAATGGTGTGGGGGATGTTTTCTTGGCACACTTTAGGCCCCTTAGTGCCAATTGGGCATCGCTTAAATGCCACGGCCTACCTGAGCATTGTTTCTGACCATGTCCATCCCTTTATGGCCACCATGTACCCATCCTCTGATGGCTACTTCCAGCAGGATAATGCACCATGTCACAAAGCTCGAATCATTTCAAACTGGTTTCTTGAACATGACAATGAGTTCACTGTACTAAAATGGCCCCCACTGTCACCAGATCTCAACCCAATAGAGCATCTTTGGGATGTGGTGGAACGGGAGCTTCGTGCCCTGGATGTGCATCCCACAAATCTCCATCAACTGCAAGATGCTATCCTATCAATATGGGCCAACATTTCTAAAGAATGCTTTCAGCACCTTGTTGAATCAATGCCACGTAGAATTAAGGCAGTTCTGAAGGCGAAAGGGGGTCAAACACAGTATTAGTATGGTGTTCCTAATAATCCTTTAGGTGAGTGTGTATATATATATATATATATATGTATGTGTGTGTGTATATATATATATACATTTTCAATTTATAGATGAAATTAACTCATTTAATAATTGATGATCTTTACAGAACTGAATCAACACTGAACTGACTTCAGCTGAACAACAGCTGAAATGCATAATTTTCCTGTTATCACTGTAAAGCTGCTTTGAAACAATCTGTATTGTATAAGGCGCTATATAGATTAAGGTGACTTTACTTTACTTTCAAGCTCCCTCATGGTAACTACCTCCATTCAGGTCTGCGGTTATCTGGTTATTCCTTTTGTTATGTGCTGAGGTTTCAAGGTTGCAGGTGCCTCCCCCTGATTGGGGTCTTATAAGCAGGCAGCACCAGCAGAAGTCATGGCTACCTCCCCCAGAATTGGGTTCCCTTAAATTGGAGGCTCCTTCATTTACCTAGATGAAACTGCCTTCCTATTAGGGTTCTTCAACAGGCAGTTTCATTAGAATGCAATCTTTAGCATATTCGCAAAGTCGAAGCTGCTTCTACTATAATGGGTTATTAAGTAGGTGGCTCCCTTGTTTAAGCAGCGAAGTAGAAACAAGGGAGACTTTATTAGGGTCTATCGTCCCTGGTTCTATCCTAGTCAAAGTTGGGGATCACAGTTTTGGGTGAGCATCGGACTCCCCTCACTCAGAGGGTCTTTCTGCTGAGTCCTCAGCACCCCAGAGAACCCATCTCTGGGCCCTGGTTGAGAAGGAATTTTTGCCTGAGCTTTGCATTCCTTCTTACTGGTTGATTCAGGAGTGCTTGCCTTACTGATCCTACGTCAGATTTTGGGTTAAGCATTTTGCTAATAAAATGCTCCCCTGTGGTGTTTAGGGGTTAAAACAGATCCAACCCTATATATTTAAGGTACTGGTGGTCCCATACTGGTGGGTTTCTTAAGTAGGCAGCTTCCTTATGTTTCAAGAAGCCAAGACTGCCTCCCAACAGGTTGGGTTTCCATGCAGGTGGCTCCTTCATGAGTCAATACTAAGGTTGAAGCTGTATCCCCCTGGTAGCGTAAATAGATACCTTAAGTAGACAACTCTCTTAGGTTGTGAGTGACAGGCGAGGGAACCATTGTTTTCCTGTGCCAGTATCCTCTTAAAGATTATGTCTGGTGTAGCGGATGACATTACCAGACCTTTGAGCTCCACCCGTCTTAGGGCTTGAAGTTTGGGTTGTGGCCGTTGGGAATAGTGTCACTGACAGTTCCGTGGACCTGAGTAAGGGAATCTGACTCCGGCATCTAATTCGGTTGAGTCCTTGTTTGTGCTTGTCACAGCCAATTAGGCAGTCATTCCCTCAGCATGGTGGAGTGGGCATTTGTTCCACAAAGTGTCCTCTAGAGGATGCAGTGCGAGTTCCCATTCAAAAGGGAATGTCTCAGGTTACGCATGTTACCATGGTTCCCTGAGAAGGTAAACAAGACACTGTGTCTCTCTGCCATGCATTAGGTCTGCCTGTCTATACCTTCTTCAGACAAATAAGTTGATGGTCTAATAGAGGTGCCCTTTTCAATTCATGGTTGCACCAGTAGTGACGTCACGGACAGTGCACGGCCAATGACATTGTCGTGTTTAAAACACATGCTTCAGACACGGGTCGCATTGGATGTGTTTCCCAAAGGTTTCTCTAGAGCAGTAGTTCCCAAAGTGGGTGCCGTGACAAATGGCTAGGGGTGCCGCAGAATCTGTCCGACCAGATGAGAATGGCATAGCAAGCTGACACTTGAGCGGGTTCCTCACGCTACTGGCCACTTGGGATTAGTATACACGACACAAAGGCTATAAAATCTAGCAAACATGTTTTGTTGCCCAGCCCACAGCTCTACATATATCTGTCAGCGAGGCGCCTTGAGCCAACACCCAGGAGGAAGCAACACTTCTAGTTGAGTGCGCTCGCAACCCGAATGGGCAAGGCACGTCTTGGGATTGATACGCCAAGACAATAGCATCCACTATCCAGTGGGCTAACCTCTGCTTGGAGACAGCCTTTCCTTTCTGATGGCCTCCGTAACAGACAAAGAGCTGGTCTGAGGTCCTAAAGATTTGCGTTCTACCCATGTAAAACCGCAAGGAGCGGACGGGACAGAGAAAAGCCTCCAAGGGTAGTGCTTGCAGGTTCACTACCTGGTCTCTAAAGGGCGTGGTTGGAACCTTGGGCACATATCCAGGCCGGGGTCTCAGGACAACATGAGAGTCAGCCGGTCTGAATTCTAGGCACGATTCGTCGATCTCTGTGAGGCGCGCTGTCTGGTTGACCGATTCCAGCTCCATATCGAGATAAGAGATCCTCCGATCTCCGCAGGGGAGAGTTTTCTCTTGTCCCAGTTGACCCGAAGTCCCAACAGGCTGAGGTGCCCGAAGGAAAGGACTTTGTACTAATACGCCCAAAGCACAGGAAGGGCCTGTGTCGAGGCAGAATCGAGACGTGAAAGTACGCGTCCTTCAGGTTGATCACTGCAGCCCAATCTTGGGGACAGATGCATTCAAAAAATGTGTTTCTGTGTGAGCATTTTGAATGGGAGCTTGTGCATGGCCCGATTCAAAACTCGCAGGTCCAAGATTGGCTTCCTTGGGTACAATGAAGTACACCCAACTCTGTGGTGAACTGGACGCCCCTGAACTTGGGAGGGCGCTGGGTGAACTGAATCGCATAGCCGAGTCTAATGGTGCGGATGAGCCAGCGGGATGGTCTGGTGAGCATTAGCCAGGCTCTGAGAGACCGAACCAGCGGGACTAACGGAACCACAGACGTACCGCGGAGGGGCAGCGGGGTGGAGGACAGGGACCCAACCCGAGAGGCACTGAGGCGACTCGGAGTGGGGTCTGGGTGTGCAGTGCAACACTCACCTGGCTCTACGGGTGGACAGAGGATGTGTGGGAAGGCTTGACTGCATTCTCGAACTGCATGCTGCTGTCCGCTGGCAATTGCAGAATGTGATGAGAGTGGCGAGGTTTCGTAACGGCACACACTGTCAACCTCGCCTTCTTGTGAAGAGGGAAACGACGAGGCATAGCGTCGTGCACTGTTATTCTCACCCTGTTGCCAAGAGGGAAACGAGAGCTGCAAGGCATGGCGACGCACGCTGTCGTCCCCACCCTCGTGGCACCCAAAGATTGTCTCATTCCTCTTCTCAGGGAACCATGGTTACATGCATAACCTGATATATTTTTGGGTGGGGGGTGCCACGCCACACTACAAAGGGGTGTCGTGCTTTCAAGTGTGGGAACCACTGCTCTAGATAATGCAGTGTCTCAATCCTCTTCTCAGGGAACCATGGTTACATGCATAACCTGATATATTTTTATTTTGTGTCAGCAGACCAGTGATGTGCCAATGGAAAACACAGAGAGACAAGTAAAAGTATTCAGCATTTCACCAACTTTTTCCACCACAGCCCCTGCTGGATTTAAAGACACATAGTACTGTGTTGTTCCAATATTCACTGTTTCAAAAGCCGTCCAATTACATTTATCAGAGTGTAAGATGGCTTGTGTGTTTTTGGAATTGGAGGGATATAATATATTGCAAGCCATGTAACTGAAATACAGTCTAGAATTGTAAGTATTTCATGTGAACTACAGTTTCATGAGAAAGCCAAGTATTATTATGACATGTGCGAGAGCATTTGAATTTGTGTGTGTGTGTACCATACGACCCACTTCGCCCAGTAACACAGCTTCCCTGTACTCATAAATCCTTATTAATTCAAGCCTGTACAAAGCATTTTTAGTTGGAAGCACATAATTTACTGTTACACATACAATCCCTTTTCAGATTAGAAGAAACACAATACATAAAAGAAATGCATAACATTAGTTGAGGGTTAGAAATTTACTTAAAAAGTAAATCAGCTTTTTTTGTTAATTGTTCTGGTATTTTTCCCCAGAGTTGTGGTCAAGCTACAGTTTGCAATACAAACTTAATGTGAAATGACATAATTATGGCAAAACGGCAATCACGGTATAAACGGTATAATAAATTGTATATAATTCAACAAGTTGTTGATTTTATCAAGGGATGTGACTTCTATTGAAGCAGTACCTTATCTATGCTACAGATGGCAGTAAGTGCTATGTAAACGTATGAGGAATGTGCAAAATGGACATAGTGGCAATAATGCAGAGCACTGATTTAAATCTCAAAGATAAAATCAAAATAGGTTAAAGAAAATGTGATTTAAACGGATTTTATTACAATATGACTCACATTTGATTTGTAGCATATGTGCAACTCCACATGTCACAATTCTAGTACCCATTATACACCAAAACGCATGCATTCATTGAGGTGATTGGTAATTGGTGTAAACAACAGATGTTAGAGTGACCATGACAATACAATATCAAATCAAATCAATAATCAAAATATCTGTTCTTATGTTAGGCTATCTCTGGGTAACTCAGGCAGAGAACTTACTGTTACATCAGTAACACAGTGATGTCTATGTGCACTTTAAAATTGTAGCTTATGGGTGAAATAAAAATAAATAGGCAACAGATGTGGTGAATCTGAGGTACAGAAAAAAGCTTCCTTTAACCATACCTGGATCGAGTCCATCAGCAGAATGCAATATGCCAAACGTCAGGATGTCCCAGCTGTACAAGAAAAGTAAGAAAAAAAAATGTATCTGAAACATTCAATGTTGAGGTCAGTCACCTTCACAGAGTAGTGTAAATTACTTTTCAAGTTATTTATAAAAATATGTTTAGGTATCTTCTAGGACTGTTTAAAAAGGAACAATATCAACTTTCAATGCATCCTTTGTTTTTGGGTCATTTTATGGTCTGGACCCATCTCAGCTCAATCCATCTAATCCAGTTATGCATGCAACTCTGACATGTGCAACCTCGGAGCACTCCCTGCCCAGCATTTTTCACACTTGAATAAGCCATACATAGTCAAGCATTAAACTAGCCATCCAACTGTTTATAGATGACATCATTCAGAGTGAGTCGATAGATTTCTAGACAAGGGTTACCCTGGTTTTTGGCTGCTGCCCCGTTGCCTTGTAGATGTGCCAGCTGGTTTCTTTTAAAATGCCATTTATAACTGTGAGACTAATAAATATAGACATACAACTGGAACACATTTTCACTTTTATTTACCAGAATATAAACCAAAAGTCTGTTTTACGTTCTGATGAATTTCAGTGTCTTCCTGGCTTCCAAATTTGTGTTTTGATAAATTGTTTTAAGCTGCATCTTCTGATGTATGAAACGTGTTAACACAGCAAGCATCCCGTCCAGTGGTAACAGAAATAATATTCAATAAATCATATTTTTTTGCAAACACATGTACTTGGTACAACAACAAAAAAAACATAAAGAAAGTAATAACATGTGTTCAACATATCCTGAATTAAACTAGTCTCAAACATTGGTTTGTAACTAATGAGGCCTTGTTTTTGCAACACATAGGCTACTAGAAAATGTGCCCTAAACATATTAATTGTACTTTTCCTAGTGAGCCATGTTGTTTTGTCAAGCTGGTAAGCATTATAGAGAAGCAAAGTGTGTCTCTTAATGTTTATTAGCTGTTTAATATCCTGCTAGAGTCTATTTTATCATTCGGGCTACATTTGATTCCTTTTTATTCACTGCATTCCAGTTCAACCCACTAGCTCCCTTTGCTCTCCATTTCTCACAAGTACATTTTAAGGGTAACATTAAGTTTTGTTATTCTAGCTTAAGCTGTGACAGTGAACCTGTGGTCAAAGTCTTGCTATCAAAAGAGATTTATAATTTTCTCTATTCTTTAATAGAAATGGAGTATGAATCACACTTGTGTTATTAAGTAATGTTTCCCTCCTTGTGGTGAAGCATGTGGCAAACTTGGACTAGTTGTAGGGTTTGCATGTTGCAGATGAAATTCATTGGCTCTGCGGGGTCATGAGTTGTACCCAACAAGTGAATTTAATTTACGTTGCATGTTTGAACCAGAGGTGAATTACTTCATGTTGCACTCATCTCTATAAAAGCTGTTAATCAAACAGTTTTACTGTGAAATTTGACAGTTTTATTAAAAAACTCTCCCACAGTGTGCATGTGTGTAAACTTGTGCTTGACTGAGTGGTATACCTTCTTTGATTATTTGTAAAACTGTACACGCAGAGGCCAATGCTGCAAATGAACAAATCGTCATAGGAGTGCAGTATGGAAACATTAAAAAAATTATGTTTTTGAAAGAAGTTTCTTATGCTCACCAAGGCAGCATTAAAAAAGTACAGTAAAAACACCAATATTGAAAAATGTATTACAAATTAAACCAACTGTTTCTATTTGAATATAAGATGTTATTTATTCCTGTGATGGAAAAGCTGAATTTTTAGCATCATCTTTACTCCAGTCTTCAGTGTCCCTTGATCCTTCAGAAATAATTCTAATATACTGATTTGGTGCTCAGCGACATTTTCCAGTATGGAGACCATTTAATGTTTCCTACAACATTCTTGTTTGATACAGTTCATTAGTAATTAATATAACCGTGTGCTTTAGCCAATTTAAACGTTTTATCATTTATAAATGATAAACAAGGGCTTTTCTCCCAAACTAAACAAAACTATCATCTTTTTATTATTTGTTCTTCTCAAATTTTATGGTTCATGAGAAACAAGACTGGAGATGTTGAAAAAAAGGCATTAGGGTTGTAGATATGTTCAGTACAGTCATTTCATTTTGAATATGCTGTTTTTAAACATTGAGGTATCTAGCAAAGAGACTTCATGTCTCAGAGTGCGTTTATCACTCAATCTCAGCTGTAACAGTATCTGTACCAGATACTTCTCTGGAATGCCTTTATATTCCGTAAAGCCATTTCTTCTCCAAACAAGGACACAACATTTTTCTGCTTGCTCAATGTCGAGACCTCATCAGGATTCTAAAAAATATGTTTCAGTTTTCATTAAGCATAAGACTCTTATGGGAAATATATATGCAGGCTTTTTCCAAAAACATGATTTATGCTGGATTGGTAACTTTTTAGGAGAAAGTACAGCACCATAATAAAATATGATGACATTGAGATTAAAATTAAGTTTCATATCTAAAATACAAACAGCCTTTCCAAATTTGAAAGTAACAGAAAAGCTACATCACTCCATCGGATGTATAACCAGTGTAAAAGGAATATAGCATGTTTCCAAAGCCTTTAAATCTTATGATTATTTACAGTAAGATCTGATCCCCGTAAATGGAAGGATGTGGATAACAATAGAACCAAGACATTTTAACAAGCACAGGGGGAAATGGAACAGAGAAAAAAAAGAAAGAGGGATATCACACTCCTGATAGCTGAAGATAGCTAATCTCTGCACAAGTGATTATATAAGAAAGACAGAAAGAAGCCAGAACTTTTCCGATGTCTCCATTTCGTGACTCACAAATACCTGTTTTATTATCCTACCATTTAATCCCAACTGAAATTTCTCAATAAATATTTTGTTTCAATTACCAGCATGTCAAGCTGTTCCTAAGCAAGCAAACAATGTTGACTTTCATTCTCTTCTAATTACTTTCACTTGAAAACACTCATTTTGATATAAGCAAAGAAAATGGAATAAAAAAATAAAAATAAAATAAAAACGCTTTTCCTTTTTCATCTCAAACTCAACTGCCTGGGTGACAAAAGTATATATTTTCTTGTGAAGCAATAACGAAAATAATTTTGTCTCTTTAGAATTCCTTCATTTAGGATCAAGTGAGATGATTGAAGATTTTTGACTAAAACAACAAGCAAAGCAAAGGTTTAAATTATAGATTTTGGCACAGATTATGAATATGGAGTCTCCTTATGTTTCAAATGATGCAATCAAGACATTCTGATTATATACAAGGAAGGGAAGAACAATAAAAAATAGCCTAACAAATATGTTCATTTGTTTAGAAAATGCTTAGGGAAAAACAAGGGTATATACTGCAATCCTGACCATTACAACACACAGTCGCAGGTTGAGATTTAAGGGAAATATAAGCCTTTGATTGGTTTGGGAGGATGGAAATCCACCTTGAAATGGCCCAGGGGTAAGTGTAGCCCTCTTAAAGACCCCTACAGGCATAAAGTGGGAAGGATTGAATATGGAGAGGTAGTGAAGGGTAGTGGAGGGGGTAGATGTGAAACCAGCTTAGACAAAGAGCCCCTTTTTCCAGGGTCCAGACGACCCCCACTTTTGCCATTCAAGATAAATAAATAAATAGGAATGGAGAAAGAAACCATATACGCCCTCTGAAAGGCTCTAGGCTTGAGTGAGTGACAGACAATTGAAAAGACAAATTGTTACATTGTCTTTGGCCATGGAAGGCAGGAGGGTTGCTGCAAAAAGGCAATTATGGGGTGATGTGAACTGTGAGGTCAAAGGTCAAACACTGTGTCTGACCCCAAATTTAAAGGCGGCGTGTAACTGACCTCTTGTCTATCTCTTCATACTCTCTCCTTTTCTCTGAGTCTCTCTCTCCTTCTCTTTGTTTGGGTTTTGCATCAACCATTTTTTTCAGTGCCCTTTCCCTCAAAAAGCTGACTAGCTTTCCCTTGCTGTTGAGAAGTGCTGACAAGGCATTTGTCCTGTAGTCACTCACCCATGTTTGATTTAATTGCTTTTCCAGTGCCTTGAAATGCTCTCCTTGGAATAAGCTCTCAGGGGCGAGAGAAATATATGAAATTACTGCCAAATATTTTATATCCTAACAGTTTTAGGTTCCTGTGTAGCCTATAGATTTAGAGACCATGATTAAGTGTAATCATTGGAACGGTCTTGACCAGACAAATCCGATTAGAACCACACTTAATGGCATCAAGTTGCCCATGGGCTGCCAAAACTCACATTATTTTGACAGTCAGTTGAGACGACGACGGGATGACCTACTGCGCGCCGGTGGAGGCAGCACTCCCATGAAGCTTGCGGGCTGGAAAACCCTCCCTTTTCCTGTCACATCCAGCCTGTCTCCTTTAGCAAGGAACTGAACTGAACGCTGTTTTCTCTGGGAACTTTGCCACCAGGCAGGTGACCTTCCTGGCCTGCACTTCACTCTTAGCAGCAGCTGGACCTTTCATTAATCATACGTTCATGCTGATATACCATAAATGTAAGTCAGAAATCAAAAACAGATCTTGGAATATGAACTTGCTTTTATTTTGCACATTTGAAACCTTCTTCTACCCAGCTAACAACTTTATGCTCTGTGAATGATTATGCAAATGTTTTGCAACAGTTTGCATCAATTTTTTTAGTTATTACGACTTCTAACTAAATTATGTTCAACCAACAAACTACATTGAGAACTTAATATTTTGTTGCATAAGCATTTTTAAGTTGATTATTTCAACATTTATATTCCTTATCCAGTCCTTTATTCCATACATTTAGTCCATACAAAGATCAACATTATCTCAACAGAACCGATATATTAATTTAGAAACATATTTAGAAATATATTGATTTTTAAAACAAAAATGATCAAAATTACATATATTAATGTTTAAATCCTATAGATTTCTCTAACAAAGTGTGATTAATGCTTGTCATTCATGCTATCATTTTGGTGAATGTTTATCAAGCTTGATTATGTTGAAAGAAAGTTATATTAATGATTCTTTAGAATCTTTTGTTTGTAACTTTGAGAGAAGTATTACAGAAAATGATACAATGTATTGTACAAAAACTATTGCACATGCCAGAACACAAAGCCTTGTTGCAGTAAACAGGGGAAAGACTTGTGGGTAAAATGTGGAGGTTCTGGAAGGACAGATTATTCAGTGGTTGGAATAACTAAATGCAACACACCATGCCTTCCTGGTTTAAATGCAATGAGTTCCTGATGAGACCACATTAAGGCTGCTTTGTGAAAAAAAGAAATGCATTGAGCTGGACAGGTTCCCATTTTGTTTACAAATGGTCACCAGTGTAGTGTTGCTCTTTAGTGCCAATGACGTAAAAACTCTTTGTAGTAAAAATAACACAATGCTAGTTACATTCTGTTCAGATCACTGGACAATGACCAGCTGTATACAAGCCACATAAATAGTCTCATCTGCAATAATCAGCAGCCACTAAATTTTTGGGTCATCAACACCATCATTTCTTTAATTATAGGTATAATTTAACAGCATATCTCCACTGATTAAAGAATAAATCCACTGAAGTTAGCAGTGGAAGATTTGTTGTAATTTACTTGCTGATAGTCTCAGGCAAACAGTGATTCACAATTAAATGAACCGAAATGACAGTTTATATGTCTGGCACTCATTTTAGCTAGCATGGCTGTGAAATACTGTTTATGTGAGGGTTTATTTGTGTTGATGTTAAAGAGGGTGTCCCAAGAGCCCTGTTTAGCATCATGCAAAAGAGAGAAAAGAGCCTTGAGGCTGCAGTGCTGGACACATGTCTCTGCGCATGCATGAAGTCACAGAGCCACCGCAACACATGTTTCTATGTCTGGTGAATGTCATGCATCAGCTGACCTAATTCCTATACTTAAGTTGTTCTTTGTGCTGGAGTTCCCAGAGCCATGTGTGAAAAACTATTGTGGGTTTGATTTGTACGCCTTATAATTATGCTGTTTAATTTATAGATCATAATGATGATTTACATGTTTTTTTTGTTTGTTTTTTTGTTTTTTTTACTGCTGGCAGCACTGTATGGGCTACATGTCATGGATCAAAACAGATTTTTGAAAGAATTAAAAAAGACAAACATATTGTAAAAGTTTGTCCTATTTATATCGAATTGAACAAAAAAGAGACCCCTCAGGAATATTGAAGCACTTCTTGAAGAAGAAAATAAAATGACAAACCGGTTGAATTTGATGAACGGATGAAAATATGTTTCAGTGGTAAAATACAGAGGAGGAAAAAGTGTGTTCTTTGGTGGCATGAGGTTCCTGTAATTATAAACAGATGGATGTCAAAATGGCTCTGAGCTCCAGCATTCCCTTCTCGTTCCCCATATTTATTAAGATGTTTGTACATGGATTTGGTAAAGACTCAGTTTGCGGTGTTCCTCTCTGGAACATAAAACCTTTTCGATATGACTGCCTCCTGAGATTTAAAGATATAACCCTCCTCCCTTTTTATGATAAGCCTATTTATTTAGCTCTCCTAACTGGTTGGATTTAATTTTAATTTTTGCATTTAATATTGTTTCATTCCTGTTATCCATGCCCCTTTTATAACAAAATCCAGTCCAATTTTTGTTTAATCCCTGTTGTCCGTAACCCTTTAATTAAAAAAAATAAATTCTGAAAGCCATTATTGTTAGATGGTTCTACAAATAAATATTCAAACACATAATAAACAAGTAGTAAAAAGTAGTTTAGAAGATAAAATGTAGTCAAATTGTTATGCAGCTCTCCTCCATTTTGCTCAAATTTGAAAAATGTTATAGGTGGTTTAATGCATGCTGTCATATTGTGATTATAAACAGACATTAAAATGAGAACTAGACAGCATCAGATCTGAGCTGATTTACTCAAACACACGCTGGTAATAGTGTGTGAGGTTAGATGGTGATATCATTGGTGAGCAAAAAAGTGAGGTCGGTAGACTATAGACTGGACTGGAGTGGTTATCAGTTGCAATGTTACTACCGTCATGGGACAGGCTCCTAAATGGTCTTTTAGAGGCAAAGGGATTTTCTCTGCTTTCCTTGGCTTTGAGCAGTGAAAGAAAAGTAACAGCATGTTTGTTTTACTGCTCCTCACTTTTTCCTCTTTTCTCCTCGGTGCAAATCAATCTGTCATTCCTGCCGGCAGCTGGAGAGAACATTGTGAATGTGTAAGAGTCCATCTTTTACTTTTTGGCAAAGGCCTGCGGTGCAGCGTGGTGGATATTTGTCTCTTTATCCCGAGAAGCCCTGGAGATGTTATGGTGGTCTACAAAATAGTATTGAATTCCTATGCCCAATTAAATGTGAATATTTTAAATATTGTCTCCTGCTAATATCAACTTAAAACGCATCACCAAAATCAGCTTAGGGTGCGGAGACCTCTTCATAAGATTCATCTGGCTCTACATTCAAGGGTTTAATGAGCATGAACTTTCAACTGTCAAAATGTTTCACTGTACGGTTACTTTTTCCTACTCCCACATAGCTCCCACATAAACTAGTTGTTGTTTATAAACATAATGGTTGCTATGATCCACCTTGGCAATCAATGTGACATAGACAGAGTTGGCTATAATTAATTTGTAATTTGGGTCTAGTTTAAAACGTAAAATTAAAGATTTACAGAGCAGCCAACCCCCAAAAGGCACAAGGATGACACTCTGCTTCATCTCATTTATAGTGTCTTGACAAGCCTTAACAAAGACACAAATTAAACAAACAATTCAAGTCTAGCAGAGTCTTGAGAAACATGCAATAAACCAGAATCAGTTTCTTTCCGATAAAGCAGTCTGCTTTCTCCATTCTGAGTGATTATGGAGTGTGAACATGTTTTATAACTTGACATGTGACATGTAAAGAGTAGCTCTTAGCCTAAATCAACAGGAGTGCAAGAAAGGGAGCGACAATTTCCTTCTCTCTCTCTGTTTCCTCATCCCAACATGAAAGTTCAAGCTGTCTGTAGTCATTGGCTTTGCAACACATGCAGACAAGCAATTACAGGTTGGTGTAAAATGTGGAAATGCAGTATACAGTCTTGTGAATTCCCCAGGAGGTGTCAGGACAACATTATTATTTTAAATGAGGATAGTCTTCAATGGGATAATTAGTGAGTAAATAAAATGGCATGCATATTTCCAGTTTAACAGAACACATGCAGGCTACTTTGGAATTCAATTTAATTAGTACTGACGCAATTTGTTGAGTAACTTAATTAAGAATTCTTATTTTTCACACACGGGTTTGGAACTACGGCGGGAGACAATGACCGCCCATTATGCATCATCACATTCCTGCATTTAGCTCTCTATTCTCCTTTAAATCAGGAAAAGTTGATGTGTTTAGGCACTGCGGTTAGTATAAGATTAAACCTTTCGTGTACCTGCATGCGCATTTTACTGATAATGATCTCCATTGTAGCTGAGGAAACCACTTTGCATAAGGTCCAATGGGCACTTAATACAACAACCACAGCTTTGCTTTGTTAGTTTAAATGTTATGTTAAGAGGCCTACTGTTGGGTCACTTTTCCAGTCACAGCCTTTCAATTAGCATTCATGCAGGCATCTCTCAGTGTGATATTAGCTTGATCAAGTCCTTTTCCCTCTGACTATACCAGAGGCTATACAAACAGAAAAAGGCATTCATTTATTCAACTTAAGAGACTCCGCAAACTCCCAGGCCGGCCGGCCAGCCGGCCAAGAAATTCTCTGGAAAGGTGCTGGCTGAAAAATGCTTCAGTCGAGAGCTGTTGAGGGATTCACGTTGTTCCTTCCGATAAGCTAGCACTCCCTTTTACTGACACTATTGCTTTTTTTAGCCCCATATCTTTAAGATATGTTCACCCACATGTATACCATTTCATGTTGTTTAGTTTAGCAGAGATGAAATGCAATTTCAGCTGACGTATGTTTAACCAAATTCATAGAAACATATAGTCTTTCATGATAGAAGACCTAATGCATAAGTGTGTTTGTGGAAATGTGAGTTATATTAATTAAGGTCTCTAAATGCCTATATTGTGATTCACTGGTAAATGAAACCACGTCAAAAATATTAAAATACATGGAGCATACTACACATCATCATATTTCTAATTTTATAAACAGCTATTTATTATCGTACTTTAATTATAAAGTTTTCCTTAGTTACTTGTAGCCTAAATTAAATAAATAGAAAATTAAAATAGAAAAAGAGTCAGCATATTTAAAATAAATTAGATCAAACTTGATCTAAACAAAATCAAAAGTGCCACCATTTAAACAAATTTCACTTGATTGCAGACATGTTATAATGATGTTTGTGATAAGTCATTAAACTTTTTTTTTTAAATCTCCAAATTAATGTCTATATTTGTAAATGACTAAGCCTAGTGGAAGCCTGAAACAATTGCCTAAAAAATCTATTTTCTTTTTATTTAGAAGTTTTTTTAACCTTTAGACAAAATCATGTAAAATAAATAAATTAAAGTTTCTAGAATGATATAGTGAGAATAGCTCACATTCGAGGAGGGGAAGAGGCCGCCCTAAACTGAGCAAAAATATGCAATTTGGTGCAGTTAGCCATATGACCACAATGACATGACCAGTAGGATGATAGGCCTGTTTCAGAGACACAGCCTAGATTTAGCCAGGATTAGGCCTTAGTTCAATTAGGACATTTAGCTTTTATAAACGTGCCCGGCTAGAATAAAAACATTACTGGTGTGCATCTTGAGACGAAACATTGGCAATGACATATATGTCAGTGCAAGTTGCTTTCAGTTAAACCAGATCAAACATGCATTTTAGTCTGGGACTAGCTTGTTTACATTAAACCAGGGGATAATGTATTTAAAGATGATATTCCATCTTAAAATATGACTTACTTTATAAATGTATTCTTATATTTACTTTATAAAATCATTAAAGATTTCACAGCTAATTTTTTTTTGGGGGGGGGGGGGATTTTCACAGCTAGAATAGTACCTTTTACTTACTAAACAAGTATGTTTTGATCATTCTGATAATTTCGAAGAGTTCATGTATCAAATATTATACAATAGGGTTGCACGTGCTGTAAGCTAATTAAATGCAATCATGTCTATTAATCGTTGTTGTATAAGCCAACAATTGCAATTTCTAAGTAATGCCTCCCTATTTCTGATGATTTAATCATCTTTTGAATATAAACTGGAAAAATATAGATAACCTTGTGTTTTTGACAGACACACCATTCCAGTGGCATCTATCCACATCAGGATCTTAAGCTTCCTAATTTTCTACACAGGACTATGTTGATGAAACATTTCGCGTGTATTCTACATGGTAACAATTTTTGTTTTTATACGCGAGTAAGTTAAAACTGCACACTGCATTGGCCGTGTTGCTTTAAATTGTCCTGACAACGGGAGTTGGTGGTAATGAGCTCTGAGCTATCTTCAGACTTCATTATCTCACCAATGTGATTAGCAAAACAACTGCGCAGAGGAGAGCTAACATGCGTTGGGCGATTTCACACCTCACATTTTAACTTAATTTGGTTCATTGAATTACAAATGAGACCATGAACATAGCGCAAATAATGTCTTATAGTAGGCTGTTAAATGCATCTTTAAACGTTCACAATGTGTGGAGAAATCGCTTACATGACTGCTTAACAAGAATATATTACAGCTAAAGTAGGTAACGTTAACTCACGTTTTAAAGAGACTTCATTGCCTGGTGTTAAAAATCCACGCCAGTTTCGTGGTAATGCGTGGATGTTTTAATCTGCAGGTAATGGCTCTTGCCGGCTTTTCAGAATATGGTAAATGTAGTTATCACAAGCCTTAAACGAGTAAACCCTCATGCATTTCAATGCCTCGAATAATGTTATCAAAATGAAGTTATTAAGGATCTGTTTCCACAGAGGGAGAGTGAGAGAAACGCTAGCGGGCGGGGATATTGGCTCATTCATTGGGTCATTGAATACTTTGATTGACACACGAGAAGCAAAAGGTGCGGAAAGTTTCCTATTGGTCGCCGAGACTGTCTCAGTCTCCCCTGGTCTCGAGCGCTGCGCATTTCAAGCAACTCAGCCGTGTGAGTCAGCAACAGCTACGGGGCTTCAGTTCAGAGGTGGAGTTTCAACAACTTCAATACTTTGACTTCGGAGTCTTATTAAATTTAAAGGTATTTGGCTCTCCCTCCCCATTTTCTAGACAAAGAGGACTTCGTTTCACTCAAGGCTCACCACTTTTGGGGGCTGCATTGACTAGGGGATCCTGACCAGAAGTCACAATGAAGTCCCTTGCATCTTTGTTCCTGTGGAGGATCATCATCTTGATTATGTCACTAGTCTCATTGGGCCAGACATCTGAGTATGTGTACGATACCTGGAAGTCAGAGATGTACAACGGTGGGCGCATCTACGACAAGCCTCCCCAGTGTGTGGACATCCCAGATGACCTGAGGCTCTGTCACGGTGTGGGCTACAACCAGATGCTGCTGCCCAACTTGCTGGAGCACGAGACTATGGCTGAGATCAAGCAGCAAGCGGGGAGCTGGGTGCCCCTGGTGCACAAGAACTGCCACCCAGGCACTCGGGTATTCCTCTGCTCCCTTTTTGCCCCTGTGTGCCTGGAGAGGCCCATCTACCCATGCCGCTGGTTCTGCGAAAATGTTCGTGATGGCTGCACCCCCATCATGGAAGCATTTGGGTTTCCCTGGCCTGAGATGCTCACCTGCGAGAAGTTTCCTGAAGATGATGTGTGCATCAGTGCGCCCAATGCCACAGAGGCCTCATATCCCAGTGGTAAGTCCAAATTACTAATTAATAACCTCATTAATTTTTATCAGGTGTAATTTAATTAAATCGAGAAGATAAATGTGTAGCTAACCAAAGTCATGTCTCGTAAATATATTAGATTGCATATTTTGACATACCAAAAAATTGGGGGAAAATTTAAAAAAATATATATATATCAGAGATGGCACTTTTTTATCATGTCTGTAAGGGTATACTGGCTGTTTCAATGTATACTATATACATTTAGTATTATTTTACCCACTTTACAACCTTTCACCTTTTGCTGTGTGTGAGAAGTAACACCTGAACTTCTTAAAAGCAGTTGCAATGTTATTTCAGGGACTGGCGTCCATTTGGGGGTTTTCATCTAGAGTTATCACACCTTTTGTTGCCTCTTGGGCTCTCAATACCGCATGTTTGTGTCCGATTGGACAAAATTATTCAGTTTTGGGGACATTTCTACGTAACAAAAATCTGTAGAAGACTTTTGTAATGCTTGATAGATGAATATTTAAGTTTTTGCTTGTTTAACAGCTGGTAGCAATTGATTTCAGGGTGTTAGTTGAGTTCCAGGACAACACTGGGATGTGTTCCAACAATGGACCATTACATATCTATTTATTTGGTGTTATTTCGCAACCGGAATAGATAATTGTCTTTGCAAAAAAGACACTGAAGGCAGGCAGCAAACATAACTTAAAATGAATTACTGTATACAAGTAACCATTTTACTTCTGTAAATATACTGCTATTTTAAAGCAAACCCTCTTCCAGGCTTCCCTGCTGTGCTTGTTAACACATTTTTTTCATATGGTAATGGAGGAGGATAGTAGTCTTAGTTCAGACACACATAGAGATTTGAACAGCTGCTTTTATTTACTGGTGGCACTTAAGCAGAAAATTTTAATTTTCAGTGGTTAGAAAATAAAAAAATAAATGTCTACACTCTTAGAGACTCTTGTTAAAACCCTCCCCTGTAATTTAAAGCAAATGTAGGTTAGTGTATTGCAGAATATCTTCTTGTCGTCATGTGGAGTATTTTACCAGGTAACTCAGGGCATCTGGCACTAGTCAAACTTTCCCTGTGGAAACACTTGAGCCCTATAGTTGTAGGTCTCAGACAAGGGAAAGTACAAACTAGCTTATGTAGATGGCTCATAAATTACAAGGGAATTTCCATTTTCAAATTCACAACATGGTGTATGAACAGACTGTGTGCCATAACGATGTACCACACTGAGAGAAGATACTTCTGTGACTTCAGCCATCTGCCCTAGCCTGCTGTTAGTGACGCACAGTACGGAGTGAGAGAACACTAGCATGGTGGCTTGGAAGCTGGAATACCAGAGAAGTTCAATTAATAAACACCCCATAGAGATCCTGTCAGCTGTTATCACATGTTGTCAGCATCACAGTCAAATGAACCCAAAGCCACTGATACATTAGACCCTCCCTCGCATATCGACCCACTGTTAAGCTTCAAGCAGTGCTGGGTTAAAGACAAGAAAGGACTTCCTATTCTCTACAAGGGGTTAAGCCTAACCATTTGTCCACTATTTTCTTGTGATTCCATGGTAATAATGCCTGTGGAGAAAGTAACGCTCAAAAAGAGCCACTGAAATTTGAACTGTTTTATCTTCTGCAGGACAGTTTAAGTTTAGAGCTGATGTCATCATCCAAAAATGCAGCGTTGCTTTATAATACTAGTTTTGGCACAATTTTGATCCACTGGCAGCTTGTAAATTGGGTGATAATTTACATTACGCAGAAAAGTTGTGACATAAAAATGTTTACCTCTGGAATTCCTTGCGAACAGCTGTCTTTACAAGCTCTTTTCACCTGAGTGCAATTTCCACAATAATCTGTTAAATAGATTCAAATGAAAAAACAACTAGTTAACAGAAATTAAATCAAAGTCTAGCATAATTAAAGACAGACGGGAGTTTTACCATGTTGAAAAATACATTATAATGATAATTTGCTTGAATTTGAATAGATTTTAAATCAAAATCTAAGAAAGGGACTAAAAGAGTTTTCATTCAAGGGTTAATTTCCCTGTTTCCATGACTATAGGGAAGCATTCATGGAACAATAGTTGTTCTAATTACAGTCAGCCCCAGTTTTTGGGGTGTTGTCCCATGCCTCCTTTTTCTAACCTGCGTAACTTGCAACAATAGTGATTTACAAATGTAAATAACAATTATATTAGTTTACTTCAAATTACCACGTGACAGGCAAAGAAAGAAACAGGCAAAACATTTTTTTATGTATATCTAAAAAGTTTTTACTTTAATCTTTAGTGCTAACAGAAGAGCAGAGCAAAGCAAAACACAAAAGTATACTAACAATTCAAAGCACAGGATGTATTTCAGGCCCTTTAAAAAAAATAGAAGAAAGCCAGGAAGAAATTCCCATAGCTCGCCTGACGGGTAGATAATTAGAGAAGGTTAAAGAAGTTTGCATTCTCTTCTGTTTGCACTGTGATTGGTTCACCACTGTTTAAAATCAATTGCAAACTTGCCAGAGAGTCACGCACAATTTTCTTTGGGACAACCAAATTGGACAAAAAATAAATAAAAAATAAAATATTTGGTCACAATTACTCTGGTTTTTTATACCAATGACAAATGTTTCTGATATTTCACTAACATCATGTCCTCTGTTTTAGGATACTCTCCAGTTTGTCCTCCTTGTGACAATGAAATGAAAACGGATGTGATTCTGGAGCACATGTGTGCCAGTGAATTTGGTAAGAACACCAATACATTAAACAACCACATTAAAAACACACACCCACACACACATTCACGCTATTTTGCTCTCACACACTGAACTTGCCAAGATCGCAGCCCATCTTCCCCTCTCATCGTCTGTATTCTGGAAATGGAGCAGGCATGAAAGACGGCCAAGACTGATATATATTAGTTTGAAAGAACAGCCAAAACCACACAGTCCTGAACCAGAACTACTCACCTATTCCTTCAGCTTCCCCAGCAGGCTCATAAAGATGTTTTTGCTCATCTTAAATTTAGTTTTTAATGTATTATGTTAGAATAATGAGGGAAAGCTTAATTCTTTCAGGAGTGGAAACCAAAGCAATGCATTTTGTATAATGACTTGCTTATTGATATAAATAATTTTTTAGTTAAGTTTAGTTTGAAGATGAGGTCCACCTTTCACCAGTGTTAAGTCATCATGTTGAGTCATAACTTTCTTTAGCCATAAATGTTGAGTGCCAGAATGATATTTTATTTCATGGCCATTAACACTGCTTTTGGGTAAGATTCAAGTACTTTTAGAATCACTGGATCAGGATTTTGTTTTTTTGCACATATTTGGTTGTCTTGACTGCCAAATCCACTTTTAATAGAACAATGCAATGGTTTTAAACACTGAAAGCAGCAGCAGCAGCAGAATGTTTTAACCCTTGTAAATCTATGTCATGGTTTGGATTACCCTTTGAGAGGCCACAACTGTTTAGCTAATGAATTGAGGTAATTCGCAGAGGCCCTAAAGTCTTTATTTGGCTGTTACTAACAGCTCTAAATTGGGATGTTTGCTCTTCTGTCTGCATGTGACAACAGCCCAGGGGTTGACCTCTGGGCAGAATCTGACAAAGTCTGAGTTTACTCTTTGGTCATTGGGGTAAATCAGAGTACCCATTATACCCTTCAGCAGATTCCTTCTCTATATATAGTTTCATAGGGTCAATAGAGTTTTAAAGAAATTTTATTCAGCAATGATGCATTACATCGATCAAAAGACATTTATTTATAATATTACAAAATATTTCAAATTCTTTTTTTCTTTTTTTTTTACTTTGTTCATCAAAAAATTCTGAAAGAAATGTATCACTGTATTTATCATTTCCACATTGATAGTGATAATAAATATTTCTTGATCAGCAAATCAGCATATTGGAATGATTTCTGTGACACTGAAGACTGGATGTCTGCAGAAAATTATGCGTTGCCATTGTATAAATAAATTACTTTTTCAAATTATAAAAATAGAAAGCAGTTATTTTAAATTGTAATAATATTTCAAAATATTACTGTTTTGACTGTATTTCTGATCAAATAAATTCTGCCTTGGTGAGCATTAGAGACTTAAAAATATTTGAATGGTAGTGTTGTGTATAGTAGGACATTGATACATTGGTGGTCTGTTTTATCTACTGTTATGAAAAGCGGGTTTAATTATTCGATTTTCAGTGTGACTGAGCATTTAGATTTGAGGATGGTTAACAACAATGACTGTTAAATGAGCCTATAACTGCAGCCATTAAGGCCAATCACAGCAGGAGTCAACCTCAACAAAAGGAGAGCAGTGTGAGAGTGACTTCCTGCTTTCCTCTGAAGAGGAAAACAAAAGCTGGTTTTGGTTAGCCTCTGACAAAACCATAAAGTTTCATTTAGTGTTTGAAATGGGTAAGCTATCTCTGGAAAGCTGCTGTCTTTCTCTGGTCAGCTTTATGTACCAACACCACTGACACTCTCTCTGTGACCTCGGTGCTAAATTTCGAATCCAGGAAATTGAAACAGACAGACAGTGAAGGAAGACAAGGTTCACGCTGTGAAGTATTAAATTGAAGTAAATGCAAGGGATAGTTTCTCCATCCAGCCTAAATACATATTGTTGTCTTATTATACATTTCGAACGGCCCTCAATACTCCTATCAAGCATTAAGTTCCATTCAGATTTTGTATATATATTTGAAGACTATGGAACCAAAGACAAATTATGGATAGAGTTGTATTGCCATTCCAGCTTTGCTCTTCTATCTTTCCTGTCCGACAAAACAGTGCAGCATTAGCGCACTTTAGTTGGCTGTCTATCCTGTGGTCAGTGATGCATGCAGCTTTCCTGTAGTAAAACTGTATGTTGTAGCACTATTTTAACCGGAGCTCGCCCCGAGCCACAGGTGCCATGTTTGTGAATTGTTTCAGCCCAAACTCTCCCTACTGAGTTTATGGCATCGTTACATCTGGCTGTGGACATGTCTCCAAAATGACAGAGGAAGCGAGGTCAAAGATCAGGGACAAAGGTTAAAAGTTTTTCTTTAAAGTAAAATTTATCACAAAAAACAGTGAAAGTATTCACATTTCTTCTATCAAAATTATTATTTTAATTTTGGAAAAAACACTGATTGTGACCGCACGATTTCTGAGATATGCTCTCTTTGTTTATATCTTATTTATCAAATATTTACCAAAGCTTTCAAGCATGAAGTACTTATTTGGACCATCTGAGACTGAAACATTATCTGCTTGGGTTTGTGTTTAGAATATGATTTACCGCACGTGCTCGGAAATGTTAACGTTATTATGCCTGCTTGATGTTTTTGTGGTATGCGATATAGGTGCAGAATCTATGTTGAGTCTTTGAGAACAATATTTGCTTATTATTCTCACGTAAACTAGTTCTGCTGATGTAGATATGTGAAGTCTAGTGGTGTGCTATTTAACTAGTATTGTCTTATCAGTTTGAGGGAGATTAGATGGGCACCTCACATGGCTTGATTTAGGTGGCACTTTTTTGTGGCGTGCCCTTTTCGTGACACTGGATTCCAGTGAACAAGAGAGACTAACCCTATTATAGCTTTCCCATTGTTGTTGTTCATAAAAGTGTGGCGACATATATTAGCTGTAAAGCCACATCTGAAGGTATTCTACTGTACCCATGTCCTTGCATTTGTAAGGGCTACATTCACAAACAATGTGGAAAATAAGTTCACCATGGGGCTAAAGTGGGATTTAAGCTCAGATAAAGTGGTTGTGGGAGGTAGGCAACACTCTTTCATAGCCTGACTTGATAATACTTTAACCTTCAGACCATTTTTTTTTATTTCATCAAACACTAAGCTCTTTTATAGACTTCAGATCAAGCTGTAATCCCTTCCATGTGCACTTATAATACTGGGAAGACTCTGGCTTATTTCTGCAAGAGTCATTAGAAGTGAGAAGGTGTGAGATGTGAGGTTATGGGTAGCAGAATAGAACACATTTCATCATGTAGCTTTTTGAATTACAGTATGTCTTAAAGTGTTAAGAGCTACTCTTCTGACTTAAAATGGGTCTCAATGGGGACTTTAACTTTCCTTGGCAATGATCATACATTATATTTTCGTGCTTCAGGCTGCAGAGAATGTATATAAGTCAAGGTTCAACAGGATATGGGGAGGGTTTAGTTTCATTGTGGTCTGCTCATTGACAGCCAGTGGAGACTGATCAGGTTGTTAAAGCATAATTAGCAGTAAATCTCAATATAGATGTCTGCTCATTTCCACGGGTCTTTAGAATCGGCCTGCTAATTGGACCAAATTCTTCTGAAGGTGGCCTGAAGTTCACTTGTGAGTCACTGATGTTAGACGGCTGAAGATAAGATGTTACGCTCTGCATGTTTCTCCATCGTTAACCCAGGACGAAAAAAAATCACATGCAAGGCGGTGTGAAGGAGGAACAGCCATTGAAGTTTGACTCTCTGGCAGGACCACCGTGGAGTTGACTCGTGCATAGGAAGGTTAAGGAAATGAAAAGATTAACAGGTTAAAGAGAGTTTACTAACAGATCAGACAGATTAAGACAAATCTAAGAATGTGGCATAAGATTAAACCAGGAGTTTAATGGTCAACATGGTGGTCATGACTGAGTTTGCCCTAGTAAAATTCATAAGAGTCTGATATTACAATTAAACATGGCAACATTCACAATTTACATACATAATTTGTACATAATTTCTAAATGAAATCTTTGCATTGTTTTTTTTTTACCAATGGTTGTCTGTTACTTTTAGGGTTACACAGTATATTGGTACCACATCTGTTATCTACCACTATTAGAGTTTTTTTAAAATCATTTTATTGGCCAATATCATTTTTTATTATCTGTATCAGTTAATATTGGATATTTACTTGCTCATTTAAATTGATAATCCCCACACACACACACACATTTTATATTTAAATTACTTAATTAATCACTTAGTCTTTAAAAACTAATAATTTAGCAGTTAGATGTATTATTTAGCAAATATTTAAGTTTAATGGATATCCATTTTCATACTGTACATTATAATGATACTAAATTCACTTCTAGTATTTATTTTAAATGATTGATTTTTAGTTTTTTAGTTTATATTTTCTATATATTATATAAATTGTAGGTAAAATGGTACATCTTTTTTATATCAGCCATTTATTGGTTATCAGCCATAACAGGAAAATAGTTAAAGGTATCACAGAATTTTAGTTACTGGTGCATGGATACTTTTGATATTTGATAAATGTTGATGGTTTTCTCCAGTGGAGTAACAGTTGAATGGGACCCATTTCACCTACAGCCAATATATCCATCTAGAAATGTTTTGACCTTTGACTAATTGCCTTAAGCTTATAAGAGAGGTATTCAAAGGAACAAAACCTAGTATCCTGTTACATATGGAGGGGCAGAGGGCAGTGAAGCTGCAATTTGGGACATTCTTGCCCCCCTGGGAAAAGAATACAGCAATGAGAGCGGTTTTGGTTTGCATGGATATCGATGGTTTCTCTTGAACTTGACAGAGTTCATGACAGAGAGACCAGTATCATTATGGCTTTGCCCTGAGACCATTGGCAGAGAAGACAGGCCTGATCTTGATTACACCTTCTCTTCATTTTTTCTTCCATTCCTTCATCTCTCTTTTGCCCCCTGCATTACTTGGCAGCATAATCTCTCTTTTATGGCCTTGGACGTTTGGGAACTGCCAGCGATACCCCTTGCAACCCAAACCCTTCTTTGCCTCTTTGAACCCAGCACATGGCCTGAGGAAATTAGATGACTTTGTGTAGATTTGAGAGCGCTGCACAGTCCAGGACACAACATAAGTTTGAATGAAGCTTTGAAATATCATAGACCACAACAGATGCAGTAGGTGGGAGTAGTGTTTAAAAAACACTGTGAGGGCTTTTCCTGGCAGCTCACAAAATCTCCATATCATTATAATGAACACTGGGGCTTATTTGAAATACAGAATACTAATATTTACTGGCAAGATGATGTAATCTTCGGTCTCCTCTCCACCCACCGGAGAAGATAACTTCAGAAAGCTGATCGCAGTTCTCTCTTTTCTCTTTATCCACAGCCATAAAGACTAAGATCAAGGAGGTCAAACGTGAGAACATGGATCGCAAGGTGATCCTGCAGAAGAGGAAAAAACCCCTAAAGCTGGGCACTTTAAAGAAGAAAGACCTGAAGAAACTCACTCTGTACCTGAAGAACGGAGCCGACTGCCCCTGCACACAGCTAGAAAATCTCGGAAACACATATCTTATCATGGGACGCAAGGTGGACAAACAGTACCTTCTCACCGGTATTCACAAGTGGGACAAATCCAGCAAAGAGTTCAAAAACACCATGAAAAAACTCAAAAGCCACAAGTGCCCTGCTTATGAGAATGTCTTCAAATAAACACTCTCAGAGCTCCCACTTACTTTATGAACTTGCACATCCAGGCAACCCAAAATATTGTTTTATTTTTCATTGTTTATATACTATATATATATATATTTCTCCTGTATTTTGTAGATCAAACACTTGAGGTGTTTTGTCTTGGATCTGTGCTGTTTAAGACTGGAAAGATAATGAATGAAACAGTAGACAAACTCTCCACCACAACCAACTGATCACTTTTGTATATATCCAAATATGTAACTGTTGATAATATCTTGTGAAATTATCAGAATTCACCTGCAATTGATTGTTGACCTTTCTTTTCTAACAACACACACACACACACACACACACACACACACACACACAAAAACCTACAACATGAAAGATTTTCAACCCATAGTTCACAATTTATTGGTACAATTTTATACACACTGTGAAGGTACATACCATATAAGCCATTTCTGTCTATTATATTGAGTCTATTACAAGTTGCTACAATTACCGTAAATTTAATAGACAATATTATTTTGCAGTGTTCATTGGTTACATACTTTTCTGTGACCTGTACTGTGACCATCAAGCAATCATTCATCGAACTTGATTAGCAATTCTTTGTTGACACTAGTGAAAAATAAGAGGTCTGCTTTCCGTAAGTATTGACAAGATATATATGCATAACATTTATTGCACTGCTCAATCCATGTATATGATGAGATGAATTGCATTGTCCAGTCCCATATGATTGGGATGATAATGGATTCTGTTTGATGGAAGAATACTGTATACATAGGCCTATAGTTTATCTGCTGTAGAACAAACTATGTTTTCTGACTAGTAAAATGATTATAAAAGAACAGTACTCAACAGCATATAACATTATATCAACAATACTGCTAAAAATGTTCATTGGTACAGGACATTCTTTCCATGTATAATCCCACAACTCGCTACTGTTATTAGTGTATAGCGCTGTTTGCAAAGGAGGTTTTATTAATTGCAAAACTCTTGACATTTTAGCCAAAAGCTTTGTCTAAACTAATCATTTAAGAATGCATAGTGTGCATTACGTAAAGCATCTCTTAAATTTTTACTTAGAATGATCTTGCTGTGGTGTAGAACTCTTGGTTTCAATGTTCCTCAATTCCCATTTTTTCTTGGCAATCATTTTGTATATAAAATTCTAGCACAAATATAAAATAAACACTATAGAAATGTTGATGTCTTCTGCACACCATGTTATTTCTTTGTTAAACTAGTTTAGGCAGAAAATGTTTCTTAAACATTTTTTGTTGTCGTCATATACAGCCATTGTTACCATTTACAGCGATTTTCTGTGGTTAATATGTACGGAGCATCCTGACCAGTATGGTCACACCATTGCAAAACACTTGTATTATTCATACTAGAATTCAGTTTGC